>CM049322.1:40363089-41609339 GCA_026874595.1 Sipunculus nudus | reverse complement strand
GCGGGTTCTATGCATGAAGCAAGTACACCGTACGGTGCTTGGCCGGTGACCGGCAGTCGCCCAGCGGCCGATCGCTGGCACCGTGCGGCCACCGTAAGGTTATTTTCTGCTTTATATATAGCTGTTGAACATTAAGTCAAAAAGAGAAAAAAGGTCAAATAGCATAGAGACCAATATTATTTTTCGGTATATTACAATCAAAGTTTTTCTTATGTAACTCAATTCGATTTTTCACAATTATCGTTTACTACAAAATATAATTATTGGAAATCATTTATTGATATTATATTTATTGAAGTGCAAGACCTAAGCGCTATATTTATTTAAATCAATTTTCATGGATCGAAAAACACTTGACACGTTCAGAGAAGTTGGCTTCAGCGCACAGAGTTTCAGTGTTTATTATATATTTTCCGAATTGGCTGTATTTATATATCCGACAGCTTGGACTCAGGGCACATATCAGTAGTATACATATGATAAAAATACACATATACTATGAAAATACACAATATACAAGGCAAATATACAATATAAAAGGTAAATATACTATACTATACTCATACCAAATGCAATCCACTCGGTAAACTCACCATGATGTAGTGGTAACGCCATGTCCCTCATCATTGTGTATTTTGTGTATTTTCATAGTACATGTGTATTTTTATCATATGTATACTACTGATATGTTCACTGCTTCCAAGACCCTATTAGAAATCAGTTCAATATGCTAATTGAGCATCCTGGTATAAATCTTTGTATTATATATAAAATTTACAACAATAAATAACCTCTTTGCCCTGCCCTGTTATGTTCCAGTATCGCACGTGTACCCTGACCAATCCTATTGTGCACCCGAGGACAATAGGATCAGTGTCAGTCTTTCACATGCCCCCCCCCCCCGACCCGAATCGCACAAAGCATAAACTCGTAATCTTGTAAATTCTCGGCTTTTCAAACCACGCCGTTAGCTTCATTCTAACCACTTTCACCTGATGATCGGGTCGCATCCCGTGAAACAGACTATTGTGAATTAACAGTGTTGTTTTTCTTCAGAGTTATATATATATATATATATATATATATATATATATATATATATATATATGCTAAGGTATGTGAATAATCTGTATCACTACCGTCGGTTTAATGCAGAATGGGCGGTTCATGGAACCTAAAATTGTGGACCAGTCCTGTCCAAGCAGTTCGGTCTACACCTCTATCCAAAGGCCCATTTGTAAAACATTCTTTATTTTCTCATAAAGGATATTCAAAGTAATTATATTAAAAGAAATACAATTACCTGTCTAATCTGAGTATTTACATGTGAAAATGTGACTTTACGTTTTCGTTATTTGTAAATGATTCGTCGTTTGCATACAATTTTTGGATATACCTATGCCATAGTCGGAACTGCGCGGTTCTCTTGAAAATTACATAATTCCGTAAGTTTCACCTTTCTGTATCAAAGGAGATAACAAATAACCGGAAATAACCTAATGTCGCGTGTATGAAATGGCGGTGGATGCAATAAAGACACCAATAGTGAAAATAACAGGGTTCATGAATAAAATAACTTACAAAAAATTAATTTTATTAATGTAAATATCTTGGGTTAAGGATAGCCCCTGATCTCCAAAATAATAATATTGATAATTATAATAATTGTTTTTATCATAAAAGTATTATAAATTATAATTTCATTTTAATTGACGGTGGTGCCACCACACCTCTGTCTTGCAATTTCCAAATGATCACGCCTCCAAAGTTGCCGTTTTTTATTGTTCTATGGCCTTGCTGGTAACCCAGCCAAGTGTGTTCTAAGGGGCATCCTTTGCAATATTTCCCGTACATGTTATTTATATATGATTTTATTCGCGAAGGGGCTATCGCTCAGCAATCTGCCAGATAATACATCAATTATTCAAGAATTGGTAAAATGCTACAACAACGACTACTAATTCTGCTATTACTAACCTTGTTATATGAGTGACATGATTAAATGTCATGCGTATTTATCGGCTCAAGAGTTGGCACTGTCTTTTCAAACAGGTCGATTTATCTTACCCTAGACCCATTATTGGTTTGCTGAGATCATGTTGTACTAGTGTAAATAATTTCCAAAAGGGCTATAATTGCTCTCCATATATGACAGCAATGTCTAAAAGTGGTCAATATCCTGTGCCCACGATCTAATAATTTCTTCAATGGCCCATGTGATCTGCTCTCTGCTATTAAGTTTAACTTACGTGTAAGATATAGTTATCGCACGTTGGCTGTCATCTATTTAACTTCTTTTCTGGACGGATCCTCACAACATTTTGAAAACATGTTGATTTTGGACAGGGAGTGGTGCAAACCGATTATGGTGGCGCCACCTGTACTTTTAAATAAATTATCGTGTACTTTTACTATGTGTTTAACTCTTGCAGAGGATTTCAGTCTATAACATAGGACTTCGACCAAGCTCTTATCAACTCCAAAATAGATCTGCCTGGGTTTTAGTATTTCAATTTTCTATATTAATAGGTAAAATATAACGTGATTCTATGTACCAATAGATGTAACTCAGTGCCTTGCACGGTCCTTACGGTAAACTCATGATATTTGCATATGTGTGTCACAAAGCTTGTTAAGCACCTACGAGAACATGAGTCTTCATGAGGACCCGACGTTTATATATTATTTCTATATTAGGACGTCACGCTGTGAAGAACGTTGTTGGTTTGAGAATGCCAATAACGGTCACATGGGCAATCGACAGATCCACGCGCTTGGTAACATTTGCAGTGAATCATGTATTGAAGTAGTCCATACATGGACCTTCCTGGGCGGACATTGTAGTCCATTAGTCAAATGTAAATGCACCGCAGGCACTGTCTCATAAATGTTTGAAGGATAGTTGCAGCACTTCTGATGAGACGACAGTTACGGCATTCGTGTGGCACGTGTTGGGTCCCTAAGCCACTGCCCACTGCCCATGAGAATTGTCTCGATTGTTTCAACCAGCCGGTACATGTATTACATTTTGACTGCTAACATGGTGACAAATAGAGAGCCCTCCTCACTGTGTGCCACGCTGATTGGATGAGCCAGAATTGTTGTACAATTGTTCTAACTTTGAAGAGTGATTGACTGATAAGTGGAAATTGTATCACGTGCTACCACTCCCTGCACCGTGGCGTTTAGTGTGATGGTTATTTTGGTGAAATTCTTACTGTAAGACCATCGGGGTCAACCTATGGGTGGGCCATGAATCAAGATACTACAATTTAATTGATGGCACTTGGAACAGAGCATAAAACAATGACTGAGTAAACCACAACAGTGTGAGGATACGTCTGAGTAAGACCGTTCACGTCACTGAAAAAGACCTGAGTTCAATAAGACCGTCCCACAATCACTCAACGGCAATGGGTCGGTCAGCGGTCAGAGAGCTTTAAAGTAGTTTTATGATTTGCCGCCAGGTGACAGTACCTGTTCTAAGCGTTGCGCCACAATAAGAACGAGTCGGGTGGCTCTGTCGGATGGAGGAATTACAGTCTAAATAACTGCATCCACTGATCTAGTCTACCACCAAAAATGAAAGGAAAATGCATGGTTACCCGGTATATCCCTATCGTCGTGCAGATTAAAAGGAAAATACTAGCCCTTGCCGGAAAAGGAGACATATTTGTCAATTTATTATTCATTATAATTTTAATGAATCCTTCATTATTATTAATATGTCATTAATTAATATAGACCTACAAATCACTTCACCTCCACTCCACTGTCCCTTGATAATAACACATATGCGCAAGTTTCAGCTTACTGCGTTAAAGGAATTTAGTCGAAATACCCTTCAACCAGAAGTGACCGAAAGTTGAGTGTATGAAATGCGGCTTGTCACAGGCATTATCATGATGAAATAAAAGTTAAAGTAAAAGTAAATCGGAATAAAATATCTGACGTTTTCCCTTTCACATATATAATAAGTCAATTAAAATAATCACTTATGTGTATGTATGAATTTCTACAATATTTTGTCGAGTTTTAAAAAAAAATCCATACAAATATAAGATTTTTAGTATTTTTTAAAGTTTGAATTAAGTAATTATCATTTTATTTCTTGGCAATATTTTTTTAGCAGGCGATATTTACTCATTCTTCCGTAGAAGACCTAAAGTCTAGTCATTTAGTCACAGGTTGTTTTAATTTGCCTTAACTGACATGAAGAATGAATTGTCCCCTGCTTCAGCATAGGACTAATTACACAATCAACCTGATATATTGACAAGTATATCAAACGATCTTACGTTACGGAATATGGTGTGGTTGTCTTTGATGTCACTTTCCCTTTTGTCCGCATGCTGGACAGAACAGGATGGCGAGATGTATAACGACTTCAGCTTCTTCTGCCGGTAGAAAGGGCCAAACGGACAGAGGTGAACGTGGCCGTTATATTTCCTGTAGTGCTTAGCAACCTGAAGGCAAGACAATAATAAGAATGTAAAATATTGTTTTTGTTTGTTTAGCTTCCTGAGGCAAGGGAATCGATAAAAGCGATTTTTATATTAATGCCCTTATCCTTGTCCGATAGAGATAAAACATTTAAGCCCCATCGCAGGAAATTTTTACTGCTCGACTTTGCGATTTTCAGTCAAGAATAAATATTTTGGTTATATCTCCGGCAGTCTTTACTACCTGACTTTGCCAAGATCCGACCAGTTTTGTCGGTTCTGTGTATACATGTGCCAGTAAGGAGTCTGTAAACAAAGAAAATAAAACAAAATCAAATAATGTTATAATTTTAACTCAGTTATACACGATATTACAAATTCGAACCTGAAATAGGGGAACATATATTTAATAAAAGACATAGCATGTTTGAATACAATTAATTTCGGTTAAGTTACTTATACACGATTGGTTATATTACCAGACAGTGTTCCACCAACCTGATTTTTCACTTCCGGATTCTGATCCTGTCCCCGTTTCAATATCTCGACGGAGAGGAACTCCTTCTGGTGTATCTGTCTTACCTGTACGACCAGTTTTACTTCGTTTCTATAAAAAAATATAAACGTGAAATATAAAATTTCTGTGTTCATGTTTCCCGCTGTACAAATTGATGAAAATATCAATCTGATACTCACGTGACAGTAAATTATTACTATGACGGCCGCAACTAACATTATGACCAAAAGTGCTAGGCCCGCCACCATGCCACCATTAACCGAAGGAGCTTTCTCCTCGTCTAATATTCTTTTGCTTCCGCCTATGTAAATTGAAAATGTGTAAACCATCAATTGAAAAGAACATTGGAGCATTAATATTAACTTTGAGATGTAATCAAGGTTCGTGTGATATTTTCCTGTTACAGATATATGTTACCATTAGTCTCTTATCCCATACTAACGGTTGGTATAATATAAAGGCAAAGTCTTTTTTTTTTGGTGGTGGTGAGATATATTACATACCATAGTCATCTACACACAGGGCTGAGTGTCTCCCTGTACAAGGCACTGGGTGCACCAGGGGCTCTTGTCCTGAAGCATTTAGCACTGCACAGCGGCCAGAGCCAAATGGCCCTTCATGAGGCCATATGTTATAGACGTCTCCATCTGCCCAATAAGAACCATAAGTTAAAAATAAAATTAAGCATATAGCTGGGTTTACAGGGTATGGATGGAATATGGTAATAAATTACTTTCAACCCTTTTATTCATTATTTCTATCGTAAATAATTGGAAACGGAGTGATTCTCACTGAATCCTTTGTTTGCTGGGTACAACCAATCGTCCTTCCTAACTCCAACCCAGAATATATCACAGGCCCACTCCCGTCTCGCCAGCACCTCTCTCAACTCTGTTTGTTTAACTGTAGCCATTGTCCAGCCGGGACGTAAACAGTTCTTCTTGGCCTGATACCAGTTATGTTTGTGACAGAAGTAAATGTAGCATGTGCTGTTGTACCAGATGCATACAATTGATACTCTTGTGAGGGTTTCGCATGTCTCACAGTCTGGAGCAGATAAAATACATTCCGGATGAAATGTTATATAAATACAAAGTATTACATGGGTTTCCTCCGGATCTTTTCCAGGGTATGGTTGCAATAATTTTATATGTTAAAAGATAAAAAAAAAAATAAATATATCAAAGCATAATTTTCTAAATGACAAATCGAAATTGCTATTTAATATTGGAAAATGTTGCTATCGTTAAGATGAATATGTGTTTAATATTAATAATTGACAGAAATAAAAGATAGATCGATCATTTAAAATCCAATCAAGCTGTCCTCGTGTTATTTTGTGCAGACAAAATTACTGCGTTTTCATGTGCTTAGTTTAAAAAAATCCTTTCTCATATTCTAAGATTCATATTCATCCAAATATGAAGCTTTAAAGCAGCAAACTAAGAACTTAATCAATCTGAAACTTTTTTTTATTTAGCAGATATCACCACTACCGTCTTACACAGGTGTAATATCCTGCATATCCCAATAAACTTGATCAAACTTTGCAAACGGGAAATTATGTAACCTTTTATCTCGCAGATTGCCCCAACAACTGATTTGTCGCCACACTCTCTTGCTTCTACCCGTCGAGTTGATTGGTTATACGCTCCACAAAAGCAAGGCCTTGTTTTATCAATCATACCCGGTTCTATGCATGTAGACAAAAATAAAATATATGAACACCTACTCCATCATACATATTAAATTTAATTTGAGAATAAACGCTCTTTGAACAAAATAATGTTTCAGGAAGAAAGAGCCTCATCTGTCACAACAAATGAACATATAAAACTATGGCTGTCCACACTAAACAATACACCTTATAACCCGAACATGATCAAGTGCCCGTCACATTCTAGTCTTTAGGTAAATTAAATGTAATGAATTAATTTATAATTACCTTCAATATCGCCATCAATCCACATCCAGTCTCGTCTCACTGACCTGGTGTAGAGAAGCCACACAGAGGATGCATTGCGATTCCCGGCCTGATGAAACAGGCGTGACACGTCAGTCATGTTACTTGGAGCAGGCAACTCCAGACCGCGTGACCTACAGCATCGGTATGCCTCCTTCCAAGTGGCACTAAGTGTACACATATCGTCAGTACCTGGATAGAATGAACAGATAAGCAAATGTTACAAGAGTGCATCATAACATGGGTCTGATGAGGGAAAACTTCAATCATAAACTTCCTTTAGTACATTTCAATACCATAGTAAAGTGTTAATATATTTATTAATCACTCGAAAATGCTAATGGCAAATCACTGTAGCAGGGAATTCATTAGCCCTTAACACCTAACACATTTGGAATGTTTCTGGACCATTCTGACGTGATTTGAAATGCACCTGGGATGTTATTCCACCCAGCTAACAAGTATATAGACACATCACAAAGGTAATAAAGACACAAACTGTTACCACATGTTGCAGCAATAAGTGCATTGATATATGGATGTCTTAAATTCTTAATGCCACTTTAAATGATAGTTAATTTGATTATTGAAATTACACTTGTCACTACAAAGCTCTACAACCTACCATGGATCCTCCCTGGCAAGCCCTTATCAACTCACTGATATTATCGATGAAGTTCCCGCGTTTACCTTTTGCATGTATTGTCATAGGCATAACCAATTCAACGCCGGTCATAAAATATGACCTGTCGAGATCAACACATGGTCGTCCCGAGTAAACATATCTCACTTAACAAATTTCCTAATAATTCATTTATCTTTATGTCTGTAGAACGAACAAAACAACCCTGGCCGATAATTTGCAAAGACCAAGGTGCTAACACTGACCCCCGTCTAGAGTGCACGGTCAGTAAAAATATATATAGATCCATTCTAAAACAAATATAGATAAGGGAACGACAAGTTTATATTTACAACACCTTTATCAGCAGAGAGGTATTTATAACGCGCAGGCTAATAGGTGAACCACGGCTCGTGGACATAACCACGGCAAGTCAACAACCGTCCTTATACCGGCGACAAGACAGTGCATTATGGGTCTATACTTAGGACGAACAAGGCGTGAGGAGTGGTAGTTAATTACATGACTTCTTATCAAGGATCTTTCAAGCATAATGGAAAATATTAATTACAGCATATGAGTAATGCAGACACCGACGCAGTAATACCTGCACATGTGTATATGTATATAATTGAGAAAAAGTTCAATGTCGCATGATATTATAAAACTTAGTATAGTATAATAAAACCTTTTGTTTTCCTATAGTTAAAAGTAAAGTTAGTTCACCCAGAGACCATGATAGAGATTGAATTTGAATTTATGTGAATACAGAAACCTGTAAGATTACAATTTTTGATCCGCTACGCTATCAACACATATTTTGTAATATTTTAATCATTGGTATTTTATATTTTATTCTGCATATATTTAATGTTGTTATTATAATATAATATACACGATGTTGCGTGGCTAATATCACTGCACAATACAAAACCTTACATTAAATTAGGTATTTATTAAATATATAATCAGAAAAGATTAATAAATGTAACATGAAAACTAAACAATACAATTCAATCGGAAGCATACCAATGTAATACATAAACCTCGCGCATATACTGCTAGAGATAAAATCAAATTATTTAAAGCATCTTTTAAGAGCATGGGAAATTTTCCCATTTTCAAAATAGTGACAACAAATGGAAAATGAAGAGAGCAGTTTGTGCTGTGAACATGCCAATTATATAGCTTGAACACAGACATGATATGTTTCAAAATGTCAGTATTACTTTCTGTTAATAGTTTTTGTTTCACCTAGACCCAACATTCTAGGTATAATAATGCGCGGATTCATGATAACGTTGCCCGCCCTGTTTGAACTGCATCATATATGCGGTCTTTGTTGCACTAGTTCCAGTGGTAGCAAGTATACCGGAGATTTATACCTGTATTTCTGTGAACGTAACAATGTTAACATGTGGGCAACATGACATAACGGACACATTACCCAGACATTACAAGCTACTTATTCCTTAGTTCAAACATGTTAGAGTATATTGTTTTTCATTTTGTTAGTGATATAAATAACAATCTATATCTTACCATTACGCAGGTCGGCAATGTCGGCAGCAAGTACAAGCAAGTAGATTATCCTGCGAAGAGGAGCCATGCTTCTCCTGGATATGTCTTAAACGGAGTTTCGCCTGTAGAATATGAGCGATAAATGTTATGCGAAGTAAGCAATTTTGCATGATAACTACGCCCACCTATCACGTGAGCATTGTGTGATAAGACTGACCCCCTTAGTCTTTGTACTGTCACGCCACCAGGTACAACGCGTAAGTCAAGGTGATAGGTGTTTTATACATGTACCCAAAGCGAGTACGTATGTCCTTCTTTATGAGAAGTGTTATGCAATAATGCCTCACTGGCGAATTCAGAAAGTGAAGTTGTTAGGAATGGGGTTCTGTTCCTTCCATATACTTTCCATATACATTTGGTAGTATATCGTGAGTGGTGACTCAAATATATGGTATGTGTGTCGGCAAGGGGGCAACTGGCGGATTTTGGTGTATTTCTTTGCACTGTTCATGGCCTCTAAAAGGTGACCATTGAATCGAGGGGAAACATTTGTATTAAGAAAGGGCATTCTAATAGTTCAAGAAACAATCTCTCCTCCCGATGTGAAAACATGCTCCGTATCTATACATCTATACTGACAGAATATTATAAAGCTGCCTATACACTTGCCTGATAAAGGAGAGGAAACATTGGTTAAAAAAATGTCTATCTTTAATTTTCAGTAATGGGCAAGAACAAAGATATTAATCGAAACTAATTTTAGTCATTCTGAAATGAACCAAATCATCGAAATGACTGGTGTTGTGGCATATCAGTTGAGTACGGGGAGGGGGTCATGAGTTCGAATCTGGTTGGCAGAATTAATAGGGAGCTGTATCCCACAATCGTGTTTCATTCAAAATGTGGGCGCCTTTTAGTGCGGTGCACCTAATTTGGTGATGCCGGGATAATCGTTGTACGCAATGTCACGTCAGAGGAAAGAATGGAAATCTGCAGAGAAACATGATATTTAGTTAAAGCAGCATTATAAAGAGACGGTTATCTGGAGATAATAACATTGAAAAAAAAAGAATCATGGCAATATCGAAATGCATGTACTGATCAAATACAAGCAAGTACGCCACTTTGATGTGGTCAGACACTACACCGACGAACGTGAGTAAATATAGCTGTGATCACAACACGAATTTGCCCATGGCTGTCTGTGACTGTGTTTACCTAAGACCGATGATTAAGAACTGAACTTGATGAAACGCTCTTTTAAGAAATTTCACCAGTGTCTCCCGGAACAAAAAGACAAGAGATCACTTCACTTAGATATTAGTATTAATGGACGAAATTAAATTTATGACTAGATTTGATATAATATCGCACTAGATTATGAAATTTCCTTTCGGTTGTTCTGTTTCTTTTTTAACTTTTTGCCGCATTTTCAAAACAACGTTGAAATAGAAAAATGCCCTAAAATACAGTGAACCCCCGCATGACGACCATCCCGTCAACACATCCGCACCGCTAACACGACCTTTTTTCTTGGTCCAAGAATTGTCTAATAAAAATTATCATATAAAAACTTCGGTAACACGACCAACCCGCCATCATGACCAGCGACCACCTTTTTTGGTCCCGACCTTCAGATGAGGCCCCGTGGCACGACCAATGGCCGGTGGCGACCGCGGCGCATTGAGCAGATGACACGCTCATCGCCCAGCTTGTACTTAGATAATAGCCCGTTATTAAATAACCGTACCAAGACCAATGGCCGGTGGCGACATAGACATAGACATAGTTTATTCTCAAAACCCTGTAACAGGTACAAGAGATGATCATATACAATATTTGATAATCGTGATCAAGACATACACGGTGTTCAATGTATCTGAAAACAAAATAATTAATAATTTATGGAAGACAACCCCTATGTAAATTTATAATCTTTAAAAACCTGCAAATATTAATAAGATCCCACTTTCATCTTATGTTAAACCAACGATTCATTTTTATCTCATCAGGGAGACGCAAAACAGTCCAGGTATATAATGCAACCGCTCCAAACGAAAATACTCACACACAAACAAATAATGATATTCATCCCCAATAGCATCCAGACTACATAACTTGCATTGACTTCCATCGTAAGTTACCCCTAGGATACGACCTGTCCGCACTGGTAAATGGTGATTTCCAGTTCTGAATTTGCACATTAATTGACAGAATCTAGTGGGCAAAATCGTTAAGTATGGTTAAAAATAAATCTTTCTTTATGCAATGAGTATGCTCTAAATATTTGTGCCTCTGAGACAAGTTCATGCCATCTTTGTTGATACTGGTCCTGTAGTTTTAATTGAATACACTGGTATAACCACCTAGAGTTCATAACTTGCTGATGAGACCATATATTAGATAACCCACTGAAGCACAATACATTTCTTACCTCAATAATCTACTTCTCCACTACAATATTAATCAAATAGTAATCCATAACTTAAATTGACATATTTTTTTCACGTTTTCCTGTTATAATCCGCGCCAAGAATCCAATTAGCCTGGCTTTCACCTCAACACTGAGAGGAAATCTTCCAAGTTCTCCATATACGATCAGCGAGGGTGTATTCTCCGGTACTCCTAATATCATTTTTCAAAATCTCAAATGAACCCTTTCCACTATGGTAAGGTCTTCTGCACCCCATACCTCACAACCATATAATAACACTGGTAAAACTGTTACATCAAACAAATGCAGCTTAACATCAATAGGCAGATCCAATAATTTGGAATTTCTCATCATTCCATACATAGCTGAAGTAGCTTTGTCACAGTTGATCTTCTTTGCTTTGCTTAACTTACCATTATAATTAAATACAACACCTAAATATATATAATCATCTACCACATCAATATTATCTGGCCCAATTGTAAACTGTGGCACTTTTCTAATTTTGCCTCTTGAGAACACCATAACCTCTGATTTTTTCTGGATTAACAGTTACATCTAGGTCATTACAAAAGGTATACAAAATATTAAATGCCTTTTGCAGTTCCTGTTCAGTTTCAGCTAAGATCACTGTATCATCTGCATATAGAAGAACATGAATGTTTTGCATTATAAGGATATCCCGGGCTGATAGAGATAAAGTTTGAAATTGATTTAACAGTTTTAAACCCTTACATTTTGCGGCAAGCCTACAGTCTAAATCGCTCACATACAACGCAAAGAGCAGCGGTGATAGATTATCACCTTGTCGTACACCAACATCGCTGGCGAAAAATCAGATCGGTATCCATCGATCAAAATACACAATTTTGTATTCAAATATAAATCAATTATAGATCTCTTTAATTTACCTTTAATACCTCTCTGTAACAATTTTAACCATAATTTCGTTCGATTTATTTTGTCGAAAGCTGTCCTGTAGTCAATAAAACCGCAATATAATTTCTTTTTTCTATGTAGATATATATCCACCAAAATCTTCAATGTATATATGTGGTCATTGGTACCATATCATTTAAGAAATCCAGCTTGCTCCTCGCCAAGCAAATTATTTTCCTCCACAAATGCGGTTATTCTCTTGTTAATTAGAAAGGTAAATTGTTTTCCTAAAAAAGTAACATTGTTATACCTCTATAATTGCTAGGTATTTCTTTGCAGATGACATTGAGCAGATGACACGCTCATCGCCCAGCTTGGACTTAGATAATAGCCCGTAATTAAATAACCGTACCACGACCACTGGCCCATGGCGACCGCGGCCCGTTGAGCAAGTGACACGCTCATCGCCCAGCTGGAATAGATTAATTAGCCAGGAATAATTATCCGGGCACGTGGGAAAGCCCGCTTTCATCTGCCAAGGCATAGCTAGGCTTGTTTCAAATGTCGCCCAACTTGTTAGACAAACTCTACGCCTCATGAGACATTGGACTCAATGGTCCGTTACATTGTTTGTTGAATACGGCTTTTACGTTAGCCTTTAACATGCTGATCATAAAGGAGATTGGAAAACATAAGTGACACCAAACGCATACATTTAGGTGAGTCAAGTTAACTTTCACAATCACATTTCAATGATCAAGCAGGAACCATATAAATATCACTTAGAATTTGATGTGTTCATTCTGTTTTCATAACGTGTTCGACATCTGATCATCTTCGTGTTAAGATCAATGCTATAAGAATGACTTCATCGTCAACTCGTGAAACACCTAAAGAGCTCAGCCTCAAGGAGAACTTATCAAGACCACCAAGAAAACGAGCCATTCAGTTTGGGATTTTAAATTTAACAGGGAGAACAACTTAATATTTACTTGAAATACCCATATTATCGGCCGCATTAATATTAGCAGACTAATTTACAAGCATCCCGCTATCACGACCGCCCCGCAAGCACGACCATTTTGCCTGGACTCGCAGGTGGTCGCGTTAGCGGGGATTTACTGTATATTGTTTATATAGAGACTGTCAATTTTAACTCGTGCGGAATTGGACTCCATACTTAATATTTGGCAAGAACAGAACCTTAGAGTTTGCATTTCATTTTAATGAGAGGTTACAGCTTCCGGATTATTCCAATATGTCTTGAACAAAACATATTATCATTACAAAATCGACTGTCTCCATCTTCATGTTAGGGCTCTCCGCTCGCTGACTTCTCTACAAAAATACAAATCGAGGCCAATTTACTTCGTTTTAGTTAATAACTAACAAATATTCTGAGAATCAATTTCCATTTTAGCATTCCACAATGAATCCTACATGATGAGTGTTCGGATCAAAGTTGTTGATAATGCATATTTCACATACGTATAGACATGTCGGAGGTAGCCAGTCAATAATCTTGCTCATGTTCACATTAGAATAGTGTTTTGAACGAGCACCATGCTTTCTATATTTTTTTTCATCCATAGTAGCCTTCTACATTTATAAAAATTACAAGGATCGGAATGATATATTTTGGTATGGTAGTATAACGCATGTCCCGTATACCAGTATTCTCCCCAATTACACTTACATGTTTGCCCTGCGTGCTCCGTTGGATGAAGACCCGTTTACGATTACTTGCGCCTTCATATATGTCAATGTATACTCCAGATCAGTTTCTCAGAGTGGAGTAGTTATGTGTAAAAGTAGTCGGATTATACAATTTAAATCAGTTTATAATATAAAGTAATTCTACAAGATGCGTGTGTTATATGCATTCTGACTAACTACTCTATAGGTCGGGGCAAAAATCAAGTTTAGAGGATAAAATCAAAACATATTCCTCTAACACTCGTAAAAGAATTAGAAAGATCGGGGTAGTATTATTGATTAAGTATCAGACTTAAGGCATAGTTTCTTATTCATAACGAATCAATATATGTCCGAATCGGATTATAATTGTGACTCTTATAGATTTATTTCTTTTGCATTTAATGGAAAGCGCCAGATCGATAAATAGATAAAATAATAGTTCAGAGTTAAGGATGATTTCTTTTTATGGTGTTGATTTTAAACCTTCCTTTATTTGTCTGATAACTATTCATATAAATATTTGGAATTTAAAATTGGAATTGAAATTTTATTGATGACACAAAATATGAAAATAATATGGTAAAGATAGGCAGTCGTCTGTGTTGTTTTGTTTTGTTAACTTACCTGTAAATATGTATCTTATGTTTCTAAAATGCCAATTTATTGAAGACTGATTATCATTTTATTTCATTTATTAAATTATAAATGAAATAATTCGATATTGAAATAGGTGTGAACCGTTGCAAGTGTATCATTTTGTCTTTATGTTCTGGTTCTGTCTACTTTATCAAATGAATTCCAGCAATTTCATGATATGACCGAAGGGGTTTACCCTTTTTTCAATAAGACTAATTAATTCACCAGTGGACAGACATAATCATAGTCGACTCAGTCAACCTATTATTCGTCACACAAAATGCCTGATTACAAAGTTATACCCTCAGTACATGCGTAAGTAACACTATGTCCTGTACCCCCTTTTTGTCTGCTAGTAGAACCTGTAGGCTGGTGTTACACAGTCTAAAATGTAGACACAATCTGTTACATTACATTTCCTTCATCTGGGGTCTTATGATTTGAAAAATCATTCAGAGAGTACATCCTACATTCCTTTTAAAACATGGACATTGCCAATCGTCACTTCCGACCGAATGTCTACAAACCAAAGGTCATTACATTTCTTGTTAATGCACATTTTAAAATATATTTTAAAACACAACACACTCTTAAGATATAACATAACAATGCTATTTATTTACAACCACGCATTATCCGTTGGTAACTGTTCATTCAGTGTTCTTCAAGGACAAGGGAAGGCTGCTTCACTGCCCGGAAATACCGCTTCTTCATGGTTGACGCGGTTCAAATTGTACTTATTTCCGGGAGCACGCATGGTAAACATCAAGAACTCGTCACCTTGAAGTTAATATAAATTAGCAAATCATAATATAATGTGAAATATGACAAATTCTTTAAAATTAACTACTATGATAAATCCTTCACCCAAGTCACAAGTTTCATTTATTTCCCCAATGAGGCAATTAGATAACATCTCCCTTTGCATGACGAGATTTTGAATTCCACATAGAATTAATGTTTTAAAAGGTTCGAAGGCTGTATAACGTTGGCTTGGCAGAACTGAATAAAGGAACTAGAAAAAATAGGTCAAGCTGACAGATAGCTTAAGAAAAATATATCGTTTTAAGAGCATCAATTGTCACATATTGTGGTTTTATTAAAGTTGTGACCTTAGCATTTTGCAGACTGAGGTCGCAGTTCCTGCACAGAAAGAATACTACGTAATTCGTGCCACATAATATAAATACCTTGCAAGAAAGTTTTTTCCTAGCAAGCCTTGATTAAGTCTTTATACGGCGGTTATATTTCTGTAGCATGTCACACATATAGCCAAGAGCTTAGTCTTGTAGCGTGTAATACACAGAGACAAGGACTTTAAAGTTCATCCTGAACGATATAAGTAGCACAGGCAGTTCACTAAATATTTAAAAGGTGTTGTATACATTTGACGCTTGATCCTATGCCGCTTCATTATGTAGTCTTTATTATGAGGCACATTTGGACTCACCTGTATTAGCGTTTGAAAGGAGACCATAATCATTCCCACATCTACCTGGTAGGTACTCTGATATGGAAATCGTTTCTGATGGGGCGACACCCGTCAGGCCTTTGACGATACACGTAACCTGGAATATTATATCCTCACTAAACTTTAACTATATATATATATATATATATATATATATATATATATATAGAAAGAGAGAGAGAGAGAGAGAGAGAGAGATTTGTCCTTTATGTTATTCATCACGTTATATCAAAATTGTGAGCTGTGAGAGTGTGAGAGTCCTATACTTAATTCTGAAATAATCGTGGAAGTGTTAAATTTCATGGACCAACAAATATGTACCTAATTTCTGATTTGTACGATGCGAGAGAGTAGGTGATATTTCATTCTGAAATAATAAATTATAATACTGTGAAATTACGGTCTGGTGACACAGTACATTATACTTTGATCTATAATATTTGAAATGTGAGTGTGGGAGTCCTATACATAATTCTGAAATAATCGTAGAAGTGTTATATTTCATGGACCAACAAATATCTACCTAATAACTGAATTGTACGATGCGAGAGAGTAGGTTACACTTCATTCTGACATAATAAATTATAATACTGTGAAATTAAGGTACAGTGACACTATTTAATTGCAGTACACTATATTTATTAATCAATAAAGACGAAATATACAAAGAAATATTTAAAACTCTTACAGGAGGTTTGTCGAAAATTTATTTATGTGATATGCATACATATATTGCGGATATTGTGCCATAGATATCTAACTCCAAAAATTAACGCTCAAATTGATATAATGCACACTGCCCTTTCGATCATTAAAAGTCATCTGTCTCACCTGGAATACATAAATAACCTCTTTCGTTGATCTCATATTCACCACAGATATTGACTGCAAGGTGCCCCTCAGGATTCCGCTCGCTATATTTCCTCTCTCTGTGATGGACTTTGACGCCCAGTTTGGTCCCTTATTGCATAAGAATGCACCGGACGAGGAGCCAATAACGACCAGAACCAGCGGCAACATAAACATCTTCATTTCTACGCTGCTACAAGTAAAACGTACATGTTATTTAAAGAGACTGAGTCCCAGAATCTAGTCTATATGTTAATGACTAGTAAAAGGTTCGACAGCACATAGATGTATTGTATTTATTAATATATATCAATACGTCGTGTTTAATATCTGTTCCTGATTAATAACGTGCTGACAGTGAAATTATTACTACAGCTTTGATCCAGGTCGTGCACTTCATTTGTGGGAAATTTTATTTTTAGAAATAAGAACACATGGATTTATATCAAACATGTTATATGATAGTATAATGGGCTTGAAATTTGATTGTTGAACTCGGGGTCTAGAATCTGACAAGTCTTAAGAGAATATTAAAATCACAGGCTCTGCCAAGAATGTGACCTTTTTTCGAAATTATCCATTGTGTCAACCTCGGGTAGACACGGCTAATAAATTAGAAACTATACGTCAATATTTAGGTTAATTTCTATATTTATTTCTTTTCTCATTTTAGTTGGGTTTCTTGGCATCCAATTAAACAAAATGATCATAACACACCAAAATAATATATTTTTTTTCTGCCCAAGTTCCCACACTCTGTTGATCCTTTCACTTGGTTCACTTACTCTACAACACTGCTAATTAAAAAAAAATCGGCCTTTGATCAGATCAATGGTCACAGGTAATGTATTTGAATCAGATATTTACTTAGGACCTGGACTTAATTTTCAAGCTGTAAAGCTTATCCTTGATTTGTTTGTTTATTCATGCTGGGACTGGGAGTCGGGGATACTGGATGATGGATGAGTGTGCGATTTCAGACATCTTGGCTCTGATGTGAAGGTAAAATGGCTTTATGTGTGACATGCTACAGACATATACCCTCTCGATCCTCTAGATCGTTACACTTAATGTTGTTATCATATTTCCCCACATTGTACATTCGCGTGTACTACCTATACCAGTTATTGTCGTCTCATGATTCACCCGCAGGCAAATCCACTTTTCATAACATAATTACTTCCGAGTTGTTAATTGATTCAAGCATACTGTCTAAACATCATTGGATCTGTATGGAACTCTCCCTGCATTAATTATTTAAAATCAAATATTAACACAGGCGTAATAGAGCAAACAAGAGTTTATTTATTTAAAAGACTAAATTTGAAAAAAAAAATCTAAGGTCTAATGTAATTTATTATTGTTGTAAATAAAAGAAAAAGACCCCTGCCTATTCATAAAATTATAAGAGTCGGAACAAATAACGGCAATAACTTATGATAAGATGACACTAAGTAATTTTTGTATCTTTGTTTGTTTGTAGATATAATATTTACACGTATTCATAAAGAAAATCAGAGATAAATAATATATTTCTCGTTTTCGGTGAACGTTCAGAAGTACTAATTTTTAGCATTTTAACAGCTACATATCTAACAGCTCTTCCCTCCTCTGTTTGTATGTGTTTTATAAGAAATGATTTGTTTTTGTGTGGTATATAAATCATGTATAACACTTTCGGTTTACGAAAAAAAATACCTTAAAGGGACCCACTTATTCATAAAAGTGCGACGTACAGGTGTAATCTTTCCTCTAAAAATATAATTAAAACAAAGACATGCTGCAGAATAACATAAATGTCTGCTTATTCATTAATTTGTAACACGTTATTATTTAACAAAAATATAAAATTAAGTTAATATACAAACACCAGCCATTTATTGACAAAACATTGAAATTTTTACCTGAATCACGTGTTTCATCTAAAATTTAAAAATGATATATACGTGTTTGGGTGTACGGCCTGTGAAAAGCTTAGGTAATCAAAATAAAATACAAACTTTGAATAAAGACTTTGAACAGGGAATCTTTCTTACTTACTTAATCCTCTTCACTCCTAACTGAGCATAGGGCGGATTGTGCATGTTAATTTTAAAGACACATATCCGGAATAAAAGGCATGGTTAAAGTATTACAGGGAACCCACCTATGACTTGCAGGATCACAATGTGAACCCATATATCCTAGTTGTACACTTTTGTTCAACTATGTTTCTAATGTACCATGGTATAAATAAATACTATTTATCATTTGTTAAAACTAAATATTAAAATAATAATAATCCCTTGATCTTTTTTCTTGCTACATCATTGACATATATACCAATGTGGGTTCCTGAAAAAAACTATCTGTTGGTTTAAAAGTAGAGTGCTTATTATATATTCCTGCGAACTTGTGTTGCATATTGGTTAAGCCATTCCCGCAGGTTTGATCCTGAACCATGTACCTGTATCAAGGCAGGGTCCTGGTCACTGGTATGTTTCCACGCTACAAGAGACAAGCTCATCCACCCCCAAAATTTAAAACAGTTACTAATAAGGTAAAGTCTTACCTGTCAGAAACCTTGGTGACTCAAGGAGCGGGATGAAACAACTATGAAGTACAAGCGCGCCAAGGCGATTAAATATCTCGAACCCAAGTTCGATGCTGGTACCGTCTGGCGTGCGTTTTGTAATGGGTACGGATTTTAATCGACCAGTCACGGCAGCCGATAACGATCAGCCTTGATTAATTAATGACTGGGATATGTTTCCAATTAAAATCTAGGGGATACTACTTGCACAGATGCGGGGTTGATAATTAACGTCCTCGAGGTGACCCTCGTGCCGAGTTGCGTCTAAATGTGTTGGTGTAGAAACATCAATTATCAAGAAGAATAGCGCAATGCATCTGTCTAAAACGCAACCAAAATTATTTCCATATACTTGTCGGTGATATCCATTTTGACATGATGTATACCATTTTTTTTCAGGTTGCTCCCATTTCCTCTGTGGGAAAGTTCTAATTGATTCTCAATCACGGATCTGCAAATAAATTACAGAAACAAAACACCAAAAAAGAGTCCAAAAATTGTTAAGAGGAGAGAATTAAGAGGTCAAAGAAACCGTTCCTTTTTGGCAAAAATCGGACCATCCAATTAGTACTATTACTGGATCCTGATGACATGTGGTTGTATGGTACTGTAAAGATAAGTTATCTGTTGACCAAGGTAAAGAAAAATATGTGACACGGGCAACAGCTACTAAGCATCTATGCAAGGATACATATGTTCCCTTTCTTCGAGCTGTACATTCATGTTCCTGCCGTTTTTGCATGAATAAGCCTTGGTATTTTTTTGTTTGTTTTTTTTCAGCTTAACAATAAAGTTCCTGTCGTTTTTTGTCTGAATAAGCCTTCATGCTTTTCATTTTTGGAGACATCATATTTCCCATTCCTTTAACTCGGCATGCCTCAACAGTTTCAAACCTTTGTGACAGGTGTTACTAATGATTTTCCTGTCAAGGTTAACATTAAAGCCTATCACGTCAAATCCCCGTTGCAGTTAATGGAGTTATTATTTTTAATGCCACGATTAATTAGGGGAATAGGGGACACGGTCCAGTGTATGTTGGATATGCGGGGGTAACAGGCCGTAAGTACAGTGCGGTTAGTTTCATGGTTAAACCTGCGAGAGTTTTCAGGAATCCAGCAGTAAATATTATCTGAAATGAGAACTTCTTTGTTTATTTACTGAAAATTTTGAATGTGTTTCCAAGATATGTACTTCATATTTTCACAATCTCCCTCTGATTCTTAGTCTAACTGTTTCCTTTAGATGGTCAAATGCTTATTATGTAACATATTTTAATATGTACAAATCTAATTTATTGAACCAAGCGGAACAATGATTCGGGATTACTATGATTTCAGCGAAGCTACAGACGTCAAGTAAAACTATTAGTTGACCTCTAGTTTTTGGACAACCGCTCAATGTAGGTTTCCAATCTTTGTTTAATGTGATAGATTTACATTTTAGCTATCCCATCATGAATTTTGACTGTACGTTTACCGGCAAAATAAGTTTAGAGTATCCCTTTCTTTATTTCTTAATCATAATAAGGCTTACTTTTTAATGAATTATTGTTTGTGTAGGCGTGTGTGTTATCCGGTGTGTCCTAACTTATTTGTGCCATCCTGTTCACGAGAAGAACGACCTTGACATTATTTATTTGATTTCTCAAGGATGGGTTAATGACTGTTTACAGTTAATGGAGCTCGACGATATTGCCTGAATTTATACTTGTCGAGAACACAATACAATTGCTTTTGGAAGACTGGTCACCTTTATTCAACTCATACAGCACCAGTTTACTCTGATTAATAAAAATTACCCGACTCGTTTAACAAATACACACATGTTCAGCTATACATTCCTCTCGTTTATATTCATTTCATTGGACCATGATTTTCTTATTATTTTATTAACTTTTAAATATTGTGTGAACGCGCCTTCATAATTTTATTTTTTTATTTTAGGAGATATTTCCAATTCTTTCAATTCGGTATGCCTCAGCCGATATAAACCTCTATCCGTAACAGGTGTTAGTGATCAATTACCTGTCAAAGTTAACAATAAAGCCTTTCACTTCTCATTCCTTAATAGAGTTATTAATTCCAAGGCCACGATTTATTAAGTGAATAGGGGACACGGCCTGGGATCGGCTGGATATGCTCGGGGTTAAAGACCGTTAGTGCATTGCGGTTATTGTCATGGTTAAACCGGAAAGAGTGCTCATGAAATATTACAGTTAATATTATAATAATCTGCAATACGAACTTCTTTGTTAATTTTCTAGTAAGTTTTTCAAAAATGGGTTTGAAGATATAATTTTATTAAAATATTTAATCCATATCGGAGCCATAAAATAAACTCGATGGTAGAACTGCCAAGGCAAAGCAGTGAATTTTGAGAGCACAGCACAAAATTTTCAAGAGTAAAACATTAAAATGTAGAGTTTTATTTATAGAACGCGAGGCATTTTCTTAAATGATGTTAGGAAGCAAGATTCTCAACATCTGGCATTCTAAACATCTTACATTGTAAGATCATTTGTATAAAGTAGGTATACTATCATATTATTGCTGGCTAGGTTACATCCGAATACAATAATAGCCTGTTCATTGCTTTAGAATAAAACTGAATATCATATGTTAAATGTTAATCTCTCTCTCTCTCTCTCTCTCTCTCTCTCTCTCTCTCTCTCTCTCTCTCTCTCATCGGTTCTTGTGAATAATTGAATAACGAATCAATTTCTGCGGGTAATTCAGTAAGAAGAACCCCCACCCCACCCTCACTCTCTACTTTTTCTCATATGATGTCTCTTCTCTCCCCTCTGTCAACTGGTGATTGACCTGTTTGAATCAAGGGCAGAAAATGCGGTAGCGGAACAGATTGATAACTTTTCATAATTTTTCATGTCAGCAAAATCATATCAATTGTGACGGTAAACTTTTTTCCCGGGATCGAAACAGGTTTCCAGTCTTTATAAAGCAGTTGTGCTTTTGAGAGGTACGAATACTGACGACTTAGCCGTGCCACCAAAAACATTTATCAAAAACCCTGAACACTATACTGTTGCTCGATAAGATACCAGGTCTTTCCAAGCTTACCCATAATCCACCACTTGGTGACTACATTCAAATAACCCAGAGACCACAGTACGTAATCTTTCATTTCAACTATTTTCTCGAAAAATATGCTTTTTCCTTATGTTATCTAAATGACAAGTTTATAATTATTACATATGCAGGTCCAGGTTTTTTTTATGAGTAATGAAGTAACAATCATCAACAGTGTGGCCTCAGCAACAAAAGCTACATTTCCGGTACCAATATTGAAGTAACACTTGTAACTTGAACGCGTTATGAAAATATTCAGTTATGCATCAATCCTGTTTGCCGGTTTTAAAGTTTATATTTGTTCATTTAATTCACTTTAGCTTTCGTTTGAATGCCGTTATGCCTTTAAACCCAGTTTTCGATAGTTGATAGTTCTATGAGTATTTGGCCTCTGTTTGAAAACTGTCCTGTATGATTTTGCTTGATACATACATATGTATCTTCCCTGCCTCCTTCTTTATCAGAATGCCAGAACGCATTGTGAGCACTAATTATGTCTTCTATATGCAGTGGTGTAGTCCATTCCACACCAAGTGAATCAAGTCCCAGTCCCAGTCCAATACAAATATTCTTATTTTAAAAACATAAAAAAGGATATTTGAGATGATCATGCAAAATTTAGGTCAGTTTACAAGTATCTTTATTTGAACGCTTCATTTAGGACCCTTGATGTAGACCTGAGAAGTGGTATTTCACATTTATTATTCCAAACTCTCAGCAGTTCCCCTTGTACCATTGTTTATATAGTATTTAATGCGTCTTTGGGTATAGGGACCTGATCAAATATATCCATGTCGAACCATTAACTGCAGAGAAGTACATCCATATTCTGGGCATTTCCCCTTATTACGACGTAAAAAGTAACGTATGCTTTATCTTCTAGTTTTTTTTTTCCAATTCGGTTTCGTTATGAATAAATAAAGAAGACTCATGTGTATATAACATTTCTTATTCATCATTTTTTGTTTTAATGTAAATATATATATATATATATATATATATATATATATATATATACACACATATTTGAATGTATTTCCAAGAGTGACAGAGAGAGAGAGATTAATTTCAGTTTAATTGGCTGATTAGAGTCTTATTTATTGAAGCAAGCAAAACAATGTTTAGGGAATACTATGTTTTCAGCGAAGCTGGCCGCGTCAAATAAAAACTTAAGTTGGGCTGTAGAAATTTGATAACTGGTCAATGTAGGTTTTTAGGTTTTGTTTAGTGTAATAGACAAACATGTTAGCTATTCCAGCCTGAATTTTGACCATTCCTTTACCTGTAAAATAAGTTTAGTGTATTATTTTCTGTCATTTGTGAGTCATAATAAGGCTTACATTTATATGAATTATTGTTTGTGTATGCATGTGTGTTATCCGGCGTGATCTACCCGACACGTTCAGTAAATAAACACATGTTCAGCTTTATGATAATCTTCCTATCATTTATAATAATTTCATTGGACCATTGTTTATTATTATTTTGTTTATTTCTAATTTGAGCCTTCATATTTTTTTTTTTTTTGATTTTGGGAGACATCATATTTCAGATTCTTCTAGCTCGAAATGCCTCAACAAATATTGACAGGTGTTACTAATGATATACAATAAAGCTTTAACAATAAAGGTTAACAATAAAGCCTATCACGTCAACAGAGCCAATAAAATTAATAAAGTTATTATTTTCAAGCTACGATTCATTAAGGGAATAGGGGACACGATCTGGTATCGGCTTGATATGCTGGAGGTTGAAGACCATAAGTACATTGCGGTGATTTTGATGATCAAACCAGCAAAATCTGGCACTTAATATTATAATAATCTGCGATATGAACTGCTCTCTCTATTTTCCTGTCACCTTCTCAAGAGTGTGTTTAAAATTGGAATTACATTACAATATTTTATCCATCTCTGAGCCATAAAGAAAACTTAGTAGTACTGCCAAGGCAAAGCAATTAAACGAAAGTTTCAAATGTGAAAGATTAAATCTTGAGTTTATTTTCTTTAATGATTCTGGCTAGCGTCTTCCCAATGTCTTGTCTTTTAAGATCATTTGTAAGAAGTACGTATCCTGCCATATTACTATTGGCTGGATTGCACCAAATACAGAAAAAAACAATCCATTGTTATAGAATAAAACTGCATTCCATATGTTACGTTTTATCTCTCTCTCTCTCTCTCTCTCTCTCTCTCTCTCTCTCTCTCTCTCTCTCTCTCAAATCCGTTCTTGGGAATAATTAAATGATTCTTTTTCTGCAGGTATTTAAAGGAGAGGAGCCCCCCCTTCCTTGTCTCCCTTGATCTCCACCTCTGTCAAACCAGTTTCAATTGTGCTTCACACTACCTTGATTGCATAAAATACGGTAGCGAAAATAATTAGTTGTTTGTCATGACTGTACATGTCAAATTATATTAATTATGACTGTAAACCGATGATGTGCGGGTTGAAAACAGGTTACCAGTCTTCAAAAAGCAGTAATGCTCCTGACAGGTTCGATCATGAAGACATGGACGTGCGCCACAAATATTCATCAGACGCTCTAAACGCAATAATATTCTGCGTTCCAGTATACAACACACTGCCCGTAATCGTTTTAATCATTTCTTTTCTAATAAGTTATGTTATTTTATTCAAACTTCAGGTTTCTAATTTTTACACGGGCAGGTACAGGGTTTATATCTTCCAATCATCAATCATCAACAATGTAACCTCAGCCGTAAAGAAGAAAAGTTTCCCGGTTCAATTTTGAAGTAACATGGACCGTGCTTGTTTGCTTAAAAATAATATTTAGTTATACAGCAATCGTGTTTGCTAGTCGTAACATTTATGTTTTATTTCATTTATTTCACGTTAACTTTTGTTTGAATGTTGTTATGCTTTTATGCATACACCTATTGGATTGATATTTATACATCGGTATGAGTTTTGGGCTTCTTTTTAAAAGATGGTCTTTTTTTGCATGATTTACCGCGAAACATTTATATGTATCTCTCAGGCCTCCTCTTTTGTCAAATGGAAGCAAAGAACGAATTTTAAGAACGTCCTCTCACACTTATTACATTTTCTCTCTGCAGTGGTAAAGCCGAGTCCACATCAATCTAACCCATGTCCCAGTCCCAGTCCAATACAAATATTCTTATTTAACAAATTCAAAGGATATTTGAGTTAATCATGCAAATGTTACGTTCCGTCTACATGTTATTTTCTTGGATGTTTTATTTAGTTAACCCTGGATGCAGGGGTGACAAGTGGTATTTATAATTTTATTTATTGTAACAGAGCGTCAGTTCACTCGTGTACATTATTATATATTCTGTGACTGAGTATATTTACGCCTCCTTGTAGTTACGACCTTAAACCCTTTGCATATACAGCCGAACAAGATGTCATCCCCTAGTCCCCTAATGATTGGTCATTTTAAGTTTATTAATTGCACCGGGGTTTGACATGATAGAGTAATGTATTGACCATGAAAGATAAATCATGAGTAACACAAAATTATGTATCTCACAGAAGAATGGGAAACATGAAGTCTAATAACTGAAAACATATTAAGTCTAACTGAGACTGACAGGAAATGAGAAAACTAATGTAATGTAAAATGTAAGGCCGATATTGTTCGACATGTAAATATTTTCGCGTTATCCAATATTTGAATCACTCAGAGGATGTTCATTTTCACTCCGGTGTATGTGGAAATATCCGCTAGATTTTAATTAGAAACATATCACAGTGTCTAATGCCTTATGGGTGCATGAGAAAAAAAATGAAAGAGTTGTTTATAACTTTTCTTGTCAACTGTTTTCCAATGTTATCAGCAACATGTGTTTCTGGTTCCGTGCTGTTATTATCCGTTATATTAGCTTTTTTTAATGAACATCTTAGAGAAAAGTATGAAAACGTTTCCCCTTTTAAGGGACATTTCCAATAATTTGTAGTTTATTGTATTTTATTAAATTTTTATCCCACATGTGATCGAGTTTCTCTATTCCAGCTTTCACCGAACTGGGAATATATAGTGTTTATTTTTAATATTTTTGTTGTCTATTGTTCCATTGAAAGCCATCGTTCATATGTATATCTTTAAGTTGTTTGTGATTTAAAGTCTCTTGTATTAAAGTATGACAAAAATCGGTAAATTTTTAACATATGTATACGTCATTTCACTTAACTCTAAGTAATTTGTGTTCATTGTTTTTAAATGTTCATATTTGTACCACATCCTTTAATCAACCATTTAGGTATTTTTTCCAGCGTGGTCTTTTTTTCCAAACATTGGAAAGTCTCTGCAAAAAGGTATAATTTAGAGATTTTTGCACTATGTGTAAGTGAACCATCCATAAACCACAACGTTCATACACCTGTCTCATAAATGATCTCTTTATTCTTTCTATACTACTTTTACCATTGTTCAAGATGATTGTATACAACATTATATCTATCTTGTCTAAGTAATCATATTGGGCTTTGACTGATAAGAGCAGGTGTGTAAATTGTGAATCATAAGGCTTTTAACAACAATGACTTTACCTATGATACCTAAATTTCGTTTACTCCATGATGCGATTAATTTCTTTATTATAAATTCGTGTTTTGTCCAGCTTTCAGTTATTTTACACGCTGATCCCAATCCTGAGAATATCACTCCTAGTATTTTAATTTTCAAAACTACAGGAATACCTGCAAGCGTATTGTCATTGTTATCATTTTTATTTTTTTAATCCACATTACGCAAGACTTATTTTCTGTTGATATTAAGCCCGCTTATATATGCTTATTGGTGGACAATTTCAATGGCTATCTTTTCAAACCAAAATTGTCATGTCATCTGCATATTGATCTAGCTCTACTTCCTTTCCTTAGGCAAAGATATACCTTGAATTTCTTTATTCACTCTAATTTGGTTAAAATGAAAAGCAATGCACTCAGTGGGTATCCCTAACGAATTCCTCTTTGTAGAGAGATCCATGAGGTCAGCCAGCCATTGTTCGACACACAACTTTCATTGTTTTGCACAAAACATGAAATACATCCAAGGAAATCTGGTCCAAAGTTACTCCAATACAGAAGGTTTCGACAGGCTAACAAAAGCTTTAACTAATATAGCACAATAAGAGCCCGTTTGTTGTTAGATGTATTGAATGAACCAATTTACATCTTCAATCAAACGTATTTTTTGTAATGTTCCTCTGCCTTTAATTTACCTTGTTTGGTCTTTGTCAACTATTTTATCTTTAAAATTTTGTATTCTCATTGATAAGACGGTTCCTCCTATATTATAGTCCTAACAACACACATATATCGGTCTATGGTCTGAGAGGTTCTGTGACATCTCTTGTTTTGGTATTAGCTTAATAACCCCCTTTCAGCAAAATAGAGAGTGCCCCGGTGCTTTGAGCATAGTTTAAAAAAATTACAACCAGATGTCCTATTTTTCTCAAAACGATCTGACAACATTCTGAACCCAGTCCATCAATGCCAGGACTCGTGTTAGTTTTGAGTATTTTAACAACAGAAGTCGCTTCCTCCAATGTGATTATTCCTTCACACATTTCCCTATCAGATTCTGTCAACCACAGAACCTCTGACAGTACAATATTTTTTGAAAACTTGTTCACTTAGTTCGCGTTTCGGATATAGCACCCTGTAATATTGAACATTTCATTCATTATATCATTCTGATCGGTCAATAATTTACCATCTATGGCTTTATAACACTGATGTCTTTTAATTTTGCCGTCGATTTTTCTAAGGATAAGAAATAAGGAGTCTCCCCCCCCCCCTTCGAATACATTGTAGTCTACTTCGTATTCGTGCACCTTTACAATCTACTTCAAAAAGGACCTCAAGATTTTTTTTTTCACACATTCTTCCTAAACAGTTACATCATTCACATCATTCGATAAATGTTTCCCAAGTTATTAACTTGTTCATTCAATTGAAAATACACTTATTTTCAATATAGCTATCTTTTTCCTGTATTTAATAGCTGTGTGTTTTACATTGTACGTGCATATTTCCCAAAGGAATTGTGGCTATGATTTTTTAGGCGTCTTATCTCTATATCATCTACAACATTTTCTATGGTTTCTACAAAATGTTCATCTGTCAAATGTGATTTGTTAAGCTTACAGTATCCTAGAAATTTCGTGTAAAAATTGAAGTCTGTCCAAACACATTCTGTGATCTGAATTCAGAAAGTTTTCAATTTCCGGCCATGTAGTTATGTTTAATAAATAATTATTTACAGAAATGTAATCTAGTCTCCGGGCTGTAAAAGGAGTGTTCCTACTCCATGTATTTTTTTAATTCCTGGGGTTTGATCATGTATCTATAAGGTTACACGTTTTTGCATATTATTAAAAGCTGCAATATATTTAACCGATAGGTTTTCAACTGCAATTTTATCTTGATTATTGTTTGATACGACGTTCACGTCACCAGCAACCAATAAGTTCGTTCATCCTTTGTCTACCATTCTAAAACATACAATCAGTTACATGTATGAAAAATTGGCATTTTAGTGCATCATTGTTTGGGCATAAACATTTATAAGTGCAATTTTTTTCATCTTTGTTTGTCACTTCTATTATTTGTATAGGTCCACTGTCATCTTGAAATTTAATGGTTTGATGCTATCATATTCAAATTTTTTGTTTACAAGAATTATGAGTCCTCCACTGTGATTGGTATAGGGTGTCACAAAAAGGTCATCACCCTTTATCAATTTCAATTATACATTATCATTTTTTTTCTGTCACAAATAAGCTTATAATCAATTTTCATACGCCTTACAAAGGCATTCAACCTAGTCCGTTTCTGTTTATTATTATCCGTGTGCATTTAGTGCGGCTATTCTCATTTAATGGAGACTACCTTTGTTATATACAGTTAATCTCATTGGTACCTGATCGTGATTCCGCTTAGCAAGCGCGCCCGTACCTGCGTCTTTTTCGTTTGTTTGTCATGGGCTGGTGGTGTGAAGTTGGCGTCTCGCTTCTTGTTTCGGCTGACGTGGCTTCCTTTCTCCTTCACTTCATCCGTTTCACCTTCACGCAAGTCTATCCTTTTGTTTTTAGGTGTCGCGTAAAGACGCCTTCTACTTACTTCGATTGGACTCTTTCTCTTGTAAGGTTTCAGATCTTCTTGTATTTTTGGTTGCCTGTGACATCAGATCTGGATGTGTGAATTTAGCCATGTGGTGATACTGAAGGTATTTTCTCTTCCATTTTTATCAGAAATATATATGTATGTATATATATATATATATATATATATATATATATATATATTATATGTTTTAACACATTCCCGTTTATTCCACTATGACCAATAAAGTTTTAGAGGTGAATCAAATTCAACATAATTCTTAGTAACATAATTCTTAGTAGGATGGACAAATTTTTTTTTTAATTTTCAAGTGAAAAAAAATCAACAGAATGTTAATCATTGAATGGATGTTTGTATTTACATTTGATGTTATGATTTTACTTTCAATACTGCAACCTACTTTGAAATATTACTATAGTTGCTCCATTTTTAAGAGTATATGTACTTAATTAAATTGATGCTTGTACTTTCTTTCTGTGTTTAAACATAAAGGTTGATAATTACAAATGTTTAATTGTTAATATATATAAATATTTATTAATATACACACATTTTTATATATTTCAATAAACATATGTGTGCATTATAACATATATTGATGGACGTACCCCAAGTTACCCAAAGCATCCTTAGATATACCATACTCTTCTACAAACTTTGTCTAAGACAAGCCACTCTAAGAATCTTTTACCGGGTACACTTTTAGGGCTATGCAAAATATTTTTATTTCGGTTTGGGGTTGACATTTTATAAATAGACAATATCAGTGAATATGCACAGTATCCATGCGAATGACCAGTGTTGATATTGACCATCAAGTGCAACTGCAGAGTAAACATTGCACTAGACCAAGGGGACCTAACCCTATTACCTCACCTCACAGTAGCGAGTTACAGGGTGGTATTGACTATAGCAGTTCTTTGCTTTACTGACATAAGAAAGTGTAGTGACTGTCAGATCAGGTTATGCTTATCAGTACAAATATAGCCTCTGAGTGGTACATTCACTACTGACAATAAACAATCTAGGGAATAGCCAGTCCGTGTTGGGGTCTGACTTGAGCCTGTGCAGGCATATTAAGGTAGTCTGACTCGTATGCCAGTCTCTTAAGCGTAGCCTTGAGTCAAGAAGGCTATTATTATGAATATGCAGTCAGAGAGTAATACACCTCTAACTTTGTTCATATGTTTAATCATTAATAGTTGGAATATAAAAATTTCATAATTGACAGTCATTCTGATTGCAGTTAATTAAAAAGCATAATAAATGAAGCTCTGAAAGTTTATATATGAAGATACTTTAATTGTGAAAATCAATGAAGTGCCCACATTAGCTTGGGTAAAGTGCCAACTTTACAGAATAAAAAGATGCCAACATTAGCTAAACATAATAAAGAGAAAAAAAATGAACTGGCCAAAAGTGCCGACTTTATAGAGGTGCCACTTTATGCAGGTGCCCACTAAGAGAGGTTCGACTATATATAAATATATATATATATATATACACTTAATTTATAATATAAATATTATTTTCTATCTGGGTGCTTGAATTATATATCCTTATAATTACGGGACCCCCGAACCTTCGACCTCGGGTTCTTTGATTGCACTGGACACCCCCATAATATATTCCTTTAAACCTATAAGAAGGGACCCACACCACATGTCAATACGCCATATTATTGCTGACCCCCATAAAAACATTTCCACGTGTCCAGATATTTCCACGTGTCTAGATAGAATCCCACGTGGGACTGAAAGGAGGGCCAATAAAGGAATTATATCTGCACCGGTACATCTAACCTCCGTTATTTCCGTCTGTTCATCATTTATTTTCCTCCCACTCCTAAGGCAGCAGCAATATTTAATAATTAGCTTGAAAATGCATAGAATGAGTAAAGAGAGAATTCACAATCTAATAGAACTAAATGTCACACTCGTTTTGAATCCTTATATAAAATCATGTTTTCTTTTATAAAAAAAATGAGAAAATGGTTCTACAGCATAAATATGAGTAAAGAGAAAAATGGTTCTACAGCAACAGACTTCTCTCAAACAAACGCAGATGTTATAACGGTGCTACCATATGTCGGTGGTTGCATGCACTAATTTTGGCTTAACTATAAAACCCCCACCCTTCTCTTTCTTTTTTTTTTTTTTTTTTTTTTGCAAACTTGAATTACCACGAAATACTAGCAGGAGGAACCAGAAATTCCTATTAACGTTTATCAACCTCCTGTAAACGTATTTTAAACTTAAACCAGTTAGCACTGTGGCACAACTCACTGTGCAAATCTGCCAAGTTACTTCCAACTTTAAAAATCTGGTCATTTGCATTAAAATTAAGATCCTATGCATCAAAAGTACCAGTACCACTGATCATTTACTACTAAGCGACTCCCAGTAACTTTCCACTTAATTAATAATTTTGAACATCACCTGTGGTGATAGTCCTGCTGCCAAATCCCCGTTAAAATTCATACACAACTTTCACCAAGCGTTCTGCGCCTGCCCATCTTGATGATTCCTCACCGGGAACTACCTGTTCACGCCCGGCGGCCTCGTTGTTCTTACTCGCTGTTCTATATTTATAAGCCATTCCCTTTTTATCACACATATTAGTCCTTCCATTTATTATGTTACGAAGTAAAGTCAATATATGTGATCATCTAAAGATATCCAATACCTACAAGTAAATAAATGTATACCGAGGTAGATTTCTTGCATTTCCTAGGGGAGATAAAGAAACATTATCCGTCCAGCCAAATATAGTGGGATACTCCCTTCGCTCTTCTATCATCAACTCCCAGAAAATAACAACCCCAAATGTTTTCACTTAGAAATATACTGCAGTCATTGGTCATATTTACATACATTGATGTGTAAGAGCAGAATTACTTTAAATGATAACAATATGAAACATTATGTACTACAGAATGAAACTTAGCCCAGATGTTTCACATCTGTGTACTTAATGTACGTTATTATAAATAGGAGAAACCTGAAGTGTATCGTTTGTGTATAGTTAAGATATAAACAGGTTGTACACAAATTACACAAACATAATTTAACTTGTGTATGAATATTAAGATGTAAACAAATTTAAACAAGATGAGAGGATGAGATAAGGAGTTGATAGACATGTATAAACAAGATGTAAAAAAGTGTTAGATTAGGAGTTGTGTCAAAATAACATGAAGATTCCAGGTAAACATACATTATTTTATATCTTTTGTACTTGTTGCAGATGCATGAATTGCATTTGAGTATAATTATATACATTAAAAACAGTCCAATATTTGTAAACATTATGATCACGTGAGTCCAGTCTCATGTCATGCTATCAACAACACGTAGGATCAGATCATGTCTACTTTGTTGCAGAATAAACCTGTGTCAGTGTCAGCAGCTTATCATTTATACCATTTGTGTGTGTGCGAATAGAATACGGACCCTGCCTTACCGCCCGCCCGCGACATATATATATATATATATATATATATATATATATATATATATATGTACACTTGAAATGTATCAAAAGTGGTGATTTACAAAATAAATGATTCAGGGAGCATATTCCTTACATAGTTGCCTCATGGAAATTTTCATGGACACATTCTTATTTCACCATATTCACATAAGGACAACAACATTATTCACAACGAGTTACCTATCATTTTACAGGGAGGAGAGACAAAATGTATTATCAGCATGTAAGGAAGGCCAAAAATTATCAAGACAAATACATAGCCGTGATAACTATGGTATGGCCCAGCCAAAAACCTTCCAACCTCACATTGCTCAAGCGAGTAAGTAATCCAGCAGCGTCATGAAATTAAAAACGCATGTAACCGGTGTGCTCATGCAAGGACTTGGTTATTACGGCCTTTTTCGACTGGAATCATTGGCCCCATTCATCTAACTATACCATGAACATCATCCTAGGCTGTCTCTACATGCATCGTGATTCACTTCTGCCCGTGCTGTACTCGCAATTGGACAACTGTGCGAGGGAAAATAAACATATGTGTTCTCGCTCTTTGCTCCCTTTAGGTCGAGCCAAGCGTATTCAGGAGAGTCCTGGTCGGCTTCCTGATAGTCAGACACGCACAGGAAGATGTGGACCAACTCTTTTCCAGATTTGTTTCTTGGCTTTCGAGAAACGATGCTATGACGATTGACAATATGATTCTGAGATTTGAAAAGTCGTATACTCCAAGCCCTACAGGAGCAGTACTCGATCATATGTATGACCTGCGTTCTTGCATGGTTGGCTCCACATATTGAGCCAATATCCCTGCATAGTTATCATCATCAATTCAATTTTGAATTGGATGATCCAGGGAGAGCAAAAATGTCCACGAAGGTTTGGTCCACAGACGAAGAATGGATAAACTGTGAAGGAAGTGCCGAAGGTCGTCTCCTAAAAAGAAGACCGACAGGTGTGCCGAATGCCGCCCCCCCCCCCCCCCCCCCGTCCTTTGACGACCCAGAGTTGACTGCATTTGACAGGGACTGAAATCTTCGAAAGACAGAATGTCGGAAGTTTCCATGGAAGGTGGAGAGAATGGATGCACGAAGTAAAACATCAGCAAAGTAAGTGGTATATTTATTAATAAAAAGGGCTTCTGCGTCATTTGCTCTCCTTATATACTAAGTGCATGTCTGTTATAATGGCTAATATCATGTACCATACTAATACAATAAACTAAACGATAAAAAAAGAATATATACTGTAAATTTTACATAACTTATTTTTAGTTTGGCGGGTTTCATTGAAATTGCGTATGTACAGACTAAGAGAAGAGCACTTGGCGTCTATTGGACATCTTGGAAGCATGCCGGCGTAGACAAGGCACCAAGATCAATAAGCGCCAATTAGTGCCGAAGAAAGCTTTAAGGGAAGAGACATTTCCGCCTGTAAATATCAGATTGTCATCATGTCTCAATTTAAAAATGCTTGTATGAATATTTATTTGAATTAGCTAGAGTGAAATAAATTGAGAAGGTAACTATGTCTCACCATTTTTTTTCAAAATCCACATAGAAGCATGAAATAACAACAGTTAAGAACGGTAACACCGGACTGAATTGGACTCCGCGCACCTATTCATACTTTCCTGTTCTTATTGATTTAGGAGTTGATTAGGTCCAAGAAGAGACAGAGATGTTCCACGAAGTAGCTGGAAGTTAGGGTGATGTGTCTCCTGGATGTGGGACGTCACAAACCGCCAAGGTCATCGCCATTGACGGAGATCGCATGATAGTCAGCTGGCACAAAGGAGGACTTCAAGGCGCTGTTATGAAGAAATCTCCAGCATGGATGACCAAGTCCATAGGAACCAAATATGGCTCCATGGGTTCTAGCTGACCAAGACTGGGCACTTCCCAGCTGACATTAAGAGAGCCATAGTTGAGTACTATGGCCTGTAGATCCCAGAACTTCTCACACACGAATATATATGTTGGAGCCCGTTTGAGAATCTGACCCATCTACTGATGGGCTTGGCACATATGGGGATCCGTTATTGGGCTGCACATCTGCAGATGGGCAGCCCAATAATGGATTTGATACCATGCACTTTCTGGCCCATCTGCAGATGGGCTGGGCCAAATAACCGATTTTAGGTTTTTAGTAATACGTTATTGGTTTATTATCTTGATGAATTTTGTACTCAGACAAACATTTCTCATAACTTAAATGTGTTTATTGAAACATAAATCACCATTACCGCCTTACATCAATAAGTTTATAATCAAAGTTACATATATGTGCATAGAAAACTACATATATGTGCAATCAGTGTTACAATACCTATTTAATAACTTTTTTACACACAATTCTTAAATAGTCCACATTGCATTCGTGTGATGTTAAGAGTTTAATGAAGTTCAATTGCTGTGAACAAAAATCTCATTTACGTTTTCATATGTCCATGGTACCATACAATTTTACTAAAGAGCAATTATATATGGTATAAAATAAGTTCCTCAAATTAATTTTTAAATAACCATATATATATATAAATATATATATATATATATATATATATATATATATATATATATATATATATATAAATCGAGGTTACCATATACATTTTGACAATAGAATGGTTATATATGTAGCAATCACTATCACAGTCTTACATCAATACGTTTATCATCAAAAATACATTGATATGCATAGAAAACTACATAGATGTGCATTCATTGTTACAATGCCCTATTTAATAACTTTTTACGCACAATTCTTAATTAGTCTACATTGCATTCGTGTGATATTAAGAGGTTAATGAGGTTCATCAATTCTCCAACAGAACCTGTCCTGGGACATTCCAGCTGGCGCCTTTGTCCAAATATTGCATGTTTATAACAATAATTGGAATACCATATCAAATATTGGACAGTCCAAAAACTGTGTCGCCATCTATCACTCCATGATAAAGAAACCCACAGAGGAAAATAAGGATCTTATCCAAAACTCCACAAGCAATCAACACCCTATAGGATGCTTGTGATGAACATCCACAGACAGACAAATGCCAGTGACCGTGGCGTTTTTGCCCTGGCCTTTGCAAAGACATAACTCTCCGGCATTGACCCCTGCAGCCAAAGCTACATTTTCCCTCGGCCAAGCCCATCTGCAGATTGGCAGCCCAATAACGTATCCTCATATGGGCAAAGCCCATCGGCAGATGGGCCAGATCCGCAAACGGGCTCCAACATATATTATATCATTCTTTTTGATACTAAGCGCTGGGCACATTATGAGTATTGCTGCTTATGTATAGAATATAATGATGTGTTTGTTTCTGATGTTCACATATACCCACATACATATTATGTATATGCTGCGGAATCGGTAGTTTTTTTAATTCTGTTAAGTAAACCTATCAGTAAGTATACAGTGTATACTCTTCACCGCAGCTAGAGCTCAGCTTTATAAAATCAGTTTGCAAATGTACAACACCACATCTTCAGATAACTATAAATCATTTTAGTGTAGGTATTCAATGGGTTATGATATAACGCTAAGTAAAAGATGAAAATTAATAGTCACAATAGGTATTTTAGTATATTCATGGAGAAAGGTCAAGGATTTGTTACATATGAGTTGATATTTGATCTTTAAAAAACTCAGTTGAATATGTTGCGAGACGAATGGGAAGAGTTTCTATGTCCTGCTATTTCTTAATATTTTAAGAAGACGGTGTTGTTTCTTGAATGCATCCGAAACAGGAGGTTTAACATGTTGTCGGAGGAACTTCATAAAATGCGTGCGTGTGTGTTTTTGTTATCCACAAAGGGATCTATTTCCTTACGAAATTGTAGTTTATTCTATAATCGCCTTTTAAATATCTGAATAGAATGACCCGAATGATCCTGATAACTAAAAATTTGTAGCATATTAAATAAGTTAAAGTGTAAGATTTGTAATATGTAAAAGAAAATTATTATGTGGTGCATCAAGAAAAGAAATAGCTGTATTAAATATAGTTTCCCTGTCCGTGTATGAGAAAAATATTATAGATATAATTTTATCTATTGCTTGTTTTTATTTGATATATTTAAACACTATACTGTTTTCAGTATTCAATAGTTCGACCTGGCTACATATTTGACTCTGAACAACGGTCTCATGATGCACGTTTGATGAACGCAAGATTAAATAAGCGATAATCAGATGTGTCTGACTGCACCCTGTGCCTTCGCAACAGACCCCGTGGAGCCTATAATTTTATAGGGTCTGGAATCATATGATATTAAAGGCCTTTGGGATGCCCGTACGAGATCACTCAGAGATCACTAATGGCCCTCCCCGATAATATTATCACTCCCACGCTGGGCATGAGATGCTGGTACCAGATTGACCAGCTGTGGATAACTGCAGCTGATATACCCATGCTTAATCAACAACCACTAGATGCGACTTGCTGCAGCCAGAGCGTTCTGCTGACGCAAATGACCACCAGTCATACCACCCGCACTCAACGGTTCTTCATAGCGACCACGCAGTGCTCTCGTGAACTGCAGTTATCAAATACGTTAAGCTAGGGTGCGTCAATCCATCTCCATGTGGCAGCGATTTCAAAAACGAGCAGGCCATCCGCGCAAGTCCGAAATACAATTAAAAATGAACGCGATTAATAGGGTGTTCATAGTGCTATTTTAGAGAGCTAAATAGTCTGGGCCTTGTTTGTCTTATTGACTCTTTGTTTACACATTGTAGATTTTTAGGATCAGATTACTATCTGTGGATGAAATTGAGTTCTTTTTTCTTTACTTTTTTTTCCCTTACAGTTGGGACTCAAGGTTTTCTATAACATAAACATTTTTAACAGAAATATTTATATTAAAGCACTCAGCGTAGACCTCCGCCTAGGCAGCCCATATGTATTATCAGACAAAGCAGCAATAAATTAAAGCAGCAATAGATACAATGTTCTTTTATTTAATAATGATGCGTTATAACAATTTTGCATGTATTCCTCCGATTGCGACATCCAGAAATGGGTGTCCCTGCTTGCAACACGATATTCATAAATTCAGACCATTACTTGCAGGTATGACCAAAATAAGTTTGTGCCTCGTGGGCAGCTGTATTTCGGGGTTAACCGTGGGTTGACCCGCTGACCAATGTAACATCGTACATTGATAAAAAAAATGGCATTTTTGGACATATTATTTTTTGTTGTTATTATTATTATTATTATCATCATTATTATTGTTGTTAATTTATTACTATCATATATATATATATATATATATATATATATATATATATATATATATATATATATATATATATATATACTAGGAAGCACTTAAAGCTAAAAGCTGGATTCTCAACAATGCCTGATGCAAATGTAGTCATCCAATGTCTCGACATTCCACGTAAATTCACTGAAAAGTTTATTTCAGCAATAATCCTTAATAAAAATCAGAAAGTGTTTTGAAGATATTTTGTGATAATATAATAAAGATGTATATTGTTTGTCGTATGTGCGGGCTCAAAGTGATAATGAGTTGATAGTGAGTGAATATGATTGCTTTGACTCTCAGTTCTGGGTATTTTTTTCAAAATGAGCAGAAACTTATATATACAGTGAAATCTCGTTGTGTCGAACTCGCTTTATTCGAATACCCCGCTTATGTCGAATACCCCGCTTATGTCGAATACCCCGCGTATGTCGAAGTTACAGACTCGATATTCTGGACAATTCTAGTTAAATAACTACCAAATAAAACCCGCTTGTGTCGAGCCTCGGATATGTCAAAGTTTTCTGAGGGTCCCTTCATCTCATAATTGAGGTTTCACTGTATTTTAAACACACCGTATAATGCTTTTATTTAGAGTTATGTGAATTTGGTATATCTGTTAGGAGCAATTCTTCGAAAACACTAAGATAAAGAAATACGTTGTTTCTTTGTAATAAGTGGTTGTCTGTTAATGGTCCTTCCTCCCATTCCCATACTTTCCTCCGTGTTAATAGTGCATATTATACTCGTTTTTTTCACAAGACTTCCACTTAAATTACCCGAGCCAAACAGACCTTCAAAACAAACCTTACAGATGCTGGTTCCATCCACTGGAATTCATTACCTATGAGCCTCAAATCGACCAACAGCGTCTATCAAATTAAATCGTTATTCAAGCATTTCATGCCATAACTTTTAAAAAAGCATTTAACAGTCGCTATTTTATCTTTGTATTCATTACCTATATTTTTGTCTTATCATCTGATATGATTATTGCAAAATCAAAATCTTGCATGTTTGAGTTGTTATAAGGAAGCTTGTTATTTAATATCGTTCAGTCAATATTTGTGTCTATCGTTTCGTAAATTTATTTGTATGTTTTTTTTTCACTTTGAACCAGATATGTACACCATTATATTTTTATATAAAATGCATTTATTTTAGTTTGTGCTTCCTTATTTGTATATAACGATGTACTCAGACAGTAGCATCCTTAAAAGGGTCCTTTAGATCTTCAGCCCATGCTGAATAGGTTACCCTCGTTAGATATGCATTTTACATGCAACATTTCAGGTCGATATCTCGAATGTCGCCTGAGATGTGTTATTTTCACCAAAAAAAAAATCCAAGTGCAGTGAGCCGAGCGTTCCATCCTGGCTTGCTAGGCCCAATGTGTAGGTGGCATCATCAATCTTTGTTCGACAGTTGACATGTGACCCAAGAATCATATCGGGTTTCAGACAGATCACTAAGAAGGGTCTCTAGTTGAAAACATATATATCGGAATTCAAGGCACATCTCCTGGGCTTGCTTCAACATGCTGACATGATATGACCGTTAAGGCAAAGCCTGTACGATATGACCACCTATATAATTGTAGTAACATTGATTTACTAATATATGGGATATTTCAGCAGCTTACACTGTGAACTTATCGTGCTGTTTAACTCTGCCTTATGCGTATTTTCAGGCATGACATAATGTTTTTGTATAGCTGGATATCTAGGCAAAGTGATATTTATAATTAAGTGGATCAAGTCTCAGTGTTGTTAAATATATCTTTCAGTGGCTCTGGTGCTACTTAACAACGTTATTATTATTATTATTATTATTATTATTATTATTATTATCTGTACACTATATACAGTTAAACACTGAATATTTACATATATATATATATATATATATATATATATATATATTTTCTTCTAACTAAAATTTCCATATGACAATATAACATATGACAATATAATATGAAAAGCAAAAATAAGTTTGCTGTATAACAATAACACTTGGTAACTGTTGATCGCTTGCTTTTTTTGTGGATAGAAAATATAGCAATTATTTACAAAAAAAATGTAAAGGTGAGGTTCAATAAGCGTTCGATAGAAAATTCACTCATTGATAAACAAACAATTTCTCAATGTGGCCTTTGATTAGAAACTCGCTATACCAATTAAGGCATAAAACGTTAAGGTAACGCATATTTTTCATTATATGTGAAACATACATTTGTATAATATTCTATACGTACTTTGAAAATAATACCAAAAAAATGTATTTTATTTATAAATCTGTATTATGTAAGCATTTAACAATATTATCATATTAAAATGCATACTGATAATTCGCCCTTTTTATTTCACATATTACCGTTCGACTTAAACTGATCAGTTTATAAATTGTAAAATAAAATATTAATTACACAAAATATCTTGTTGAAAAAGTATTCGAATTAACTTATATATAATATATATATATATATATAATTAATTTTATAGAATACTTATACTGTGTACGATAGTTTTGGTAAAATTGGATTATTTGGGAGTAATGGTGCTTTGCTTTTGCACATTTCAATGAAACCATGATACGAGAAACTGAGCGGAATTTGAGAACAGCCCGTTGGGATATCATATTTTGGATTATTAATTTACTTATTTGCTTTTGACGTGATATTCCCGTCGAATGTTCGACTCGGGATAAGGGATGTTTATGTTGTGTTCAGTGTGTTCCGACTCTGAAAGACTTTGTAAAATGTCTAAGATACAGACATATGAAAGTGATTGAATTAAGACCTGGCCTAGGACGTCTCGCGTATATAAAATTAAAGACGACATTTGAGTAAAAAAAAACAGGATATAGATTTATAGTACAATGATCATCTTGTACCATGAATAGGACGAACTGAATCATTGTTTTCCTCATCATAAATATTGTTTTTATGCCTCATAGGTTTCTACCGAAACAATATACATTTTATACAATTATTTTATCATTTGTTATAGTTATACAGAAAGTTTGAATGTCACTCATTTTTGGGAGTTGCGTTTACACGACGCCACTTATTATTACACCAAATATGATCTCACAGTTCTCTCTACCTGAGCAGTAAATAAACCCTGAGTTATCAAGGTATACTTGTTCAAATAACCAAACGACCGTCTGATGGTACCAGATTTAAGTGTGAGTCAAGTTGTAAATATACAGCGTATTTGCTCATTTTAACTTCACATGTGTTTGTTCCTTTTGCCTGAGATGCAGATTTTTTACGAAGGTAAGATTATCATTGATGATAAAAGTTTAATATATTGAAAGAGATAAAGTTCCCTTCTTCAAGGAGGTTTTTATATTCATTTCCAAGGATTTATTGCAGGCGCTCTTTATGGTGATCAATTCTGTTTGATGTGCTCGAATAATATGTGAACCCACATTTTTGTTTACAGAGACAAGTGGCTTGAGTGTATCATAACCACTCTGCTTTTCCGGTTATTGCATAGGTGAATTATAGGGCGGTGCACTATTGGAATCTTTAAAACATACGAACCCACGTGATGTGTACGACGTGACCTCGTGCGTTGATTTACTATGGCGAACATTTCATGCTTGATTAATCATGCACCAGGGATCTTTTTTTAATTGGAACCATCGGGTACCTGAATATATGCGGGATTGAATTTTAAGCTTTAAACATTAATCATCACATGTTATTAATAAAACCAAGCGGGTACTTGCACTCCGGCTGAATTTAAAGTTGGCAAAGCCTGGTTTATTAATCATTCTGGTCTGTTATTTAACACGACTGAATTCTAATACCCTGAAGGCCATCCAAGTGATCAGTTGCTTAAATGTATAACTTTTATATAAAAGGTTAATTGTAAAGACAACCTCAAAGCTCACCTGTTCTTTTTCTTGACTTTTGCACTATTAATTTGAAAAATGTTTTTAAGTAGGGTAAACACCGGCTTGAAAAGACACTTAGTCTTTTTCAAAAGAGGACCGCCAGAGCAGGTTCGGTGTTTGCCGCCATATGTCTGCCCGTCTTTATAATATGTACATTAAGCGTCAAATGGTGTTAATTTCTTCTACGAAGCTTTCTTTTATATCTATGTCGTGCCTATTTGTTTCACAATAGACATATATTCTCGAATTGTCCATTTTATTTAGAGACAATCATCAATCCAAGTAAACAATAAACAAATACCGTCTTTGCAGTGAAAGGCTGACACTCGGACAGGCGTTTTCACTACTGTTATGGCAAAACGCGCTACCTGGTTTAATTCTCCAGCCCTTCTAAGTGCTTCACCAATGTAAAAAAAAGGACAAGCTTCATAAATCAATTTAAAGTTGTAAATATTATTTTGTCTTGTCCACAACCGATTAAGTCGGAGTAAAAGTCAAATTCCAATATATATCAGGTCGAATAAGCTTAAATACCCTGTGTCAAAATGAATAAATTATAAGTCTGGAGGAAAGTGTCATGAAAGAAACAGCGCAAAACCGTTCTACGTACAAATTCCACATACTCTATTAGGGAATCCAATGGGGGCATCGGGGACCATTTTTGTATTTTACTTTTGCAATCCTGTATACATGAATTTAACCAGAGATAAATCAACCCCCTTCTTAGATCACACAATAACCCCATTTTCGTTTCAAGCCGGCCAATGCAATACAAATGACCAGAAATGCCCCTGGTAAATGGATGCTCAGACCTCTGGCTTCATTTCCCCTTACTTTTCCAGATAAAAATGGTCCCTCAACATACGTAATAGTTAGTTTTCTGTTTTACACAATATATTTTACAGTGTTTTGGAAACAAAGTCATTTTGTTCTGTATGGCTTTATATAATTAGACATTTAAGCAAAGCAAGATTCATAATTGAAAGGGTACATTCTTTCTGGTGAAATTTTAACCAATTGTATGGATATATCAACGATTAAGCTGGAAAATATATGAACAGTGCATGTGGGTACTAAAAGCATTATTTGCATTAATAAAATAACATTTACAGAGACTAATACATTGTAATTGCAAAGTGTCTGCATCATTACACTACCAAGTCTGTGACAGCTATGAAAAGCACATCTTCCATAGACTTGGTATTATGAAAACGACTTCAGGCATTATTTATCAGTTTGTACAAGGTTTGTATAAGGCTTGTACAAATTAGTATTAAGAAATTATATAGTTTTATAAAGACTGCGGTCTCAATAAATTATAAGTTGTGATGTGGTAGTAAAGTAGCCCCCCCCCCCGCCTCTAAATAGGGGAAGATCCATATTGAAAAGATGGATTTATGAAGGGTTTGTATGACGGGCAACCCATCTAGGATATTATTACAATTGTTTTCGTCAATAAACGAAATGTTTAACAAATGCTTCTGTTTCTTTTTAGTGTTTAGTCACACTTTTATCTAGGCTCCCTGATTCTTTATACAACAGCAACTTTCACTGCGACTTGTTTCAATAGTGTGTGAGCGTCTTAATGATTGAATTATTAAATGTGTAGTAGTCTTTGGCCCTCAGCCTTATAGGCTGAAGGGCTCTTGATGTCTCCCAAGCCGTGCGTCCTTTCGTCCGTCCGATAACATTTACTTTTGAGCGGGATAACTCTTAAAGGAATCCCCGTTTACATTTTTATTTTTTTTTCGATGTATTTGTATATTAACAAAATCTAGGTCAAGTACGATGATTGTTGACCTTGACCTATTTTACTACGTTTCAGTGCTAATTATAGAAAAAAATATAAGCTTATTTCTCAGGAACCACGGGGTAGATTGTTATAAAACGTGCTATGGTTATTGGCTTTGACGATATGCAGCTGCGGTACTGGTTCGGGGCGCTACTTACAATTTCAGATTTTTCAGAATTTTAATCATTTTTTTTCAATTCTGGGTTTGTGAGCTAGATATCTCCCAAAGAATTCAACACAAGAACTTCATTTCTTTAGCGTTAATGCATAACAACAAAATCTCAGTCATGTTTGAGGATGGACAACCTTGACGTATTCTTCAAGGTCACAAAACTGAGGAGCTTATTTCTCAGGAACTACTTGATTGATTCTTTTGAAACGTACACATGGTATGGTCATTTGCCTTGATGAAGTGCCGCATGAGTTGAGGGAGTGGCAGACTTGCAGAGGTACCATATACCTCTCGTGTTTAAATTTATAACTTGGACAGGAGACATTTGTACAGCTATACACCCATGTGAGAACAAATATCCCATGAATACTTGTTACTGTTACCACCCATAAAAAACTGTTCTTTTCGCTGAGTGCCTTTGTCAGCTTTTTCTGATGTTCTATTTATAATTGAAATGTTTCATTCGTGAATTCATGTTTATTGCCATTGCCGCTAAATATTCATGGACACAACCTTGTGAAATTTGAATAGCATTTCTATTTGCAGGATCTCAAATACATGGCATGAATTATTTTATAAGTATTCGGATGAATGAGACATAGTAAATCTAATAGAATTTATTCTGAAATAATTTGCTTTAAGGTTTTTAATAAGATTTTCTTCACAAATGCCACTCTTGAAGTTACAAAGGAGATGGAACATAAGACCTTTGTTGTGTAAAACATTCGACGCTCCCTTTTATGAAGATGTTGAGCGAAGTACATTAAAAAAATCAAACAGCTGTACCCCCTCTATAGCAAAATACCGGGTCTGACATAACCGATGATCACAGTTATCAGCGGTGCACATTTATTGTCTGAGCCATTCTGTGTTTAGATTAAATGTTACAAACTGCACGCGGTGCGCAACAAACGAACATCAACATGAAACACCGCGGAAACTGGTTCCTACTGGTTTGCTCGGACATATTCTTGTGGACAACTGCAATCCATCGCTTGGTTTCAACATAATTTCTTATAATGATACGCGACTTCGAAGATTGCCCCGGTCCTATATCCTTATGACATTTTTGAATACATCATAAACACAATCCAATTATCCTCGCTGTTTTCACGTACGTACCAACGTAGTGACCGATCGGTTCATTGTTTTGACATTGCTGTGTTGTTCTTTTCGCTGTCGAGAAAATAAAACCCGGAATTGAGTTAAGGCCTTTGCTTAACGCAGGGTCAAAGCAGGGCCGAGAAAAAGCTTTGTTAGTCGCAAATTCGACTAAATTGCAAGGAAATGTATATTACTAAATACTCAATCATCCTGATAATTGCTTTCAAGAGTCATATTCAGGCTGACATAGCATTTCATTGTTTATTATTTCAACTGTTGGAAGCGATGTAGAATCAAGCTTATGATAAAGCTGAAGTCGAGTAAATGGAAAGCAGCAAATGATTAGACCAAAACAATTGCAAATCGATAAAGATAGGCCATCTACCCGGGGTCCCAAACTGAGCAATAAATGGAAAACTTTAAGGTGTGTACAACCTTTGTGTTGAGATAGACAGAGACACTGACTCAAGACTTATGTTGATCCTAAAATTCAGTTGAAAAAAATCCTTATCGGATTTCAGATGTAAACTTAAATAGAAAATGGTAGAAGAAAAAGAAATAATCGACAATAAAAAATAAACTAATCAACCAAAGTAACAGTTATAATATCTTGGATAATATATATCCGAAGTTTACAAATTGCAATCAGAATCCTTATATTATCTTCGGATCTGAGCATACAGATGTCGGTTCAGGCAAGCTGTTTCTGGGTATCTAATACGATCATATAACCAATGCGAGCACGTGAATCAGAGATGTTGGTGCTGGGTACACCCTACAATGAATATATATCATGTGACTTATCCATTATATATGATTAATTAGAAATGATCAATACTCAAACACTGAAAATATCTGAGAAAAAAATTAAACAGTATGTAGGACAATGCAATTTAAGCTGTAAAGCAAAAGTGAGCTTGGTGGTATATTTCTTAGGCATTTTTAAAAAAAATTTGGGTAAACGCTACGGCAGGCAATGTATCCTGACAAATACATGTCGACGCAACTCAATACTTTGACTACCTCAGAGGTATTAAAATACAGATACAAGAATCCGCTGGATTTAAATTTAACAACAATTGTTTGTTGGTGATGAACCATACTGTACCACAGATATATTTTAACCCCGTAACTCTCTATGCAAGTTACCACTCTAAATGGTGTATATATGTATATATATCATAATGAATAATGTACTAAGTCACCGCAATGTGTGAGGGATCCAGGTAAACGTGTACATATAACTAAACTCCAACGGGACGGTACCAGCATCGAACGTGAGCCAAGTAGCAGATATAAGTGATCACTGGTTCATCTGAACCTCACTTGCTTGCTCAACTGCCTGTTTGCTGTGTTTTACCTAAGGTAAGTCTATCTTGCCAGAAAGTGTTCCACATTTGAAAAGTGGTAAAATGCGCTTTTTAAGAGGTGTTTATTTTCAGGTCGAAAGGTTTGGTTAAGGTATATTTTATAGGGATCTACAGAAATATTTGGCCTCAGTGTATAAGAAACATTCTTATTATACCCTCTTCGGTATAGCTCTGTTAGAGGGTAATCCGCTTTTCGAGATTTAGCCGCATACAAGACCACATTTTTTGTAGAATTTGTTGGGTCTGATCCGTAAATTAAACTAATGCTGCGAACCTACTTTCAATATTTACCGAGCTCTTCCTCATAGAGAACCTCAGTTCTAATGAAGAAGTAGAATTATTATTCACACGATGACACATTAATTAACACCAGTCGATAAGATGTCAGGATGTCTTAGTGTGCAATGCCGCAGTAAAGTAAAGAGCCTCTGTTATATAAATATAAATCCATCCTGAAATTTCGTAATTGCGTGAAATCTTGGGAATAGAAATACTTTGAATAACGTCTTGCAAGACCTTATCAACAATCTAACATAATTGGGCTCAGAGTAAACCCGCGTCTAATATCTGTGTATATTGTGAATGGCATAAAGAAAATTTCACAATGGTCGTGTGTATATGACCTGTCGTGGAACTGTGTCTACACATGGTCGATATGAGTCAACAGTTGTCACTTGGCAATTTTCAAATACCTTTCTCTCTGTAGCACGCTAAATGCTAACGTGGTAAAGGAATCATTCACGGGCCAGTTGCTAACATTGGATTTTCACACGAACATGTAGAAACCACATAGAACTAAAAAAAACAATCTAAAAAAGAATTCATGGAAATAAGATTCGGTTTGGTGATCCTTTAAAGGTGAGCAAGGTGGGTTTATGAGTGCAAAGTAAATATATAAACAATCACCTAGTGACCTCAGTCGGAAACGATTAGGTTTGTGAGTTGAGCATGTTGTATATTAATTCAGTATCATACATTAAAAAAAAACAAGTATTCCCAGGGTGTTTACAGGTCAGTGATTTGCGCAAAGAATAATGACAATAACGACAGAGGTAAGACCGGGTATGGCGCTACAATAAACGATAAAATAGGAAAAAAATTATAATCTTACTGAAGGACTTTCTGAAAATAAATTTAGAGAGGCAATTAAAAACATGCCAAACAAAGACATGTGGTTTTGGTTTAATTATAAATGAGTTCTTAAATATAAGCACCGAGTAACAAAACTTTGTAACAAAATTATGTAACGCAGTATTGTATAGTGTTTAAGGATTGACTGACGGGAAACTTGAAATAATCCTAACGATATAGAAAAAGAGAGTAAAGAGGTATCTAGCAAAAATTGAGGTAAAAGTTGATTAGGAGTAGTTTGAGGGAAATAACTTGCTAGATTTCGTAAAGGATATGGAACCACTGACCACATACATGCATTGAGCATGTTGGCGGATCTTTAACTTTAAATAAAAGCAAGTTGCATTTTTTTTATTAAAGGACAGCTTCGATCAAATAAATTGTCCGGAATTATGCTCCAAATAAATACAGGAAAGTATCAAGTGTAAATTAATGGGATTTAAAATTTATTTGGGTTTAAACAGAAATTATGTAATTTGATTCATGGATACCGATCTGATTTGTTTTTCGCATTTTCCCATTGGTCTACGACAGTGTGATAATCTGTCTGTGTTCACGTTTGCGTTTTATGGTTGCGATTAAAACTGTAGGCATGCCGATAAATGTAAGGGTTTAAAACTGTTAAATCAGTTCCAAATTTTATTTGTCCTTCTATATGTAGATGATACATTTTTTTCAGCAATTTACTATTCTGAAAACTCTTTAGTAATTATCTATGTATACATTTTTATCAGATAAATAAAAGATTGTGGTGTTTCGAAGGGAAAATATTTGAAAAGAATAAGAGTTTGAAATTCGACCAGATAACATGGATGTGGTAGATGATTATATATGTTTGTGTAATATTTAATCATAACGGAAAGTTTAGTCAATCAAAGAAACACAACAATGACAAAGCTCCTTTAGCTATGTATGGAATTATTAGAATATTCCAATTCACTGGATATGGCTGTGGATCTTACGCTGTATTTTTTTAATATTACAGTTTACCAGTGTTACTAAATGGTTGTGAGGTATGGGGTGCATAAGACCTTACAGTAGTGGTACTTTATTTTTAATATTTATGGTTGGTGTCCCGAAAAATACACCCTCGCCCGATCGTATATGAATAACATGGACTATTTCCTCTCAGTGTACAGGTTAAAGCCAGACATATCGGATTATTTTGGACAGTATAATACCAGGAAAGCGTGAAAATATGTTACTTCAATTTTCTATTAGTATTAGAATTATAATGAATGAATGATTATTTATTCAGGTATTTAGGCCTCCAGCCCATATAACCAATACAATAAAATACACAAATCTGCGGTGTTCATCCAAGGTAATGCAAACTGTTAAATCATTGAAAAAATGCTAAAATATAACTACTACTAACTATAATAAATGTGAAAATAAAAAGCACAGAACCCTCTTGTGTAAAAGGTTGTAAAATATAAATAAAAAAATAACATGTTACAATCTGGATAGCTCAGTGACAAAAACCACACGTAGAACACAATTATTATTCCACCATAGACACGCTCCAACAAACTGTTCTGCCATCTACAAAACATTTAACTGTTACCATTATCCATGCAACGGATACGTAGTGATGTAAAATGGTAGATTTATGTATATGTGGCATATCTTAAACATTGCTCATATAATAAAAATTTATAATGTTGAAGCAATATAATTACCATCAGTATAAAATACATTTTCAACTAATAAATACAAAATAATTATATAAAATGCAAAATAAATATAAAACATATATTATTACGACCAATTGTTAAGATTTCCCACACTTGTGTAGCAGTTACCAAACACCTAGATCAATATACATATCCCAATTTTGTGCCTGATTTGCTTAATACTTATGACATTTTGACCATTTACTAATGCTTGAGAAAACTTATCCAAAATATGTTTAAAAGCTAACTGCTTCAGTGTTGTTCACCATTTCTAAACACCACCATCAGTTTTCATAAGATTCACATTCATCCAATACCAATTGCTAAAAGACTCTAACATATTAATGTTGTTCTCTAGCTTTCCACAAACTTGCTATAGGTTTAGATATATATTTTTAATTACTGACATTAAGGTATACTTATTGGCACAGTGCTTCTTTGTTTCCTGAACCCTGCCTGTTCCTCTACAAGTATGCTTGCTTACTCTGCCTATTTTATTCACCTATTATTTAATATTTTACAAAAGATTTTTTTCTATACAATTTAGTAACGAAATTCCCTTATATTCATCTGTATCATTAATGTCTGCTTGTTTATACAGAGGTATGATAATTGCTTGTGCCAAGTTATTTGGGAATACCCCTTGATGTAAAGCTTCATTTTTATAACAAAACAGCATATCTTCTAGAATGTAAATAGTGTCCTTATATATTTATGTGACCAACCCATCTGTTCTTGGTGTTTTCTAGTTTTTATTTCATTTATCACTTTTTTTATTTCAAAAGAGTTTATTTCACTGTTAAGATCAGAATATTGTGAGTTTGCATATGTCTCAGCTTGTAATATATATAATTATGTAGAGTCAGTGTTAAAGGTATTCTCCAACTGTGTTCTATCTGCAAATAGATTTTCATTATGTCTACCATTCTTGTTTTTTTGTCACTTTTTATACCATTATTCTTTCTGAGATAATCTTTCTAATTATGTAGAGTCAGTGTTAAAGGTATTCTCCAACTGTGTTCTATCTGCAAATAGATTTTCATTATGTCTACCATTCTTGTTTTTTGTCACTTTTTATACCATTATTCTTTCTGAGATTTTTCATTGTATGCCACATTTCATGGTTAGATTCACAACTCATCAACTGACCATTAGTTTCTTCTCTTGCATTTTTATTTGTTTATTTGCACACATATTTCTGAAAGGCCTTTTCTTCTCTCTCACATTCAGGTCTGCTGTTTGGTTTGTTAGTCTTTATTTATAAGTTGCTTTATTTTTTTCCTGTTTTGCAATCATACCCTCTTGATCCAACCATTTTGTTTGCATTCTTTATTTCATTATCTTGTTAGTCTTTATAAAGTAAGTTTTGCTGGCAACATCTTGCTTAACAATATCATTTTTTTTTCAGCACCAACATTAGGGTCATTGTACACATTCATGTAGAATTGGTTTATTAAACTTGTCACCTCATCATCTTCTTCCCATAAAAAACTGATTTTTTTATCCCTGTACTGGATCCAAGAATTATTAAAAATTATTTCGTCCCCTGCACAATCTGTTATCAGTCTGTTTACTTGAGGTTGTTGAAATCGAAAAAAAAATATATGATTAGACAGGTTCATATTTGAAACCTCAAATGTTAAAAATGTTTAGACAATTCTGAATGAGCAATAGTATATTCAATGACACTCTTCCAAATTGTAGAGCAGAATGTTAATTCCCCATTTATGTTAGAGTCAAATATACCATTTAAGATACATAGATTTAAAGCTAGACACATTTTCTTTAATAATTTATCATACTTATTACCTGTTTGATCTTTTTTTTTTTTTCTTCTTTCTCTGTTTATGTAACATTCATGCACGCCAAAGTGTTGTAAATATCATCACGTCATCATCCAGTAAGACATCTTACAATTAACTTATTCTTGCACTGAGGTCACCCAATATTATCATTTTCATTTCCCCATATTTGCTAATGACTTAACAAAGAATATTCTCTAGTCTGCAGATACCATCATCTTCCTCACAACAAGAATATATAACAGATGATTCTGGTGCAATATACACTGCAACCAACATCTTCAGTTAATCCCAATTCAGACCCATGCATGATAAACATTAACACATCAGTTTATATTTTATAACATTATGAACAGCTTCTTGTAGTGGTTCCGCACAGATGAGTTGCCAGAATACCCAGGTGAGGCATGTACACATTTATTTTAATTTTCTGCCCATGTCTCAAAAATACTTTTGATATCATGCCTTTCAACAAATCTATAAGTTCATATTGCACGATATGTTTCTTTGTTTTTTTTTCAGACCATTTGCGTTCCAAGATACAAGTTTGAACCTTTCTCTGTTCCTTACTGTTCCATATTTAACCTTATCTAATGTGTTAGTGTGCAACTCACCATTTTTTTTTTCATTTTTGTTATCTGCATTAGTAGAATCAGTGTTTTCCTGTGCTCTGCGAGGGGTTACAGTTAAGAACTGTGCAGTACTGTGCCTTCTGTGTATAATTGAATGATCTGAAAAAAATAGAATTTATATAGTTATCATTGGTAGACATGTATGCTCAATAACTCACTTGTATTATGTGAATAATAATGGGTATTCATTATGACACCATGATCATCTGTTTGACACACATGTTCATTATGTTCATATAATTCAGTATGCAACCTGTTTTTGACCATTAAGTTTGGCCAATGGGAACTGTCCTCGTCTTAGGGGAGATTAGGTTTATTTTTTATTGCATTTCTAACTTTTGTTTCGCGTTGTTCTTTGGATTCTTTGCCATCCTCTTCCTCGATGCCATAGAATATCAAGTTATCTCTTTTTGATTGTTCCTGTCGTTTATTCTCTTGTTTCCTGGTTTGAACTGGTCTATTTGAGACTAAAGATTTGTAATTCTTATTTGCATGTTGCTTAATTATCTAAAAATGTCATCAAGCTTGCTCTGTGTCTATGATTGAGCTGTACTTGGTCTAACAGGAGCACTTCTGGTGTAACCTGTATTGGCTGAAACATGTAGGGCTTCAGCATCGCCATTCTCGTTGACATATCTGCCTGACACCACGCTCACGTCCCAAGTTTCTGACCTATCTAGCCTTGCCTGGGTCAGACGGCGGGTTCCAGGGTAGGATTCTGCGCCAGGTGTCTTCGGTTTAGCTGGAGGAGGGCCTGGGTTTTGTCTCAACATCACCACTGCACATGTGAACCATTGCGATAATCAGGGCTGTTGTCATAGAAGCCCTGATCGGCGTGCCTGGCAACAACAACATGGGTGCTCGCCACGGGACAGTCTTTTTTGGCCCTGGCCCATACAGATCAATACGTGCTCAGTTCACCTTAATACCGACCCCATCTTTCATATGGAGAATATGACAGTTTTTGCACCACCAGTATCCGGCTGTATACTATATTTAATATCAATTAAGAGTTGTAAAGCCAAAGCCTCTTACCGTGTCAGCTGCTTGCATCACTAGATGGTGCCACCTTCCCTATTTGATTTATAGTGAAAGTTGATAGTTTGTGAGTTAATGAGACAAAATATATTAAGTTTCAGTTGGTTATCTAACATATGGTCTGGCCAGCCAGTTATGAACTTTAGATAGTCGTACCGGTGTATTCGGGTAAACTCAATGACCAGTACCAACAAAGATAGCATGAATATGTCTCTGAGGCACAAATCCGTAATACATGATCATTATATAGATAGTTATTTTACCCTTACCTATCTAATCTGCTTACTGAATACTGTATGTGTAAATTTACCTTCGTTTACCATATGATGAAAGGCAATGCTCGTTTTGTATTTTCGGTGTTATTTGGGATGAATATTATTATTTTCTTCTTGAAGAGAATAAAATCGATCGTTTTTTATCATATAAGAAAGTATAATACTTTTTATATTTGCAGGGTTTTTTTAAAGATTTTTCTTAAATATAAAGGTTATAGTTGGGTTGTCTCCTTAAATCTTTATTTTGTGTTTCAGGCATCTTATTCACTGTCTTGATCACGATTAAAAAATATTTGATATCTGTTGTACCTGTTACCTCTCTATGTCTTAATCTGTGTTATTATATATTACTTATTTAGGACTTCATATTTTCTGTCCATGATGATCCTAACTTTTTTATTCTTTTGCGTTTTACATAAAAAAATCAAAATATCAATGTATGATTCTTAAGTAAAATATTAGAGAGAAAATGTAGGCTATCTAGCATTTATGCTGTAAAAACATTGCTATATTTTTTAGTGAAAAAAAGAAACAATGCTACTTAAATGTGAAGATAAAATGGTCATTATAATCGTGAGAGGACCCCTACTTTGAGTTTCTCTTAATACATGCCAGATTCAAGAATCAGAGAAAAAGAACCATAATTTTACCCCATTACACTATCCGATAACTTTTTTTTTAATCGATGTGACATTAATTTCTAAAAATTTCCCTCACCTTTTCAACCTTGATTGCATTGTAGCAATACTTTTTAGAAACACGATAAGAAACTGACATATTGATACATTTCTGAATGGATTATTTGCTGCTGAAAATTTCTAGCTGATCACATCAGGGCTGAGACTGTGTTCTGGCTCAAAATTCTTTAATAACAATGCATGTTTTCTTGTAGATTTTTCCGAAATGAAGATGTCAGTGTTAACTGTGCTTCTGGCCGTTATCGGCTCCTCGTTATGCGCCTCGTTATGCCCTGCGGAACCATTCTGGGCATCAAACAGAATCGGAGAGGATGGAAAAAAACCGCATAGAATCCTGAGAGGCACGTTTTTGGGTTATGAAGTGGTCAAGCAGGGATCAACAGAAGAGTTGCTCTTTGAATTCAGGGTGAGTCATGATTTTAAATGATTGAAGAGTGGTGTGTTGTTTCACATTGACATTCGGGGTCAGATGTCTAACGTTACTTTATAAATTTGTAATTTATATATTTTCTTAATCCCACATTGTTATTTTCTAGACCCAGACTGGTCTCTCTGTAGTTTATAAATTTTCATAAGCACACATTGTTATTTTCTAGACCCACTAGACCCACTTCCATGATGCACACTTTTGCATGTGTACGTTATTAATAATCATGATATTGCTGCCCTTTTAGTTTTTATTTTGTGAGTATTATATTTTGAAAAAACTTCCGTGATAGATAATTGTCATGTGACATTAATTATGTGGAATTCTATACCTGCAACATACGGGATTCACGAAATGTGGCCTCGGTCTTCAAGTGCTAAGGTCACAATTTCAATTCAGCTGTCATATTATTGACCATTTTATTTTATTTTATTTTTTTCAAATGTAGTGGTCAGTAACAAATTAACACATGATCCGAAACGATGTATCTTTGACCATGTGCACAAAAATTTCATATTAATGCCATGATAAGTAATGATTCTGCATAATACGCTGTATGTGGACATCTAAGAGCTATATGATTATATGGTTCATTTAAGTAACATTTGTATTATGAGGTCATTTTCATTCTTTCAGGAGATCTCGGCCCTTTACAATTTCGGACCACATGAACCTTGACCACTTCTGATTAATCCTCTGCTATCTCATACCACGCAACCTACGATGTCGGCCCACTTTAGTTTTGGGCTACTACAATCTCGGCCCGGAATCTCAAACCTGATCGAACACGGTTCGCTCTGCATATGCCGTTATCAAACGTTGCCGTTGAGTTAATGGTCTAATCATAGAATAATTAGTAAAATTAAAAACTAAGCCATCTTTTCCGCTTTCATATTATAAATAAAACGTGATGGTCTTTTTGAGCGTGATTCTATTCAAATTTACGTCAGCGTTTGAGCAACCTGTTTACCTGTTTAAATCCCATACCCCCATTCAGTATATAATCGTACACGTAGGTGTGTATATTTATATTTACGTCTGAGTATTTGTGTGCTTGGGGCTAAGGGCTTATGGTTATGATTATATTTGGAATCACGATTTTTTGTTCCGATGATTATTTGTAATATAATATTCTAATAAAACACATATTTATTGGTAGTATATTGCGCTAGATCTGTATTTAGAGGAGTCCATGACTGTGATCCTAGGTAGTAAGGAATGTATGTGGCCCCATGCTTGCCGGCCTTGTGGTTCAAGATTAGTGGTCCAAAATCGTGTGGTCCTAGGTTGCTAAGGTCCAATATCTCGAGGTAACCATATGTATTTGCTGACGTATTAATGCACATAAATTATCAGGGCTTACATCACAATCTACCTGAGAAATTTAAGGTACTCTAGTGTTCAAACAGCTACAGTTACAATACACATATAAGGTGAATGGAAGGTTTTCCTAAAGATATACTGCCGCGGGCATTATAAAAGGATTACTTATAGGAAACACTCTTGCAGCTTACGTTCCAGATACAATGTTTTACATGCTTTATGAAATCATGGTAAAGGGAGCTGGTTTAAGCTAAGACAAAACAACGTAAATTATCTTCCAGGTCGACTGTGTCGTCAAGGGCTTTCCTGCTATACCCAGATATGAAACAATTTTCTTAACGGAAACCATGCATGTATAACCATATGTGATGATTTTCCATTTAACGCCATCCAGGTGAGTCGTTATATTAAGTAAAATGTTGTTATTCCCCAGTTTCTTAAGTATAGAATGTAGCTGTAAGAGGCATCAGCAGCAGTAAGCTTCAGATGTATACATCACGTTTATTTATCTATTTGTTTTTAATATTATTTGTGGACGTAACCCCTTCTATTTTAGGCTTTCTTATCCAATTCTTAATCTAAGTCTGTATACCATCAGATACCTATTTCGGTTAAGGACTTCGGCAGTAGTACTCGTTTCCTTTCATAACATTTTTGTATCTTAGTGTCATCCAGGCGCAGTGTCTATCGCACCTGCGGGTCCTGGGTGTAACGTCCCCAGTGCAGGGTCATAACACCGGGGAACCCCCGAAGGCGCACTCGTTTGTGAGTGATACAAGGCTCTGGGAACAGCCATTCCATCAAACCTTGTACAGTGCTCCATCTTGGTGATGGGCCTACTGTCGAATGTTACAAAAGAATACCCCCCAAAACTCAGGTTGACCTGCTTGATGTCTTAAGCGGAAGAGCTTTCGTGATAGATAATTTTCATGTGGCATTAATTATGTGGATGTTTCTACCAGCCATATGTAATTCACTTACTGTGGTCTCAGTTTTCAAAGAGCCAAGGTAAAAATTTTAATTAAGCTGTCATATAACTAACCATTTTTGTAAAAATGTATTAATTTAAATAAATATCTTCCATAATCTGTTCTTAAAGGCTACAAACTAACATTTATTACTTTTCTTTAATCTTTCAGTCCGTTTAACCCAATTTTTCTAGTTATGTTAATCAATTTGATCTAATCAATGGGCGCATTCGAGCTTTGACCTATATTAATCGCAATTCAGATACATGTATCTAAGATGTCTCTAACATGTAAGATGGGCCCGATGTGGCAAAATTTCGTTTAGTTAAAAAACCATTTGTTAAAAAACTCTATCCGTTCCAAAATGACCTAACTTCCAGCACATATGAGTAATATCAGTACACCTAAGTTCATTAACCACAATAACATTTAACAAATGCATCCACTACTACATAATCCCAAAATTAAAAAGAGTTGAGTAGAGGGATTGATGCTCTGTCACTTTGTCGACGTAACCAAACTTTGTCTCGTTATATATACCTATAGCTAAACTTTTCATAATTTTTAATATTTAATATTGCTATTTAGGATAACTCCCGAATTCGTTTATCAGCGCAATCTAGAAACTTTGAATGATTTAGAAGTTAAAGATATCTATCTTTTTGATTAAACGTTATTTTTAATCATAAATCAACTCAACGTAGTCAAGTTTTATGTAGTCATGTTGGTGATCTACTGCGTAATAATATACAGAGGAATTAGCTAGTTTTAATGCCATGTTAAAACATTATTTAATTCACTAAATAAACACAAGATGGAGCTGACAAGCAAATGCAGGAGTTATCATAGATAACGATAATCTTGTTCAAACGTACCCATTCTAAATTGGAGACGAAAATATGTGATATATGGCAGATAATTCCACACGGACCATGTCATTATGATCAGTTTGGAAATCAATGAAATGCGAAAATAGTTGTGACATTTCTTGTAAAGTCAGCAACACATTGTTCTGGACTACGACCATCCAGTTCAGCGACCGACTCAATATATCGACAACTTTATCCGAGTCCCGTTGGTGGTCATAATTTCGAAGTTTCAGTGTATATTCCCTGTCTGCTTTCTGGTTCTCTTTCTTTTAAGGATATGATAATTTCTCCTTATTTAAAATTTCGATTCAATAACATTTTTAGGATATTTTCTTTAAAGCGGAATATCTTTAAATTCTTAAGAAAGTTACTGAAGCGGAATGAATGATTTTTAAATGCTGGAGAGAAAGACAGAAGAAATTCAACCAAATGTGTAGGTTACCATAAAATGAGCAATGAGTAAAAACATGATATGATTAACATATTACGAAAAAGAATAAAAGGTTAAGATCAAATGTGTGTATACATAAATTATAATCAGAAGAAGACTATGCTGTGTTGATTAACTGTAAAATGATTTGCTGTTTGACTGTTGAAAGGAAAACTTATGTAGTGGGATTTCGAAATTGATAGCCTGAGGGGAGATGTGTTTCTAAACAGTTGTTCCTTATAAGAGGAGATCAAAATGTCTCCATATAAAGAGCGCTATTACCTGATTGTCTGATTTGTGAAAACAGTCAATGAAACTTCTGATTTTGATGTAGGACATATTTTAAAAACATATGGAATAATATACCATCTTTAACATGACATTATTACTTTTTCGTTCTATTTAATTTCAAGGCGACGAGTTTTTGATGATTACCATGCGTGCCATAGTACGATTTGTCAACCAGAAAGATGCCGTATTTATTGACAAGCCTATACTTATACCTGAGGAAGTTGGAGTGTACAATGCCTGACGGATTATGTACGGTTATGAATAAATATCATTATTATATTATATCTGATGAATGTGTTGTTTTCTAATTTATAATCATTAAATGTATGACATGTTAAAGGAAGTTACGATATGTCTGCAGTACCTTTTTATTGAGTGATCAGATAAGACTCTGGAAGAAGGAGACATAGAAAGATATGGCATGTTTCCACATAAAAGACTATGTTTTGTCAAATTCAATTTTAATACAGATCTACCATCAGGCAAAAGGGGTTACAAAGCATAATGTAACTAACGCTTGAATTATCTTTATATTCAGGCATTTTGTGATATGAGTAATAAGTTGAGACGATGACTATCTACTTGCCATTACTTGTCATGTTTAGAACAGAATCAGGTTAAGGACCTTATTTATGATACCTTGATACTTATGATATTGAAAGTAATTCGAAGTATTTCCTCATATTATTAAAATTTGATAACGATTATCCATTCCATATGAACTTCATATAACAACCAGCTTTTCTTGCTCAGGGGTAGAGAAGAAGACTCAAACACCGGAGATAGAGAGTTCCAATCTAAGCCGAGGAAGTGAGATTTTTTACTTTCGACCCCTCCCCCCCCCCCCCCCCAGGTATAATGAGAAGGCCGTGCCGAACGGACGTGCTTACTCACAAATTATTGCGCCTTTCGGCGGTTCTCAAGTCGTATTGTCCTGCATTATGTACGTTTACAAAAGCAGGCCTGCAGTTGCAGTTGTTACCGGGCATGGCTAACACCAAGATATAAGTAAGAAAGGAAGCGTGTGATATTGCCCTGTCACGTGAAATGGAGGCGGTTACCTTCAAACAAAAACAAGTTCACAGAAAATTTTACTCTAATTTCACACACAATATATACGTTTAAAAATGAAACACATCCCCTCCCCCTCCCCAATACTACGTTACCTTATTTAAAACTATATAGGATCTAAATATGTAAGATTCACAAAAAAAGTAATGAAATTGAAAAAAATATCCGTTACAGCTTTTACATGCTTCTGTGCATTTTATAATTTATACATCTTCATTTTATGTACAAGCTCTGGGATTACTTTACTTACACTGAAATTACATGCCGTCCAATCAGACAATCTAAAACAGCCTCCAAACACAACACATTTCAATCGAGTTTAAGTATATTTGAATAAAGAATGATTATCTGAGTAAAGACAATTAGAAGACCACAATATCATACTGGCCAATGAGGGCTAGCAACTTTATTTAGACCTGAAGTGCAGACACTGGCTGGGTGATGATGAATTTTGATAACGATTGAATGTGGTTATTAAGTTTGTGTAGTGTTTTCAGACGCGACCCTCTCAGCTCTATTCCTTAATTATGAAAATTTAAAAAGTAAACTGCTTGAGCAGAGCACGTACAGAGCTTGAATGGAGCAAGGTCACCCAGGGAGAAGCCACGCCATCTTGTGCAGGATGTCCCATATATTTTATTGGTTTTCGAAACTCTCACAGAAATAAAGCCTGTCGAGTTGTGTGAGAGACCGCTTGGTTTTAAAACACGAAGACATAACAAACGGGTCATTCAGCTGTCAAGAATATTCTCGTCCCCTCAGAGAATATATAGACAAACATATTATAAACCAGTCTTTATTCGATTTTGCCGCATATATGTCTTTTATTGCGGTCTGTAACAAAAAAACAGGTGTGACTACATTTCAATTAATCATTCATTGTTAGATCAAATTTCACTTTTGTTGTGAAATGTTTATTGCTAATATTAATAAATAAAGTGATTTCCCTGCCCTGAAAGTTCCTTATACCTGTCCCCCCCCCCCCCCCCATTAAATTTCGTAAGGTCCATGGTCATCGTTGGGGGGAGGGGGACGATGTGGGGTCCCATTTTCTACATAGAAGTTCTATCTATGAATGGTAACGATAAACCTGTTGCAAACCTTAATCATCACAGCACGCATTTACGCAAAAAATCGAGCTATTGCGCATCTGAATTGTAAATTTACAATGCTTAAGCAAATGGAGCAAATATAAAGCAAGCATTGACAACATTAATTCCAAACGAAATGATTATCAAGAATGATATTGTGTTTTCTGTTTAAAATTTCCTAAAACCGGGAAACTGCATTGTCGATTGATATCGGTGACGTGGCGGTATAAATAAACACAGACAATACCTCGTGCAACCCGGTTTAAGCACATGCCTGGATTATGGACGTGGCTCTTGGGTGGCGTGATGGTTCAGGTGGTCCGTCTTTTTTGTATACGGTGGTTGTCCCAGCAACCTTGGTCAATGTCAGCCAAAGCCGCTGAACTACCGTACTGCTGAACAAGCGATTGCAAGGGACTATCATATACATAGAAAAGGCATGTTTATTCCTAAGTGGACCTTGGATTGTAGTAAACTAGAGTATTTTCATTCAACAAGCGACCACAGGTTTCCGCCGAATAACAGTGGCATGGATTAAGTAAGACATTTAATCTCTCCTGACAGAAGATGATAGCCATCCAAAATTTGGGACTTCATACCTCCTGCGATGAACTGCTGACTGTTGTAAATTTTCACCCGGGTAGATCACAGCACCCCTGAGATAGATGAATAAATGTATTTTATGAATACAGAATTGTAGGTGACGCCGCCATGCTTCTCTTTGAGAATGGTAAGAGATCTACAGATGGACGCCATATAAAATTGATTTTTTTTAGGTTGCTCCATCAGAGCAATATAGAAGGTAAACCAATCGAATACGCCGAATATCAGGTTAATACTACTCCTGAGATAAATACCGGAAAGCATTATACAAAACGTGTGTGACGTTGATAAATATAGTGCTCAATGTATGAAAGCATGTTGGTCGATATCTCGAAATCTAGAATAAGTGGTTTGTTCAATAAAGTGGATTGTGTAACTCTTAATTTTCTTAACTGTTTTCGGGACCTCTCCCTCTTCTCTAATGCTACTTTACAGGGCATACGCTGTTTTGGGGAAAAGTTTTCATACTATGCATTTGTCTATGGGTGACCTTATAAAAAAAGGAAATTTATTAGGATTTATATTTGATTCATAGGTTACAAAGTAGCAATCGTCCACTTTATCTGTGATCTAAGGTCGAAATCGTTGCCCTTAATCCACCTTTACCAAAATTGATATAATTTATTAGCTCGTAAATGCTGGGGTGCTACCAAGTACACTGCTTAAGTTTAGTCGATTAATGTGGTATGAATGACCAAAGAATCCACAGAATATGCCATCCTGTAAATTTTTTCTGTCCATCTAACCATCTCTTAATAATAGTTTCACCACGGGTATACATGGTCAAATCATACGTGATGGTTAATAAGATGACCAATATCACAACCTATCTTACTGTTCACAGATATGTAAACATAAAAATCTTATTTTGGTAAGCCTCTAAATTTTTCACTCTCTGGGTACCAAGTAACGCCACTTTTTGGAAGACAAAACTTAATGCCTCAAACATAAAATAATTGGCAAACCAGGATTTTAGTTTATGAATTATGCCGGTATATTCTCCATAGAAATTTGAATATGAATCCACCAAATCCTGAACTTATCCTCATCGAAACGGCTGCTCAACAAGCGATGTTACAACTATGCGATGTTACACAGCACAGTATAACAGCAAGGCCAAATCTGTTTTATCACCACATTGGCTCAACCAATGTTTGATAAATAAATAGCGGAGCAAACAGAGCGAAAGCATTAATTTCTTTTAATCCTGGCGAGTCCCTTTAGGTGAACGTCATGTTCTAAACCTGTGCAAACGTATATAATACATAATACAGCTCCACATGGATTCCCACCTTAGGCCTGCCGCCTACCGGTGATTGTCATCTGCGTCTTCTGCTTGGGACTAACAATCAGCGACTAGTCGCAGACAGTCTGCCGGTACTTGCCACTGGCGTTCTGCGAGCAGACACAGACTCGATTTCACGGGGTTTCCAGCGTTGCTTATATGGAGATGATATATTTGTTTAAGTACAAACATAATTTATAAAAACTATCAAAATATCAGACACAATTCACCAGAACAGCAAAATACAACACCTATCTCTTCACATGCCTAGTTTTTGGTTTCGATTGGGCTCTTCGGGTGACGTTTGGTTGTACGGACCCAGTGTTTAATTACACATTGACATAAATTTTATCTCCCATATTGAGGGGACCAAAAAGCCAACTCCGGACAACACCTCATATAACAACAGTCGCAAATAATAAAAGGTTTCTAACATGTCAGAAGCCTTGCGATCGTCTGCGACTAGCGGTCGCCAGTTGCAAGTCACTTCGCAAAGCCCGCTCACTTGCGATTCCTATGTGATTATAATCGGCGACGAGTCGCAGATCCCTTGCGATTTAAGTCGCGTCACAACAAAGTCGACAATGTGCGGCAATTAAATTAAGTTTACAGAATTTAAATTATTCTTCCACAACCAAGTTCTGCATGTGTATTGTTTTGGACCTTTTAATTTACCTATCTGTTGAAGTTGAACAATAATATGTGCAAGCCGTGATGTAAGTAAAGGTAAAAAGGAAAAGGTGGGGTGTATTGCCTGATATCATGACTGACGATGTCAGTCTCATCCGGCTTCACATCTTGCCTTCTTGGTCTTTCGGGTCCGTTCATTCTTGTAGCTTTCTCTGCCCCCTTTGGAGCATTCAGCCCAGGCAGGCATATCAGACTGTAGAAGGCTGTTCGTCCTACATTTCACTGTCGCAAAAGACCAGTACCAATTCACTCCTGAGTCGAGAGAGCGCAACCTTGAGGTAAGGACTTTGGCAAGCAGTCTTAGCACAGACGGCGGTCAGAACGGGACCCGAACACACTACCTTCCAGTCACAGGTCCACTGCCCTAACCATTACTCCACCACGCTCCATTGAGTCCAAGCATGTGTACGTCGGTACCATATGCATTACAGTCTCGAATATCTAAATATTTTTGATTCAAACTGGCTGCACTGAAAATGGAGGTTACTAATATGCAAAATCATTTTAATGTCAGTGTAGCCAGTTTTATTTTAACGTTTAACGTTTCTTTGTCCCGACATTGCCATTACACTGTAATCACATGTTATAAGCTTTTTTCCGAAAGAGAATTTTAGGAAAATCGAGGCTTTACTATAAGATATTACTGTTAGCGTTGTCAGTGTCGCCGTAAAATATTGAGTACACAATATATTAAGAAACGAATAAAGTTAGTATATAACGATCACGCCTGGTAACTTATTTGTGTTTGTTGATAAATAAATAATCGATTCTATATAAAAATTAAAAGGAATTTTAAGGAAAGGTAATAGTCCATGTTTTTTTTGTTTTTGCTCGTTCTGCAAAATTTTACTTTCGGATGAAAGAGAAATTTCTTTTATGTGGTCTTCTATTAAAACCTAACCTTAAGGGATAATACTTTAAGGTAAACTTTAATAAATTTATGTAAGCCATACGACCGTATTATTTCTTATCGATATTTACTTGGAATTATATAAAAAGAAAAAAAAATATTAACGGATCGATGACATGTGAGCAGCTATCAAAATCATCACATTATAATACAAACAGAATGATCAGCCACATTCATTCCATATAATACCTTCTTTACAATTCATCATATAAACCGGTATTGTTATTTCAAATGACCATAATTGGTTGTAAGAATCAATTTGTGGGACATTTGTTTTTATATTTGCACACTTCATTGAAACCATCATGCGAAAAACTGAAAGAAATTTGATAACGGCAACTTGACTGTTATATAAGGAATCATTATTGTCTTCTGATGTCTCTTTGACGTAAGAGTATAACATAAATGTGTTAATAGTACCCCCCCCCCCCCCCAACCCTTTGTGTATATGTCCACGGATGTCATCAAATCTGAGCAGCCTATATTTGACCGGCGAGCAGAGCTGACATATTGCTAGACTGATGGAGAAGGAAAGTGACCCGCATTTATCCCGGCATGAGTCAATGTAAATCGAGTGCTACCTTACCGCGTAGCAAATGGTGATTAAGATCCCGGTGACATTCAGGAACTGATGAACCACCTGTTGGCAGGTGTACCCTTTCCCTGAGTGCCTAACATGACTGATGTAGTAATATCTATCGAATTCATAAGAAATATTCAATCAGACATATACATCAACAATAAATGGTACGTATTCTTAAACAACGTAAACGTTCAGACATCATATATCAAACACAAATTACCATCAAACTAACGGCCATATATTTAAGAGGTTAGCCTCTTGCGTTTCTTAAAGCAAAAACGTTAATATATAAAAATGCTGAAAGGCAAGGACGGTAATGTTGATATACAGTTACACATTCACTTATTCCTTGAATGGGGGTTATATATATTAAAATTCTATCCCGTATTAATGCAAATACTCAATGAAATGTTAGAATAACATATCATGAGGATATTTAAATCAGTCCATTTTATATGCAAGTTTATAAGCAGGTACCCGAATAAAATGTAAGGACTTTTAGGTGAAGCTATACCGACGGTAAAATTCAGATAGAGATATTTGCAAGTACCCCCTGGGTTCCTATTAATTACATGTTCACAGGCATACGCCCTGTGGTATATGATATTTGCAATAGGTCACAGAGATCATTCAACAAAGACCAAAGAATAGTTTTATCTCGTTATGCTTGACTATCTGTATTTAATAGGTACCTGCATATATGTCGGACTGATTTTAAGCGTTTGTATAGCTTAACTTATTAACCATTAAATAATTTGCGGTTTTTCTAACAGTTTGTACCTGGTGCACAGTTATTGTCAGATGAAACTGATGTTACGTGGTGTACAATAAACGGAAGGGCCAAATGATACCCCGCGGAACCTGGTTTCTAGATTGCTGCGCTGACATATACTTGTGGATAACTGCTTCCCCCCTAAACATTTATTATAATACGTGACTGTGGAGTTAGCTAGTGCCGAATATTAACATGACATCTAGGAATACTCCGTACAAAAAAAAACTTCATTAGCTCTGTTCAATGACGTACCCAAGTAGAGACAGGTCGGTTAATTGTTTTGGTAATTTACTGCTTTTCTCTGCCAAGCCTGATAATTTTTAAATAAACGCCGGGTCAAAGCAGGGACTGAAAAAGAAACCCCCAAGTGTCTGACCAAAGAGAGCAGTATATATAAACTTATATATATATATATATATATATATATATATATATATATATATATATACATATATATATATACTTTTATATATACAATATGTTTGGCACTCGCAAATTTGTGTTTTTTTGTAAGCATTAAAATAAACAATATTCTTTGTGAACTTTAATTTGGTTAACTGCAGTTCGTTTAGTCGCAAATTCCACGCAACTGCAAGAAATGTATATTACTTATTATTTAGTCCTCCTGATTACTGCATAAAGCAGCCAATGGCGAAACCTATACAATCACCATTCGATCGATTGAGGCCATCGTTTTAGGTCCATAATTAAGCGATAAATGGGAAGTTCTATAGATTCTTTGGCAATGAGGTAAAGGTCAAAACAAATGACAGGTGCCCGGCCGGATCTGAAAATCACGGTGTTGGAAGATGTATGCGGTTGCTATCAAGACCTCACATCCAGCACGAGATTAAACCCAGGGATGTTGATGTTATATACTTCTTTTGATACATATAATTCCTATGACATACCTATAATAAAGGATAAATTAAAAATTTCTTATATTCAAACGTTAAGAAAAATAATATAAGACTATAAATTTCTTTCTAAAGTAAAATGATCATCCTAAAAAAGAAAAACGATTTGAAACATTACCTTCGAAATGTGTCGAGACAGACACATGCTGACGCTGCTCAATAGTTGGACAGCCTCAGATATATTAAATGTCAGTCATGTATCTATGCAAGCATGTGTAAAGTTAATATTGATCTTTGAACCATGCTGAACAACAGCTATATTTTAACCCGCATCTATATAAGTATCCGCTGGGTTTATCAATATCGTAATGTTTAATGAGTTATGCCTGATGTAAATAGTAAATCAACGCACTGAGTGATCCAGGTATACCAGGACAAATGCCTACCCGCAAGACTGTACAAGCATTATGTGTGAGCCAAGATGTAGATATATATGCGCACTACCTTATTTAAACTTCACCCATACTTGCTGACGCTGCCTGAGTTGCTGAGTTTTCACGAAGGTAAGACTGGTACAGCTTTCATATCTGGAAAGTGATAAAATTCGTTCTTTAACGAGGAGTTTATTGTCAGGTGGAAGAGTTTGGTACAGGTGCGTTTTATGAGGATCAACTTACTTGTGTGTGCTTGGATAATATGTGAATCCATATTTTTGTCCAAAGAAATATGCGGCTTTATTGAATGAGAACCAATCTGCCTATACCAGTTTTGGTAAAGGTGTATAATGGGGTGATTCACGTTTGAAGACTTAACAGCACATGAACCCACGTTTTCCGCGGAATTATTTGGGTCCAATCCAAGTAAAAAATGCTCTTTCCGTGAGCAAACGTTTAAATATTTACCGAGCTCAAGTTGTTTTAATTGAAGCCATGCTTTTTGTCCATTAATATCCACATTTATTGAATTTTAATCTACAAATATCTTACAAACATTAAGAAGAAAAACTCATATTAATAATAATGAATAAGATAAAATAAAACTTTATACATATATATATATATATATATATATATATATATATATATATATATATATATATACAGACGAAGGAATATATTAGCAAGTAAGTAAAACAAATGTGCCGCTTATTTGCAAGGAATCCTAAAAACCAATATAATTTCCTATTTATTATTAAAAAATACGCCTCGGGTAATCTTTAGCCCCATATATCCAATTTACACAAGGGAAATGTTGGCAGAGAGTCGATTTCTATTCACAGCTTCTACAAAAATCGACTTCTGGGTTGCTATATTTCTTTCAAGTGACGCAACAATTTACAGGTAACACCGGCACTAGTATTTAAAACATCTCGGCATTGGTTCCACTTGGCTTGTTTGATTCTGTTGACAACGGTATTACGGTCGTGTTTGTTAAGTGACAATCTACCAGGGTGCTTAGAGGAGTCCTTGGCCTGTATAAGGTTCCTAATCTCTTCGATAAACCATTTTGGTTGAGAAATTCATTTGGCTCTCCTTCATTTGATGGGTACATGCGCGTCAACAATATCCTTAAATATATATTTGTGAATTCCTCAATTGCTTCCTGAACATCATCTCTCTCAGTGTTATTAAATTGTGTGAAGGATTGTACAGATGATGTAAAGCTATCAATTTGGAACGTTTGCATGTACCTATATTTATAAGACTTATGCGTACTAAACTTTATGTAAGGTAACTTCAAGTCGATACCAAATTTGAAATGAATAGATTTTTGAGTCATGGACATAGTCAACGCTTTAGACATAAATATGGTCTATAAATGTCTCTGAATTTTCTGTTGGGTGGCTTTGGTGATAACTTGCGTCGACCGTAGGAACTCATGTGTTCAGCTAGCTTGTGATTACATTCGGCTATTAAATCAACATTGAAGTCCCAATGATTACAATATCTGCATCTGTGTTGCAGGCGGTCTATATACTTGACATAAAGTTAAATTCCGCCTGTTCTGCAATTTCTGTTCTAACCATATGCTTTCGGTATCTGAATTTCAATTGCCTAAGTAATCATATTGCAGGCATTCACGTAAATATAATGATTTCCTCACATGGTCGGTCGGGTCTGTCTCTTCATACCATGTTAAATCATTCCATTTAAACAACAGTTTCATAGTGGGAGATACTCAAAAATATTTCACTGAGTCCTATAATACCAATCATGTTCACTTCAAAAGTTAAAAAATGCCTAATTTCATCAATTTTATTCAATAAATGATTAACATTTAACTGGTGCAATCTCAAGCGTTTGGTGTGTCCACATGTGGATCCCTTCAGGCAGCGATTATTATGACCCTAGTGTGAATTAATAGGACAAACTTGCTTGTTATGGCCCAAGTTTTTACACATGGAACACTCGAGAGGAGAACTGTGGCAAAGAAAAAGTTCTCAGCTTTCAGCGGATATCAGTTATGTCTCTATGTCTCCAATATTTCTATAGATATTAAAGTTTGAAGAATACATACCATTGACCAATGCAAGTGGGCCAGCCAAAGTTGATTTTGTAACTTTCAACGGCATTGCTTGTTAATAGCAGGTATCCATGCTAGATCAATCAGCCATATAGTGAAGAAAAATGTGTGGGTGGATGCAACCTGAAATTTTGAATTTCACGGTCATTTACAAGGTCAAACTGAAAAACAAATGGGACAGCCAAGGTCGATTTTTCAATTTTGGGGTCCTTGCTTGTTAATTATCAGGCATCAATGCCAGATCAACCAACAAACAGTGATAGAAAAAGTGCAGGTGTTTTTTTTTTTGTGTTTTTGTGTTGTGTGTTGATTTTGTGTTTATTTGAGATAGATAATCCTCACATATGCTGTTTAAATCGTGAGATATAAAGAGACAGATCTAGAGATGTTGTACAGATTCATAACTCGGACATAAATTTTTTGAATAGTCTATTATTTTATGTCATTTTAATTCTATAATTCTTCCCTTTTGCTGTTCAAATACCTAAAGAATAAATTTTAGGTCAGGGCAAGAGGCCATGCCAGATGAAAGATTTTTTCTCTCGATAATTTTTATGTTCATATATAATGACGTTAAGATCATGTAAGGTACATTATAATCACTTACATGAAAGGCTAGGACCCATCAGTTGCTTTAATCAATTAAATCCATTTGAAGGTCATATTGATGTGCCGTATTAATTAGTCACAAACAGAAGTTTTATAGTCATATACGGTGTATACATGCTGCCTCTTACATTATGTTTACGTGTTTTTTTTTCTGCAACCAAAAAGATGTAACTTTTTCAGCAAAATGTGTGACCTATTGCTCAACCTTATTGTGCAGCATTCATCTGGGATGTGTAACTTGGATGTACACCGTAATGTATACTGTGATGTTTTAAAGGACAATATTATATGTAGTGTTCTACTCTGAAGTTCAACAAAATAAATGCTTTGTTGCCATTCCTTTTTGTTTTTCGTTTGACCTTGAAAATGACATTGAAAATGTTAATTTGACTCTTCTCTAATTTTTCATAACCACAAAACTGCTATATAAAATAAAGGGCACTCTTAGAAGTCCTCATCAACATTTTCTTCCTCAAGTGATATATTTGAGAAATGTTAAAACAACACTACATATATCACACATACATGGTTTTAAATGAACTGACACTGATTTCTGATTAAATAAGCTTTCATTTGGCATATAATTAGAACATTTCCTCTGAAAACTGTATGATTTCCTGAATGATAAATGCCACTGTGCTTTATGTGATTTAACGAGCGGAAAAAAAAACAATGATTTTATACGGTACGCAATATACATGGTGGTTATTGCTATTGAGTCCCAATATTTCTACTGTTACCATTTGAATTCTTTATGTAGGCATCCTAAGCCTTCCAAAAATACCAATTTTGTTGAGTTGTGGTGGGGGTGCACGGTGGACCCTGGTAGCCCATGGCCTATGTCGTTCACTGGCTCGGAATGGAACGTTACGTTCAGTGTACTTTTCTCTCTGACGTGGATGTGGACCGCGAACTGTCTTTGGACTCAATAAAAGTAACACATACCCAAACACTGTATAATCTCATATAACACATTTGATGAAAACAAATCAGAAGATTATTAAAACTCTTCCCTGGCAAAAAATAAATGAACAAATGTTATACATATGTTATTTTTCTAAACGATTCTCTGTCACAAAAAGAATGAAAGGATGTATTGATAGCTTTATATATATATATATACAGTGCGTGTGTTAAAGTTGGAAAGGTTTTTCTTGTAGAGCATCAGTACAGCAAAGATGAAGATGCTCTTGTTGACTGTGTTTCTGTTCGTTATCGGCTCCTCGTCTGGCAAAGGGGACTGACTGGGCCTCAAAAACCATCACAGAGAGAGGTGATGAAGCCAGCTTATTAATGAGAGGCTCCCTGCAGTCAATATCCGTGATCAACACGAGATCAGTGAAAGTGGTTACTTATAAATTTAAGGTGAGCTTGTTGGTTTATAATGAACGGGTGTGTAAGGTGTAGGCTCGTCTTTTGGGACTTGACTTATGGAGTCTATGGTTTAATCCCCCACCGGAGGGTAGATCTTGAAAAATAATGAAAAACTAAAGGTTTGACCTACTTTGTTTATTACATGTTCTGTAAGCTAGGTTACCGGGAAACCAGCGCATAAGAACTTAACATGGCAAGGCCTAATTTAGGCTCTCTATGAATGTACCGGCCTTTGCAAACAGTGTGAATACCTGTCTATACGCTTTTTTCAAATACGGATTCAGTTGGTTAATTTTTAAACCGAATTGAGTTTATGTGTTTCATTTATTTTTTTTATCCAGTTTTTTCAGTTGCTCCTTTGTGTGTGTCATAAGCTGGCAATTAAGATTTTCTATACCCAGCTTTGCCCCTCTGTATTTATATACTGGCCTTTTCAAACAAATCTATTTTAAAGACGCAGTTGAAGCCGTTTAGGTTTCATATACTTGTTTACTCTAACATTTTAATTAAAACTCCTGTCTGCTGGGTGAGTCTTAAAATCATGCATAGAAACTAAGCATGGGCATTAAATAAAACAATGGAAACCTAAAAATCAAACGGTTAATATGATCACATATTTTTTTTCAAATGGTTATTCGGGTTTCTATGTATTATAAACTGACTTTTTTGCAGCACAACATTTTTCATGAGCCACCTGCTCATCTGTGCGTATCCCGGTTTAGATGTGAAGGGACTCCCGTAACCAATAAGAGCGGTAGTCACCTCGTTTGCTACAATTAATTAGGAGCGATTTGTACCATCCTTTCAAATAGTTCAAACCGAACTGGAACCGTGCAACTGATCATATTTTATTTTAGAAAGCAGGAAAATGGAATCGGAGGTCTCCATTAGGTATTATTTATAGGAAAAGCGTGGCTTTCTGTATCGCTATATCTTTGGTATTATTGCTTCCCCCTCAAAGGGAGAGGATATTGTGAGTAAGATAATAATAGATCTAAATAAAATGTTTACTAATTTCCTTTAAGATTATATCAACTATTTATAAATAAATAAAAATGTCATATATCCTTGTTACTATACATCATGGTACGTATTATATCCTGCATTAAGATTGCCCATGTGCATAATTGTTAAAGTTATGAAATTCTACAGAAACGGCGCCTTCAGAAAAGTTTAATGTTTCGTCAATTTGCAGCTAGTGTAACTAACAACACTGGATGAAGGAGGCCTCCTCCTCAGTGGGATCAAGTAGATGGCTCAATCTCGCAGTTGTAAAGAATCCTTCAAACAGAAACAAATTGCCAATAAAATGTAATTAAGCATGATTTTCGCCAGATATTATCTTTTATCGAAAGCAAATACAGGTTAGAGGAGTCAATAAGGTTTATTTATTTATTCATCTATCTCCCATTAATGCATTTTCATTTCATTTTTCCTAAACAATCCCGACAATTCTATAAGAGTAAATACCACGAAGCTTAACATCATCAAATATTGATTGTGTTATTAAATTAAAAACGTTCTAAAGTGCATAAATATTCTCTCTAGTGTCACGTGATATTATTTATGCATTTACAATGGCAATGATGAGTAGCATAATATATAACTTCATTTATTTGCCATCTGTTTTATCACTTTTTTTCGGCCATCTCTAAATAAACTCAAAACATCTAACAGATGTGGGCGGAATCATTCAAACACAGTACAAATCCATTATTTGAGCCAAATGTTCATCCACCAATCCCTCGCCCGCCATTTATTTCTAGATGAATCACGTCATGGAATAATAATTGGCAACAAGGACATTAGAAAATATTTATCTCCAAGAAATCCTAAAAATCCAAGTGATCACCTCACATCCGGTGTTATATATTTCATCTTTGACAGAGAAGGCGGGAATTATTAGTTTTTAATGTTTAAGTGACAATATTAGAGCATTTACTTTGCATTTCAGGTGATGCGTTCCTAAACTTCACCAGAAAGTTAGATCAGAGATACATTTTCCACTGTGTCAACGACGAAGATGCCGTATTTCCCGGCACTGAAGCGGCCTTTCCATGTATTTGAGGATCACCAATGCACAACGACTAATTTGTGTTTACAAATAAATATTTTCTTTCTAATATCTTAAAAGAGGCCTTACTGCATAAATCAGGACGGTATGTCTTTATCCTCATTCGTGTGTGTGTTTAGGTTTGTCTTGATTTTTTTTTTCGTCGTCAACATAACTGACTCATTGCAATCATGGTAAGCTCATGAGATTTTCGAATCAGTTCAGAAACTGACCATTAAATAATCAAAATGATTTTTGTGGTGTACGCGGCAGATAATCCGGATTAAGGAATATCATCAAAGAATGTTTTAAATGCGTATTCACTTATGCACGAATGAATGTGGGAATATTGGCCAGAAAACTGAAAACAAACACGGTTATACCACCATAGGGACCCCCCCCCACACACACACAAGCATATTTCTATTTTTTTCTGTAAATAAATTATTATCTACTCAGCAAACATAACAATCTAGTATCATCAGCCTCACTCTCCCCGTGTTATCCTTGTATCAGAAGACATTTTCCTCAACCTAATATTTACCATCGCTCTGCGATCTATCAAGTAGAAATGCTATGCAACACATGGCATCTGCATCTAAGAGAGTGTTTCTTAAAACGTGGTTATTGTTAATAAAGCCTCTCTCATTTAACACATGTTTCAGGAAAATATGTTTGCTAACGAATGCTTACGTAAGTGATTGGGTAACGTACTAAGCAGTACCGATAATAATAATTAATTTACAATTTATATATATATAACCAAGTCAGTTACAGTTAAACCAAGATAAATATAATCGTATAAGACTCCAACACCATATATTGTTTGTAACACGCTGTAATTCTACTAACTTTAAATGTGTTGTTAGATCTAATATTACTCGTTGATCAAGGAAAAAAAGGACAAAAACAAAAACGAAAAAAAAATGGAAGCCAGATCTAGCATTAAATCAATGGTTTTAAATTGCATAGTAATATTCATTCTTCGGCAATCACTGTATGTTGGACGACTATCAAAAATGGCAATCATTTACACTCTAGAACAACATTATTTATTTATTATGGTTTATTTTTTTATTTATTACAACATCTTTAAGGGTACCTTTAATCAAATTTTTGATTTTACAGAAGGGCCCTGTAATACATGGATAAATCACAATAAACTACAAGAATCAAGAAGTTTATAAAACTAAAATGACGTACATCATACAATCACAGAATATTAAGCGAAAACGCGGTAACGTAAACGCAGTTACGTTATGAAAAGTAAGAAACAGAAATACATTAAACGTGGTTAAAATACAAATAAAGCACTATAGTGTATAATATAAATGAAACGTGTATATATATATATATATATATATATATATATATATATATATATATAAATTAGATGACGCTCAAATTTTAGTTTTATTTAGCTATACAAGTATAAAATGAAAGGAAATTATTTTGCCTTGGTATTATATGAAAAGAAATATTAGCGCGCTATATTTTTATGTCTAATGGGATATTCACATTATTTTACTTTATTCGGATATTTAGTACAAATTAAACATATAATTAAAATAGTGCCGCTTTTCTTTTTCTATAGGTGTCATTGTCAGAACTTTGAACTCATGACAAAGGAACGGGAAAACAGATGTTGTCACAGTTACAAAGTGATAGCAAATGGTATGGGCTCACACAACTGTACCCGGGGCACCCGGGTTTTGAGGCAAATTGTCTTAATATATATGTTTTATTAACATCCAAATATGAATAGATCCAGGCGGATGGACTATTTGGGGATGACAAACATGAAAATGAGTAAGAAACCTGTCTGAAATTTAGAGTCACACACAAATATAATATGTTTCAATGAAGACTCGCCCTGAGCCAGGACGAAGGTTACAGAAGGATTAGATATGCTTTATACACATTTTCATGACGGCATAATAAAGTAACACCTCAACACTGCAAGATATTTCTATACTGAGAAAGTATATGTATTTAAATATTAATAGGTCATAGAATATATGAGAGCTAGGACATACATAATGACCCAGGTTATTTTCTGTTTCTTTCAGGATATACAGATATTTAGCATACAGGTGTTTTTTGTACATGGTATGGCACAAGCTTGGCAAAGAAAACAGGAACGTCTTGCCATCCTGCGTTTTAACCGCCATAAGAAAAGCGTTTCCAAAATCCTGATGGTATCTACACAGGCTTCAAAGATCGCCTGTGGTGACAGCGTTTATTTGGTGACAAAGGTTATTTCTACGGAGGTGAAGATGACGCCAAACTTGTGGTTGTGTAGAATCTTTACCTGAAGCCCTTAACAAGCTTTTCTTTAACAGGCTTCGGATATTTTGACGCGCCTGGTGCCGGCACTGACCGTTCGTCAAGGAAAACCTTGGATTTACTGTGAATGTTATACTAGTTCCGAATACGCCTTCCCCAGATCAGCCGCTCAATATAATATATATATATATATATATATATATATATATAATGTAATATATATAAATATATATATATATAGACAGTAATAATGTAATATATATATATATATATATATATATATATATATATATATATATACATATCTATATATATAGACAGTTATTTAACTTTGGAGTCTTTCCATGTATCGAAAGAACACGTATCAATTTAGAAGTAAAAGTCTGAATATGAACGAAATTTTGCACGGTACATGTACCCTGTCTCTATATAAGCTTATTTTTGTCAGGTTATTACATATACTTTTTCATATTGTTTTCATTCATGGAACATAAAATATTAATTAAATTGTAAGTAAACGTACTGAGTGATATAGCAGCCTTCGCTGCTTTGAGAACAGCGCCGGATTGCCTGGCTTAAGATGGGAAATGCTTCATTGTAGTTTACCCATTTTGGTTACTAGATGGGCCCGCTGTGAATTTTCATTTGAATGCATAGCAGCTAGCATCAACCTGTAAATACGAGAAAAGGCATTCGATGTGAATTCAATACACTGGTTGTTTATGTGAATTCATATATATATATATATATATATATATATATATATATATATATATATATATATTGTTGATACATCAATCGTGTGTTCCGAACGTCTGTCAATTACTTTGGGTATATTATTAATCGAAGTATGTTTCATCTGCATGTGAAATATCTTCATTAATAATATATGTTCCTTTGCAATTGTTTCATTAATGCATTCATTTTAATTCTAAACTTCAATTGAAGTAATTTGGTAACGCACACGCTTTAGCGCGAAGAATATTATCACTTTGTTGAATGCCTCTAAAATGGATATTTGCTCTGCTGGGGACAACTTCCCAGTATCCTTAACAAGCATTGTGTTCTCCAAGATTATTCCTCATTGTTTATGAGGCTTCTATCCTAAAAAAAAAAAGGGACTCGGTCTAATATTATAAAGGTGGCGAAACGCTCTCATTACAAAGAGAAAATATTTTAATTCACCACTGTGTATGGTTCAATGCTATATATGTATGTAAAATACCGTTATTTATCCAGTTCCTGCCCTCCATGTCTCCGTGTTCACATTTTGAGAATAGCTCATGATGCCCCTCATGATGGCCAGCAGCATGTCTCAGGACTGACAGCCACTAGCAGGCATGAGCTCTTCCTCCCCGTTAACTGTGGCCGCGCACCAATAAACATGATTGGACATACTCATCGCCAAGTCTTTCCGTTTCCCTTTCGCCAAGATCTTATACTAATTCTTGGAAAGATAAAGATACCATATATAGTATACAGGAATTAGTTTAACCAATTGGAAGAATACATTTTTATAAACAACACCCTACTTTCTCTTTCACTTCGCTAAGATCGTTTCTTCAAACATGAGAAGACATAGATATACATGTATTAATAGTATTACTGGACACAGGTGTTAAAGGGGAGACGTATTAAACATCTAGTATCTGGTTGAGGTACTGTCCGAGACACGACCTGTACAGGCAACCGTACAGGGCTGCTCCAGCCCCGATTATGTTATTTCACTAGTGTCCCGACGCAATCGGATAAAAGGGCAACATGCGCAATACAAATTTGAGAGATCGAGCTCCAGGTTAGACGTATGCGTATAACTGAATTAACTCCTACTGTTTATCACGCTTCAATCAGCAAAGTAACAGTAATGCAATTAATTTTGAACATACAGTTTCGTATAAAATACACCTTTTTAGGCAAGTCAAAGCAAGGACATAAATCTTTCCGGAAATGTTCCTAAATTTAATCATTTAAATGCATACTTGTTCTTATGGATTTTATAGTTGCCTTATTTGCCTTTCATCCTCGTATGTCAGTGGACTCACACTAAGGCGGCGAGTTTTTTTTCTGAAAACAAGCATATTTTAGTTCAATCCCGATATTGAGAAATGTTGCCGTTAAATTTTTCAAAGAATTCTCATCATCTTTCTTTTATAAAAGTAAGTGGTTTTCGTATAGAGTTGGAGGAAAATCTGAAACATTATTGAGTCTTTAAACAACTTATGGATTGATTTAGATATATGGGGTTATGACAATAATGACACCTTAATGTAGGCCACGTTAGGAAACAGTAAGCATGCGCAGCGAGAAGTTGCTCATCTATTAATGATGCAACCTATCAGTGAAGAGTGTCAAGTTTTTAAGCTGTTGTTTATCATCAGATAAAGAAGATTGTAATCCTAATTTCCTACACTTTATCATTTTATGCGAGCCAAATAATTATCAGTGAAGCAGAGCGACAATCATCACATTCGGGGTCATGGTATGAAAAAAATAACGTGGCATGTAAATTTAAGTTGTTTGGGGGGAAAATTTAGGAAACTCCACTCTCCATTAAATATTTGTACTTAGGAAACGACGTGAACCTTAGTGGATCACCTAGTGTTCCAATTTTTTTTTTTTTGTAATTAAAGGTTCCTGTAGGGGAACTCAAGTTCAAAGCTTTAAACACATCAATTGAACTAGTACTATAAACCAAATGTCGGGGTGCTCAATCATGCTCTTTTTTTTCGGAATCAAAGAAGATTCCGGGTTGCCAGTAACGTTTTGGAAATCCCCCAGCCCCCAACGAGGACTGGTGGTCGGTACCGGATGCTGCTTTTGGCTTCCCGGTATTCGAGGGTTGCTGAGGAGGGTTTAAAGGGGTCGACAGCAATGTCCACCATAGGTTCCTCTTTCTTATTACAGGAGCTCTCCTGACCAGTCATGAAGGACTCGAGTCCGGGTTGAGACTTTGATTAGGACTTGAACTCGAGGTTTCTGGACAATGACTCTGCGGTAAAGGTATCAGAAAATCAGGCCGATTGAGTCAATCTCCAGCCCTGCAGGAAAAAAAATCAATCGCATAATATGAAGACGTATATGCATAGACGTATATATAGACGAGTTAAATATAATTAAACATTTATGTAGAAAGCATGTGTTAACAAACATAAAATACGTGATAATCTCATTTTTTTATTTAAAATTTCAATTAAAAAGGAGATGTAAGTGGCTCACATTTTGCCAGCAAAACAAAGCCCATGCGCGTATACATGCGATGGAGGTACGGCAAGTCGATATTTCTCATATCTATTTAAGCATGTTGAATACATATGGGAAAAACAGTAATGATAATTCTTTTTTAATTTTACATTGTTAATACAAACAAATATTTGTAGAGACCCTTTGCCTGAGTAGAAGGTGGATTTTGGGTTAATAAAACGGTATTTTATACTGTATTCAGTGAGAACTAGGTTTATCAATATACTAACTATATTACCTTTATATATACTAACTAAAAACGTAAAACAGTGTACTGTTACCTGTCCAAACAAAAATCGTGCCAGGGAATAAACCCTGACACTCGTGTAGGTTATAACCCCTCTCAGTTTCGGTTTCGTTACTGTCAATTATTCATAAACACAATAGTAACGGTCCGTATCACTAATTACATCTGATTATATTGACTCTGATGATGTCATTAATACATCCTGTCTATTGAGAGTGGTTTTCATGTTTGAGCTCTGAGTACAGCAAAGGGGTCATGATGCATGACGACACCTGGACGCACACTCAGACATACCGCCTATAAAGGTCTTTCCCGCAAAAAAAACACCTCACCTTTCGCCTCAGCTTTCGAAGTTTTAATAGTTTTAATTTCTTGTAGCAGTGACGAGTCAAGATAAGCCGGGGAGATGGAAGTTCCAGGTCTACAAGACCTCATTAGATTTTGTTTTATATATTTTTTACCTTCTATATTTCGTCCTGGATATTTCATTCTGAAAGCTTGTACATAAGAAGGTGGCAAGCAATGGGTCCTGTTTCGGAATCAGGTGGTGACGGTTTAAGTAAGCAAACGCACTTTTACTTATAATTTCTTAATTTTCCTTTTTTCTGAACCAATGAATCTCCATTGATATTAATAATCTCAGTATTTCTGTAACTGCCGTCTTTACTGTAATTTTCTCTATTTCTGTGATTCCTTAACTGCAGTCTGTAGGCCTAATGTAAAATAGTTAAACATTCCGTTAAACTTCACAAGTATGACTGCGAAAAGTCTTAACGTTTTATCTGTAACATGTTCGTCAACCCCCTTACGTTTTCGTCGTAATTAATATACTTACTTTCATTTAAAGTTCATTCAGCGGCAACACCTTGATGTAAGGGCTGCTTGGGATTCATAACGGCACGCCTAAGACGTCTGAGCTGAGAAAAGAATATATCCACGCTCGAATTTCTATTTGTATTTGTCGCCATTGGACAGGTGTGTGAATGGTCACGATGAGAATTATAAATGATTGAATGTTTGAAATATGAGAGCGTTCCAGGATATTCGTTCGATTTATTAATTCATGCTTGTACTTAAATAACCATTACATAACTTGAATCAGGGACCACAAACGAGGGACATTGCAAACCATATTAAATCGTGCTTATTCTTTAATTCACGTTCATCTGCCGTCGCAGTGAGCCGCGAATGAATATTTTGCTCTTGTTAAAGTATTTGTGATAACCTTGTTCAGGTGAAAAGAATTAACTGTTCTTTGTGCGGTATTAAATACAGCTACGGCTGGGGTACGAGTCCGATGAGCTACGGCTATCGACTGTATCTATCACATGGACTATTATTTTCAGATGAAAGGTTCATGTGAAAAGAGAGTTGGTGATATGTAATCTCGTGGAGATTTTGAGTCTTGTATAAACTCGCGTTTCACAGTCGTGTGTTGACAGTTTGGTTTTTTTGTGTGTGCCGCAAACAGTGGAGATGCGTTACGTTTCACAGCGACAGTTACGATTCATAATAGTAGCAAACATGGGTCTGAGAGAGATCTTATAGATAGGTCAAGAACTGGGTTATAGAGATACTAGGCTCAGTGACTGTGTCGAGCAAAAGCGAGCTAAGCGAGAACAGGGAGAAAAAAAAGATCGAGAACACGAAGAACCGATGGCAGAACGCGCCAGACGCGGAAAAGAAGCTCAACGTAAGCACGAGTTAAAAAGGGTTCTAGAAGAAAAGGTACTTTTACATTTACGCTTTTAAAATAGACATGGTGGAGGATGTGACGGTGATAACGAAGGTCTAATGCAGGCATCGCTTGTAAAATCCCTGAATATGAGTACGGTAGAGGCGATCCTGATGCGTATATAGAAAGATTCGAACGTTTCTCGACCAGTCAGGGTTGGATGCGCGATACGTGGGCGATTAGTTTCAGTGCTTTGTTAAAAGGATGAGCTCATGAGATCTATTTACGTATGCCGCCTGCAGAAGCATTAGACTACGAGAAATAAGAGGTTGCGCTTTTAAACTTTATCTAATGACTGAGGATGGGTATAGAACAAAATTCTGAACATATTGTCCAGTACGGAAAGACGCAATCTCAGAATCCGCGTCACGTTTTAGTGGTTGTTTTTTTTTTTTTACTATTTGTAGACCTTTCTCGTATCGAAGCCTAATTTAAAGCATTAATGGAATTACTTTTGCGCGGGCAGTTCTTGCAAACCTATAGCAAAGATCTGGCTGCTTTTCTGAATGAAGGGGGATACAAGAACATTTCTGATTTAGATCAATAAAATTTTCATTGGAAACCTGAGATTAGGACACTATGATCTATATCCTCTAAGCTTCGGGGAGCTCAAAAGTATCTCCTAGGATAATTAAAAATGTGATAAAAAACTCAAATATCTGAATAACAAATCCAGTGAATATCATGTTTCTTTCTATGCATATTGAGCATTAAGTGTTTCATCATTTCATGAAGATTGTTGGCGCCAACTGTATTTTTTTTAAATTTTACTTAATTTTTCTCTATTTTTTAGACCTACAGATGAAGCAGTTTTTTCGTTAACAGGGCACATATCGTACATCTAGGGAGTTCATCGGCTAATCTTCTTGGAACCCTGATATTAGGTCATGGTGACCAATATTTTGCTAACCCCTGGTTCAAAACATGATTGTGAGCCCCCGTCAGTCAGCTTGGGAAAAAATTGTATCCGCTAGGCTGTAATCTTTTAACGCTATATCCATGGAGATCCATACAAAATCCTCGCTGAAAACCTATAAGAAAGTTTCTGTGACCTATATTCTTGGAGCTATGCGGCTTGAAAGTACCTCCAGAATAATTAAACATTTGATACAAAAGTTGCAGTATCTTAATAACTAATGCATTGATTGCCATGATTTTTTTCCATTCAAATTAATCATCGATTGTTTCAAAATTTCTTTTGAAGACGGGTGGCGCCATCTGTATTTTTTTCTAATTTTTGGGACCTTCAGACGAAGCAGTGCGTCGTTAACAGGGCACAAATCTAAACTTCTAACTGTATATTCAGGGATGTCCTAGGCAAATCTTCTTGGAAACTTAAAATTAGATCATGGTGACCTATGTTTTATGAACTACAAGCTGAAAACATGACATTGAACACCCGGTCAGTCAGACGGGGCACAAATACTTTAAGCTAGGCCTAGAATCTTCTTCCTTCAGGCAGGTTCTCGGTCAATCTGCATTGGAACCTGAAACTAGGTCATATATTCTGTGAACTATGGACCAAGAGCATACTTTAAGCACCGTGAAAATCAGTTGGGCACAAATTGTATCTGCAAGCCCTAGCATGTTTCAATGTAATATACAGGGAAGTCTTGAGCAATCTCCAGGCAATTTTTAATTTAAATCATGGTGACCTTTATCACTTGCAAGCAACATGTTAAGCACCTAGAAAGTCAAAATTTTACTGTTGGACCTAGAATCTTCTGTCTTGGCATCCCTGTCTCGGCGTTCTAAAATTCACCTGATGTGCAGGTTAAGTATAGGATATATTTAGGTCACCCATTCATTCTCTCTCTTTGCAGGAACCCGATACATCTTTATGTTAAGCAAGAATATAAATAAAAAAGGAAGAGTGAATATTTAACATTGCTGGGTATTTCTCAATTATAACATATGTTACCTTTGCACTTTTAATGTGGGTCACAAAGCAAAATAAAAACAAGAATTTTTGTCTATGTTAACCACCTTACTATAAGGAGGCCACAAACAGTTTGAAAGAAGGGTAATGAATATTATAAGGTAAACAAGGGAATAAGGACTAGTACGTATTATTTCCGTTAATTTACCGTTGTAAGAAATACACGTAACTAACTTTTTAATATGTTTTGTGTACATTGACTACGGTTCCTGTGAATTAAAGGTTTTCGTGTGAATTATATTTCGGGAACATTCAGAAAACATTATTGTTTATAGGTGTGGACGCCTTAGTGTTTCATTCACGAGCTTTCGAAGCTTAGACCGTCTTTGTCAGTGGAACATATATAGTAAGCGACTGTATATATATATATATGGTTTATAAACAGTGTATAATGACCATAATGCCTGGTACAGTGTGACCGATCGTGCAAAAATGGAATGGTAGGTGGAGCCATCTGTCTCGTCTACGACAAAGCTATCCAAGAATAGTGAACATGCCAAATTATAGATCAGTACATTAAACCACTCCTGAGATATGAGTGATTTTCACCCAAAGCCACTGATGCCACATTGATTACAGATGGCATCACCAGTCTTTAGTAAGAGATAGAGGTGTCTGTCAGATAAAATACTTAGGTGTAACTCTGGATAAAAATCTAACTGTGCAGAAACATATTATTATCCTTAAGTATCAGAAGGCATAATATCATTTAAATATTAAAAATTTTGCATAGTTCAGTAACATTCCAGGCATGCAAGCAATTAATGCATTGGTTAGTTCTTTCTCACCTGGACTTCTGTAATGGTCTCTTCGTGGTCTTATCCAAGGTAGATATTGATAGAGTGAAATGAATACAGAACTGAGTAGAACAAAAAAGTATTGAGTAAGTAAGAATGAGTTGTAATAAGTAAGTTAGTAGTGATGACGTACTGAAAGCCTTTCATTGGCTTCCTATTCAGTCTAGAATATTGTTTAAAAGTTTTCACTCTAGTACATAAATGCTTAAACAAACAAGCACCAGAATTCTTCCAAATTATGATGCAAGTAAAACGAAAAACTAATTATTCGTTAAGATCAAACAGAGATGGTACTGTTTCCTTAGTATCAAAGACCAAAGTTATGACCTTTGCAAGTACAATGTAGTATTTTCCCAAAAACATTGAAATACTTTACAATTGCAGATTGAGAATACTTAGAAATTCAGGAAGACCCTTAAAACACATTTATTTACCGAGCCATTTAACTGATTATTAATGTAATGAATTGAATGATTATAAAATGATGTAATCCACTGCATATACTCTTAATAACCTGCATTACTCTTTACTGCTGTAAAGCGCCACAGAGTACATGTATTGGAAACAATATCATGTACTAGTTGAGCGCTATATAAAACATTTCATAATAACAATAATAATAATAATTATTATTATTATTATTATGAAGATGTGTCTGATGTTTCGAATTTTGGTATGGGCTGAGTGCGATTCGTTTGACGTTATTGGCAGAGGAGTTGTTCGGAGCCCGGCAAAATCTCAGTTCCTGTTGACAATTATCAAATTAAGAAATTTAAGTAAAACTATATATATATATATATATATAGAGAGAGAGAGAGAGAGAGAGAGAGAGAGAGAAAGAAATTTGTATGAATATCCATGCTGGTTCAATGTTTATAGAAATGGAACATGAATACACAGAAAAGTCGGTTGCAATCGGCAGTGGACCGACTTTTCTATGTATTCAGGTTCGATTTATATATATATATATATATATATATATATATATATATATATATATATATATTAGAAACACAGGATCTTCAATTTGACCCAAAACAAATAATTCATTAGAATGTTGTCACATCTTTTTGTTTCATGTTTTTTTTAACTGCACAATCCCAAAAAAAAGAACAAGTCGATCCATTTCATATGTCTATATATTTCTCTGAGATGACGGAAACACACATGACCCATCTGTCTTCGATTTGTGGACACCATGCAGTGTCTCACACAACGCAAACAGCTTTATTTCTGTGAGGAAGTCGAATATCTGCTACTCGAGATAAGATAATTCTCGCTACAATAAAATCTTCCAGAGTTCAACACCTAGCCAAAGTGTCCCTTGTTATACATGTATTATATACTTTATTTACTTTTATCATATTACTTACATTTACCTTTATTATTTCCATGGCATACTGGCGACCTAGCATGGAACATCAAACGGGTCCGATGGTAGCCTTGTACATACCCACATAAATCACAAAAAAGGAAGGCGTACAGTTCATCGGTTATCAATAAAGTGTTACCGTCTACGCATGGATCAAATAATGGTATACATTGTTGTGGTCAGTACCCCCCCCCCCCCCCACACACACACACACATCATTCATTTTTAGAGATAAGCCAGTAATCAGAGGTTACTTTACCAACAGTGATACAGAAAATGACATACAGAATGTTTAACATTTAACCTATTGTGTCCCTTTGGAATGCATGAATTATAGCAAATAGAACGGAATACAAGCAGTGGATTCTACATTCTAGCCATGTTTGTTTAATTAAACAAAACAGAAGCGAACTGACTGGAGTGGTTTTGGATGATGACACCATACCACAAGCATTTATCATAAATGTAACATTTCGATATACATTTCAGCTCACTTTGTGTCATATCGGTTAATAGAAAATCCCGTTTATTGTCACATAAATCCAAAAACCCAAACCATTTCCTAAATAAACAATGTTAAACCTGACCGTTTAATATCATGGAATATTGTCATAATCCCGTTTATTGTCATACCTGGAACCCTTGGCAGTGATACCAGTTCGCAGTAAATATCACATGGCCGACAGGCCGCACAACGAAGCCAAGGGCCTGTAATCGGTAAGGCGTATCAAATGATCACATCTCCCACCTGTGTGATGCAGGCAAGTGTAGTGATGCATGCGGGTCACTCCCCGTCACTTAGCGATTTAACGTCTTTAGATACCATCTAGATCATTGTTTTTCTTCTTACGTTAACATGGGCGATGTTTGCTATCTCTTGATAAACATAATAAACTCCTCGATGACATTTTTCTCCGAGATGACATGAAGCACGCGCTGTGAACGTTGGTTAAGACCGGAAATCCCTTTTAAAGGTCCACAAAATGCTTGAGGTTTTGTGAGCACTGGAGGAGATACCCGGTCCAAAACCTACATCGCCGCAAAACTTAAGAATGTTGGCAATGGCTTGACGACGCCCGCTTCCCGAGCAGTTCTATCATAAAGACGATCATGGAAGTTTGAGTCACTAATAAGACATCCGGAAAATAAGGCGAAATAGTCGGGAAAGGATTATCAAGTAAAATAGTTTGTCTACGCATAAAATTATCACTGTGCTGCATATTTCCAGACAATTGACCTAATGACCCAGACGATACATCTCTTTCTGTTGGCAAGTCGGACCATGGCCAGTTAAAAATATAAACCTATTTATTTTACATGGATTGTACAAATAGTTATTATAACTAATCGAGGCACTCTCCATGGCTCGGTTGATGGCGTTCGGTAGTCTGCAGGGGGGAGGAAACCGGAGTACCCGGAGAAAACCACCGGCCTTGGACGGGCAACTACAACCCACTCTCATAGCCACGCCGGGGATCGAACCCGGGTCGCCAGCGGAGAGAGCCAAGCGTTTTACCACTCAGCTGTCCAGGAGGCATGCGGCACAAAACTTACAGGAAATAAGGTGAATGTGCGCATAAACTTAATTTCTGCAATAAAAAAAATATTCATAAACGTTTCTGGTTCCTTTTTATTGATTTTTTATATCATTTGATACCTAACGCCTTTTCTATGACTCAAAAAGGACATCGATGTTAAAGCCCGCATAATAGCACATCCCGGTTATTATCATGATTTAAGCATGCACCACCGATATGACAATAAGCGGGCTTGACTGTATTTGCAAATTTTACTTTGAATTATCTGTGAGGCTAACTTTGAGTTATTTACTTTGTTGGATTTCTTTAACCATAACCTGATATTAATGTTACGGACTATTTACTAAGTGGCAAGAAAATTGGACGAGCCGTCCAAGGACATTTCTTGGCATTGTTGTTGAAATGTCTTGGCTTAACACGCTTTGTTGATGCTTACGGTTTTCCGCAGCAAACTCACAGGAGTAGTATATGGCACGAAATATTGTCTGTGTGTTCCCTTGTGATGGCTTTGAAGGAGGTTGGATACAAATGATGCTACATTCTTCCGCCATAGGACGTTTCTATTCGAAACGATTCTCTACTGTTTGGGCACTGTGGGGCGTACTTGTCTGAACTGTCAAATTTAAAAATAAAAATTTGTTTCATTTCAAGGAAACACCTGTTTACATTCCACATACAGATGCTTGCAGAGTATTTCTTATTCCGTTAAGTCCTACCACTAAGAATCCCATGTTAAATTGCTTTGAAACAATCTTTGTTACTGGGACTGCATTGCCCTCTTCACTACATTTAAAGCTCCAGCAAATTCATTTGTGAAGTTTCGTTTACTACCAAATACAAAAGCAGCGAGAAAGTGTCATAATTTACGAGTTTATTTCGAGGTACAAAAAAGTAGCGCAAAAAGAGGAATTATGGTGGGCCTTCAATGAGGGGCAGATAAAGCCAATATTGTGTTACATACCTCCTGCTCCTTGTGAACCTGCTTCGCCACTAAGTAACCGACTGAACCTGCAGACGTCATCAAGTCACACAGTGAAACTGCAGACGTCACCAAGTCACACAGGGAAACTGCAGACGTCACCAAATCACACAGTAACCCTGCAGACGTCACCAAGTCACATAGGCAAACTGCAAAGGTCGCCAAGTCACACAGTGGGAATGCAGACGTCACCAAGTCACACAGTGAAACTGCAGACGTCACCAAGTCACATAGTAACCCTGCAGATGTCACCAAGTCACACAGTGAAACTGCAAACGTCACCAAGTCACACAGTGAAACTGCAAACGTCACCAAGTCACACAGTGGAAATGCAGACGTCACCAAGTCACACAGTGGAACTGCAGACGTCACCAAGTCACACAGTGAAACTTCAAACGTCACCAAGTCACACAGTGAAACTGCAGACGTCACCAAGTCACACAGTGAAACAGCAGACGTCACCAAGACACACATTAAAACTGCAGACGTCAACAAGTCACACAGTTAAACCGCAGACGTCACCAAGTCACACAGTGAAACTGCAAAGGTCACCAAATCACACAATGGGAATGCAGACGTCACCAAGTCACACAGTGAAACTGCAGACGTCACCAAGTCACATAGTGAAACTACAAACATCACCAAGTCACACAGTGGGAATGCAGACGTCATCAAGTCACACAGTGTAACTGCAGACGTCACCAAGTCACATAGTGAAACTGAAGACGCCACCAAGTCACACAGTGAAACTGCAGACGTCAACAAGTCACACAGTTAAACCGCAGACGTCACCAAGTCACACAGTGAAACTGCAAAGGTCACCAAGTCACACAGGGGGAATGCAGACGTCACCAAGTCACACAGTGAAACTGCAGACGTCACCAAGTCACACAGTTAAACTTCAAACGTCACCAAGTCACACAGTAACCCTGCAGACGTCACCAAGTCACATAGGCAAACTGCAAAGGTCGCCAAGTCACACAGTGGAAATGCAGACGTCACCAAGTCACACAGTGAAACTGCAGACGTCACCAAGTCACATAGTAACCCTGCAGATGTCACCAAGTCACACAGTGAAACTGCAAACGTCACCAAGTCACACAGTGAAACTGCAAACGTCACCAAGTCACACAGTGGAAATGCAGACGTCACCAAGTCACACAGTGAAACTGCAGACGTCACCAAGTCACACAGTGAAACTTCAAACGTCACCAAGTCACACAGTGAAACTGCAGACGTCACCAAGTCACACAGTGAAACAGCAGACGTCACCAAGACACACATTAAAACTGCAGACGTCAACAAGTCACACAGTTAAACCGCAGACGTCACCAAGTCACACAGTGAAACTGCAAAGGTCACCAAATCACACAATGGGAATGCAGACGTCACCAAGTCACACAGTGAAACTGCAGACGTCACCAAGTCACATATTGAAACTACAAACATCACCAAGTCACACAGTGGGAATGCAGACGTCATCAAGTCACACAGTGCAACTGCAGACGTCACCAAGTCACATAGTGAAACTGAAGACGCCACCAAGTCACACAGTGAAACTGCAGACGTCAACAAGTCACACAGTTAAACCGCAGACGTCACCAAGTCACACAGTGAAACTGCAAAGGTCACCAAGTCACACAGGGGGAATGCAGACGTCACCAAGTCACACAGTGAAACTGCAGACGTCACCAAGTCACACAGTTAAACTTCAAACGTCACCAAGTCACACAGTAACCCTGCAGACGTCACCAAGTCACACAGTGAAACTGCAAACGTCACCAAATTACACAGTGGGAATGCAGACGTCATAAAGTCACACAGTTAAACCGCAGACGTCATCAAGTCACACAGGGAAACTGCAGACGTCACCAAGTCGCCAAGCGGATTCGCAGATGCCACCAACTTGACTTTTCTACAGTGTCAAGTGTCAATATATATCGGTATTTCTTTCATCGACAGCAATATATATATATAAATATATATATATATATTTATATATATATATATATCGTACCGCAGTCTTTTACTCTTGTTCATTTATATACAACTATATGCAGGTGTTCTTAGAGTCAAAGTATAAACCACAATTACGCCGTTCAGTTCGTTAGTAATGCTATGAAGGAAATCGTGCAAGTTGTTCATCAGTTCTGTTATGACATTCACTGTTCAGTGTTTCTCTTAAAACAAAATATAAATAAAATACAAGTGACCCACAGTCATAACGCGCAGCTGATCTCTGACGCCGAGAAATGAGACCAGCATAGTTTGTGCTGATTTTAGTATTTTGCACTTGTGTCTCTGGAAGTTGTGAAGAATGCATTGAATAGATTTTTTATCTCATATGACTGAAAGTCATCTGAGCTATAGAGATCACTCTTTGTCCGTCGCCCGTCTGTCTGTCCGTCCGTCTATCGAACTGTCCGTTAAAAGGGCATATATTGAAAGTAACTCCAGAATAAAAAAAAATTGATACGAAAGCTCCAGTCTCTGCATAAGTAATGTATTTTTAGCCATGATTCATTCATGCATATTGGTCATCGAGTGTTTCATCATTTCCTGGAGCCTGGTAGCGCCACCTGTATTTTTCCTTGTTTTTTAGACCTTCAGATGAAGCAGTCGTCCGTTAACAGGGCACAAACACAATGGTTGGAAACTTCTAACTGTATATTCAGGGAGGTCTTGCGAAAATTTTCTTGGAAACTTGGTGATGGTGACCTATATTTTGTACGATACGACTGTAAAATTGATTTTGAGCACCAAGTCAGTCAGACGGGGCATAAATTCTTTACGCTAGGCCAAGAATCTACTTCAGGCAGTGTCTCGGTAAATCTGCCTGGAAACCTGAAATTATGTCATAGTGACCTATATTCTGTGAACTACTAGCCAAGTACATAATTTTAACACCCGGAAAATCAGTTGGGCAAAAATTGTACCTGCTATCCCTAGAATGTTTCAATATTATATACAGGGAATTCTTCGGGTATCTCCAGGCAATTCTGAAATTATTTCATGGTGACCTACATTTTGCGTGCTACCTACTAAAACTTCCTTGGCAATCTCCATGGAAACCTGAAATTAGGTCATGGTGACCTATACAACTGGCCAAAATGGTTAGCTATGCTGAAAAAAATATGGATTTCCCTTGAAAAATTACACAGGTCTTTAAGTTGATCTCCAATGATATGTTAATTGAAGAGTTCCGGTTCTTTATTTCAGACTTTTACACAAAAAGAAAAATTTTATATTTTTAATAAAATATGTAATTAATTAAATTGATGTCTTCTGCTTTCCATAAAGTGGATAATACGAAGGCATTTGTAGTTCTAAATCTTTTGATTCTTTCTGTCGTAATATTTGGTGAATTATTTCACACATTTTCTATACTATACATGACTGCAAAAATGACAGATGGGTACATTCATTGGATTGCAGATTTCTAATTTTTAAACTATTACGGAGAATGAATTCAAAGAAAGAGGAAATAGGTCTCATTTCAAGGAGCGAATCCATCACTTAAACGTTTGTCAGATATTATGACAAACCGTACAGCTAGTGTTGATTGGTGTTAGGCGGGGATAACTGATAATTCAAACGTTTTCTAATTTTGTCAAAATGTTTGATTTAGACTCTATGCTTTCCACGTTTGATCTCCATGAAATCATGACACATAAACTAGGGAGGTTTCGACAAAATATCCAATAAATTCTAAAGAAATGTGCACGAAAGCGGTTCTGACATCGTCGTTGTTAAATGTAGATGTTCTGTAATTCAGGGGATTATTGGACAATGTATTGAGAAACGAGCATAATATCGCTATCGGAGGGTTAAGTTCTGGATAAGTGAATAAGTAATATTAAACGTCATATTTGTGGTACCAATAAAACCGAATACTTATAACACATGAACCATTTGTTTATTTGGAGAATACAACGTATACATGTATTTCAAACTAAATGATTAACCCTAAAAGAAAAAAATACCAGACTCCATACCGTTTATAGTGAATAATACATCTGATACAACAAGCAAATTTGTGGAATTAATGTCCCCCGCTTTGGGATCTTGTTGTTTTTCATGCTTGATAAAGGTAGGACAGACAGAGAGACAGACAGACAGACAGAAGCCAGACACTCCAACAAATCCCAACCAGGGTAAGCATGAGTGCAATCACCGACCAAAATTTGAATGAAATCGAATAATATTTAGGAAAGTCATCTCACAGAAACGAAAACCTGACAAACTGACAGACAGACAAAGTTAAAGACAGACAGACATTAGCCAGACACCTCAAAACAAATCCAAACCAAGGTAAGTATAAGAGCAATCACTGACCAAAATTTGAATGACAACGTAAAACATTTAGGAAAGTTTAAGCAGGGAAACAAAAACCTGACAGACGAACAGAAAAAGTGACAGACAGACAGAAGCCAGACACTCCAAAACCTATCCCAACCAAGGTATGCATGAGAGCAATGTCTGACCAAAATTCCGATTAAAATCAGATAATATTGAGGAAAGTTATCGCAGGGAAATGAAAACCTGACGGATGAACAGATAAAGTGACAGACAGACAGACAGAAGCCAGACACTCCAAAACAAATCCCAACCAAGGTAAGCATGAGAGCAATCACTGATCAAAATTTGGATGAAATCGGATAATATTTAGGCAAGTTATTGCACGGAAACGAAAACCTGACAAACAGACAGACAAAGTGAAAGACAGACACAGAGACAGAAGTTAGACACCCCAAAACCAATCCCAACCAAGGTATGCATCAGAGCAATCATTGATCCAAATTTGGATGAAATCGGATATAATTTAGGAAAGTTATCGCAGGGAAACGAAAACCTGACAGACCTACAGACAAAGTGACAGACAGACAGAAGCCAGACACTCCAAAACCAATCCCAACCAAGGTTTGTATGAGAGCAAACACTGGTCCAAATTTGGATGAAATCGGATAATATTTAGGAAAGTTATCGCAGGGAAACAAAACCAGACAGACCGACAGACAAAGTGACAGACAGACAGACAGAAGACAGACACTCCAAATCCCAACCAAGGAATGCATGAGAGCAATCACTAACCCAAATTTGGATGAAATCAGATAATATTTAGGAAAGTTATTGCACGGAAACGAAAACCTGACAGACTGACAAAGTAACAGACAGACAGAAGCCAGACACTCCAAAACTTTTCCCAACCAAGGTATGCATGAGAGCAATCACTGACCCAAATTTGATGAAATCGGATAATATCAAGGTTATCGCAAGGAAAAGAAACCTGACGGACGGACAGAGAGACAGACAGACAGACAGACAAACCCAAATCAATGTCCCCCGCATCCGCGAGGCAGCGGACAATAATCAGGTGAACATCAGTGAACACAGTGTGATTTTCATAGGAAGAGTAAATACAAATATAATCATGGAGTCTCCTATTTGGAAAACAAAATGTGCCCGTATGCATTAATTTACATTGCCTCCTACCTATCCGGATTGCTGGATAAAAGTCTTTTTTTGTAATTCTTAGTTACACTGATTATGTTCCTTAACATCTTTGTAACACTGATTAAATTTTTTTATAAATCTTAGTTGGACTTATTAAATTCCTTAGAAATTTTAGTTACACGGATTACCTTCCTAGTAAATCTTAGTTATACTGATTACCTTTCCAGTAAATCTTGGTTACACTGATTATTTTTCGTAGAAATCATAGTTAATCTGATTTTATATTTTAAAAGTCTTAGTTACACTGATTAATTACCTTTTTTTGTACTGCTTAGATACACTGATTACATTCCTTACAAATCTCGGTTACACAGATTACATTTCTTAAAAACCTTAATCACACTGATTACAATTGTTACAAATCTTGGTTACATTGATAAGAATTCTTACAAATCCCAGTTACACGGATAACTTTACTTGCAGATCTTAGTTACAATAATGATTATAATCCATAGAAATCTAAGTAACACTGATTATATTTCTTACAAATCTTAGTTACACTGATTACCTTGCTAGTAAATCTTAGTTGCACATATTACATTTTTTAATAATCTTAGTTGCACTGATTACATTTCTTACGAATCCTAGTTACACATAATACAGTTCTTTCGAATTTAGTTACACTGATTACATTTCTCTCGGATCCAACGCACTTTTTCGTCCACCTGCGCAAAGCCATGCGGATAGCTGGATGATTCGCACTTTTTCGGCCACCAACTGCCGACGCCTACGGCAACATAGTAGTCGTTCTTTCCTTGTATACAAACCAACGGCGCCCCAGAATCTTTCTGAAATTAAAGTTTATATTATAACAAGATGTAATCGTCACATAGTCACCAGTCCTAGCCAGCAGACTGCTGGAAACGATACAATAACACCCTCATTACTGTTCAAAAGGTTGTGATATGACGAATATATATTAGGTAAACCTATATATATATATATATATATATATATATATATATATATAAATATATGCCACAACATGCAGAAAACCAGACCTCCCTAGCATAAAACGTGATCATGTCCGTGAAACTTTGCTTCTTCTCGTTTGATTGCCGCAGTTGCGAGACAAGACGAGACTTGCAGTCTAGTCAGTGACAGCGGTACTACTAAGAGTGGAACCTCGACCTGACCAACTAAAATATTGCCCGTTTGATGGCATTTTTAAATTTGCTTATATGCGTTTGACAGAAGATGTAGCTAGAATAGATGCAGCTTACACTTGAATGACTGAAAGCTTGTCAAATGCCACCTGTACCAGAAATCTAACATTAAAAGTTCCCAAGTTGCAACCGTTTTCCCTAAATCTCAAATTGAGATTATGTCAAACTTATTTAAAATAATAATAATATTATTATTATTATTATTATTATTATTATTATTATTATTATTATATTTGACTTACATGACATAGTCTACCTCCACTTTCCCCTTCGCCACACTGAACGCCACCTGTCGAGATCCAACTGAGTCTAGTTCTTTCCCCACACTCATCATCATCCACGAGTTGTATCTTGAGTTCCTGCAAGATGTCGCTCCCATATCCTGTCAATCATAGAAAAGAAACCGTGTTGTGAAATAGATCTTTAAAGCAATTAAGCATGTCTTTGAGGTCATGCCATATTTTTTTCATACTGGTAAAAATTTGTTGTTATGTACCCCAAGGCTAGTTTGTGACTAAAACATAAAAATTAACTGGTTAAACTAATGAGCCTTTAATATTTTATAAAAGCAGTACAGGGAACTTTCATACTAATTTCTGAACCCCTAGTCAGATACTTTTCTTGATTGACATATCACCTCCTTCTTATTCGTTTACTCAATATTTTTCTTATCTTTCGCTGATTTGATTCAAAAGAAATTTTCATTTACAACAATGGCTTGTCTTACCATCGGTTTCTGTTATTCCCCAGCCTGCCGCGTGACACTTGTTGTATGATTTGCCACCTGGTCTTGGTAGACATATTGGTCTGATAGTTTGTCCCAGCTCAACCTCTTCAGTGAGCTCCAGCAACGCCATGTCATGAATGACCCTTAATCAATCAGTAAACAGAAATTCTATATACAACATATTTATATAAGATGTTATCTTTTGAAAAATGAAATTTTCTTTTATTTTCTTGCATCAAAAATATTAATTAATAAGCAAGAACGATTTAGTGTACTGTCATGTAGTTTGTAAATAACTGACTGAAAAGCAATTCGATGTTACTGGTTACTTATGTCATTTGAAAATGATTGTAAATTTAATAAAGACGTGTATCATCATAAAGAATCTGTACTAAGAGTAATATGATATTGTATTTATTTGTACTACTATGAACTTAAAACGTTTTCTGCATTAAGTTAATACAGGGATATTTGCAAGAAATGCTACATCAAATTATACTTAAGCTAACCTTTTTATTTAAGATTTTATTTATATCTCAACTGTTTCACTTGTTGCGACTTTAACCTTTATTTTAAAATCAGGTAAATACGGGAAGATTAAACCAATGACAGAAAAAGATACCTAAAATGACAAAAAAAATAATGAAAACGAAACTACACGTTTTAATAAAGCATATCAAGGTTTGTAAATTATTAATTGCTTGAACTCCCAAAAGCATTTTAACTCGCACTCTTAGAATAAGAGGCTCCCCGTGCCTCTATTAAAAAAAACCACATGAAGGTCCTCTTTTTTCGTAAAAAGAATCCATAAATCCATCAAGCAAACAAATTATACAAAATTATAATGCGGCTTCAGTGATTGAAACTAAACAAGCCAGACGACTTTACATCAAATGCATTCATAACACCCTGTATATATTGTTTACAGTATTTCTCTATCCTAAGTGCTTTCTTTAATTTGTCCTTCAAATCATTTTTCTTTTATATAGGACTAAAAACACATCGCCAAGCCTATTATCCGTATAACGAGTTGATGCGAAATATTGGAGCATTGTTTTGAAAACTGTTCACTTGGGGGTTTTCATCACATGGGCTTGAGGAACAACACGAACTCTGTCAATGATTGGTCATACTAAATTACACATTAACTGAAAGTGTTCTCCTAATAATTTGGTGTTATATTGATTTAGTATGATTTTCTTTTTATGTCATCTCTCCGTTATTTCTCTTTGCAGTAACCCGATACATTTCCATGGCTAGCAAGAGTGCAAATGAACAAGAAGAAAGATTTTGTTTTCATTTGAAAGGATTTTAATTTAATGATGAATTTAATTTGGTTGGTTATACCTGAGTTATTCCTTAATTAAAACGTGTCAAGTGTTAATAATCCTCTTGGAAGTGTGTATCACAAAGCAAAATTCTAAGATTGTTATGTCTGTATCTTCATCTGAATAGGAGGAATTCCACAAATACATTTAAAAGAATAAGATATGATTACTTATTCAGTATACATTGTGTAATGATCGTAATCATGTGTATCATTGTATTCAAATGCAAACAAAAAAAATTATATTTAAGTTTTAGAAACTTTAGTATTGGGGTTTTCAAAACGTATAAGGACAAAACAGTCTCTCGTGGCATGGTCACGCTTAATTACTCATTCGTTGACGGCGTTCTAAAATTAACCTGATGTGCAGTGATTAATTTTTACCAAGTATAGGATATATTTAGGTCACCCATTCATTCTCTCTCTTTGCAGGAACCCGAAACATCTTTATGTTAAGCAAGAATGCAAATAAAGAAGGAAGAGTGAATATTTAACATTGCTAGTTATTTCTCAATCATAACATGTGTTACCTTTGCACATTTAATTGTGGGTCACAAAGCAAAATAAAAGCAATTTTTGTCTATGTTAACCACCTTAGTATAAGGAGGCCTCAAATAGTTTGAAAGAAAGGTAATGAATATTATAAGGTAAACATGGGAATAAGGACTAGTACGTATTCTTTCTGTTAATATACCGTTGTAAAAAATTCATGTAACTTACTTTTTAATATGTTTTGTGTAAATTGAATACGGTTCCTGTGAATTAAAGGTTATCGTGTAAATTATATTTCGGGAACATTCAGAAAACATTATTGTTTATAGGTGTGGACGCCTTAGTGTTTCATTCACGAGCTTTCGAAGCTTAGACCTTCTTTGTCAGTGGAACATATATAGTAAGCGGCTGTATATATACATGGTTTATAAACAGTGTATAATGACCATAATGCCTGGTACAGTGTGACCAATCGTGGACTCGCACAACCAGATCTCAAATACACTAATCGTCAATCGTCATTAAGCCGACGAACAATTTGAACTTTTAACCATTATGTGCAAGAGGGCAAGGGCTCAACAACACCCATATACCTGGACTGCATTTATAACATATCATTATTGATAAATAAAAAATGACCCCTTGAAACTTGGGTCAACATGGTACAAATTCAAAGCAGATTATGGTAATAAAAACTGTTAATTCAACATATATGTAACAGCCGTTTGCTATACATATTCCATTTTAAACAGCCAATTACTACATATATATATATATGAGGTGTGATTAATGTATGCTAAACGTATGATTATAAAGAACCTGACACGTCGGGTTACCCCAAGAACCTTTCAAGGTTCTCTGTTCAGTCCATCACCTGGAATGGTTCCTCTCAGAACCTCTGAATAGGTTCTAGATGGAACCTTACAAGTTCCATAAAAGAACCCTCGGGAGATTTCAAAAAGACCCTTGAAAGGTTTCCCACTCAGTCCACTCTAAAGAACCCCTTTTGGTTCCAGCTGGAACCCTTTTTTCTTAGCGTGCAGTCATGAAACATAAGCTCGCAATATCTTTATACCTTCTCTTCACCACTCTATATTCACTATATGACAAATGTCTTACTTGAAAGGACTCCCAACGGACTCATAGTCTTCGTGAGTTATGATGCGTTGTACCCCTGACAGAACTGGTTCCGGACCGTCCCCAGAAATGTCTACCACGCCCATACGAACGGTGAGATCGCCAGCTTCGTCACTGGAGTAGAAAAAAGATAATACATATTTACAAGCGGTATATCCGTAATTTCGACACGCGAACTGAGACCCCTGTGTTTTTGTGTAAACGCAAAATGGCCACCCAAAAAAAAACTGGGAGAAATAAAACTTTTTGGTTTCGGTTAGAACCCGGAAGGAATGCGAGGACAGCTGAACTCGACAATATTTCTACTTAGAAAATCTGGTGGCAAAACGGAGAACGGAAAATAAATCCCCAAATAATAACATGGTAGGATAATTTAGGAATGCATTATCCATGTTGTTATAATTAACGGCTTTAACCTTCAACGTTTATTCCCTCGCAATGTAGCAAGAACCTCACAATACACATCTTGCAGATGAATTTTATTGCATTTCAGAGAAAAATAGGGCGGATATCACCTTAAGTACCCTCTACATGAGATTTCAGTTAAAAAAAGCAAGTTAGATAAATTAATATATATATATATACACATATATATACTGATAAATATAATCATACATGTACATTATATATACGTGTGTATATTAGCGCGTGTGTACATTCAAAGCAGTCGTCCTCTTATAGCTATTCTCTGACGTTGGAGGTCTCTGAACTGTCTAATTAGCGTTAAGTAAGAACTAAAGTTAAGGCACATTGCATTTGTATTTATTATACAAATTATACAAGTAACAAATAAAAATACCAGAATTATCAGATATCACAGGAAATTATATATTTAATTACATTGCTGCACTTTGGAAAGATGGAGGTGCCGTGTTTCGTTAAACGACATAAATCGGTCTGTCGTAAACGACGAAAAAATATGACTCGAAATAGATTCGTGTGACTTCTATTTATAATCTTTGATTCAGATTTTCCTTTAAGGTACATAAACAATTGCATTTCACATGTGCGTTATCAATAGCAATTACTTCACTTGGCAGAATACGAAGATTTACTAACAAACCCATCCCGCCCGTGGACTTTGTCTTCCCATTTTACATATATTTCATACGTTATTTTTCAGCATGTGGGTAAATGCAGTCCATGCGAGTCTGATTACCATAACAAAACTGCACCTCCAGAAGTCCAGTCTTGCGCAAAACTGACAATTACCAAATTAGGAGGTGGCATAAAGGAAGAAACACCGGAGAGAAGCTTGTAAAGAATTGATGTAAAGTCGATCGTGGAGGGCTTGGTGACGTGCGCACTGGGTCTATATATTACATCACTGATCGCGCTTGGTGCAAGAATTTTTTAGTTTTGTGCGGAAGTAAGCAAATGGTTTCATAACAAAATACTGGCATATATATATATATACCTAAAGGATTGAAACACTGTATATCGAGTAATATTAAACATTAAGTTTATGTTAATAGCTTTTTAATACTTTATAAACTTCTGGTCTGAGACCCCTTGGTATTTACCTATTCAAAAGGCTATGAATTTGCTCAACATGCTGCAATATATAGAAAATCCTACAGTTAACTTTCCTAGCCACGCCCATGTATAGAAATTTAAGACTTTAAAGTTTAAAACATAGGAGGTCCAAACTTTATTTTCTCAAAATATTCCCCTTAAAGTGATGCGCTTATGATGTGTCGGTAGGCTACTTTCCGGGAGAACCCAAGTGATATATGTTTATTTTAAACTTGACGAGAACTGGATTAGACCAAAACCTCTGAATATGAGTAAATGTCCAAGTCATACACCCGTCGTATCAAAGTCCCATTTCAAATTCCTGGAAAAGTCGATTCGGTCTCTAATCTTAAATCACTGTATATATATGTGTGTGTTAGTTCACTTCTCTTCAACAAGGTAAAAGAAAGACCCATGATCGATTATTAATCGATTATAGTATGTATTACCTATTTTATAGTAAAGTATGATCAATAGAATTATACCTAACATAATGAACGAGATAACTCAGTCTAACGTGTAAATCACGCTGAAAGGTCAAGCTAATGTAGGGGCTGTTTATATTTATTCGCAGTACAAGGTAAAGTTGTAATGCTGTTTCAGCCTTCTAATATATCTGAAAGATTAGGAATATCATATCGGTATAATCGCTATAATTTATGAATTTGCACACAACTATTATATGTGTGTGTGTGTGTGCGTTCCACTTTGTTACTTACTTATACAGGCAATCAGCCCCTGTCAGGACCCATTTAGGACTTAGTATAGCCCCGTTGCATTCAAGTCCGTTGTCAGAATAAATTGATACCTGTAAATTATTCAATAAAATCACAACCTTATCAATTTATTGATATGATGAAAATATGATTACATACTGGGTTTTAATATCACTGAGTTTGTATTCTTTTGAATAAATACTTTTATATTTGTAAATAGGGATTATGACGGATTGGATCGGCGTTATTACCAATATTTTTTTTGGTACTGTCTATTATATGTGTTTATTTAAAAATATATGCTCCTAAATTAAATAAAATTATCAAATTTTTAAGAAATTCTAAACACAAATTAATAGACAGAAAAAAGTATATTTTATTCTTTTAATTTCCTTTTATCACATCAATGTAAAGGTTCTGTTTAAAAAACAAAACATGAACTAGACTCGTGAAATCCAATCCTTTTAATTCCTTTAATCCATAGAAAGAAAACAATACTGTAATTAACCCAATTTTTAATAATTTAAATTCATATTTCTTTACAATCATGGGTACTCCATGCACTTTTAATCCTTCAACCTTTTCACCCAGCTTATCAAACATATCTTTTCACGTCGCTCTGACCACATAAATAATAAAATACTATGTAGTATTACAATATGCTGCAGAGAAGGAAACATTTTAAGATGCAAAACTCAAAGCAAATCAGAAATTTTCATGAAAAGTTCAACAACTCACCGCCCATGGCCAGCGTTGTGGATCCGTTACATCACTTCCGAGATATATGAATTCGTCCATGTGGTTACTGATGCCACATCCTGAAATTTAAGACGTATACAACAGAACAGGGTATAATGAGCAAACAAATAATTCGATATGTAAGATGATACATTTGACGTTAAAGTTGTACAAACTGTGATTGATTTTTCGTTCGCATGGGTTTCAAATTATCGCCAAAAAATAAATTCTTGAATAAAAGGATTCATCGTCGGGGAGATGTCGTAGAGCAAAATATTGATATATATATGTGTATGTTACCCGTACACAGATTTAAAATAAATTTCATCTTATCTCTCACCTTATCTGCCGGTAATGTACAAGAATTTCCTCTAATTGTCGTCTGTCCAATATTCTGATTTTCGTACGGATCATTTTGTAAAAGTAAACATTATTTACAGTAGTTATTTGAATAGACTATCAGTATCATCATAAACAAAATACATTTCTTCATTTTCTTTCATACAAATTTTGGGAGAGTTAATCAACATCAAACATGTCTCTGCTTATGGATACATATATGCCCACGGTGTGTATCGTGTGGATCTAATGGATCCCAGGTTAAGTTTCCAGAAGCGAATCAATTCAAAGCAACGAATGAATTATTGGTAAAGGAAAACACACAAAAGAGGCAAACTGAATATTTATCAAACAGCACAAATTAGATATGCCTGCTACTTGCCGGACATCAGTGAAGAGGAGTGGTGTTTCAAAGGGAAGGTACTTACCGTAACATATTTGGACGAAGGGTTCGCCTGTTTTGTCTACTTTCTGGTTCAAAGCTTTCTTTTTGATCGCCCTCATTTCACGGCGTACTTTACCTACCGGCATACTGTTCCAGTACTTAACTTTCTGAAAAATAAGGAGTGAAGCGTGAAATCGTAAGCCCCTTTTTTTTTATTGTAAACATGTACAACACGCCATCAAATATGAATATTATTAGAATTCTGTAGCACGTGATGAGAGTTACATAAAGGAATTGGTACCCTTTTCCCCCTCATGTTACGAAAACAAAGGTTCCACAGTGACGAATACATTTTATGTTTATATGCCAACTATCTTGTTTATATTAATAGCAAATAGTGGTAATTTCTTCATTGTTCAAAGTTTATTGTGTGTTCTTTCAAATGGTCCACTCATTTGATCAAATGCACTAGTTTTGCTGGTTACTTGGTTACTCACTTGCTTTACTACCTTTTCAAAAATTAATTTGTAAATGCTTCTGCATTTAAAAGTTGTACAAAAAATGCACTAAATTTCGTGTACGAATTGTTATCTTGCTTTCTAAGTCAAATTGAGATCATTTCTGACTGTTAAATTATATTTTCGAGGATCGCTTGTGATTGCATGAAAATCAATCTAGGATTTAAAATAATCCGGAGATTAGATATCCAAATAAATCGTTTCCAAGAACCTTATGGCTTCTTTTCAGACATAGAAGAATATGTCTGCAAAACAAGGGTTTCACAAGTGTCATTCATTATTAACTTATGTTTATCGGTATTAATCCGTTCATAACATCAACCATCAAGCACTCTTATGACACTATTATAAGAATCATGACATCAATTTTCATGATAATTTTAATTGCTTTACTAATAGTTTACCAGCGACCAATCACTTTATCTTGGAATCTTATCGAATCTTTAGCTCGTTAAAACTGCATGTAACAATACTTACCGGCCCAAGTACGGGATACCCTGTTCCTGTTACAAAACATTTGGCTTCCTTCCACATCTGTTGAAGACAACTGAGTGTGTGAGGACCAGGCGCAGATTTTGGACCGCAGTTCCCTTAAAATACAAAGTACAGTATTCAAAACGGTAATATTTTAAACACACCTTTCTTTCTCTTCATACAAAACGAGTTGCAGTCCTCGCGTAATCACCAGATGGTTCCAGCCACGACAACGAACACAATTTTTGTTATTTACCGTAACTACCTCGCTTGCTTCTGAGCGCCATCAAGTATTGAAATGTTGAACGATTTAGATATGTCTTTTCGATTATACATTGAACTTTAATCATATTTCAGCTAAACGCAGTGATACGTAATATTTTCTCGTTGGCAATCCCCTCAAATGTACAAGAATACTAGTATACAAAGGAATTTTTCACTTTTAATGCCTTAACTCTTTCCTGTTTACATTCATTTAAGATTTCCGACAAATACTGACACTATTTAAATTTACACTAACCGCAATATCTTTTCAAGCTTTTTTGTATCTTTATCAAATTTTCAACAGTTTCCACTAAGAGGGTTTGCTGAAGATTATTGAAAATCATTGAAACTTTAAAATTATATGCAATATTTTTGTCCTGAAAAATTCTATATATATCACGGCATTCTAGTTGCCCTTTCCTAGTGCTCCTTAGTGGCCTGTAAACAGTAAAGGGTTAATCAAATGCTATGTGTTCATAAAATAAACATCAATTGCATTTTACCCGTAATTAAGGTAAAACCTCCCTTTGTAAACCCTTAAAATTATGGGGTATTTTAGTGAAAATGGGGGTACTACTAGGTTATTTACTTCCAATATACTTGTGAAGAGTTTAATCTTTGTTACATCAACATAAACTTGATAAATTATTCTAAAAAAGTAACAGTACCGAGGAAGCTGTGTAACAACAGTGGCAAAGTGTAGTGATAGGGCCAAAAAACACCAAATCCTCCCTCGACTAAACGATGTGTAGCCAATGAAGCGCTCACATTCGAAAATAAAGCTGACCGACTCGAACAGGCTTATCTCTGTTAATCGGCTCTGCCTCACTCATGACACTATTTAGTTAGTACACCAACACGATAATCATGCGTATTACAGACTCCACGGTCCAATATATATCGTGGCTATGAAGACAAAGCTACACAGAGAGCTTCAAACTGCATTTGAGCTCGAAGGATGCTTTTATTATTTTGTCTTACTGTTAAAAGAAAGGTGATTAGAACGATATTAAATGCGAGCCTTGTTTTCTACTGTCTTTTCTCTGTTGCCTGTAATTGTAGAGCAATCTTCATTCACAATGGCTAACATGAATCGGACAACTAGATAAGTATACAGCGCCTCCTTGAATTTTGGTAAAGTTATGTCCTTTTAACTTTCTGGTGTATGCGTCTAGTTTACAAAGGCCTGTGTCTTACACCACAACCTTACTTTTTACACTTCTTCCAGGAATGCGGGAGTATGCATCTATCATGCTTGAAATCTTTTTTCGGATACAAACTACTGGATGGGCAAGTGTCCAACAGGACGCTCGTATATTTATCTGTAGGACCAAAAGGATGAAGCTGGATCCTGCAGACCCTACTTCAAAGAAAACAGAAATCCACTGATCTTTACATCTCACGATACTAAGGAAATACAATAGTGTCACGATAGTTTACCATAAACTGATACGATCATGATGTATAATAATAAACCATGTTTTAAAGATCCTCCTTTTATCTCTTTCGTGTCATCTATAAAACAGTCATCTCACCTCCCTCTTTTCCGTAACAGAGGGTCACGTATTCGGTACCGGTTTCTTTATCGACGTAACCGCTCATGGCTCTTTTCTTGTACTTCTTCATGCTAACACTTAGTTCTTTTTTGTCCATCATCCGCCAGACGTCAACAGGCTGTGAATCAATAATGTCAGTATTCTTGTCAATACCTTTGAAGCAGCTGAGTTTAGATAAATAGTGTTAATAGTGCAAAGTTTGTTGAGGTTTAATGAAAGCATATGTTTAACTAGACTTCAGAACCTGCATTATTTTACGTCTTTCTTATTTTATTAGTTTTATTACCTAAAGCAATTTGTCGTAAGTTGTTTCATGAATTTGCTGATTGTAGTTTTGGACGACAATGACAAGACCTGTAAGCAACGTCCACCTTCCGGTTTCTGGAGAACCGGGACCTTTGCGAGCTCGGCCAACACAAATTCGTACCACCAGAGTCGATGATGTTGGACCCTTTTCCATACCACCTTGGACAACTATGACGGACTCCTTTAGACCTCGTTCGGACTTACGATATCATAATGAAATATATATCTGCTATCTACAAACCATGTTGAGACATATTGTCTGTACATTAAAAAAACCTTGTTACCAACATAACACACACACACATTCTCTCTCGCGGTCTCTCTCTCTCTCTCTCTCTCTCTCTCTCTCTCTCTCTCTCTCTCTCTCTCTGGCCATTATCCTTTGCATATTTTCTTAATTCTAATTAATATTTAACTGTCATTTGCTAACATTATATAGTTAGTGAACTCGTTTGAGTAATATGTGTTTTAACAATACGTGCAAAATTTGAATGATTGAAATAAAATAATTGAAAAGGTTTATTAGGATTATATATCTATAATTTAATAAGGGACATAAATAGAAATATTATTTGCCAAAGACAGGCGAAAGGCGACCATATGACCCTTTTGGACATCTGTATTGAATATATGTGTGTGTGCATATATATACATATATATGTTTGTATATATATATATATATATATATATATATATATATATAGTTCTAAGTAGGTTTCAATGCTTGCAGCTTAGTGCTCGATACAGCTAAGGTAGAACAGGTTTCTTTCTCGATGCTCAAAGTGCTTGACATTTAGCTATATATATGTGTGTGTGTGTGTGTGTGTGTGTGTGAAATGAGTTTTCTCAGTCGATATATAACAACCTAATATGCCTCATTTTTTTATAAATATAGTTATAGGGAAGCGTGGGTCGTCTTTGTATAATATTCTCACTGGTACTATTTACAAAATTTCGAGCATTTCATAACGGTATCAGCAGGCAGAACATCACATGAATAGATCTGAAACCCTAGTCCGAGATCGTAGTAGCCCTAAATTAAGTGGTCCGAGATCGTTGGTCCCGTGGTCAGAGATCGTAATGGTCCGATCTGAAATGGTCCGATTTCGTGTGGGCCGAATTCGAAAATGCCCGAGACCTAATGGTTCCCCACCTTCCAGGTATGAACGTTACGAAAGGGAGAGCTGTGTTTACAAGGACTCTGTTTTATGTGCGAATAAGGCTTCATCGAACTGAGAAGTATAATCCAAATTTCAAGCGGGGTGACTCTGACAGGATAAAAAAAATCCTGTCGATGGATAAAATGGGGTTCACTACAAAATGAACAAAGCAGAACTAATATTCTGAACAATTTCGTTTGCGAAATAGCCACATTTTAAAAAGAGTTAACGACATACCCCGTTCGGTGGCGCATGAGTCCCTTTTGGATCACATCCAGATTTCTCCCAAATCTGGAGAAGGCATTCGTCGCTGTGAGGTGCTTCCCCGCATATTTCTTATTAAAAGAAACATGCAAACATCATAATAAAATTGTAAGTATCATATCAAAATCACAAACATTATAAAAAAAACAAATATTTATAACAAAACACAAACATCATAACAAAAACACAAACATCATAAAAAACAAACATCTTAACAAAACACAAACATCATAACAAAACAAAAACATCATAAAAGCTGACCTATTTTCATCTTCACATCTTCAAAACTGCAAATCAATAAACTAAGACGTTACTTTGCCGAATCGGTACCTTGAATTTGCCAAATTGTATGTTGAATCAGAAAGTGTTTAATTTTTATTCATATTTGTTACATTGTATAAAACAATGTATAACCGTGTTTCAGATTAAACAAAAACCGGTGTGCATCCACAAAATGCTTATTCCCTAGGAATATTAAATGGCTTCACCTGAATGCCTGATTATTAGCAATACTAAGTTATTGTATCACAAATAACCTCTGCTTTCATAATAAAATGTTGTCTCCGCTAAGTCGTTTTTACCATTCTAGTTTTCTAGTAGATGTCACGGCCTAAGGGCGATATTTACCAGATATTTCCAACTGTAACATATCGTTTTTCCTGCACTTTGTATACTAAATGAACATCCAAAATTTAAAAAAAATGATGGAGCATTATTATAATTTAAGCAATTTGCTGGTTATCATTACAAACCGTTTTCGTTGTATATCATGTTTCCACTGTAACATCGGCATGTTTATAAAGAAACCATTTCATCTTTTAATCTTGCAGTGTACACACGTACATTTATACACATACACACACACACACACATATATATATATTGGGTTTTTACTCACTTTTCTTCTGTCCCTCTGACTCCTTCACAAATAAAATCAACAGGGCAACGAAACCAGCTCTGATATTCATCTTACACACGCGGAGGTTAGACTGAAGTGACAATTTAGCGTGCGATATGGTTGAAGGCCATCAGGCGAGTAATGGCCACACATGAAAGCACCTGAGTGAGGGGCACATGACCTTTATATGGTCGAGTTCTCTCAATCCATTAACAACGCGTCTATGAAAGGACAGGATGTTGCCCCTAAGATCCCCGCCCCAAATTTGTCCAGTTTCTGAGTCAACGGTAATTAATAGAAAGTGTTTCATACATAAGTGTAGACTTTAGATAATTGAAAACATCCTTTAGAGAATTGAAATCATCCTTTAAGGCAAACTATTTTTCATATGGGGATTACCTTAATACTAATATTTGTGTAATTAGTGTCATGTAGACATGATTTCTGCAGCTGGCGCCGTCTAATTTCGGTACAGTTGATTGTGAAAACACTTTATATGAGAAAATACTAGTTTCTTTATTTAAAACTTTCATTATAGATTCTGCACTCGACCAAAAACAAAAAGCCGAATAATGGACATCTGCTTAGATCATATCTTTAGGTAAAATACTTTCTAAAATCCATGATCACCCAAGTGCTCTCCAGCGATAGGCAGAGGTATAAAACAAAACATATATTTCCTTTTTTGTCCATGTTTCTGGTTACATAGTATTTCTATTTTCACATTAATACTTAAAGGCTCATACAAAATTTTATACAAATGTGTACTTGTTTCACACACGGTATGCCGGGACACGTTGGCCCCTTCGTCACGGAAGCTATTTTGAACAAAAGGCGGAATGACGGTGACTCTGGATTCATAAATGGCTTTATTCTTAGCGTACCTTGTTTGTTTTATAAATAAGGCGACTTTTTTCAGTTATTCTTCAGAAAAATCAGACAATATAAGTGGTTTTAATTTCATAGATATATGTAAAGGGAAAACAGTAAATAATTACGCAGGTTGAGTTACTGCAAAACTCATTTTTATGGTATTTATAAAAACAATATCACTATTTTATAATAATGTTCATGTTTATTGTATCGATCATTACAGCCTTACCTTTTATTAATGTGCCGGCACTATGTTATTTACCTGCTAGGAATTTATCAAGTATGGTATTTAAAAAAATAAGATCACTATTTTATAATTGTGTACGTATTTTTGTTACGATTATTACCTTTTCCCCCTTTTATTAATGTGCAGGCATAGTGTAATATACCTGCAAGGGTTTTATAAAGTATTTATGAAGATAATATCATTATTTATAATTATGTGCAGGTTACCCCATTTATTTATGTGGGGGCACTAGTTAATGCTCCTGCAAGTGATTTATAAAGTATATTTTATATTATTCTGGGTTCAGTGACCTGAAATTTTGTTCCGCATTTTCAAGTCAGATATATTCGTTAATAGCAAAACACACAGCTGAATAATAATAATAAAATGTAAAGTGCCATTATTGCCTTTAATATTACTGTTTTATTATAATACCAGTAATCATCATTAATATTACGAATATTACATCCCTCCACGAATGATAACATAAAGAATATATAGTACTACTATTCCTATTTTCCCACATATGATGGATATTGTACTTTTATGGATATTATATATATATATATATATATATATATATATAAATATTTGGGGCCTGAACATTCGAGGGGTAAAACGCTTGGTTCTTTCCCCTGGCGAATTGGGTTAGGTCCCGGGCGTGGCTATGAGAGTGGGCTGTAGTTGCCCGTCCAAGGCCGGTGGTTTTCTCCGGATTCTCTGGTTTCCTCCACCTATACAGTCTACAGAACGCCGAAATCCGAGCCATGGAGGGTGCCGCGATAAGTTATAATAATTATTGGTACAATCCATGTAAAATAAAATAAGTTTATATTTTATATAAATTAGCCTTTTTTGTTTACGTTACAGAGATTATGTGTCAAAATTTCGGATATATGTATATGCTTTTTTCTATTATTTAGTTCATCATCTTCAAGATAAGTCTTCATGATGGGATCAGGGCTGGTGAGCTTTGGCGATCGGGCTTTAACATTAGCTGCTACAAGCGATGTTGATGATGTTCGTGACGCGAATCCAATCTCTGGGTTTAAAGCAACATTTTTATGAGAAAAGTTCTTTCATGTTTTTGTCTAAGTTCGTCTGATATTCTCTTCAATTGCTTAGCGTCGATGTCTTAAATGTGTTTTATTGTTTTGACTTCATATTTATATTTATTACATATTTCTGTGGTTTTATCGTTCTACTTTCTAAATGTCTATCCCAGTAAAAAGGAATTACAATGCATTTATGAGTAGCTGTACCTGAAATGAGCGCTACTAAAACAAAAACTTTTCTTAATTTTTCTTTTTCTTTTATTTATTACAGATACACAATCGAGTTACTTTCTTACCTTTTTTTGTTTTGAATAACTTGGTTTTTATAATTTATTGTAAATTTAAAAGCAAAGCAGAAACTGCTTTCAAATGAGCCTAGCTTCAATGATTATAGGATAAATCTCTAAAACTGGGTTATAAAACATATTCGCCGCCTCCTAATTAGTATACGTATGACCTATTTTTTTCCACATACGCCTATTGGCATGGACCTATATGTATCACTTAGAAAACAATGCTCCTTAATAATGTCAAAATGTTTGAGACATATAAATGGGAATATGCGAAACCCGGGGGACACAATGATATTCAACATTACTAATGTGCAGTTTCACTTTTGAAAAATGTTTATATTTTGAGAGAGACGTTTAATAATGAAGCCGAAAAAAAGTTTGGTAATTAGGCATTTAGCAAACACTAGTATTCACATAACGAAAACACCCCTGGTCCATTAATGGTCTAATGTAGTGTAACCCTTAGCTGATATCAATAATACCTGTGCATACTGCATGTTTATTACATTTGTTCCATGTCTGCTCGTTCAGGCATTTATTATGAGAAAGCATATGCGGAAAGCACGGTTCAACATGAACTCTTAGTCATATTAAAGGTCGATTTCTGGTCCATTAATGGTCTAATGTAGTGTAACCCTTAGCTGATATCAATAATACCAAACCATACTGCATGTTTATTACATTAGTTCCATGTCTGCTCGTTCAGGCATTTATTATGAGAAAGCATATGTGGAAAGCACGGTTCAACATGAACTCTTAGTCATATTAAAGGTCGATTTCTGGTTCTGTCGAACCAGAAAAGTGGCCAGCCGGGGGATGCGGTTCAAAAGGTGTTTTAATGGCAACTCAAGATCGAGGCTCAGTCACCCGCGGTCACAAGCTTGTGTCGCATGTTTAAGTGGCAGACAAAGCTTAACCTTGCAAAAGTTACCCCTTTATTAATGGGAGACTTTATAACTCTTTCCAGATAAAGAACCTTTTAACACTTGCTTATTGTGCAAATGTTCTAGGGATAAAAAAGATATGCAGAACGAATTTTGTAGTATGTGTCATGAGAATTTCACATCCGAAACCAAGAAAGATGGTATCAGGGGGGACTACAGGCGATTACTTCCTATGTTGTTTTAAAACAGATATATGTGTGTTTATTATAACCAGATTCACTCAGACCTACACTGAAACCTACACTGAAACTTCTATTTCTGTGTTAACATTATACAAAAAAACATACAAAGTGCAGAAATTTACACAAATCTTCATATATATATTTTTTTTTTTCAGATAGAGATCACTGATGAAAATTGGTTTTCCTTTTTTATCGTGAATTATCAATCCCTGCTATATGTCAAAAGATGGTTCGGTCCAATCCGAAAATGTGCCTAGCCGAGGGCAGAAGTTTACATTGGTTGAATGACAACCTTTCATGTTCAGATGCCCATGACCCGAAACGGCAGACCAGTTTTGTTGAGACTGAAGCAAGCCCGGTGCAGAGCACATTTAATGTTTCTGATGATCGACGAAGCGTATATCTGCAAAGTTTACTCTATTATCAAAAGAAGACGGTATGTCTCTTTCCAGTTGCATGCCCTTTTCAATCTTACATGTTATAACTAAGTTTTGGAGATAAAAATCAACGCAAAACAAACAGAAAAATTATTTTTTAAAAATAATGCGGATCTAGAATGAATTATGGTACTAGTCTAGGTCATGTTGATAAATTGGGAAGTTCCCTCATAACATAGACCATGTAACTTTTTTTTTTATTTATTATTATTATTACCTCTTTACCAAGAGGGGGCTATGTTTTTTGCGGCGTTGTTCTTTATTAACTCAGCCAAGGGGCGGGGGTTATTTGTTTGTCGGCGTTGGTTTGTGTGTCTGTTTGTTTGTCTGTTAGCAACATTACTCAAACGTTATTTAAGGATATTCATGAAATGACAGGATAGGTGGGCAAAAATACAAGGAACAACTGATTGAATTTTGGAGGTGGCCCGGATCACCTTCACGATCAGGAAATATTCAAAGGAAAATGCATTTCTGACTGCCATATAACAGAGGTCTGCGAATTCCTATTTTTTCATATTTTTAAAGGCCTTTGATACTCTCTGTTATTGTATTTTACTTCCGAAACCAAAAAGAGATGGCGTTAGGTTTACTGCATGCAATTAGTTTTCATGTAGTATTCAAAACAGAAATAGGTTTATTAATTAAATCCAGATTCATTCAAGCTTTAATACAGATACTTGTTGTGTTTCACACTGTTTGCTACTTAAAAACCTTTATCCCTTTTACTCTTTGTCCATACCATAGTTAATATTTCAACGATATTGTTCACAAAATAACTCGCGAACCCATGAACCATGAAATTTTTCAGGGCATTTCTGGAATGGGCCAAGGAAGAATCTATTAGAGTTTGAGGTGCATCCAGCAGCTCCTCTTTATTCTGAAGTGCCATCAAGGAATATTCACAAATAAACCGTCACTTATGCATAAATAAACCTGGGAGTATGGGCAAAAAAAAATAAGTGAATGCACAGAAGTTCCCGCCTCATCAGTTTGGCAGCCCCGTCACCTGTTTATAAATAAATGTCCAACACTTCGGAGTATGTCCACTCTGTTCTCTCATCGCTTTTATTTAATTTATAAATATTTTTTTTAACATTTCTTCTAGTTCTGTCCTTTTCTTGATTTCTTAAAGATGGAAACGTAGGTTTTATCATTATTCCAAGAATACATATGGACATCATGCCTCTCACATGATTGTCATTTGTATGAGATGAGTAGTATGAGTTATTTCAATAAAGCTTTGATCTTTAATAAACACATATGTAGAATCCCTGTGTTAATTAAAGTGTGAAAACGTAAAGGAATATTAACGTATATATTATAAACGTGTGTCTCAAATATCTGAAGAACTTGATTATTTGGACCGATTTACCATTTCACAATATGCTATTCTTGAATGAAGGGTCGAAGGCTCAACAAACTACGCTTATTGTGGAATGAATTCATAAGTTAAGTGCTCGTGCGTGTTCTTATTATGATAGACTCAGTTTACGTTTTGTTACGGAACTTAACGTTTAGGATATATTATACATTTATGCATTTTAGAGCGTACAATGCGATTCTATAAACAAATGTATTTGGTGAAATGAATGCGTTTTTTGATAGTACACATACTATACTAAGTTGCTGTGTTGTAATGTTGGCACATATTTATGCTCATGATCGAAGACATTTAGGTACCCGAGATGTTTAAAGAAAGAAATGACTACTCATTTGAGTTTATTGAGAGACATATGATAATGTAGGTAAGTCTCGAGTCAGGTAAGAAAAAATATTGTCACATAGTATAAACAAAGACTTGTTTAAACGTGAGAACAGGACTTAACGGTGTATATATATATATATATATATATATATATATATATATATATATATATATATATATATATATGACATGTGCAGTCATTGAAGAGATTAATATTGTTATTATGTACAGGCAATTCTAAAAATATTCTTGTTTCTTTTATATGATGTATTTAGTTTAGTCGGAAACAATCCAGTTTATTTGTGTAGAAGGCATAAAGAATAAGTACATATTATTTGAATGAATGTAAATTTTGTTTCTAGAATTATCTAGAGGAAAGCAAGCTGGGGAACGTTTTGTTACTGAGAAGGGAAGCTCAGCATATGGCAAAACTGACCTTTCCCACTTAAAGAAGCGTTTCCTTTACTTTTCATCTATTTACTCAAGTTGAATGATAAACTGATTAAATAATGTTTATTTCCAAATGTTATTGTTTTTTAACAGATATTAAAAGCGTTCACACGATGAACATTTGCTGTACTATATAGATATTATATATGATGCAGCCAGGCCTGAAGACTGACGAACCGGGATTCACATGTGAAGGAGAGCTTTAATGGTGCAGTCAAACGTGGTTCGAAACGGTATTCTGGATGCATGGTGAATACTGCAGGAGGCCAGGGCCAAAAGGTTGTCGCACATTGAATGAATGTGTTCATGCGCAAAGAGGACCTACGGAATTCACGGTTTTAAAAATAGCTCCTATGCACTAAGAGTTAATTGTATTCCTATCTCTAATTACATATCCATATAACTGTACACCCTAACATACCAAAGAATAGTCTTATTTTAAAAGGTGACGAAGAAACTTAAAGTATATTTCATTGAAAATCACGATTGTTTGTCTGGATTCAGAAAGAATCATCCTTCCAGTCTAGCACTAATTACACAACTATTGATAGTTTAAAAATTTACAATGTACTTGGTAAAGTGTAATCTTTATTCTCGGTTGTGCCACTATTGTGTCTCATTTGTATCTTTTTTCTTTCAATGCCCTATTTATTTTCACATTTCTTTTTCATTGCCGTATTTTGTACCCATTCTCTGTGGGATCGCCATCATGTGGGGGTGAAGCCAGCGGTGGCCGAAAGGCTTCACGACTTTTATCGAGAACCTCAGATGTTGGTTCTTCAATATATTACTAATGGAATCCTCTATGCTAAGGATCCAAAACTCCTCAAGTTTAAAAATCTAGAAACAACAATTTTGGACATTCATATACACGGCTACGTGGTTTTTACATAAGAAGCTCATCAGATAAAAAACAGGAGCTACGTGATTTACATCTAGATGTACAAGAATTCCCTAAGTCTCCATGCAGATTGCTGAGTTTTTGATAAATAAAGTCTCACTAATTCAATATATAGCTATAGCTATGCATTGCGTGCTGGGTAATTAAACATTAAAGTAAAGGGCATGATTAAACCAGTTTAAAAATCCACAGGATATCCTAAACATCCTATTTTAATTTTTTTTATTTTATATATTTATATTGCACTCGGACTAAGATTTCAACTTGGGTCCCAAATGACTTGGACCTAGGATTGGACTCCGAGTCATGTGACCCGGACTCGCATGGTGTGGACAGATTATGTCCCGGCACTGGAAACTGCAGTATAATTCGCGTACAAATATACAGCTCTCAATGGTCGGAAGCCTTCCATAACGTATACAATTAGAGTAAAAGTTATTTCTAAAAATGATATTAAGTATGTGCAATGCTAATAATCGACTTTTGCCATTATATAATGATGGAGGGAGATAGAACTAGTTCAGTTGGATTTCTTTTTTTTTTTTGTGAAAAATATCAAATTTATGTACATACTTTCGGACTGAATGACAAATTTAGCCAAGTTTTGTTTCAAAATTCTCTAAAGGTGAGCATGCTAAAGGAACAACAGGTCTGTGACCACGTGACCATAGCATTTATTATGACTGACATTGTCAATTTTAAGAAAAGTTTTATTTTGTTTTCAACTGTCGAACTGTTCATTGATTAATTGATAGGACAATTACCAAATATTATTTTTGTAACTTGTTAAACATTTTCACATGAACTACATTTCCTGTATGATATTGTCATTATACATGTAAATTGTACGGACAGGTATGAACGGTGACAAGCCCGGGGATCACATGTTGAGGACAACCTCAGTGGTCTGGTCACCCGTGGCGCGAAATGGTATTCCTGGTCACGTGGTACGTCAAGGCCACAAGTTGTCTTACAGTAGGGAAACGTTGTAAGTGCAATGAGGACCATTAGAACTCATTGTAGTAAAAGTAACTGTTTATAGAAAACTGTGTTAGGGATGCACATCACTGGATGTTATGAAACAAATTTAAAATGAACGACAAAACCCGATCATTTAGTGAAAGGGACTCGAGAGCAACCAAAATTAAATATGGGGGTGATAAGTTTATTTCCATATCCATACCTAGATATTTAAATTGCCTTTTCAGGATATTTGTATTGGACATGGACATGTCATTTCCAAATAACTCGGACTCATAGAAGGTAGACTTGGACTCTAAACTCAAGGACTTGGACATGGACTCGAGTGGCCCAGATTGGATTTGCACTCGGATTCGAATGGCGTGGACTCGACTACATCACTGCATTTCACTATTACCAGATTAGGAATTATATAACAGATGACAGAGGGAAAACAATGATTAATGCGGATGTGGTACAGAAAAAAATGGTTATTGTAAGGCCCTGTACATTAATTAACCTTTTTGTAAATAAAAGAAATATGAAAGGTCCAAAACACTGCAGCTCGCTTCTTGCGCAACATGTCATATTTCCCTTTGTTTAAGATGCTTACCTGTTTGCCAGTCAACAAATGTGAATACAAAATTGTATCTCTTTCCATTAAAGCTTTCCATGGTTTAGCTCCTATTTATATCAGTAAGACGCATGTGCTTTGCAAACATATACGATATAATATGCACTCAAACAACATACTTACACTGAGAGTGCAATGAACCAAAACCAAAAACTGTTGGTAGAAGATCATGACGATTTGCAGTCTCTGTTAAATGGAACAAATTACCAGTCCATCTGAGACGTGTGGATAATTATGAACGTTTTAAGCGGAATAAAAAAATATTATATCTTGATTTTTCCAGAATTAAAAGCGTTAAATAATAGCTATATATTAGAACTGATTTTAAATAGATTTCATTTTATTTGTGTGTATATTTTTTTAAATATTTGTCTATGCCCATATCTTATATGCTGATTACAGTTTTATGAAAATTGAGTCTACCTATCTTTCTATCTATCTCTCTCTCTCTCTCTCTCTCTCTCTCTCTCTCTCTCTCTCTCTCTCTCTCTTTATCTACCCTTCAGCATAACAGTTCAGGCAACCAATTCAAACATCAGGGGATTAAAAATTTAACCTTGTGTAATACGCGTTGCTGGAACCGAAGTTATTCCGTTTCTTACGTAAACTCTAAATTGATGGCAAAAAGTGTCATTTATGCATTTGTCAGTGAAGGACAAAAAATAGCGGTTGGGAATCTCCTGTATGTTTATAATGAAGCTTAAAATCAAAACTTCAACATATTTACATGATTCATGGGGTCAGTATATGCATATAATATATTCATTAGAGTCATTTCAATCGTGGATGGTACCATCTACTTAAGTACAAAACTGTTAAGTATTTTTTTTTTTCAAGATAAAAATGTTTCCATTCGATGTCCATAACGTTATTTTACTCTGTACTTTTACATGCCAAACCCTCTGCATAAACAAGAACGTTTCCTACCTATTAGAATGAACCTGTTTAATGCTAATTATTACAATAAATTATAGGGTCTTAACTATCCTGTCCGTTATAGCCAGTTGTCCGCCTAAGTGAGGTGTCCGTTAGACAAGTTTTCACTGTAATTATTACAATAAATTATAGGGTCTTCGGCGGACGCCAGCTTGTGGCAGGTAATTTCAGTGTGGCTTCTAGTTATTTAGTCATGGCATTTAGTTATTGCTATTAAATCATTTTCAAACCTCAATGTGAAAAATCGTTTCCTTGGGTTGTTACAGTAAATTTAAAGTGTATGTAGCAGCTTTAAGTTATACCCAGTGATTAATAGTGTGTTTTAGCGGTTTGACAACCAGCCCTCGCGCTATATTTTGAAGCACTGGACTCTGTACGTTATAGTCACACGCCGCGACCCAAATGTTGGACGAGTGTAATTCAAGTATGTATATTTCAGTTTAAACTGTTGATACAAGAGGCTTGATGCGAGTTTGTCGGTTTCCAGTTGAGCATATATAACCAGTTGACGTCATAGATGTAAACCCCGTATGCCGCCTGAAAGCCCTGGCTCAGAAGGGCATTTCACTACCCGTGGCCAGTCAGCCAATCAATAAGCTCCTTTGTTGAAGTTCTATCAATTTAACATACAAAGTTTGTCCAATACTCATTTATAAAATATTAAAAGTACCTTTGGGGTAACTTAAATACTGCAATAAGTAAAATGTTATTATTTAAAAAAATGTGTAAGTGTCGCGATGTTTAGTGTCGCTCAAATATAAACTCCAGTGTTTAAGAAATGTTTACAATAACAAAATGACTGAAATTTATGACGGGATTCCCCCAGTAACACGACATTTTGGTCCTCGGCCATTAAAACCCGGAGATAAAAAAAACATGCACCTTATATAGACTTAAATTTTAATTCTCGTTGGTTTCTGCGCGATACTATTCCCTGTTATTTTATTCTGAAACTGCTTCAAAATCGCCTTAAATCGCTTGCAAACATCAGCTTGTAAATAGTTACTACAGTATTGTGTTAACACGAACCCGTCTCATGCAGATATCACCGAGCTGCATGGCTTCGCAATGGTAATGCATGATTAATTTTATGGAAGTTGTATGTCATTATGTTAGACAGTTAACAAGGTTCCCGCAAGCCTCTTTTTTCAGACCGGATAACTGGCATATTCCCCGTTTGATCAAGGGCGTTTCTCTAACCCTGGTTGCTCAAAATAAAGAGAAAAAATGCAGGAATCCAGTTCATTCCCAAGTTTATTCAGTCAGATACTGATGCTTGAACATTTAAAGTTACTGAGGTCGATGTGCAATATTTAAAAAAATATTATATACAGCTCGGTTAAAATTTAGGATTAAATGAACTAAAACCATAGGGATAAGCTGTTATATGTATGGAAAAAATATGCATGCATTTTGTTATTATTGTTTCCAGCCAATATAAGACAGTGTAGGTATAACCATGAAACGATGTCTGCAGCCAGCGACCGCTTATAACTACCTCATATTATAATCATGCTACAAATGTCATTCGCATAAACACATATGGATAAATGTCATAAAATCCTTGAGTAGAACCTAAACTTTTAAGCGAGTCTGATTGGTTAGCAATTTGAATTTAAAACGCGAGACCAAATCAGTGTCAAACAGCTGCAGAAACCGGCTGCTTCAACCACTGACAAACATATCGCTGCATGAACATTTAAAGGGTCACAGAGGTCACGGGGGTGATTGAGGCTGACACCTGCGAAAATGCATGACAAAATTCATATTTCAATTAAGACACGTGACATAAACGTACAGGATTGCGACCTGGAAAGTTCAGCGCAGGAAAAAAACATGTTGATCATAGGCTAGGCCAAAAGGAATTAGAGATTTCGTGGTTGTGGCAGTGAGTTGGTCTGTTCACATTACATCAAGAAGAATTCACAATATGTTTTAAGTAATCAAATTTTCATAATTATTATAAAAACTCTTGGGCAGGAGTTCGATTTTGTACCCTCCTCAAGTGACAGATTATTACCAAATGTTAGAGACACTCGCGGGTGAAGCATGACTTTCTGTACACTATATATATATATATATATATATATATATATATATATATATATGTATATATATATATGTTATATATATATATATTATATATATATATATATATATATATATAGACAAAATTTCCTGCCCTTTCACATAACCTCATATGATACAGTTAAAAAAAAGAAGCACACACTACGTCAAGCCATGACACTTTAAGGTCGGCACACGAAAAAAACGATTATCCGGTTGAACTGAGCGAACGAAAACAGTTTCTTAGAGGATGCAAACAATGATATCTATATATCTCAATAGCTGAATTGAAGCCTTCGATTTTTCAAGATGCTTTTAGCAATGTAACGTTATATCAGTTCAGATCAAATAATGCATGTGTAGCCAACGTCTGTCAAAAGAAATGAGGAAAATCATAACAAATTTCATCTGATCAAATAAGCGCTCAGCATCACCAAAACACGCTATGTTGTCAGATCTGAAAACACAGAGGGGGAACCCCATCCTTCCCGTAACCACTCACTGTCCTTGTACACGCCCAGCGTGATATTGAATAAAATCAATTTATCCAAAGGGTAATAACCTTGTCAAAATATTCCTTAAGATTGTTTCAAATTCTTGTACATATAAATATAATTGCATTAGATTTAGAGAACATTTTGTCCATTAGATATTTGCTTCATCTTAACGGCTCAGCCGGCTGGCCAGCCACAACGTTGTCCACTCAGCCATCATCATTGTTCTTAGACCTGAGCCGGCTCAGCCGGCTAGCCAGCCATTTTTTCTTCCAGCCAGCCGATTAACAGGTCAACGGCTGGCTCCCAGGTCTGGGGGTGCTTAAATATGTTATTCCTCATTATAAGAGCCTATGTATTTTTTGAAGGTTGGGGTAGGGGGTTGAAGTCTCCTCCCCTATCCAACTAACACTGCGAATGAAAATTGGAGCCCTGCTCCTGCATGAACCTCACATTAGTTGAATTTTAGTTGAATTAGCAAGGTCTAATGCAGGCTTTCTTTGTCCGATCAAATAAAGAGAGTTAATATCATCCATCGCCAGCAGATGCCGCTAGTGTCATTGACCCAACTGATCACTCTCATCAGATCAATCTGTAATCAAATAATAAGGAAAAGTAAAGACCCGTAATAACAACTGCTGAATTAATGATAAATATATGAAAAACTAGATATTTGACACCGATAAGTAGAACTATATTAGTTACCGATAAGTCTTCACTATTCCATTGTGTCTTTGAAATAAGAGGGGGGGTTATTCTATAATAATATTAACATAATATACAATATTAATACAATTTATATTGCTCATATTAAATTCAAAAGGCAGTCATTATCATGGTTTAAAAAGAGTGTGGTTCGGGAGTTTCTTGCTTCTTAATATTACATCTAAATATATATAAACATAGGTCTTACCTCATATTATTTCCACTTCTTATAACTTCACAGACCAAAACACCCAACCATTGAACCGTTGACCAAATAATTCAAATAAAGTGCGCATGCTCCGGAGTCCATGTATTTACAACCCCCTCCCCAATATTCAGATAATAATATTTATATACTGATTTTAATAATTAGACTATGGTTGGATGTCTAAGATTACTATGAATTGATTATAACTCGAAACCTGCGTAGTTTAGAGTTAAATTTAACTGAAAACATCACTTTTTTTTCTTAAAAAAAAAAAAACTTATACTGAATTGTAATATATTTGAAATGTGGCACACAGATAATGAAAGGTTAATAAAATAAAGGTCTGACTTCCCTCACACGACTACAAATCACCACTCATAAATTGACGCCACTGACAACACGGGCTCCATCTGTAAACTTTAGATCAGGGCAAGAACCTCTCATTGCCAGATCGAGCTTTTTCACTACGAAAATGGTTCTTCTGGAACCATGGTTCCGGACAAAACTATGGGGGTTCTTAGTAGAAACCACAAGAACCCTTTTTCCTGAGAGCGCATATTAAGCTATGACAAACATAGCGGTAGATGATAGTTGGTGCCACATTTTGGTCTCTTCTAACCTTCACCTGCTTAACAAGCAAACTGTGAAAAAGGGAACTCAAATTAGAGAAATATATTTATTTATTTATTTATTTATTATAATATTGTGAAGGGTGGCCTGTACCAGAATAAGAATTCTGTTATAAGCAGGGCCCTCTTCCAAGATATACAAGATATTATAAACAATGGAACATGATAATAAAAATACATAAAAGTACAATGTACAATGCGAAATATAAAAGACATAATGAGACTGTAAAATCATTAATAAGGAATGATAATATCATAAAATTAATAAAAGGGACGGTACTAACAGCGGTAAGAGCAACGATTACATCTAGAACAATTTCGTGCTATAATAAGATATATATAATATAATAATATGAACAATATACATACAAAGAAAGATTTTTTTATCTCAGCACTATGCCGGTAGAAAATGCAAATTAAATACGCATAGTATCATCGATAAATATAGATACGTACTGTAATGATATTCTGTATTATAAAACACAGTGGTCGCACTGGATTTTGTCCCAGAGCTCCTCAGTAGTCACGTCTCGGATATGCACGTTTTTTTTTTTTATTGAACTGTCTGGGATGATGTAAAGATTCTCCCAAGGGGGGTAACTTTTCCTGATTTCTCCATAATTCCGGATACTGTCAATTATTTTTTGAGCGGGCTATCTCCAGCACCATCTGTCGGCAACCGTGAGTTTGTATCAAGGCAGAAAGCAGTCTGTTACTCTGAATCAAACAAGCGGTAGTTGACGCTCATATTTTGTGAGCAGTAAAAGAAGAAGCAAAACGTCCAGATAACATTTCTTTAGGCCAAAAAAATAAGGTTTGGTTCTCGGGAATTTTTTTTCATAAATCAACGCGGGCGGGTGTTTTATTTATTTATTTTCTTTTTTTTTACCATTTTTATGTATGTTTCGATAAAAAATGTCATATGATTAGAGAAAAGCATAATAACAAGAGATTTTTTTTCTAAACAAGTAAAAGCACTACAAAACAAAGGAAATTTTATCAATAATCTTCTTGAAACACAATTCCGAGCGGCTTGAGCTCAAAGTTGGTAAGTTTCTATTGAAAATCAAAATAATAATGAATTGATGCCTGAGAACCATGCCTTTAATTTTATTTTTTTTATTTAATTTTTTTTTTTTTTTGCCTTATTGGTTGAAACATAATTAAAGACAATGCAAATTTCAATGCCGAAATAAAACATATACACAGTAACTGCTGCATTATGGAATATTGCCTTTCTTAGCGTAGGTTGTGCATTATAAATGTGTACTTACAATCAATGAAATGGACCTTAACATCGCCTCAATGGCTGTCCTGCCGGCTGCATATAAGTTTTTAATTCAATCAACCACCGCCAGATGTCCCTCTTGAGGTTAATCGCGTTGGTTCTGAACACAGGGTTACCAGTACAATACAATACAATTGTATTAGCTCTTTACAATACGATGATTGTATGTAGCACCAGCATACACTGTTAAATATCACCTATATTATTATTGTTGTTGCTGTCGTTATTATAAGAGTATCTTCATAGTAAGATATCATACACTGATCTACATTAATGTTAATACATACATTATAGGTACCGGGGGGGTAAAATATGTTGACACACATATACACAAAAAAAACTAAACTTATATACATACATGTAAAAACATGTGCTTATACACACATCTGTAGCTATACACATTTAAATGCATTTACATATAGTGCATACATTTGCAGCTTATAGAAATATACATAATTAGGATAGTTTGTATTTTTCAACATTTTTTTTTCTCCTGTGGTTTCCGCAGGTTTGGTTTGTCATTGTCCCAAGGAGTGAGTTAAGCTTGTCCACGGGTCCTGCCATGGACTGTTATTTAGATCATGTCTTCTACAAATTATGAATTAATCAGCTACTACAAAATTTATGTAAGATATTTTGGCACAGTCAACAGCTAATCAAAGCACTTCCTTTGAGGGCTGAGCTCATTTATGTATTTTTTAAATGGGTATATAAATAGTATAGGCATACATACACAGTCATATACAGTATGGTTTGATTTGAATCCACAAATTATGCAGTGACATGTCCATTCAATGTTTTGTGTTTGTATGACTTATACTAAATGTAAGGAATACATATGGTGCAATCAATATAAAATTACAAAGTTACATGATTCATGACATTAGATTATGCACATTAGATCTAATGGCACCCAAAGTAGTATGGAAACCTGTAGAGCTAACAATAACAAAGTGACGGGTAATAAATATAATTACAGTTATAAAAGAGCATATGATGCATAGGGACCAAGAAAAATATACGGTACCAAATAGAAGACTAATTTATATATATATCGAATCTTCCAAGATCTCAATTCAATGTTTCTCCAATCCTCTGTGCCCCCCCCCCCCCCCCCCACGCACACAGAGACTTACAATATACGTTATCATCAAAATTGGTTTTTCGCAAAAACAAGGATAACGTTGTGTTCCAGTGGGTTATTTCTATGAGGAATTAACATTAAACCCAATTTAAATATATTAAACGTATTAACTGTAATATATTTCAAAGAAGTAACACAGAAATATATATATATATATATTATATTTATATTATATATTATATTATATATATGGAGGATGGGGGTGTATGTGTACATGAATATATGTATTCTTCCTAACCTGCAACTCCCCTCTCCCCCCTCCCCCCCCCACACGCGTAATATTTACATTTTTCAGGCCCCTGATGGAGAGGGACTTAAGGTCAGAACATCAACGTTGGGGTTATTCATGATATTAATATATGCTATACCAGTAAAGTGTTGCATGCAATAGTCCGGTTCATGAATATTCATGGAACATTTCCTCGTGAATATTTATATATTGCCATGGGGTAAAGTTTACATTCGCAGACAAAATTGTCAGTTATTAGACAGATGTATATATAATTACAAGATTGTGATGGTAAATTAGGTGACGATCTCACAGCTGATCCCAGTTAAAATACATTTTAGTTTTGCATACTGGTACTAGATGTCGCTGACAAAGGTATATTTTGAAGTACATGGCCGCCCCGTGATGTAATACATTATAATGATGCTTCCAATGATGATTAAGAGTAAACGGATATTATACCGCCTTTCATAATTATTATTGTAATTATTATTATAATAATTATTATTATTTTATTATTATTCCTATTATTACTATTATTATTTATTTATTTATTTTCTACAATGATCATCATTTTAAGTATTATTATTATTATTTTTTTTTAATTTATTATTATTATTTTCATATTTATTTATTTATTATATTTACTACTACTACTACTACTACTACTAATATAATTATTATTATTTTCATTATCATTATTAATTTTATTATTTTCATTATGATTATGATTATTATTATTATTACTATATTATTATTATTATTATTATTATTATTATTATTATTATTATTATTATTATTATTATTATTGCTATTCCAGTATATGTGACAGTAGTCCGATACTAACGAAAAGTACCTGTCGCAAGGCCACACATGTACATATATGTGTATCTTATATACCTTTATATGTGTAATCCTCATAAAAAATGGCCAACTGGACAATGACCATACTTGTTTTTGCGTTAAATCATAATTGTATATAACGCGTATATGAAAGGGGTGAGGTTAACATTGACTTGAGATTGGAATTCATATATATGTGTATATACGTATATATATGTAAATATATGTATATATTTTTAATATATGTATGTAGATAGATAGGTAGGTAGATAGACAGACAGACAGACAAATAGACAGATAGATAGATAAATTGTGAAGAAAGGTGTTGATAAACCTTACGGTACTCCTGTACAGGTAACAAAGTAAGAATGACATTATGACAATTTCTCGAAGTGGTGCACTAAAATCCAATCGGCCAAAGTTCTCATAATGCGAAATCGGTCCGTAATTGCCAAGTTATCTTTCCCGTCTGGTTCCCCGCTCCCTTATGCAAAAATGACATTTAAAGTGAGAGGTACGCTCTTTTCACAGCGCTTAAACTATAGGCCTATACTCCCTATATCCTAAGCGCTGTTTGTTATGACCCCGTATCCTGAATTGCTACACCAGAGGGGAGCACTGTATTTTTGTCCAATCAAATGAGACCTTGTGCTTGAGGACACGGCCAAGCGAGGAATACAAGGAGCCAATCATGTTCATTTCGTTTTGAGTGACAGCCGGTTACCATCTGAACAGGCCACAGGCTCAAAGAGAATTGCCCCAGACATGGTATGCTTAGGGCTTTTGGCACCTAGGATGCATGGCTAGTGAGTTGTAATTCAAACGAAACGTAACAACAAAGGCTGCGTGCACACCTCGCTGGCTGGTTTCAGTTCTGCAGACAACAGATACATGGGTACGCTAACACAGTCATAATGTCATAATCGAATCGGTCGATGATGCGAGAATACAGAGGGAGTAATTAAAATTTGACCATTAACTCTCACCAAGCGGCGCTTGAAGCGCAGCTATGGGCGGAGCCAGGATGCCTGTCGAGTGTTTGTTTATTGGCATCTGATTGGCTGCTTGTCACATCAAACGCACGTTTTTTTCAGCGGACAGCAAACCGCCATCTGGTGTCTAAATATATCATAAACGGTCAAAGCTGGCAGCGTGAAAATCAGTTGCTTCTTTAGAAGCGCAAGATTTCCGCTGCCTCGGGAGCGTAAGTGAGAGGACGATCAGTCACGTTGTTTGATTTGGGGCTCGGAGAACTGCTTCTATCCCGAATCAAACATAGAAGGGACTATCTGTGTATGTACTTAAGATAAAAGTGTACATACACAGTCCCGAGTGAAAGTGTAAATATTGGTAAATACAGGTAAGGGCTTTTTGAAGGTAATCAGAACGCGCTGCCTATAGACCGTCAGTGACGCGTGGATGGTCTGTGTACATACAAGGCCTTGAGTGTGTGCGGGTCCCGTCTGTGTGCACGTATAACGCAAGAACAGAATAACAATACACAGCTCAGGGCGACTGTATCACAGAATAGAAGGTATTGTCGTCTACACCTGAAGGTATTGTTGTCTGACATCTGCTATATCTATGTACTCTTTTGCTTTAATAGCGCAGCTTTCTATATGTGAACATTCGTTTCTGGAATATTTCCAGCACAAAAGCAAGACTCCACATCTTACTAAATTCTTTTTGCATGTTTTAACAACCGCAGCTTGCTTCCGACAACTATTAGTTTCGGCAGTATAGGGCATCTTTGCCGAGGGGTGGGGAACAAAACCCAACCCCCTTTATTCAGCAGCAGCTTTTTTTCAAGATTTTCAAGCCAATTGTTTTCGTCTCAGGGCCTGAGGACCAGTTTAAGGTTTCTTATGTTTCTTCCTTGGTTAGATCCTCCATTGTTCTGTCCCTGCTACTGCTATTCCTACATTTTTTGGTCTCGTTGCGCCTTCCATTCAAACTAGCCTACTATTTTAAATGTAATAATGAGTAATGGTGGAAGTAGCATGGTTAATGCTGCCATTATAAACATATGTACTATTTTACCCTAATAATGCACTACTATGTGTCACTGCTGCTACTAATGTCAATTCATTTACATTCTTATCGCCACTGCAGTAATCTTCAACGTTATTCTTTCGATAACTAACGCTGTATTGTATCATTCACTCTTATACCATTAACGATTGTTCATTAATATAGCACCATTTAATCTATCGGACAATGTGTCTTTAATAGTATTTACCATTAAGCTAGGGCTGCCATTAGCACATACACTAAACTATATAATATATATATATATATATGTATGTATGTATGTATGTATATATATAACTAATGTCACTGCAACAACTACTACTACTACGAAGTGTAGTAGTACTTCTTCCATTACTACTTCAGCTGCTCCAACTATGCTAACACTATTGGTACTACCACTGCTAATTTGATTTCTTACTCTGCCTTTATAACATTTGCCGAAATTAACAGAGATGTTTACTAACTTTGGTTTCCATATTTAGGTGACCCATAATTAAAATACTGGTTGAATACTCAAGGGGCCTTGAGGACTTCGACTTACATGTACCAATAAATGAATTCCACACCATGCACATGTTAAGTGCATAGTCACGTTGCTAGATAGAGTCGTCAAACACTCGGGAATACTTTATAACTAATAGGGCTAACGGCTGCACACATAAATGTTAGTATGGTTTGTTTATATGGTTATCGCTTGACGCTTGTACTTGACACTTTTATATTCATTCGAGCTATACTTTCATTTACTGTGAAAAGATGTTTTGACCCATATGGCAGATCAAACACAAATTATGAAACGAAAACAAATCATGAACCAGTTCATTGGATGACGTTTTATCTTGTAGTTACCGCAAAGTATGTGTTAACTAAAAATAGCCTGCACATAAACCCAGGTTAATTGGCAATGCGTAGGCTAATAACGTTTTGCTGTATCGTTCTACGTTTCCCGTGTATCAGTGATCTAGGACTCGAGAACGGACTTCGACTCGAGTCTGGACTCTAGTAAACTTTTCAGGGATTGGGACTTGGACTTCAGGGTCCTGGACTCGGACTTAAACTAGGAGGTAAGGACCGGATCCACCCCGAGTCCAGAATTAATAAAGTTTGTCACATACATAATAGTATAATGTCATATGGTATACTATATACATGGACGAACTACTAACAGGATATTTAAAAAAAAAAGACTATATTTTCCAAGCTTTAGCTCTGCAACAGGAACTAAATGCAGTTAAACATTCAGATAAAAACTATGTGTAAGCCAGCATATAGGAATATATATGATAATCTCAAATTTCCATTTTCAATTTCTTGAAACAGGACTTTGTAGTAGACTCAGACTCGGGTAACGAATAACTCGAACTCAAAGAAGACTTGAACTCGAACGTGAAGGACTCGGACTCGAGTAACCTGTCATGTGACTTGCACTCACACTCGGATGGTGTGGGATCGACTATATACCACTGCAGTGGATACAAGTACGTTCTTTAATGATTAGCCTGTACAGCTGAGCGGGAAACTATTGATATAATATAATTATGAACAATATACCTTGACAATTACATTTTGAAAATTAAAGAAACGTAACAATATAACATGTATAATAATAATAGAAGTTCAGCAAGATCTATTGAAGCTATATTGCAATTCATATAACAGTTGTCATATTGTGTGACATTAACTCAGGTTCTCAACTTTTTATCGAAGGCGTTATAAGAACTTTTCACAACCAATATTACCCTTAGATCATTAATATATAAATAAAAGAAGCCAGAAATCACATAAGTCCTTTTTTTTCTAAAAGGTAGCTGAATGGGCACCTTTAAAAGGTGCTTACAAAGAGTAAGCTAGAAATCACAGAAATTCTATAGAAAAGGCATATGAATAACTGTCTTTAATATGCAGTATATACTGTATGTAGGCTCTGGCTATAGCCCTGGTTTGTTACAAAACTTGTAAAAGAAATATTGCGAAATGGGAGCGCACTTGGAACAAGGTCTCCTTGTACCCCACTCTAGTCGTTTTACTTTCAATGCATGATAATATTATTTCAGAAGCACGGTCCCTGGCCTCTTGTATGAATGAGTTGCCTGTATTAAGAATGAACTTAAACATACAATGGAACTTTTGTACAACTGTACATATGCTAATGCGGGTCAACAGGAGCGTGCACTGACTACTCACGTTGAAGATTAGCATGGTTAGATAGGAATTTTATCATTTCATTTTCGTCTGTGGTTTACTGCCTTGTATCGTCAAATAAGCCATTTTTAACAACGACCAAATGATATATCCGGGGGGGGGCTTAGGGAATTTAATTACATACCATCCGAGTCCACATCATTAGAGTCCAAGCGCAAGTATATCAGTCCAAGCCACTCGAGTCCAAGTCAACTCAAGGATTTAAGACTCGAGTCCAAGTGTACAAACATCCTTAAACGGCAATTTAAAATGAATATTTCAGATTATCAGGGACATTTTTAAGAAAGTACACAGATGCATATGCTATAATGATTAATTACACTCCAGATGCTGAGCGAAAATTGGTATATATTGTACTATTATATTGCAATATTCTGTTGGTAGTTCGCTGTTGTTTTTATCATGAATGACAGTTTTTTTTCTATTGGACTCGAGATTGACTCGGCACGTTATCTCGAGTACCTACCTGAGAGAAGAGTCCGACTACAAGTCCGAGTCAAGGACGCTTGAGTCCAGGTCAAAGTCCCTAAAAAGATAACATGAGCCTGGACTCGAGTCCTACGTCCCTCACTGCAGCTACCTTTAGTCTTCTGTCTTTTATTTGCGCATAGGCATTTCAGATATTTTTCCTATTGATATTTCTACTCAAAACGAATCTCCTCAATTTAGGAATTATTGGACGGTCGGGTCTACTTCTGTTTACCTTGCGCATGCGCATGCGCATGCATAAAATATTACTTATTTCATGAATCCTTAACTCAGAAAGATCCATTTCCACGTAAATTGCCATGAAACAAATCCTATCCAAAATAATTTTAACGGACTACATTGCTTTCTTTACTACATTCATATCTCTACAGCTGGTGTAATTTGTCCGACATAGAAATGTGTATCAGGGATAACCTAAATATGTCGGGTAAATACAAAATACAAGAAGTTTGAATATGACTGATACCAATACATTATTACATATATCTTTATACCTTCCATCAACTCACTTTAAGGAAGTGCACACACACGACAAATGCATCCGGTGAGTGAGATTGTATATATCATATACATTTTTTCTGCTTTGACATTTATTAGAGCAAATAAACTGGTCAAAATAAGGTCCCGTCTTTAATATAAGACGCTAGAAGATAAAAAATACTGGAGCGCAGCTTTCTATATGTGAACATTCGTTTCTGGAATATTTCCAGCACAAAAGCAAGACTCCACATCTTACTAAATTCTTTTTGCATGTTTTAACAACCGCAGCTTGCTTCCGACAACTATTAGTTTCGGCAGTATAGGGCATCTTTGCCGAGGGGTGGGGAACAAAACCCAACCCCCTTTATTCAGCCGCAGCTTTTTTTCAAGATTTTCAAGCCAATTGTTTTCGTCTCAGGGCCTGAGGACCAGTTTAAGGTTTCTTATGTTTCTTCCTTGGTTAGATCCTCCATTGTTCTGTCCCTGCTACTGCTATTCCTACATTTTTTGGTCTCGTTGCGCCTTCCATTCAAACTAGCCTACTATTTTAAATGTAATAATGAGTAATGGTGGAAGTAGCATGGTTAATGCTGCCATTATAAACATATGTACTATTTTACCCTAATAATGCACTACTATGTGTCACTGCTGCTACTAATGTCAATTCATTTACATTCTTATCGCCACTGCAGTAATCTTCAACGTTATTCTTTCGATAACTAACGCTGTATTGTATCATTCACTCTTATACCATTAACGATTGTTCATTAATATAGCACCATTTAATCTATCGGACAATGTGTCTTTAATAGTATTTACCATTAAGCTAGGGCTGCCATTAGCACATACACTAAACTATATAATATATATATATATATATATATGTATGTATGTATGTATGTATATATATAACTAATGTCACTGCAACAACTACTACTACTACGAAGTGTAGTAGTACTTCTTCCATTACTACTTCAGCTGCTCCAACTATGCTAACACTATTGGTACTACCACTGCTAATTTGATTTCTTACTCTGCCTTTATAACATTTGCCGAAATTAACAGAGATGTTTACTAACTTTGGTTTCCATATTTAGGTGACCCATAATTAAAATACTGGTTGAATACTCAAGGGGCCTTGAGGACTTCGACTTACATGTACCAATAAATGAATTCCACACCATGCACATGTTAAGTGCATAGTCACGTTGCTAGATAGAGTCGTCAAACACTCGGGAATACTTTATAACTAATAGGGCTAACGGCTGCACACATAAATGTTAGTATGGTTTGTTTATATGGTTATCGCTTGACGCTTGTACTTGACACTTTTATATTCATTCGAGCTATACTTTCATTTACTGTGAAAAGATGTTTTGACCCATATGGCAGATCAAACACAAATTATGAAACGAAAACAAATCATGAACCAGTTCATTGGATGACGTTTTATCTTGTAGTTACCGCAAAGTATGTGTTAACTAAAAATAGCCTGCACATAAACCCAGGTTAATTGGCAATGCGTAGGCTAATAACGTTTTGCTGTATCGTTCTACGTTTCCCGTGTATCAGTGATCTAGGACTCGAGAACGGACTTCGACTCGAGTCTGGACTCTAGTAAACTTTTCAGGGATTGGGACTTGGACTTCAGGGTCCTGGACTCGGACTTAAACTAGGAGGTAAGGACCGGATCCACCCCGAGTCCAGAATTAATAAAGTTTGTCACATACATAATAGTATAATGTCATATGGTATACTATATACATGGACGAACTACTAACAGGATATTTAAAAAAAAAAGACTATATTTTCCAAGCTTTAGCTCTGCAACAGGAACTAAATGCAGTTAAACATTCAGATAAAAACTATGTGTAAGCCAGCATATAGGAATATATATGATAATCTCAAATTTCCATTTTCAATTTCTTGAAACAGGACTTTGTAGTAGACTCAGACTCGGGTAACGAATAACTCGAACTCAAAGAAGACTTGAACTCGAACGTGAAGGACTCGGACTCGAGTAACCTGTCATGTGACTTGCACTCACACTCGGATGGTGTGGGATCGACTATATACCACTGCAGTGGATACAAGTACGTTCTTTAATGATTAGCCTGTACAGCTGAGCGGGAAACTATTGATATAATATAATTATGAACAATATACCTTGACAATTACATTTTGAAAATTAAAGAAACGTAACAATATAACATGTATAATAATAATAGAAGTTCAGCAAGATCTATTGAAGCTATATTGCAATTCATATAACAGTTGTCATATTGTGTGACATTAACTCAGGTTCTCAACTTTTTATCGAAGGCGTTATAAGAACTTTTCACAACCAATATTACCCTTAGATCATTAATATATAAATAAAAGAAGCCAGAAATCACATAAGTCCTTTTTTTTCTAAAAGGTAGCTGAATGGGCACCTTTAAAAGGTGCTTACAAAGAGTAAGCTAGAAATCACAGAAATTCTATAGAAAAGGCATATGAATAACTGTCTTTAATATGCAGTATATACTGTATGTAGGCTCTGGCTATAGCCCTGGTTTGTTACAAAACTTGTAAAAGAAATATTGCGAAATGGGAGCGCACTTGGAACAAGGTCTCCTTGTACCCCACTCTAGTCGTTTTACTTTCAATGCATGATAATATTATTTCAGAAGCACGGTCCCTGGCCTCTTGTATGAATGAGTTGCCTGTATTAAGAATGAACTTAAACATACAATGGAACTTTTGTACAACTGTACATATGCTAATGCGGGTCAACAGGAGCGTGCACTGACTACTCACGTTGAAGATTAGCATGGTTAGATAGGAATTTTATCATTTCATTTTCGTCTGTGGTTTACTGCCTTGTATCGTCAAATAAGCCATTTTTAACAACGACCAAATGATATATCCGGGGGGGGGGCTTAGGGAATTTAATTACATACCATCCGAGTCCACATCATTAGAGTCCAAGCGCAAGTATATCAGTCCAAGCCACTCGAGTCCAAGTCAACTCAAGGATTTAAGACTCGAGTCCAAGTGTACAAACATCCTTAAACGGCAATTTAAAATGAATATTTCAGATTATCAGGGACATTTTTAAGAAAGTACACAGATGCATATGCTATAATGATTAATTACACTCCAGATGCTGAGCGAAAATTGGTATATATTGTACTATTATATTGCAATATTCTGTTGGTAGTTCGCTGTTGTTTTTATCATGAATGACAGTTTTTTTTCTATTGGACTCGAGATTGACTCGGCACGTTATCTCGAGTACCTACCTGAGAGAAGAGTCCGACTACAAGTCCGAGTCAAGGACGCTTGAGTCCAGGTCAAAGTCCCTAAAAAGATAACATGAGCCTGGACTCGAGTCCTACGTCCCTCACTGCAGCTACCTTTAGTCTTCTGTCTTTTATTTGCGCATAGGCATTTCAGATATTTTTCCTATTGATATTTCTACTCAAAACGAATCTCCTCAATTTAGGAATTATTGGACGGTCGGGTCTACTTCTGTTTACCTTGCGCATGCGCATGCGCATGCATAAAATATTACTTATTTCATGAATCCTTAACTCAGAAAGATCCATTGCCACGTAAATTGCCATGAAACAAATCCTATCCAAAATAATTTTAACGGACTACATTGCTTTCTTTACTACATTCATATCTCTACAGCTGGTGTAATTTGTCCGACATAGAAATGTGTATCAGGGATAACCTAAATATGTCGGGTAAATACAAAATACAAGAAGTTTGAATATGACTGATACCAATACATTATTACATATATCTTTATACCTTCCATCAACTCACTTTAAGGAAGTGCACACACACGACAAATGCATCCGGTGAGTGAGATTTTATATATCATATACATTTTTTCTGCTTTGACATTTATTAGAGCAAATAAACTGGTCAAAATAAGGTCCCGTCTTTAATATAAGACGCTAGAAGATAAAAAATACTGGGCTTAGAATTTCTTCCATACAGGTACAGACACCTTAATTACAGGTACACGAATAACGACTGTATGGCTATTGAACGCATGCCTATATTTTTTCGGAAAGCCGTTTTACCTTAAGAGAATTCTCTCTGCTGGAAACGGCCAAATGTAATTGTAGGTTTGTTACTTAGGTCGTGATTTTTCGACCATACACTGTGAATTCGGGAAAATTTGGATGCCAACAATCTGAGGGTTTTCTTTTTCATACATGATTTATGGGTTATTGTTTACCCAAACCTCAATTGTAAGATCGCATGTGTACCCATCTGTTATCTGCAATTTATCCATTTTTTGCACTTGTCATATAAATTTATTGGATTAATAGATATATTCACAGAACATAGATTTAATTAATTTTCTGGCCACATGGCCTATCTGAGTAATCCCTTTTACTGCTCATTTGCGGCTAACCGTGAACAGAGTGTTTAAAACATTGGGGGTTAGAGGCGGGAGGGGGTGGAATTGTCTGGAGGAGGCATCGCTTTCAATCGAGCGATTGCATATATCTAGTTTTCTTTGTAGGGAATAAACTTCCACTGAATGTAAACGCTCTACAATTCATGGACTGCACGCAACTAAAGTAAATTGAAGCTTACGCGTGTCTAATATGAAAAAACAAGGGACCAATGGGTCCTTTCTGTCTCCTTGTCTGTCCATCTGTAAATATTTCATATGCAACACAGTTTCTGTTTTTTTTATTATATCAGCTATGTCAGAGTATTAGTTTTTCAATCCTGCATTTAGTAATTAACTATAACCAAAACGGAGGGCCATTTCCACTTTGGTTTTCAAATTCTAATATATATATGTGTGTGTGTGTGTGTGTGTGTGTGTGTGAGTGTGTGTAACAATTCAATAAGCATATTTTGCATTATTCATTAAATAATTTACATGCTTGAAAAAGGTTCTCTTGCTGCCACAATGGGGTAGTATATTTTTCCTGATATTTTGACGATATACATTTAAAATCGAGCCCATAACCCCTAAAATTACACAAAGTAGACCTAATTCCTAGCATGTATAATATAGAAAACACATAGAGGAATTGTTATCTCAAATATGTACACCACAACACCGGAGGAGGTGCCGGGGACTGATCCATGAATATGCCTGCTAAACATGCAGTAATATCCTACCACTATTCCACAATTTGTTCTAAAAATAATAAAAGGCTTCTCGTTGAAACGAGGGTGCTAACCCTATCCCAAGGAATATGCCAATTCATTGCAGTTTGTCACAAAGTTATGTAGATGTCCCTAGCATTCATTTATTTATTTATTTAAATATTTATTTATTTTTGCTGCTAGCATTTTGAATGCTAGCTTAACTAAGCATATGTACATCTATAGAATTCCATTCCGGTTTTGGACTTCTTGACAGGGCAGTATCACACGCTTCCTCTTTTCTTTTCTTTTTTTTTTTTTTTTTTTTGATATCCTGGTGTTAACCATTCCGATGACTACTTCACCTGCGGGCCCTGATCGTGGTGTGTAATTGACCCCATTGCTGGGTCATACCAAGTCTCGTTTGTGAAAGAATCCTTGGCTGAAATTCGAACTCACGATCTCCCAACTTTGAGTCCTGTGTTCTACCCATGAGCCACAGAACATAGAAGCCGGATAAGTGCTAGGTGGATGCCAGGAAGAGGGAGGTTTTCGCGAATCTCCACAGTTCATGTGTCTAAGACGTGGTATGCATATTCCTTTTGGCATGATGATACATGCATCAGCGATCGTCATCACTCAGATTGCGCCTTACAGCAATTTCTTTGTCGCATTGCCTGAGAGAAACAGTATATTTTGTAATTTTACGGCAGACATGGCACTAAGAGCCATTTAAATATTACGGACCAGAGGAGAAAAGCCAATACAGAGTTTAATGTTGTATGATTCACAGATGATTCATATGAGTTTTATATGTCTTAATTACTCTTATCACGAATCACTGAACATGGGTATACACAGCTTGTAGCGAATATATACTGTGAAGCAGAAAACCATTTACGATCTCCAACATGTTATATTTTAAACAGAGAGAGAACGAAAGTTTAAACACACTGAACATTCAAAACCTGATATCAGGCTACATCCCCGATTTACGTACCGTCGGACCGACATTACTGTCCTAACACTGTCCTAGGTTCAATCTTACTATAATTTGGGATTGGGCGTGGTAAAAAAAAGGGTCATTAAGACCTAAATTTTTTTCGATAATAGTCTCCTTGATACTAACCTCTCTCCTCAGATAGCTTCTCTCCTGGACTCTGTCCATGCTCCTATTGGACACTGACGGATTTATGTCTCCCCATATTAGGGTACGTCAAACACCAAAACCCGAGAGTCGCATGTCGCATTTGTAGTTATACCGCAAGAGAAATATACACGAATTATTACCTGAATGAACACGATATTATCAAAATGGCAGATTTTCTTGTTTGGAATTTACACACGCACACACGCATGTGTGTGTGTGTGTGTCGGTGTGTGGGTGTCGGTGTGTGGGTGTCGGTGTGTGTGTGTGTGTGTAAAAAGGCTATAAAAAGCCTGAAGGTTAGTTCTCTTTGCACAACTTAATACTGAATGCTGATTTTAAACTCTGATATTCTAGAAGTGTGCTAGTTACACAAGATTGGAGCATTAACATGGAGGTTTTTTATTCTTCTTTCTTTCTCCCTTGGGGTGTGTCTCTAAATTTTCCTATTTTTCCATATTTATCACCAACATCCCCCTCGAAAATAATGTTCATATTAAACATAATCAAACATTTTCTACATATAATCAAATTGAATCTAAATGTAAAAAAATATTAGCATGATTATGTCAAACCTGGTTGAAAATTTCCTTTTTTTTTTGTACATGTTTGTCGTACAATTTTTTTTTACATTTCTTTTCTCTGTTATATCTTTCCATCAGCTCAACACATATTACTTCCTGAAGAAAATTATAAAACGATGGAACATTAAAATTTTCTCTGTCAGTAAATACCACATATTTAAAAAAAAGAATAACATGTCAATAAGAGCTATATGCTGGGCATCTATGAGGATTCAAATATAAGGCACTTATGTATCTAATATTGCTGCTTGTGTATTGTGTATTCAAAACAATTCTGGCCAAAATGGACCCTCTGGTTAGTTTCAAACAAACATATTGTCTTTGACTTGCCATGCACAGAGAGAAACATACCTGACAAAAACTGTCATATTTTGTTGAGATAAGCTAAAAAGTTAACAAAAAATCTAACACATTTTCATGGCACCTCGGATAATGGCTAGGGCCAACCAGAGCAAACCAAATCCTACACCACTCAAAGGGCCCTCCGACAGAGGTCGCTTCTACTCCAAAAGAACCTTTTCCAGTCTGGCATTGTGGGAGGGCCGCAACTACTCGTCTAAACTCCAAGATCAAAATTTGTCACAGAACAAGGAAACACATTCTTTTTACATTGCACATGCGGATGCTTACAAAATACTACTTATTTCACGAAGTCTTTACCACAAAAAAAATCTATGTTTATGTATTTTACCTCGAGACAATTTTTACCCAACTTGTTTAAAGGACTACACTTACCTCTGACCACATATATACCAAAGCCTATGGGTTATTTATTAATCCCTAAGGCGTGTTTCCGTGTGCCCCTATGTGCGTATAGGCGTAAAAATTGGTGTATTTCCATATGCGCGTATATGCGTGAACTGGCTGACCAATTCGTTTGTAAAGTGGATCGAGCAGGCCTTCCACAAAAAGTTGGGGAAGTGACGTCATTTTACCTGAATTCCTGAGTTCACGCAGACCCTATGCGTGAAAATCGCTCCTGTGGTGAATTTCACCTATATGCGCACATACGCATATACGCATGAAAGGACCCCAGTTGCAAAATCATAGGAGTGATTTTCTTCACGCATATTATATTACGCATATGCATATACGCATACACGCGCACATGGAAACACCCCTTTAGTGCATTGTGTGGAAAGGATTTATATACCCACAATCCTGAACCAGCTGAGCCGTACTCTTGAAGGTGTCAAGGGACCAGATTCATGAATATTAATATGACCTTTGACCTTAATGTTAGTAGAATCAGTTTCCAGAGCGAATGACCTGCACATGCAGTCTTCCCCACAAACCCAGTACGCGCTCATCTTATACCTTGTTCAGGAAAGTGGTACGTACTGATAGCACCGGGAACACTACAGGTGTACTGGAATACTTAGCAATACTTAGCCTATTAAGTAGCAAATTTATGTGGTTGTCTACCCCTGCTAAGACAATCTATAAGAGAGAGATTTCATTTTTTAACATTTGGGTGGCGGTAATCTCATCCATTTTTATCATGCTTGCTTAGTCCTATGTACATCTGTAGAGTTCCATTCCGATTTCGGACTACTGACAGGGGCTTACGTGCAACACTCCTGGAGTCAACCAGTCTCGGTGTACATCTACTACGGGACCTTGGCGTGTGTCATCCCCTTGCAGAACCATAACACCGAGGACCTCCGAAAAGCGCACTCGTTTGTGAGCGAAACAAGACTGTTGGCCACAGTCTCACCATTAAGCCTGGAGAGCGCTAACACTGGGAAGGAGCCGACCGTGAAAAATCTCGTCGCCTCGGCTGAAATTTGAACTCGCGATCAATAGTTGCCGTTGACTATTTAGATATTTAATGACACGTGGCGTCCTTAGTATAAAATTTACGTAATGGATTGTCATACAAACATCTTTGTTTATATGGAGCGACACGCACTGAATATAAAACAACTTTGTCTGTGCAGCGAACGGTGTACTGTGAACTATAGCTTAGCGCATTAATTAAAGTAATGCATGGCTTTGTAGTTGCCGTTTATGTCAGAACGTTAACGGTCCGTGAAAACAGGTCTTTGTTTGATATCTTTGCTACTTAGTTGTGCTCATTTTGAGTGAAATTCAAAAGTGAAATTCAATTTGATTTTCTACGGTATTCCATAGGGTTAAAGACAAATAAGAATTGTAGATAATTATATTCATTTTTTTATGTTACCTATATGCAGCCTAAACTTTGGAGCCTTTAAAAACATCATTTACGTTACGTAGCCGATACACCGCTTGATCATCGCTATCGCTTTCTTTGTAGCATCGTCAATCGCTGAGGATTCAAGATGTCCTCTGCGGGGACAGAGACTGGGTTAGAGGCGGCAGATATCGGAGTGGTCGCCGTCTACTTCGTCTTTGTAATCGGCATTGGTATTTATGTGAGTAAAGCTATGTACACTACCATCCGTTTAAGCTAAGTACACACTTATCCATTTAAGCTATGTACACATGCAATCGTTTAAGCCATGTTTACATTTATTCGGTTATCCGACAATGATAATCCGACGTTGATTACGGTAACGACAGTGACAATTCAATAACAGCGACGACAGTGACAATGCGTTTTTTAAACACACACGTTAATTCGGTAACACATATGATCGTAGGTCATATCGCACCTGACTCTTCTCTTAAATACTCAGTAAGTATAATACGTACCTTGTACAGGAAACACTCTGTCAAAACAGAAAATTAAGAAACACACCATGCGTGTCATTTTAAATTTGACTAGCTTTGTCTTGCTGGAAATTCCATTTAGGTGACGTAATGTAATTACAGCAAAATTTCGTATTAATCATTTAGTCCTCACTTAATTTGAGAGACGTACAACACAATTGCAGAATTGTTCGTGTGGTATTTCTCAGTTTAGGTTCAACTAAGTGTCCGTTGGTGTGACGTTTTTTTATGCATGTGGTCATTGACCTTGACCTTTAATCATGCGGGATTATGATGCTGAGAAAAAAAGACTGTTTTCTCAAATATTTTTATTTTATAGCGTTTCTTAAATAATTTACAACGATGGCTTTGGTTTCATTCTAGATAATTAGGCCTATGCTGTATGCTTTCATTGCAGCTTCCCGTTTGGAACTGATTGGCCGGTTTTTGTTAGAGCTCCATATTCACCTGTACTTAACACAGAATTAGTGTGATTTCTCGATAGCTATGTGTACATATGTGTAATGAACTGTAGGTGATTCCTGTAAAGAAAAGTTCTTATAACGCTCTCTGGATAATGTACCAGCTTCTTTATCAATAAGTTGATAGTAAACATGACACATGCGCCAATATTGACAACATAAAAAAGCATGTAACCTAAGGCAAAAAAAATAAAAGGTATGGTTCTCAGGCACCGCACGCGTCATTTTTAACCTCCTCATCAAAATATTTAATTTTGATCTTCATCTTTCAAGAAGATGATATAACACAATTTTGATAAGATTTCCTTTGTTATGTAGTGCTTCTACCTGTTTAGCAAAGCAAATCTGTTATTTTCATGCTTTTCTGATCATATGACAATTTTATCGAAACATACAAAAAAGGTAAAAAACAAAATTCTGCCCGCCCGCACTGGTATCGTTATAGGTCCTTATGATATTTTTCCCTAGTTTTAACTGGCAACACGTGGTTGAAATAGAATATCTAGATGGATACGTGTGTAGGAACGTTCATTGGAACTTCAGAAATGGAGGAACGTTTTGTGATGTCACCTTTTGATTTCTTTATCATGCGGAAATAAGAAGAAAAAAATCAGGCAGATGCAGTTACATTTGGATATTCCCAGAGATGAACCAAAATTCTGAATAAAATACTTGAAGAATTAAGATAATTTGTGTAATACTACTACCATACACACATACATGCCCAGAAATATATGCATCTAGTCGTACATTTTTTCTTTACGGATCAGTTCGAAGAAGGGGCAATCACTGAGAGAAAATGATGGCCAGATTTTTTTTTAGAATATCATCAACCAAATGAATTGACCAAATATTGGCTGTCTGAAGGTCCAGTATTGGTGCAAATATCAGAACAACAGTGGACAAAAATTACGTATTTGGAAATGTTCGGGTCTGGATTACTGCTAGACAGAGTTGCACAGGTTGCGCTTCTGTTATGTTTTAGCGTCACATTAACAAAAAACACAATATTAACTTGAATTCTGAATTCTAAGGTATGCAAGCCTGAGGCCTCCGCCATGGGGAAGGGGGACGGGTCGGGGGGGGGGGGATCTGTTGTTTGATGGTCCCAAAACTGTGTTTACATTCATTTATTCGGTCATTATTCCCAGGTTCATTCGTGCATAAGTATTTATACATTTGGACATAATCTTTGATGACATACCAGAATCCGGATCATGTGCCGGAACCACGCCTAATCTATCCTATTCTTATTGTGCCAATTCCCGAAATATCCTGAAATATCCATGATATTACGGTCATGATTGTAGAATTTATGCTGTAACGATGAGGAGAGCATGCCCACCAGGAAGTGGCATTAATTTATATACCTAACTGCTTTTTATTCATGTTGCAGGCGTCATGCCGGGCGTCACGTGGTACTGTAAGCGGCTACTTTTTGGCGGGAAGGTCCATGAACTTTTTTGTGGTAAGTAAATTTACAGTATATAACAACAAGAATCTCCGTTGACAGATTTTTTTTCTGATTTATTAATTTTTTTTTTATTTCCTATGTTTAGCATTACCCATTCTTTAAATATACAGTTATTCTTGGTTATTTATAATCTGTTTCCTGAAACGTATTAATTTGATACTTTGTTAAAAGCGACAGCAATGAGCGACTATTTAAGAAACTGGTTATGACCAGAATTTGTAACATACAAAACTTCAATACACTTTTATTTCCGGTGGCATGGGGTCACAGCAAATGCTCCTTTCTACCAAATTTAAAATGTTGCTGTCCTTGCCCAGAAAAGTGTTGTATTTTCGAGGTTCATTAAAACCTCGAAATTACGACCACCAACGGGACCTCGATAGGGTGAACGCATTATCGAGGTGGTTGTCTGAGTGGGATCTTATATAAAGAACAAAAAAATATACCAAAAACAAGTGTTCGTCTTTTTGAGGTGTTCGCTAAACAGAGATGGTCGTTAAGCGAGGTCGTACTCTAAAACTTTAACATTTTGTTGAGAGAAAAAAAAATTATTTTATACTTATCTATTGCCAATCAAATATCGGAAGATCCAAATATGTACGAATTGTTTAAAACTTTTTTATTTTTTTAGGCTTTCCAATCACTAAACAGTATAAATTTATTTATTTTTTTATTTATTTGAAAGATGTTTTTTTTCCAGGATAGCCTATTCAGCACAATTTGCTTATTTCTATAGGGTCCTAGGTCCAGTTAACATTTCAATTGTATACACATAAAAGGCAAATTTTATCTGGTGGCATAAAACGAAATAGATTTAGCAGTCCATATCATTTTCCCGATTTGACAGCATTTTCAGGGTAAAATAGATATTACAATGAATCATATATTTCGTTTCCAATAACAAAGTATTGTTTTACCTCAGGTCGGGGCCTCGCTGTTCGTGTCTAACATCGGGAGTGAACACTTTATCGGTTTAGCGGGATCCGGGGCCGCCGGTGGCATCGGTGTCGGAGCTTGGGAATTCAACGTGAGTATTTACTGCCACCCCCCCCCCCCCCCCGTCCCGATTTGAACGACCGAAAAAGCATGTTACAGTCAACTGTGTAATCTATGTTTCACAGGAATGAATTTTTCCTTTATTTTTATTTTCGATTAATATTTGGAAGTGCTTTGGACATAATTTAAGCATTAGTTTGCTTTATAAACTGCATATGACAAAATTTGGATAAAATTCTAATGTTGTTATTTTGTAACTATAATAATGTTATAGTTTAATGGTTTATGTGTATATGAAGCAAACTCTGTCGCCATCTGTGACATTAATAGGAACTTCTCTGGACATAATTGATTGAGTCTATACGTGACCCCCCCCCCCCCCCACAAGTCCCATCCACGCCCCGTCCTCCCCAACCCACGCCCCAAATTCCACGCCCCCTCCCTAATACACATCCCCATGCTCTCCCTTGTGCTTCGAGATATTTAACATTACGAAACTATTACGAAGCTGCAATCACGCTTCCAGCAAAAAAACAAGCATTTATTATAATATTTGTCCAACTTGGTTTCAGGCAATTCTTCTCCTCCAGCTGTTGGGATGGGTGTTCATACCAGTCTATATTGCATGTCAGGTAAGCGGAAGTCTGGAAATGAAATAACTAGACTGGTTCCTTGCCCTTTGCTCTCCTTGTGGTATCCGCCTCGAAAATTGCAACGATACATCGCAGAATATGGGAATAAGTCTAGCAAAAAAGAAAACAGGACATAAAACTTAACCTGGATGACTAGAAACGATCAAAATGCATACATAAAATACAAATATATACAAGAGTCTCAATAGTCTAATCCTTGCACAACACAACTTCATCCGTGTCACACTATTTCCATAAATTATATGTTGCTCATCAGGTTTAATGACTAAATAATAACAAATTTTTAAACACCATCTGATTTTTACTCATATTATATGATTTTTTAATTCTGAATTTTGAATATTTTATTCGGAATTTGAATATTTTATTTATAATTTGAATATTTTATTTTTAATTTAAATATCTATTTCTTAATTTGAATATCTTTTTCTTAATTTGAATATTTTATTCTGAATTTGAATATTTTTTTCTTGAATTGAATATTTCATTCTTAATCTTAATATTTTAATCTTAATTTGAATATATTTTTTTCCTGATCTCTGTCGATTGACAACATATGCTGACGTATAAATTGCTTTTATCACATCTTTCACAGACCTACACAATGCCGGAGTACTTGACAAAGAGGTTCGGAGGACAGAGGATCCGCGTATACTTCGCCTTCCTCTCGCTCGTTCTCTATATCTTCACTAAATGTTCGGTATGTTTATCATATACAGTAAAACCTCAATATTACGACCACTATCGGAAACCCGATAACGTGTTCGCATTTGCGCTATAAAGTTTCGTAGTTAAAAGTATCAAAGTTCATAATTGGTATATGTTTGTGAACAGCATCAAAGAACGGCAAAATGATCTCAGTGGAAGAGGGGTCGCTAATGTGGCACTTAATGGTACATTAGAATGACGTCATAGAATATGATCACTCCCCGCAGCAACTATCAAGATTTACATGTTCGTGGTAAAAGGCATTATGGTTTTTTCTGTTAGTTAACAGCAGTAATAGCACCGTAGAGCAGCACTTCAATTTGAATTGGGCGGTGCCTCCTAATGCTGTCTCTATTTATATACTATAATTTCTTCATAATAAAATACAATGCTGTGGCAAAGTCAGCCTCCGTAATATGGTTTGAAGACAATGAGTGCACAATCCTACAATAACGGGATATCCTCTCTCTCTCTCTCTCTCTCTCTCTCTCTCTCTCTCTCTCTCTCTCTCTGTGTGTGTGTGTGTGTGTCTCTCTCTCTCTCTCTCTCTCTCTCTCTCTCTCTCTCTCTCTCTCTCTCAAACTCTCAAATTTCCAGCAGCCAATCACACCAGATTCTGGTTAGCTTTCTCTGTTTCTGCGTTCGTTTAAAAGCTTCCTCATTACTATGATCACCAATTCACACGTTAACGTAACCTAAATAGGGATGTCGACTCGTGTTAAAGACACCGACCCCACTCCCCCAGTGTCATCTCCGGCAATACAGGTATACGCGGTATTTCAGGTTGACCTGTACACGGGGGGTCTCTTCATCCAGCAGTCCTTGAAGTGGGACCTGTACCTCAGCATCATCATCCTCATCCTCATCGTGGGCATCCTCACCATCACAGGTACGTAAATACGCTGATTCAGCAAAATCTATACAAGAAAACACCTTATCTGCAGAGGCGTAGCCATACAGGGGGTGCCGCATTTGCAGCGTCTTTCCTTTGAAATAAAATGATGCATTGCAAATATTCCCCTTAAACCTTTGGCTTACTCCTGTAACGAGGGTTTAATTTATTATTATTATTCTTATTATTATTATTTTAATTATTATTATTATTATTATTATTATTATAATTATTATTATTATTATTATTATTTATGGTCTTGTGGTTATTATTACCATTGTGATCATTATTCGCATTTATGATGCTGTATTGGTTATTTTTATTATAATTATTATTAATATTATTATTATTATTATTAGGTGGACTGACTGCTGTGATTTACACGGATACGCTACAGGCATTACTGATGGTAGGAGGTGCTCTTACCCTAATGGGTCTAGGTGAGTTCAGACTGATGCCTTTATGTTAAGCACCAGTATACAGTCTGATTAATGTGATATAATTACAATTAACCATAATACGAAGAAACGTCACGAACCTATTCATAATTATAATTTAGATAATGATGTTAATACATAATTAGAAGATTATAATAATGTTATTATCGTATTTGCGATTACATTTACGACATTTGTGTATGTGTAAAGTATTACATTAACCATTATGTAAAATAATATAATATCACATAATTTCCATGTAATACAACATAATACATGTAAAACATAATATAATGTTATACAATAAACATATAATAAAATATGCATGTAATGGATGCATGTAATATAATACGTGTACAATATAACATAATATGAAAAAAATAATTTGAAATAAGGTAATTGAAATATCAAGTATTTTTATAATAACTTTAAGGTTTTAAAAAGCTTGGCGGGTTTGATGGTATGTGGGCGCAGTACCCGTACAGCTTTACTAACGAGACTGTGGGTAACGAGTCCTGCCACATGCCCAACAAGAACTGGAACATCATGTTAAGAGAACCCAACGACAACGAGATGCCCTGGCCGGGGTTCCTGCTCGGACAGACGCCGGGGTCTATATGGTACTGGTGTAGTGACCAGGTTGGCACTCACACACACACACACACACACCAGCTCGCACAAACACTGTCAATTAAGGCGTCCTACTCGGACAGACACATGGACCTATAAGCTACTGGGTTGTGAAAAAAATACACACACGCATGCTGTATCGTAAACACATTGCCAAGGCGTCTTGCCTTGGCTAGAAATCATCAGCGCTACTTACCACCTCTCTCAGTTAAAAGTGGATCGACTGATAATTGGCTATTCTTATGATAAAGTAGGCTGCTATGGCGCTGGGTAGGAACAAAACTCACTTGTTCTCCTGCGCCTGAATGATACAAACGAGAGCTCAGCAATTAGTCAAATCGTTATGACGTAGTAAGGGGCTAAACGTTAATCGAAATAAGGGGAAATCTTTTGACAGTACCCGCCGCGATTGCATAGCTCTTTTATCAACAAGTTCAACCCTCAGACTGTCAGTACATGTTTTGGCTTAATGATTACAACCATTCCAAATTCGGACAGACCCTTCGGCCATTTGTTGAATAAAAACTTACATTGCTGTGATGTTTTATTTTATCTGTGAGATAAATCCTACATTGGCGAGAGCGCCTACTTAAAATCTTATTATTTGGAAGTAATGATATGAACCTGTATTTTTTTGGAAATATTTGTTCTTCTACATTGTAAATTAACTGCCATACATACACAAAGAAGATAAGTAAATAAAATTAAGAAGAGTGAATACTAATGCACATCAATTTATTTTTATGGGTTAGAGTCTAAGGTATAGTCTAAGCTATAGAGGACAGTTGGACGTGCCAGAATTGCGCTGTTTTCTTTTTCATCAAAGGGAGAAACTTACAACCCCCCCCCCCCCCCACATAATGAATTTGTTCCTAAATGCCTGTTAAATTTCATAATTACATACATACACACAAAGGTTTACCACTGTCACGAAATTTCAAGTACATACACAAAATTTAAAGATCATTTTCGACTTGTAGTGAGAATTAAACATACCTATCAAAGGTGTCTTATTTTATTTAACTACGCTAGGAAACCATGTATCTGGCGTATTTGACGTGACTTTGCAACTTGTATGCTAAAAACTGAACCGGGTGTAAGACAGGGTTATCGGAATTTACCATAAACTTCGCCGTTTGGAACGGTTATTCCGTCATTTCCAAACTTTGTTAGTATGTGCTTGGGAAAACAACATCAAGCAGTGTAGGACAAAACACGCATTTTAAACCACACATTATTCAGCCCGTTTCAAACTTTCATACAATTAGGACAGGCAGAGACAATGTCCCTATGGATCTTTCACGTTTTGTGAGTACAGGACACAAGTTTATATTCGTACCGTGAGTGCAGAGATAAGCCCTCTATAGGGCTTCTTTAAAACACGCTCATAAGGCCTAGAGTCACACCAATGAGTGCTTGTGTCCCGGTGTAATCAAACCAACATGTTTAAAGTCTGGGTTAGCTGTAAACTGCAATACCACGCTCTGTGCGCTACCTGGTGTTCCTGCTAGGAGAACTTGGTCATAGCAAGCAGCGTTTATATGAAAGGAAGTCTAGGGCAATATATAACCGCTGCGTGTGGGGCGTATGATACGAAGAGCTTTCAGCCTTTTACTTATCTAAACCCATCTTGACATCTTACAATACATCAAACATACATTTGACAAAATATCGACAGATACTTGAAAATATTTGAAAATGATATTGCAATACGCAATATACAAATTGCAAATCGCAAAATACCGATATATCGATGATATGGCCCCATCCGTGGTAAATGTACACTTAAAATCGCACTTTACCATTGAAAATTGTCCTGCTTATCAGGTGATCGTGCAGCGCGCCCTGGCGGCGAAGAGCCTGTCTCACGCCCAGGGCGCCACCTTGATGGCCGGCTTTATCAAAATCCTTCCGCTGTTCATCATGGTCATGCCAGGAATGATAAGCAGGATCCTGTATCCAGGTAAGGGGCCTCATTTACATATATCAATATGCAAATGTTTATGAATATGTTATATTACTTACATGAGAAATGAAGATTATATATTAAATTCAATTAACCTCATTTACATATTGGCATGTACTGTATTCACGTTAGGAGCCTCATACTAGTATTTAAATATGAATATGCGAATCATGGAAATTATTTATTATTTAAAACAATAAAGGTAATAATAATAAAAGTATCTTGTATTATGAGTCAGAAAAACTTCCTTTACCGGTATTGAAATACAAATATATATAAACATGCATAATCTAACGCATCCACAATTGATATACACACATTTTTTCTCTTTGTATTACAGAAATAATGAATAAGGAGTGTACAAATATTTAACAATGAATTTACGAACAGTGATTAAAATCTTAAACATAATGCATGTACTAGGAATATGCTTAATGATACAGTCGATCACGTTTAACTGAATATTGTCCAGCTGACATACCTATAATTCTGTCTGAATTTATATAAAATTAACCTTATCTTTTCAGATGACGTATCGTGCGTTGATCCGGAGAGGTGCTACAGCATCTGCCAGAGTTACGCTGGATGCACTAACATTGCTTATCCGAAACTCGTCCTGGGGATCATGCCTACAGGTATAGGATCTGTTTATTTTGAGTGGAGGAAACCGCCTCCTTTTTGTAAAGCTTACTTTTCTAACTCTTAACCTAAGTATATGTACACCTTCAGAGTTTGCTCTCTCGGTTTGGGACAACGTAATAGCGTTTTAGCATTCATTCCTTGTAATTTTAATTTCAATTCTGGTGTCATCGTGGCCCGGTGTCTATTACCCAAGTGGGTCTTGTGTGTGTAATCAACCTGTGTGTGTATAATTACAAAATATTGCATTTATGTTGCGATTCCGCATTCATTCCGTACATAAAGAATCTTTGCTTAAGGCAGTCTCTCAAAGCATTATTCTCTTCCTATAATACCTCAAAGACGGTGTTCTTTTATGATAAGGTACTTTCGAATGCGCAACTACAATCAGCGCCACCTACAGGTGACAGTCGTAACTCGATATGGATGTTGATTCTATTTGATGATAGGACTGAAGGGTCTGATGATGGCCGTGATGATCGCGGCCTTGATGAGTGACCTTGACTCCATCTTTAACAGCGCCAGCACTTTGTTCACCATCGACATCTACAAGCGGATCCGGAAGTCGGCGTCGGTGCGCGAGCAGATGATTGTGGGAAGGTAACGGTAATCTTAGTTTCGATGAAATTGTAAACGAATTAAACAGTTATGTCGCAGCGTTTTATCTGCTGATTCATTTCTCTGTACCACTGCTTGATGAGATACGCTCTTCAGGCAGCGGTTTTACACTGCAGCCGTCCCAGACATCGTTTCATTTAACAGCGCTGTTTCGTATGGCAAGGTTCTCTGAATAGAAACACCAGGGTGCGCACATAATTGTAATCAGACCACTGATTGATAGCATGGTGTTTAATTAAGCATCTAACCCATATTTTTAACATGCGACACCAATCTCTCGGTGTTCTAATATCATCCTTTGTGGCAAAGGGCCAATCAGAGCTATGTGTCAAAGTACTTGCGAGAAAGGAATCTTTTTCTGGTAGACCGCCACCGGCGGAGGCTTGTATATTAGCCACGGGGCTTGAACTTGAACTTTTAACTTGACGCAGACATAATACAAACATGCTTAAGATCTGTTCAAATCAATGACATGTTACAAACAAACATACATTATTTGCCATTGATCAGAGGGGGCTCGACCTTAAATAGGTATATGGCCCTACAATATTTACAATTTGTATATTCAGAGCAAACAGAAAATATTGTTTAGTACACAGATAATGTGCATGAATAATTGAAAGCCTGGTGACAAATATGATTAAGCCATTTGATGCCTGGCCGATGCATTGGCTAACGCCCATATTGGATTTTACCCTGTGTTTCGCAGTCACCATGCCAATATACACAGCTCCCGTTATGACAGTCTACAGCAAATGCTGTCCTTGCAAACGGTGTTAGTGAAACGGATTGGCAGGAATGCTGAGGGAGTACTGCACAAAAATAGTATCGAAAAGTATAATTAACTTAATCTTACTAAAAACTATAATTTTAAGGGTTTTAATCCAAACTATTCAATACCATAGCAACTAAATCTTCATATTCTTCTTGAATCACCCAGTTATCAATTTGACATGCAGCAATTACCTCTACAACTATCATATATTATTACTTTGGAAGCTAAGCTGTTTCTAAAAAAAAAACAACCTTTAAAACACATAAAGGTTTGACACATTATCTCCTTGTCTACATATCTGAATCAACCTGAATCAAATCTGAGATATCACCTTTCCAGTGCTGACAACATTCGGTTAAAGGTTCCCATTAACCTACATTTTGAAAAAGAATTTATGTGCTTTATGAATTCCTCTGTGTATATTTTAATGATCTTAGAGTAATTTTGGTTGTGAAAACTTTTTAAAATGCCTTTGTAAAAGATGTATGAACCAGTTATCAGCAACATGTTTGTAAACACAGCAATGTTGACAAACGAGAAAAACATGTACGGTAAAGTGGTAGGTTGCATATATGCGGAGGTAGAAAGGTCACTTGTTGCAAAACGCCACTTGCAAAGCTCCGACGTATCTGACTTGCTGCCAGATCCCCTTGTTGAATTTGTTTTGATTATTTTGGCCGGCCCCAACATATTATGAACACATTGATATAAAAAACAAGCAACCTATGTGCGGTGATATCCACGTTTAGTGGCCTATTTTGATAAAAGTTTCAAGAGAATACCTTTAGTTTATACAGGTGAGAAAGGTGATTGGGCTCTTTTAAACAACACACTAAAATAAAAGTCATGATTTTTTATGAACATCTTTCATCTCTACTATAGTGACCAGCGAATCCCAAGGGGTTAAGTTATATCGTTGTATCGTGTACTTCTAGTTTTATGGTTGTATTTTGTATATGGTATTTTTATATATCGTTGTCTCGAGTATACGTGGCTGTTCTATGGTTGTACTTTGTATAACGTATTAAGTATATTGTTGTATCGTATTCGGGTATGTTTTATCACAGTCGCTCGAGTCCCTATTTCAGGGGGAAATGGGAAGAAATAGAGCTTTTTACATCGCTACAGTGATACATGCTTTCTCCGTACGAAGTACCACGTAAGGCACATCTATATACTCATACAGTGCACAGTTCGTCCATTTCTTGATTAAAACACAGCCACAGATAGGTATTCGAGCGACTGTGGTTTTATCGTTGTATTTTGTATATGGTATTTTGTATATCGTTGTATCGTGTACATGTATGTTTTATCATTGTATCTATATACGTTGTATCGTAAAGTGTATGTTTTCCACAGAATATTTGTACTTGTCATGGTAGCAGTATCCATCGCCTGGGTGCCGGTTGTCAAGGAGACGCAAGGGGGCCAGGTTTTCATTTACATACAGGAAGTCACCAACTACCTGGCGCCCCCTGTCGCCGCCGTCTTCCTTCTAGGGATACTTTGGAAAAGGTGCAATGAGAAGGTGAAAAAAATTATTATTTGCTCATTACTCGCTTATAAGATGATTGAGGTTACATGCACGGGCCCCTGGCTGTTCTTGAAGCTGGTGGCTCTGTCATCAAATTTATAATATGTGTACAAGTGTAGCAAAAATTCTGTTTAACTGAATGGTAATTTTATTTACTTTTGTCCATACGTGCGTAAGTGGGTTATGATTTTGACATATTTATTATTACAATATTAAACGGCATGAAATTCAACAAACCTAGAAATTAAATGAAAATGACCTAACTTTGATAATCATTAAGAATGGTGCAGGCGAGACTAATGAATTATTTGGGGGTAGGGCCGGCCTCGGAAAATAATATACATTCCCTGATCTCATCAGACAGTTCCAGGCCTGTATGTGAAGATCAGTTGGCGGCAACAGGATATCCACACTCTTGTTGATTCAGCATCAATCAATTAAATGCATACGTTTAATGAATAAAATCAAAACTGTTTTTATATACCGCAAAACTGGAGATATCAAAAATTTTGTCTTTGGAGTGATTTTCTCGAACTCTCATTTTGTCGTCATTCCTTCTATCCCATCTTATGGGCACTTATATACCCTCCCTCAATAAATTGAAACATTCAAAATAAATTCAGGCAATGGGATCACGCTTGTTTGATCATGGACAGTGATAATACGCGCTGACCAGCGATATCCAGCAGTGTATAATGCACGAACTCCGTGGACCCAAACCCCATAAAAACATTTTCCAATTTTCCTATAATTTATGTTGAAAACTTAATTTTTTCAAATGACTTTTTTGATGATCTGCTAATGCATTGACACCAGGTACATATATATGATTAAAACCATCAATATTATAATTATTAATTGTACAAAAAATTCTAAAATGCGGGTTATAATATTGATATAAAGAATGGCATTAAAATGAAAAAGTGCATATACTATAAATAAATTACATGGATGTGCTGGTTAAATCTGAGGCTAATAACAAGTATAAGAGATATAGTGAAACACTATTCGAGTAAAAAGGTCGAATTCGAGGTAATTAAAGATTCTCCACTGCTATTCTGAATCTGAAGGATTTTCAAATAATTTCATCTCCTATTTGTTGTTTAAAGGTTCATGTCCGAAGAGACAATTTACAAAATTGGGAGCCCCCTAAAAATACTTAAACGGATTTTATAAGGCATTCGCCTGTTGTTGGTTAGCACACACTCCTATTTTTCATGTTAAGTTCTTCAACTGAGACGCGAGTCGCTTTCTCACAAAAGACGTACACCATTGTTCAAACACAAGCTTTACCACTTTGTCAATTCCTGAATTACTGTGAACACTAAGCAAAAACTATCACTTTGTCCAACCGCTCACTGCATTTCTTAAATATAACCACCTGTTGATTTACATGGGGAATCAGGTAACATTAGAGTTATACGTGGTCTGCCAGGAAAACTAAAGCAATGCATCTTAGTATTAAAAAAGGGAAGTGAATCGGAAGTAAGGGATGTTTCTTAGTTTTTTGCGAACGATGATTACTATCTATAATCAACCATAAAAGGAAGTATTTCGCACAGCGCAATTTCAATAAGATTTCTTTACTTAAGTTCTAGTTTTTCTACACGCGTCGCATTGCTGACATTCGACTTCCTCCGTCCTCATCAAATCAATCTAGCAATGAAACTCGTTTAACACGTTTTAAATTTGTTATAACCTTAATATCGGGGCCCCTGGCTGCAGCCCAGTCAGCCACCCCCTTAACCCGTTACTGCTGAGAGTCATTCGGCCCCACCCCCACCCCCCACCCAACCTTCATGTCAGGGGGTGAAAACAAGAAAAATGTATCCAACATTAGGTGATTCATATCAGGATATTCTGGTCCTCAATAACGTGTACGCCGGAAAAGCAAAGTGAATATGCTTGTGTGCGTGTGTGTATGTGTGTTTGTGTGTGTGACCTTATCTGTACTAAAGAGAGAAACTACTGTTTGACTGCTGTATATCGTACCGCTCAATTTCAGGGAGCATTCTTCGGGTTGATGGCAGGGTTCGTTACCGGGGTGACGCGCCTCGTTCTGGTTTTCATCTTTCCCGCGCCAAGCAAATGTGGAGACGCAGACAACAGGCCCGCCATCTTGAAGGACTTCCAATACATGTACTTCGCCTTTTTGTTGTTCTGGATAACAGTTATCGTCGCTGTTATCGTCAGCCTGATAACTAAACCTCCCGACAAGAGACTGGTAGGAGTTTCATTATATTCCATTCACTATTATATGGCGCGTGTATATTATATATACAGTGAAGCCTCGCTAACACGACCACCTGTCGGATCAGCCAAAGTGGTCGTGTTAGCGGGAGGTTTTTTTGAGATGATTTACATGAGTCTGGAACAAAAGAAGTGTTCGTCTAACCGATGTCCAGGGGGAGTAGCCGATGGAAGGGGGGGGGGGGGGGATACGTCTACATGTATTACACACGCATTCATGTAATACTATATATATATATATATATATATATATATATATATATATATATATATATAATATCAGTGTAATATATGTAGAAGTTCGATACATCAGAGATAAAGTGCTCTTGTTGTGGTCCAGGTGGCTATTGTGTTTTGTTGAGGTTATTACATAATAGCCACATGGACAACGACAATAAATAAACTATATACAAATTTTGATCATTCCAGTGTGTACCATGTTTATATAAATTATTGTATAAATTAGGAGGCCATATTTCTCTTTACATCGAGGATAAAATCTCAGAAATAAGAACTGTTATTTTGTGTTATGAAATAAATTCCGGGAATAGGAGAATTTATATATGTTATAAATGTCAATAAATCATGCCACGCCAACACGGACCCCTGTAATTCAGACATTGTTGTAGCCGGGTCACGACCCTCCGAGGCCAGAACCGATTCCGAGTCGCCAGAGTCCATTAAGATTCAATGTCCGAATTCTGGTATAATTTATATATCAAATACATATATGCAAAATAGGTCAGGGCCGTGTCATCGAGGTCAAAAGGCTCGAGACCGAATCCGAGTCATAGCCTTCCAAGGCCAAGGCCGAGGCCAGCGGAACCCGGCCGAGAGGCCAAGACCGGTCTCGCGACATCCAACACTCGAACCAGAAACATTGTTCGTAATATTTATACTTTCAGTTGGTACGAACAACTTTCTGGACCCGTCGCGATAAGGAAGAAGTGCCACAAGTTATGGAAACATACAGGAAGAAATCTGATGACATGGCATTCGATAACCCGGTAGTGATTCCGGATGACCCGGAAGTAGCTAAAGAGAACATCGGAAGCCAACCGGAAAAGGAAAAGGCATCGGAAAATAAGTTGTCTGCTGACGAACCCGGTATGTTAAGAATCTTTGTTAAGATAAGTTAAAACATACCACGTTTTTCAACTTATGGTTTACACACACAACGTTAAATCTGGTTAATCTGTGCAAAAAAGTGAGGATGACAGTTAGTGAACATATAAACCCGCCAGTGGATGATCAAAAGAAATACACTTTGAAATAATGGAAAGATAACCTTTCTAAAATAAAATCGAGCATATCCGTCCAAAAAATCGGACAGACAGTTTGCAATTGTGAAGATCATATATAGGCATAGCCACGTCATAAGTAAACAGCCACGTACAGTTATGATAAAAACCGGTATAACTTGTGTTTATATTACATTGGATGAATGGCTACATCCACCTATATCAGGAATTTAAACAATACATGAAATGTCATGTTTTTCCTTAAAATATTATTGTATCTGTCAATAGTTCGTTCTGTCTAAAACTGTGTGCTTATACTCTTGTTCACAATCGGAGATACACTAAACCCAGGCATCACACTAAAACTACGTCATCCGCAACTTCATAAAATCAAGATTTATCAAATTCGCAATCGATGTTTCTTCTTTCATGTATCTTCTCTGTTGTTCGAGACTTCTGGTTGTGCAGTGTTACTATGGTGAACAGTCTCAAACGGAACCATAGCAACGCATCAAACAAGAAAATTTGAGATATTAAGTCCATGTGCTGGGGTGGATTTGCTGAGAAACTTTTATATTAGGGCCAAAATGAACGAATAGCGAGAGATGAGACCAAACAAAAATATGGTTCTCAGGCACCGCCCGCGTCAATTTTAACCCCCCGAATCAAAAATTCTTATTTTATTTTTATCTTTCAAGAAGATATAATAATACAATTTTGATCAGATTTCCTTTGTTTTGTAGTGTTTTACCTGTTTAGCAAAAAAAATTGTTTTTATCATGCTTTTCCCTGAACATATGATAATTTTATCAAAACATACAAAAAAGGTAAAATAAAAAAAAAAAAAACGCCCGCACTGATTTCTGAAAAAAAGTGTCTGAGAACCATACCTTTTTTCTGCCTATTACACATATTAATTCAAATGTTTATGTACATTTAACAGAACCATCTTTTCGTTTTGTTACAGAGGAGAAACGTGGGGTTAAATACTTCTTGTTGAACTGGTTCTGCGGGGTGGGCAAAGCCAACGACGAGGAGGAGAGATTGGCCGACGAGAAGGCGAACATGATCAGCTCACTGGAGCAAGACCGGCGGGTGTTCTGGTGTCTCTCGGTCGGCCTCGTTTTCATCCTGTGCGTTGGTGTGGCCCTGTACATCTTCTGGTCTTTGTGGAACTACTGGGTGGAGGTCCCTTACAGCACGATCCCTGAATGGAAAATACGAGAACTGGAGAAATACCGACCTGAATTTCTTAACAGAACCGGATAAAAAAAATGCAGCATGTTGACTGGTATCCGTATTGACTGAAGATATTTTACCGCGTTGCCTCAAATTTCTCTCCATGCAAAATGCCTGTAGGTTATGCTTGTTCCCAAAACTGTGACCTCGGTTTAATCATTTGTGTTGTTATTGTCGTTAGCGAAAACCCATAATGGTTCATTACATTAATGTAAAACAACAACATAAAAAGATAAAGAAAAATGCTAACGAAATTAATACTGAATCTCTGTGGACATTTTCGTTGGATTTCTACAACGGCCATGTCAAGGTGTAAATTAACTCGTGTGTTTTATGTGTTCTCATCTCTGATGCCGCCCAGACAGCCTCTCAAGCGGCCCATATTTATACCACCGAATGACGTGGCATGAAGACTCCAGGTTGTTCACTCAGGGAGACCTGATAATGACGTGCCTCATGCATCAGGTGGCCGGGGCACGTGGTATGTCGACCCGCTTTAATGTTAACTGCCTTGTTCGGTGGTTTCAAAAGTCAGTTTAAGTGATGATGTGACAAGCAGATTCCACGTTGAAGTACGTTGATGATTAGTCACGCAAGGGTCACCACTAAGAAAAAGAAATCACATACATTGAGGAAATATGTTTTAATATTCTGCCTCAAACAGTCTTCATCGGAACTCTGGTATTACACCTAAACAGGTCTCGTTAGCTGCGTTAACGCGTTCTATTCTTTGTATATGAAACGTATATTGCCATGAAAGCTATGATTTGATAGTCCTTCTTTAATGCCAGTGTTATTATTATATACATGGAGGTAATAGTATCGACAATATGGCTTAATGCTAGATATATGATGGGATGAAGAGCTTACTGCTGAGGCTACTTCGATTATGTGGAACAATTTAACCAAGTGAACCTAGTTATCCGAGATTCCATTTGAATATATTCATATCTTAACATTCCACTTTGCCTGAATAATGACGTCGCGTGTGTCCATGCAAGGTCTGAGTCTCAGGAAACACGTGGCAGTACTTATTTTAATCGAGAAGAGTGTCCAAAAGGAAGATATATACAGTGAAACCCGTCTAATATGACCACCCGTGGAACTGGCCAAAAATGGTTTTAATTCAACGGTGGATTAACCACAGTTAGTACACTGAGGCGTGGTCTTATTGACAGGCGGTCTTATTGGATAAGTGGTTTTTCAGACATGCTCTACTGTATCCCTGTTTTGGAAGCAATTTGCATGCATTTTGTCTTAATCCTATTGTAATCCTAAGTTATTGTTTGTCTTAGAATTAGGGCCGTAACGAACAGCACGTTCGAGACTCGACTTCTCGATTTTCACGCGGAATCGAGAAATTGTTTTCCAAAAAAGCTGACTTATATGGTAATATTTCAACTTTAAAAAATGGCAGTCTTGTGATAGTGTCACTGTCATTCTGAATAAAAAAATATTGTATGGAAATATATGTATTACACGTTATTTTGCAAGAACATATCATTTATATGTGTAAGAAACTAATTATAGACATAATTAATAACTACACTTATCATTGCTTAAATGTCTCAAGCTACATGCATATACGAGTAATCGATTCCAGATTTCGGACTCGGGCACTAGGTAAGAAAAAACTTTCAACACTGTTTGGAAACAATGTCTTGCGCCTTTCCTTTCATACACAGAAAAATAGAGTAATTTTCCATGGAATGAACCATCCCATACAATTAATCTCTTCAGGGCGGTGGACAAGATAAAATTTGGATATGCTAGTACATGTAGTTTTTTTTATAAAATATATAGATATATGTGTATCAATATATACAATATTATTATATATTCTGTATATATTTTCATATTTCATGATATGCGCCAGTTTCCGAACTCAGTGATTCTTGGCTTCTGTCAGTGAAAGGTTGCATGAAGAATCGTATTAGGATTGAAATCTTGTATCTTTCAATTTTACTGACTCTCAATTTTAGATATGACTTTAGCTGTTTATAATTTATATAACGTGATAATGCTTTGTTGTTTATTCATTTAAATGCGAAATAGGCCACAATGGTAAAATAACTGTTTTATGGAATCGCCTCTCGTATTTTCCTGTATCTTTTTTCTTCAATGAATGGACCCAACACTTTGGGATTACTGTTACGAATTGCTGCGTTTGTTTTGAACCTTTCAAAAATCTCACTGTATATTATTGACGCAAAATATGTTATATGTCGTTCAAAAGGTATATAATTGAATAACTGTCACACCACACTATGCATTTTCCTGCAACTAACTCCGTTTCACACTCAGCAGTTATACACTGTGGTCGTTACTGATCTCCTTAGTTTTAACCGCTGCCTTGTTTAACAAGTTTGTACGTGGTTTCAGCACCAGGGCTGGCACGGGGCCAAGAATCGGATGAACGAGAGCGCGGTGTCCCTGTTTAAAACTTGGAGTTTGCTGAACAATGTGATTCCACGCTCTAGATTTTCCTCTGTGCAAATCTTGGTTTTGAAACCCGGATAATCTTGCTGTACAAAGCAGCAGTTAAAATATATATTATGTATATATTATTATACATACATCTGTGTAGGGGACCACTAATTATATATATATATATATATATATATATATATCATTTAATAGATATTTACCATGTATCATTTGTCATTATCATAATTTTCTTACAATTACAGCTTGTATTTTAAGAATTCCCGATGACATACCCAACATTTGTTTACAATTTTACACAAGAGTTACAATTAACAAGAATTTGCAGTATATCAAAACAGGGTTTTGTAATATGTTATATATATATATATATATATATATATATATATATATATATATATATATATATATATATATATATATACGGTGAAATGTATCAACAATTAGTGTAAAATTTATGTAATCAAGAATTGCATATTTTACCATTATAGTTTTGATAACATGTTTCTATGTACACGTGATCAAATATACATGATTTTTTTTTCAATTAACTGTACCACTGTTTTGTTTTTATTTATAACATATAATCCTTAATTGCCTCCGCCAAAAGGTTATGTGTTCATTCCTGGGTTTGTGTACGTGTGTGTGTGTGTTTGTGTTTATTCACAATTTATCTCGCGCAGTCCTGAACGAAATATATACTTGCAGCGCAATTTAAAATGGTAAATTTAGATTATCATGTACATTTTTAGTTAATTCAAACATGAATTTAGTATATAATAATTAATAACTTCACGCTCACGATGCAGGGCTAAATTGGTATAGTGCATGTTATTATTTTGTAATATTCTGTAAGAAGTTCGCACATGCATATAACGTAAGTCATTATAGTATGTGACGTGTTTCCTATTTGACTCTAGAAGGACTCGGCTTGATTTCTCGAGTCCTTACGAAAGAGTCCGAGTACACGTCCGGGCCTGAGTCCTTAACCACAGGGCCTTGAAATCACTATTAAAACGTGTCTAAATGGCCCCTATATAGCATTATACTACCCATAGTAAAATAAGCCTTTCTGTCGTGAAATGGATACTGAGTTCTTTTTTACATGCACGACTAGCTTTGCTGGTGAACTTTCCGTTAGCAGTTAGAAATACCGCTGAAGATGTGTTGCGCCACCAGCAGATGCTGCCACCTCTCGGATATTATGAGAACTATTTCTATCATTTGCGCTTGTGCCGAACAAGAGGAAGTGCATACGGGTTACCGGGTTCAACACAGGGTCACGATCAATCATTGGTCTGATTAAAATATGCATATTAATATCCACCAATGGTAGATAGTGACCCCTTGTTGATCTCCGAGGAATGGTTTCCATGTAAGGCGTACCGCAGGGTTGACGAGATTATAACTTAGGACAGGCTGCCGGCTGCATACAGCCTTACAGGTAATCACGCAACCCGTTAGTTAATCGTGCGATTGATTGAAGCACAAATGCATCAGTAATGTAGATTTTATTTGCTCTAGTAAGATATTCTAGGATTTTTATTTTACCACGGATTAAAAGAGGCGGAATGGTGTGAGCGATAATATGTGAATTTAAAGGCATTGACTGTCAAACACAAGTGACATTCTGCACATTAGGGTGTGTCCAGAACCGAGGTCACTATTCACTGGAATTGACCATAAAATTGATTATCATTTCAGTAGTTGGGAATTTAAATACAACTAAGATAGTAAATTTGTTGATCATTTGATTTAAGAGGAGATTGTTTAATTTACATAAAATGAAGACAATTAGTGAAATTTTTACCCAGTGTATTGGTTTATAGATTATATGCAATCTATACTTATTAAAAGAGAATATCAGATTTGTCTATTTTAATTCATCATTTGATATTTTTGTATCTAAAAATATTTTTAACTTATTATTTATAAAAAAAAGTATTAAATAAAGCATTTAGTAAAAAAAATGCGGCAACATATCCAAGATGGCTTATACTAGTTATAGATTAATCCTTTTGGCAGAGTTTTAGGGTATTGCAATTTTTCTATATATGTATGTATATATATATATATATCATATAAAGAAGGTTAATAGAAAGGCTATTAACACAAATCAGGTACTTCTAATGTTCTTTGTCCATTACATGATGATTTATATCCTTTTTCTTAGTAGACATAATAAGTAAATACCAGTGTGTAACACTGAGTAACCCCGAGCCAAAAGGCACACTTGTTCATAAGTGAAACACAACTGTGTGGGGTAAAACCTTCCCATTTGGCCTTTCACCCGGGGTGGGGGCCGACTGTGAAAAATCCCACCTCTCCTTGGCAGAGATTCAAACTCACAATCTTCTGGCTTTGAGCCCTGTGCTCTTCCAGTAAACCATGAATGGTGGAGCTTCATGGATGGGAGCAGCATATAAACCTGATGCCATTTTGTGAACCTGTTGTCACTTTTGCTGTCTTCCTATTGTTACCATATATATATTTGGCAACACTTTTTTACTTGAGTCTAAAATTGCTTCTCCTTACAGCCTTAATCAAAACTATGTGACCATTGCATGTACAGAATACATACTTTGTGCGGTAGACATACTGATGAAATTTACTTATGTGTAACTTAAGCCCTTGTTATGATTCAGACAATGTTAGGGGAGTGATGCTGATGACACGTGGTGACAGAATACAGAACTAGAGCAGGTCAATGAGTTCCACTGAGGGTTTGTGTTGCTGCGAGTACATCAACGAGAAAGGAGAGCAAAGCCACATACTAGCGACATGTTGTGACTGTGAGGCACTGGACACAGCCTTTGATAGGTAAGCAATAGTGACACCAGCAGGAATCGCTGTTGAGTATATAATCATTATATAGCTAATGTATATATAGCACATGATTGGTTGTAAAATCATATTTGAAGATTAGAAGGGAGAAGCGACCTATGGTCAATTGTCCATCGATTATTTTATGTACCATCTATATAATAATTAATATTACCTTCAAATAAGTGTGAAATATGCTGTATGGGACTTTACCTGCAATGTTGACCGAGTGAATTTGGTCATACTTGTATATCATGCTGAAAGGTCGAGGAAAAGGCCATGTTGTTGACACTAGTATTTGTTGCATTATTTTAAGTTGGTAACTGTTTTGTGCAGTGTCTTTTATATATCTGTGACAGGAACAGAATATTGGGATAATATGACATCTGTGGAAGTGTATACTTTATGAACATTTATGCAAAAATACAACAGATTCAATCATTAATGAAAGAAAACGACCAATTATCAATATACAGTGAAACCTTGTTGTTTCCAAGTCGAGGGGACCATACGAAAACTTTGACACCTCCGAGGTTTGACACAAGCAGGTTTTGTTTAGTAATAATTTAACTAGAGAAGTCCGAAATACTGAGTCTGTAACTTCGACATAACCGGGATATTTGACTTAAGTGAGTTCGACAAAAGAGGTTTCACTGTATTTGATAAATAAGCAACATCACTCCAGGCATCAGGTCAGGCATGGATCAGATGTAAGGGGTCTATGCTCCTGTTAAGAGTGTTTATATTATTACATAAGCAAAGGAGGTTATACTTCCACCTGTGCTTCGGGGACTTTGTAGTGTAATCCCATCTCAGATGGGACTATTATGGTATACCCACAGTCCAGATTTCCATACTTTGATCCATTCATTGACAACTCCAGTGTTGCCGCAATAACATCCTGCCTTTACCAGGGCCTTTATGAATTTTCAAGAAACTCACTCTAGCTACTTACCAACAGATTATCTTGCAGGGGAAATCCATGCATTTTAATGAGGTCAGGGGTCACCAGGCTTCTTTTTGGTCTAGCCATGCCAACGGACCAGGAATATGATGGGTTTTTATGAATCTCAGCAGAAATCTTAACCCGAAAAATGTCTCGCCTAAATTAGATTTTTGGCAAAATCCATGCATATTTAATGAGGTCAGAGACAACCAGAGTTTGGTAATGCCATGATTATCATGAAACTTGTTATAAATATAAACTTGTCTATAGCATTTTTTCACAGGAATTAATTTTTTGGCAAAATGCATGCATATTAAATGAGGTCACTGGTCACAAACATAAGAGTTAATTAAGACAGTATTGTATTGCCCTTGTATGTTTGTCTGCTTGGAAGATTACACAAAAAAGGTGCTGATCTGATTTCTTCAAATCACTGTAATTCAAATTTTAATGTGGATCTTGATACACAGACAGATCCAGTAGGACTAGGCAACAGATAAATTTTACTAGGATCATCTTGCCTTTATAGAGGTATTGTTCACCACTGAGTCCCATGCAATTAATTCAAGAAATATACATCCCTGAATATTGTAAAAAAAGTCCTGAAATTAATTCTGAAAATAAATTTCTTTATAAAATGATAAAATTAAATATCATAAAATTTTAGAAATGTTCATAATTGTGGGAAAAGTTGCTGATAGTTTGGAAAATTATTTTGACAATATTCATTTCCTTTCTTTGTAAGATAAAAAAATATTGCACATGAAAGACTGTATAATCAGTGGTTTTATGACTACTTAAGTTAAATTTATAACAATATGCAGCAATAAGAGATCAGTATTTAACAAAGTATTAATGCTTTTTGCATATACATTGAAACCTTGTTGTGTCGAACTCGCTAAAGTCGAATAATGCTTATGTCCAAGTTACAGACTCGATATTCTGGACAACTCTTGCTTGTGTCAAACCTCAGATGAGTCGAAGTTTTCTGAGGGTCCTTTCGACTTAGACACAACAAGGTTTCACTGTATATAAATATATATGTCAGATTCATGTACAAGTAAAGTCAATTGTAAAACGATACTATTTACAAGAGATAACCTGGTTCTGTTAAAGTCACTACAAATTTATGAAAGCTTAATCTTTCAATTGTACTTTTCATATTTAAGTAATTTAGTATTTCATAAATATGACCACCCCTAAATTATGACCACATTGGTCAGTTCCAAAGGTGGTTGTCATTGTAGGTTTCCATTGTAGTTGAACAAAGGACAAATCTGTTATTTCTTTTTCAGTATAATTCCTTAAGTAACTGAAATAAAAAATAAGATATATATATTAATTAAATATCAGTAATAGATATATAATAATTATTATGTAGACATGTATGAATATAAGTTTTCTTCCAGGTGCGTCACTTGTCGGAAAGTACCAGAGGAAGTCTGTGACAAAATGATGTCTACGATCTCAGACCGAATTCGTATCCCATCATGCTCTGGGTCTGGAGCAGTCCGTGTGAGACTGGACATTATCGTACCAGTGCTAGTAGTGGTATTTGGGATACTGTTGGCGGCACAAAGTTTCTACTGGACTATCTTCTCACTGGTTTCCACAGCAATGGGGTTGTCGTTATCATACAGAGCTTGGCTCAGGAAGAAACATAAAGAACGTACAAGAGTTTTCTACATTTTGGGATTAACATCCGGTATTTTTATGTATTTAATATTTGAATTCATTGTAGTAAGTTTCCGAGAAATTCTTCTGTGGGAGAACTTGCTTCTGAGCACTATGGTTGGTCTCATGTTTTATAATCTATATTTCGCTAAAGGTGACCCAGGTTACACTAAAATGGGGCACCCAGATGAAAACAAGGATGATGCATATGATAATGCAGGTCAGAGGTCAGCAGATTTTAAAGTAGATGTTGAAGAAGGTTTGCTTCAGAATCCAGTCGGCAACACTCTAGTGCAAAATTTTGGATTTAATGCCCAGGAAATGACGGAAAAAATTGGGTCAAAGGCCAAACACTTGTCGCAAGGACCAAGGATTCCTTCTGAAAGTGTTGTCTGGGTGGATTCTAGACCTGTGTCAGGTGTGTACTGTCTCATTAATATAATTACAAAATACAACATTAACCACTAGAGGGAACTATTTTGCCTTCAGTCAGGCCAGGAGTAGAACCGTATCTGTTGTGAGGTGGTGAAAAAGTACAAGTAGCTCCAGCTGTAATCACATAGTTGATTTAACTTTTGGTCCCTGTGTTTCTGCTGTTATATTTTAATTTGCATACTAGTATGTCATTGATTTACCTCTCTCATAGCCAGGACTTGAAGCTAAACTGTTTTTTCTGATTTAGTGACCCTTGTTTTTGCTTAAATGAATAAATCATTAAGAAAGTGTTCTTAAAATTGTAATTTCCTTAGAGAAAGAGGCTAAATTAAATTTATTTAACATACAGTTTATTTTTAATATATCTTGGTCACTGCAAATGTTACTATTCAGTGAAATACAGATGGAATTTTGCAGAGAGAAATGAAGACATTTTAATAAAGCAAACATCCATGTATGTTTTATTTACAGATGGTTTGTTGGTGACTTGGTGTTCGGAGTGCTATGCGCCACGTCCACCGCGGTCAGGTCACTGTCCACTGTGTGCTCGATGTATTGAAGGGAGAGACCACCATTGTGTTTGGTAGGTAAACCCATCACTAAAAACCAGACAACAGGTCTGTTTCAGGCAATTCGCTAATTTTATACTGCCAAAATCTCTCCCCTAGGGAACATAGATCTCAGTATGGGCACCTTTATCTCTGTTATAGGCACTTTTTATCTCTTTTATGGGCACTTTTTGCATGTCTGTGTAAATGGGTACTAGTACTTTGTTTTGGGAAAGTCATTGTTCTTGACACAATTGTGCAATGGGAACCTCCCTGAAATGGACACCTCCCTGTCATGACCACTATTCTGTTATGGGCACCTCTGTGTTATGGGCACCTCTCTGTGTTATGGTTACATTTGTTATTTTTTGTGACTTTTCTTTTCTTGATTGGTCAATGCCATGGTGATGTCTCTGTTTTGACCTTGTCTCTCGAGCACCTTCACTCTTCAGACACAGGTCTGTGTTTTATAATTTGTGTTAGCCACACCTGTCTGTTTTTGACCCAACTTAAAAGACCCTTATTTGTGACATATTTGTTATGGTTACCTCTCTGTAAAGGACACCTTTTATTTACGGTATGTTACTTTCAAATGTCCATAATGTCTGCTGTTTATTAATGAATAATTAATATCCACTACTTGAATATTCATATAATGTGCCTGTTTTGTAAACTAGTTCAGGATTCTGTTCTTATAATTTATAAGTAAAGGAAACAATTATATGCAATATAATATTCATGGGTTTCATGATTATTTTTTTTGCAAATAGGTTATGGGGACAAAACTACATGGCTGTTTATAAATTATTAAATATTGTTAACTATTGTGATTGTCACTGACCTGTTCAGCATGAAGCCTGGTTCTGTGGTCTCAAGGTAAGCACAGGAATCGAAACTTGGAAAATGGGCTTACTATGTACATTTACTTCTACAGAACTCCATTCTGGTTTTGGACTATGTGACAGGGCAGTATCACAAGCTTCCTCTCATTGAATATCCTGGTGTTTACCAGGCCCAGTGACCACTGCAGCTGCAGGCCCTGGGGGGTTTAATCTCCCCCATTGCTGGATCATACAACCAAGGAACCATCAAAAGGCACACTTGTTTGTTAGTGAAACATGGCCATTGGCATTCCCACTGAGCCTGCAGGGTACTCAACCTGGGTAGGGGCTGACAGTGAAAAATCTCATCGCCTTCTGAGATTCAATCTCAAGATCTTCCAGCTGCGTCCTTTGCTCTACCCCTGAGCCACAGAAGCTGGTTTCAGGAATCAAAGATTGGACAATGTGAGTTTGAATCTAACCCAAGGAATGGTAAGATTTTTCATTATCAGCCTTTACACTTGATGAGCACTCTGTAAGCTTAATTGGAAGGCCCCACAGGCAGGTATCACTTAAAAACAGGTGCGTCTTTGGAGGGGATTCCTTGGTGCTGCCATCCCGGAATGGGGGTGATTACACATCCATGATTTGCAGGTGCAACAGTTACCAGGCCTAGTTGACACCAGGCTATAAATGAGAGGAAGCACATACTGCTTGCCCTGTTGTAATGTCCAAAATCAAAATGGAAATTTGCAGCTGTACGAACAGTTTAAATTAAGTTTAAAGAATCGAAGCAGTTACCTTCAGCAAAGTGAAAATAAAAAAAAAATCATAATAAATATCATTTTATATTTTTATGTTTTGTAGGATAGACAACTGTGTTGGAGCCAGAAATCATCGAGCGTTCTTCATGGCCTTGTTGCTGCTAGTGATAAATGGTTTCTATGGCGCCCACCTGACCTTGACGACGGTCTGTACACCAGAGATCTACTTCGACTGGTTTCTGTTTCCAAGTGACTGTCGCTTCATCTACTCGGATTACTTGTAAGTATTTTGTATTTGTGTCCCCAAGTAGACAATGGACAGAGCGTTACACTTTATATTACCTGGTTATCCCAGTGCCAAAGTGAATAAAATCTGCAGTGAACTACTGACCTGAATTTCAATGAAGATAAACAAATTAAAGGGACATATTCACATAAACAGTATGTTCAAAATACATGAAGTATAATATTTTCGCCTTAACATATTATGGTATATGCTTATGTTATGTTTTGATACCATTTGCTTACTCCTTGTAACAAGTGGAAAGAAGCTTGCTCAAGGTGCTATCAGTGGATCAAAATTTAAACAATGCATATGCCAATAGTTTTCTGTATCATTCCACTTCACAGTTCAAGATTTTATAAATTTTAACTGGTATGTCTTCAAAATAAATTCTTTCATATTTCTTCTCCTTGTTGCTGGGGCAATTGATTCGCTTTTGTCTGTCTGTCCATCCATCAGGTTTTCTTTTCTGTGCGATAACTTTCCTAAATATTATTCTATTTCATTCATATTGGGTCAGTCATTGCTCTCATGCATACCTTGGATGGCATTGGTTTTGGAGTGTCTGTCTAAAAATTTATTATCACCAGCACCAAAACAAAAATAATTTTCCTTTTTTTGTTCCCAAATCAGAACAAATATTATGACAAGTGGATACTTGTTCAGGGGAAACTAAAAATTAAAACATCTTTTGACAAGGCAAGCATGAAGATCACAGTAAGCTAAAATAACAAGAGGCAGAAGCTGGGGACATCTGTTTCACAAATTTGCTTGTTTTCTGTACCATGCCAGTTCACAATCCAAAGTCTTAACTGATATTTTTTCAGTGTTTCATATTAACTCTTTTTCTTTGGGAGTTGGCGCACATGTGCAAGATCGTAACTCTTGTCATGCTTTTAACTAGCACACGGGAGATGTGTTTACTCACACACAGAATCATAATAATCTATAAAACAGGTGAATTGCAGAGAGTTCACCCATGTGATGAGATGGATTTGTTTTGGGAAATACTTGTTTTCATCCAGAATGAACTAATAGCAAGAGATAATACCAGAACACATATAACTGTAAATGTGTATGTGCAGTGAAACTCCTACTTGCGAACAACTCAGTAAGGCGGACAACTCACTAATGCGTACACTAAATCTCAGTCCTTCAAATTTGCCTCTTTATTATGTTTAATGTTAACTCAGTAAAGCGGACAACTCATTATCCCGGACAACGGACAAACTTTTCTGTCCCGCCTGCGTATCCAGTACATATTACGACCCTCTAAAGCAGATATAAATTGCGAGTTCTGTTTTGTTCATATGTCTGCCGGGAGGTGGCACTCCGAGGTCATGACCTCGTATGACCTGTTTTGGTCTAAGTGACAGCCCGAGGACAAGCGTAATTTGGTGAACCATTTTGATGTAACATGTGGATATACAGTCGAAATTGGTTATTTCTATTAATGTAAAGATATCACAATCATTACTTTATTAAGACTGGGCGGTCAATCAGAAAAAAACTAAGCTTTCAAACAGCTTTTCATTTGACAAGACCACCATCAAAGACTAAAGATCGTGCATTATGATCGGTGTCAGGCCTGGGGAGCCTTGATTAGTTAGCGGCAGTTTCCACTTTGTAATGGTGATTGCATTGTGAAGACTATCCTTTCACAAATAATCAAGCTGTCCGGATGCTGTCAGTAACCATTCTTCAATATATCTAGTGCAACCATCTATGAACTATGCTTACTTAGAAGATGAAGCATGGTAGGTCGAAGTGAAACTGCCTAGATTCGTGTGGGAGGCCTAGCTGATGAAGTTGAAAGAAAGAAAGAGAGTTTCTGTCTTTCCCTTTTAATAATTATATAATATAAATTACAAATGCATATTTAAGCTATTTTCAAAATGATTTAATTAAATTTATATATTTCAAATTAAGCGTGAACATAATCAAAACAGAGGATATCAGTACCTTTAGATGAAAAATTGACGCAATATGCCAACTCCTCTAAACAGGACAACTCACTAATATGGACAAATCTTCCAGTCCCTTGAGTGTCCGGCTTAGAGGAGTTTCACTGTACCTCTAAACTAGCCAACGAACATGTTTGCCACAAGTACTGATTTACTGTTGATAATCTGGTTTTAACTACCTAGACTTATGATTGTTCTGAATAGGTAGTTGATGCTCAGTTGTTACTACGGTACAGTCTCACATGAACCCCACTGCCAGAGCATCTAAATGTAATGCAATAAAGAAAAGAAATTTACTATCCTAGTATACCATAATAATAAGGCTTTATATGGCCATTCTGTTTTAATTGTATTCCATATTATAGTGCTATGGAAAACAACTCATAAAGCATTCGTAAATACAGGGTACTTTTAGTCAATTAAGTACAGGGTATTACTAGATTTACTAGAGTACCTATGCACAATTATGTTGATGAGTACTGGGTACATATATATCTGTTTTTGCAGTTGCAAAAACTCAGCTTTTCTAGTTAAATTCATACTTTTGTTAATTAATTAAAGATTATTTTGTTTATTGATTAATGATTATTAGTTTGTTTAACTGTTTATACCTGCTTAAGTTAAGATGTACTATCGGATAAATAGTAAGAAATAATTTAAATGGAGTATTTAAATGATTTCCTAGTTGAGATGGAAATGAATTCTTACTACCTATTAGGCCAAAAAAAAATAAGGTATGGTTCTCAGGCACTTTTTATCAGAAATCAGTGCGGGCGGGCGGTATTTTATTTTTGACCTTTTTTTGGATGTTTCGATAAAAATGTCATATAATCAGGAAAAAGCATGAAAAAAAACAATTTTTTTCTAAACACTACATAAATTGTATTATTTATCTTCTTGAAAGATAAAAATCAAAATAAAAATTTTTGATGCGGGGGGTTAAAATTGACGCGGGCGGTGCCTGAGAACCATACCTTTTATTTTTTTTGGCCTGACATGCACAAACATTAAACCAAGTCCAGTTGAACCTGTCTGAAAGACCACCCATCCAATTAGACAACACTTGAGAGAACTGTAAATATATAAAATTGGTTATAGCTTGATTACCTGTCTTATAAGACCACCTGTGAATTAAGACCATTTTCGGCCAGTCCCACGAGTGTCTTATTACACAAGTTTCACTTTACATCACTCCAGGCCACTTTATAGCTTTGTGCATACTGAAATAAAACATTATAATATTAAAGGGGCCCAATCACCTATATAACCTTTTTAAACTAAAAGTAAGCCCTTGGAGCTTTTATAATAAATAGGCCAGTAAACAGGGATATCACCACAAACAGACTGCTTGTTTTCTTTATATGAACGTATTTGTAATATGTGAGGGCCCGCCAAAATAATCAAAATAAATTAAACAAGGGTATCTGGCAGCAAGTCAGAAAAGCAAGAGCTTTGCAAATGGTGTTTTGCAATGAGCGACCTTTCTACCAACCATAGATATGCAACCTACCACATAAGGTTAAATGTTTTTTATCGTTTGTCAACATTGCTGTGTCTACCAACATCTCATACATCTTTCACGGGGATGTTATAAGAACTTTCCATTACCAGAATTAACGCATGATCATTAATATATACACAGAGGAAGCCAGAAATCACATAAATTCTTTTTCAAAAGGTAGGTTTATGGGCATCTTTAAAGTTATTCTTTTGTATTTTTCAGGACCTCCCTGTGTTTTGTAGCGGCCATCTACTCGATCTTGCTGTCAGCGGTGATGTCATTGATTTTGATTCAGCAGATCATTCTGATCTCGCAAAACCTGACTGGCCAAGAGCTTGCCCGAGCAGCGCAGAACAAATGGATTAACGTTTGTGTGTTCGTAAATAATAACCTCAATAACAGAGGCTTCAGGAGAAACTGGAGAGATTTCTTGTTGAACCGACGTAGCCAACAGTATCCTGGGGTCCCTTTGTGACCTTGACCTTTTGAAATTCTTAACATCAGTTAATGAACTTGATAATTGTGATAAAAGTTTATTTAGGACTGACTTCATGAATATTCAGAAGTCTCATTGAAATGTTGATCCAATGAATATTCAGTTAGTCCCCTGTGACCTTGACCTTTAGAAATTCTGAAAGTCAGTTATTGACCTTGAACTTTTAAACCATAAGAGTTTAAGTGTGACTGACTTTCTTAATATATTTTAAATTGTGACTTCTTGAATATCATGTCTCATGATTTTGTTCCAATGAATATTCATGAACAGTCACCACTGTGACACCTACCCAGCCACACCCCTGAAAATCAATACATGACTGTCCAAATGCAGTTTTTAAATTGCTTTACAGAAAACCCTGTTTTAGGTTCTGCGAAATGTTCTTACCGAAATGGCTGCCCTATAAAGTGGGGCCAAGAACTCTGGTGAAGGTCGTTTTGTTCTGTGGAATGTCACAGTGACCTTGACAACCGCCCCACAGTTAATTCATCATTCTTGACTTGTAGTGAGAATTAAACATACCTATCAAAGATGTCTCATTCTATTTAACTCCGCTAGAACACCATATATCTGACATATTTGCTGTGACTTAGCAATATGTATGCTAAAACCTGAACCTGGTGTTTGACAGGATTTACCATAACTTCCCCATTGGCGATTTCATTTTCAAACCAGATTATAGTTTTGTGCTTGGGAAAACAACCACAAGCCAAGTAGAACAAAACAGGCATTTTAGACAATGCATTGCTCTGTCAGTTTACAACTTTCATACCATTAGGACAGATAGATATGATGTCCACGTGGACCTTTCACTGGAACCTGTTTTTTGGATGATATACTTTCAGATATATGGCAGTATGTTGTGTTATTGCTCATTTAAGAATGTTAACAGTTCTGGATACCATTAGTTATGTTATTTGTATTTATTATATTATGTTAACTGGCTTCAATGCTGTTTTTCAAAGTCAAGAGGTATTGACTGATGTATAATTTATTTGGTAACATGCATACATATGACACACACATTTAAAAACAAATCTCACAGCTAATTTCAAGTTACTGTGTCTTGTAAAGTGTATGAGGTCAGTACTTTGTGTCATTTTGAGTGTTTACCAAATGGTACAGATTCACTCACAACTAGGAAATTTTGTTTCATACAAGACCTGTGAATATTGTTGATATTTGTATTTTCCACCACTTCTCAGTATTATATATTTTGTAAATGATCTGTGTTGTGATAGAAAAAACTGCACATTAGAAATGTGTACCTATTAATGGTAGGAACCAGTTGTAACTGACTTTGTACATCAGGCTGAATGATCAAGGTATTGGCTGGGTTTGAGGCTACACAAGGATCAGTTTCACTGCCATCTGCTGCTGTGTGTCTTATTGTTTTACAGGATAAGCATATTTTTTCTGGATGATATGACCATAATGCATGTGCATACATAATATTTTGTGTGTGATCAATAATTAAAATTTGCAACTAATTGATTATGAATAAAAAGGACCAATCACTTATATTATCAATAATTTGGAACATCACTAGTCCCTGTTAAGGATGGACTTTATTATTTGTCTATTATTAAACAGACGATTTACACAGGAGGGAGGGTAGCAAACCGTTTAATGTTTTGGGTTCCATAAGTCTGCAACTAAAATGCAGATTCCATAGGTACTTAATACAATTATACATCTATCAAAACATCAAATTTATAGTTACCAGCAGTATACCCATAATTTCGACATGCGACCTCAGAAGTCCAGGTTTTAGTGCGCAAAATGTTCAGTTAGTGAAACATGGCAGCCCTCATGAGCTGTTTCATGAAACTTGGGGTGATACCCAGTTGTGTGGGGATGCAATACTAAAGTATGCTCGGGACAGTGTCAAGGCATTAAATCTGTGTATGGGGAGAGTTTGTTGGCATGTATTGGCAATGTTTAGATCAAGATAATGCTTTTTTAACCACACCCTAATCCTCATAGCCGGATATCCAATGTATGTGATGCTAATGCATTGTTAAGTTTAAGTGGGAAAAGAAAATAAGTAAAAATACAATATTGTGATGCAAATCCATCTTAATTTAGGTCTCACGCACACATGTGATGTGTTATATTTTATGTGTTATTTACCGGTTTGTTCCATATTGTCTTTGAATTAGACTGAAGGTCACATACCCAAAGGCCAGTACAGAGGCAACAACCAACAAACCAGTCCAATATTTTTATCAGAGGGCCATGCATGTTATCAACACAACTAGCCGTGAAGTCACTCTGCTTTCAAAGCACACGCATGCCAGCACCTTGTCATATTCATAGACGGCTTTGTTGTCAGTTTAACTCACAGAGTGTAGTGATGTCACATGCCCTGTGATGCCTGTCATTGGGCACAGTGATGTCACACGAATGTTAATTTCATTCTGGGGCATTCCATCACCACTTGATGAACTGATATGAGCCTGGTGTATTAGATAAATGTACATACTGCCCACGAGCACTGACATGAACTTTGAATGACACATCATTTCATGTATGCCTTTGTATCTGTACGATAACATTCGAGGGCAGTTAATAGATTTGTAATTTAATAATAATATGTAATGGCTGTATTCACTGTGATAAAGCAAGAAACACCAACCAGAGAAATGTTCTGTAAACCTAAGTCTGTTATCTAGTATGGTTGTCGAACCTGTATGTAAATACTGTTTCCTTCGATTTATATGTATAGTCTCAGATCTTTCACATTCCAACAGAAGAATATGTAGCTTATGAAGGGTGTACTTAATATGATAACGTAATACATACATGTATTCATGGAATGGTATCTGTCAGTCTTATGTTTAACATACTGCAAGTTTTTATTGTGAAGTAACAAACGCACAGTGTATACTGAAAACTGTTAAGTATTTATTTTGAGGCAGTCGTCTGATGTTTGCAGAATAGCAAGAGGTTTATGGGAACACTAAAGGTATCTTTTAAATTGATATTGTAGTTTTGGTACCATAACATATTTTATATCTGTGTATGTGGATGTCCTGCAGGGGGCAGTTTAATCATTTTAATTCTCAATTAAACCATAAATGAGATGAGGACTTATTTGATTTTGGAACAGGTCACCAGACAGACATAACCAGTGTTTTAATGCATTTGACTAAAATTGCAAATTGACACATCAACATGACTGGAAAAAATTATCCACTAGATATTATGATAATAATACTCTGTCATAGGGGCTAACTGAACAATTATTTTTATTGCTTTGAAATATTACTGAATGGAGCTTGTGAGGATTTGTTTAATTTACACACATTAAAATCACTTTTTCAAAATACTGTTTTGTCTTTTCTGTTGAAAGTGTGTGAAAAAGTTATTTAACCTAAAATTGAAAGATAACTTATAAGGGATTTTACATATTTTCACGAAACTAACCATAACTTTTTGTCAACAGACATCTCACCCGAGTTTAATTATAGGCAAAATCCACACAGGTTTAATGACGTCACAGGTCACCAAGCTACTTTGTGGTGTCGCCACAATAACTTACCTGGAGAATGATGGATTTTGATGGAACTCGACAGAAATGTTAACCAATATAATATCTCACAATCCATGCATATTTATGTGGTCAGGGATTGACATACTTTGGTGGTGTCGTGACGACTTGCCAAAATTTTTATGGATTTTCATGAAACTCATATTAACCAATAGTTTCTCCCTCCTGAAATAAATTCTAGGCAAAATTCATGCATATTTAATGAGGTCAGAGGTTACAAGACATACAACAGGGGAATTATGCATCCTTCCTGCGCTTGTTTTAAGTTGGGGTACTGGGGCTGCCCCTATTGACATAATATTATGAAAAGAGGGATAAAACTGTGCTGTTTAAGAAATGAATTTTCTTATCCCTGGCATCAAATACATGTAGTATGCAAGATATAATACTATAAGATATGATAAGATACATATAATAAAAGAAACTTCACTCCGAGATTATCTCTCAACTGATGTAGCTCTATGTACCAGGAAAGCTCACTTTGGTGGGATAAGTACATATTACATGTCGCAGCTTCAGTTAGGAATTTTACAGTATATAAATATTAACCTCATGATTTTATTTTGTAGTTATAAACTCTAATATAAAATAGTAATATGTGGTTGAAGTAAAACATTTGGATAAAGAATGATGACCAATGGAAATAATAAATAAAGACATCTGTTTTCACACTTTTAATAAAGAATCTTGTTCTGTGAATTCTGCAGTAAAATGTAAACAATGTATACGGCATGAATGTCAAGCTTACATGTGAAAACCCCATGGACTTGTGAATACAAATTTATGGCATATAGCAAGAACCAACAAAAATAGGTCCCACATTTAAATGTCTGGATTGAATTATTATTTTAACTCTGAGCAAGCCCATGAACATCTGATAACAGGTCTCTCTGTACACTTGTGTTTCCAATGAAATCATAGATTGATCAAATTAATTCCTCACTGATCAAATGCTCTGATTTTATAGGTTAGGTGTTAAAATCTTGTTTATATCTAGTATATGTATCAAACAGATGGAATGATAGTTAAGTCCTCAACATACATTCACTGTATTCAGTCTGTATAAACATTTTAATGTGTATGGTAAACTACCCTTGGCAAAAGGATTTGCATGCTAAAAGGTTACTGCCCTGGACTTCCAAATTCCAGAGAACTTAAGTAAAATTTTTGTGTATAATGTTTATTATAAACCTAGAAATGATGAACACTGAAATGCAGAGGGGACAGAAAAGATCTTTTTTTTAGCAGAGGTTGTATTTAACATTGTGTCTGGTCATGTGCAATATAATATATCTTTAACAATTAACTCTTCTCAGGAGAAAAGTTCCAGCTTTGCTTCCATTGGATACATATGCTGGGCATCACATGGGGGTACCCATGGCAATGTATCCATGACAACTCTGTTCAACAATGTAAACATAAACAGTTTATGGCTTTAAAAGCATGTAAATTGATATTACATCATAAACACATCTTATGCATTACAGTCTTCTGTCAAGTTCAAATCAAGTGGCTTGTATTCAGCAAAATTTCAATCAGGAGGATGATAGATTGATATGTTACTGATGTACTATGTATAAAATATATTTCCTCTGATAAAAGTTGGTGGCAGGCATCACTCTTGGCACATGTGTACGATATGTTGTCCAGGAAAAAGAGAGCATGTCATCAAAGCATGAAGGTCTGCATCACATTTTTGTGATAAGTTCAAATACCATAAAATTCCTTGCAGAAGTCGCAGTCTTATTACAAGTCTCGCCCTGACTTTTAGGTTCCAAATTGGGACAAGTCATTAAGAAAAGATGTTTCTCAAGACCGTGGTGAAGGAACCCCAAATTTATTGCTCAACTGACATTGTCCCGTGTACCAGGAAATCATACTTTGATGGTATAAGTATTATTACAAGACAGAGCCCAATTTTGCCTTAAAATCCTGGTTTTTAGAATTTGAATTCCTAGTACAAGCTGTGACTTCTGCAAGGAATTGTACAGTAGTTCTTTTTGGACGGAGCTGTTGCTACACATAAACATTGCGGACGGCATCAAAATCACAGGATTGGAATGTTTGATATCACAGTGAAACATTTGCGATAAAACTTCAGTGGGTGCATTTTGTCCACAACTGTCTTCAACAATACTTGATGATGATAAAATGCATTAATTATATTACATTGCATAGCACTTGGTTTGTCATTGACTAACTCTGACTGACAGGTCTGGGGGGAACGCCACTCCCCTGCGGCAATGGGGGTTGTGCGGGAGGAAGAATATGTCCTCCTTTCCTAGAGAGCAGTGTAATTTCTTCTTTTAATGCTTCAATTTCTTGCGCCTGCAGATGTACCAGCTGTATTAGCCTCTGTCTCTCGTGTATATCTGTCTTCTTGGGTCCGCTAAACTCTGACCCCTGAAAATAAAAGATATTTCTTGATAAGTCTTAAGAAGTACACTACAGGGTGTTGAGTAGACTCTGTTATGGTTTGATAAATTATAGACTGATCAACTTGTAAGATTAAAACCTTGGTCCACTACTGACCCAAGGCCCCTTTTTACATGTTTTAAGATTACATTGAATATATAACATTGAATTTAAATGATAATATATGCAGACAATAAAAAATTCCATACAACAGACAAATGTACTGTTTTCTTAGACAAAATGTGCAACAATGTTACACAGAATTTGTTAATATGCATACACTCTGTTCTACAAGCATTGCATTTAATCAGTTTCAAATGTTTTGATGGTCACAGTTGTTCAGAGAAGACTTTGCCAAACAGAGGTTACCATTACAACCTGTATTACCACTGCCATTGGAACATGACAACCCGCATTATCACTGACAGTGGTACCACTAACAACTTCTCTGAGACCACACCTCAGTTGTGCCAGTTTTTGTAGGAAGTGTGTCATATAGCCTAGGTCTCACTTATTCTATGGTTCATCATGTCCGTGAAGGTCGCAGGAGGACTTGTGTGGCCATTTGCCTGTGTCACAGGACACCGTAGGGGGATGTGAATGAAAAGGTGAATGAGGGGTCCATGTTCTCTTTAAATTGTCCAAAGAGAATGAGTTAAACGTGGCCCCAAGAATAGAGATGTACAGCTTGTGAGCTTGGTCAACCTAGGTGGTGGCCCATAGGTAAACATGGATGCAGGAACATGGGTACTGTGAGGCTGCTGTGACACTGCCATAGATAAATGTATATTATGTATATAAAGTAGTGAACAGAACAGAGGATGTCTCAGCATTCTGCTTTGATAAGCCATGTGTGTATCATGGGAGAGCGTAGATATAACCTTGACAAAGATATAGCAGTACTGTAGATGTAAATGCCATTTTCCAGCTTGCTGTAACTAAACAGTGAGAAACTATAAAAGGATGTGGTGAGACCTAGGCTTAAGGGAGGGTGGGTGTTACCTCATATATCCTGAGAAATAATACATTTCTTTAGAAGGAGCATTGCAGCACCATCCATCAGGAACTATGTGAACTATGCAAGAATAGGTCAGATGCTCAAATGCTCTCAGTATGTTAATAATCACAGCTGTATATACTGACCAGATTTTTCTGCCTTGAATCAAGAGCTTTCTCAAACTCTTTCTTCTCAGCCAGGAGCATGTTGAGTTGATCCAGACGGTTTGTGTTTTCTCGAATCAGATCTGTGATGTGGTCCTTGGCTTCTTCTATACGATTCTGTAAAAAAATGAATAAAATAACAAAAAATAATATCCTAAAAAAATAGTCTGTGAAAATAACATTATGAATGGACAATTGATAAATGAACAGTTAATAAATGAATGAACAGTTCATAAATGAACTGACATCTGGAATTGAAAGGGTGCATCTTCAGCATAAGTTGATACCAACAAAATTATTAGCCATAAAAACCAAATAAACACTGGAAATGCTGGCAAAGTGGAAAATATTCATTCAATATTATAGCCATCAGTGTTCTGTTCTTCACTGGATCTGGCTGCCCATTTCATGCCCCTTTGGGCTTCCGAAGAGACTTAGATTTCCTATATTTTCATATTTAAAGTCACAATTTAACATTTTATGTGCCCCCTGCAATCAGAATTGTGTCCCTAATGGGGCTCATATACAGCTTCACGTCTCATACAGCTGTTATACACTGCAGTCCCTCCAGATCTCCTTCATGTTAACCGCTGCTTTGTATAGCAAGATTCTCCAGTCTCACCACCAGGGCCCACACAGGGCATACCAATGTAATCAGACCAATGAAACTGAAAGTGTGGTATCACATTGTGCAGACAATTCCAAGTTTTAAATACCTGACACCCTGTTCTCATTGATCCTATTCTTGGCCCTGTGACAGCCCTAGTATTGAGACCAAAAAAAACTTACTTGGTCTGATTACAATTGACCTCACCACCAGAGCCATTATGCCCCTCCCTTCTGACCTAATTATTATAATGAGCCCCCCAAAATGCTCCTACACAGAAGGCCTTCCTTGCGACAGCTTTTATCAGGACAATAATGATGTCACAAAGGTTGATGACGTAGACGTCGCATTGACCGACGTCATCATCTGGAATCGCTGCACTGATGAATATGTTGCAGTCATTGTGAACTTTCTTGCAATATTTTGGATTATTTGTCTCATACAAATAAAGTGTCATGCAGGTAAAAGAATTTTATTCACTCGGTAGTCGGAGGAATGGCTCATGCAACATTTGGCATAGAACTTTTTATACTATCTCCCTTGTATAAAAGTATATCCCGGAAAACACGCCAACATGGGTACTGTTACAGACTACACGTGTTCTGTTTGGGAGAGGTCTCACAAATTAAGCAAATTTATTATGGTCAGGTGACTCACAGTTTACAGTAACATCGGCGACCTGATTGGCTGCATGGAACAGTTATGCTCATGATTATTCATTACATGAATAGGGTATTAAGGTCATGTAAAGTGCATGGTGAGGTCAATTCAGTGCTGTGTGCGCACCCTGGTGTTCAGGCCCAGAGAACCATGCTACATTAAGCAACAGTTAAGATGGAGTGATCGCAGTGTATAACTGCTGCGTGAGGAATGTAATGCATAACCAATTATAATTAAGTTGCAGTCACAATATATCATGGTCAAAATCAAAGAAGGTTGCAATAGGTTATTAAACTCTTGGCCTTTATGTTGGCCTTTTTTTTCATGTACACCAGGTGGCACAAGTGTAGTGAAAATTTCCCTACCTCCCACTCTACTAATTGATCTGAGCATTCTTTTTCCGTCATACGGAGCCTCTCTTTCAGTTCTTCAATGTTTCTGTTGACAGTAACGGTCTCCAGTTTCTCCAGGTCCACGATTCGTCCAAACTTCTGCAGCATCATCTTATTACACTGTTCTTCCAGTTCGCTGATTCTTGCTTGGAAGGTGCGACGGTCTTTGATGAGTTCAACATGTTTTTTTCGGGACTCCCTTTAAGAGAGACAGAGAGAAAAATTTTATTTGTAATAAAAGTAATGGATACATAAATATATATTTAACATATCATTTTTAAATTTTTTTTATCATGTCAGGAGACTGGTGTTAAGGATTTTAATCCACTGACGGTTTGTAACTAGGGACCAGTCCATGTTTAATAGATTTTGTGACTGAGGACCAGTCCATGATTAACAGAGTATTTTATGACTGGGGACCAGTCCATGATTAAGAGAGTGTTTAGTGACTGGGGACCAGTCCATTCCTTACTTTTGCTGTTTTTTCTGCAGTGACTTCTCATGCTCTAGTTCTTTAATTCGGTGCTGCAGCTGAACGACACCTAACGACTCAAACACCAGGCACTGTGACAGGTCCTGAGGCAGCGCTCCGTTCACCATGTACTGGATCTGGTGTAGCTTCAGCGTCACCACCACGTCCAACTCGTTCAACTTACGCTGCTTCTCAAGCTGTCAATAACAGAAAAAAATCACAAATATGAATGCTGTGATTTCCTTTTTAATTGCAAGATTTCTTATTCCCGATCTTTGCAAAAGAAAAATTATCGTGTCAATAAAACCTTGTATCAATTATATCGATGACTGATCCCTCGTAATTATATCGGGTGTATTTTTGCATAATCGATTACCAATGATAATATGTGCACATCCAAAGACGTCATAATACATAGAAAAAATATACCAATTCTATCAAAGATATAATAAAGACAGGGCAGAAAATAACAAACAGCACTATAACTAAACCTTTTGCAATGAATAAGAGTTAACAACTCAGCCATTACCTTGAATTTTCAGCATAATGTAGAACAATGCAGTCAATATTAAAGGTATAATTTTGCACAGAAGATTCAAGTAATATAAAAATTTAAAAAAAAATAATCAATTAATAACAATCATTAATAGTTTTTTTTATCTTCAATCACTGAATATGAATTCACAACAAATTTCTTCAATAGTAATAAAGTAAATATATCAAACCTGGAAGGCTTCAAGTTCATTTTCTGCATTTTTCAGAGCGGCCTCTATAATTTTTGCTTTCTTTTGAAGGTTCTCAAGGTCTTTTTTCAATTGTTCAAAATTTTTCTTTTCTTCCGCTAAAAGTTCTTCAATGTCCAGGCGTTTTTCACGCATAGCACATGTGTTGTCATACAGTGTCTGATCACAGCCCGGCGGGCACACATCAAGGTCGTAACCTCCGGCTTCGGAGTCTGACTCTTCATCAGATTCTGACCAATCAGATTCATCATCACTTTCATCGTCACTCTCTTCGTCAGAACCTGAAAAATATTGTTAGATGTGTAAGGATAAAGGCCTGTTGATTTAACTGCAATACTGCCTCGAACATAAAGACAAGCATATACTGAATGTTTTGACACTATACATTTGTCATTGTAGAGATAATATCCTTAAGGTACTCATAATTTCACAAAAAATTTTCATTAGATAACACTAGAAACAGAGGAAAACAACATCTTCAAGAAAAAAAAACTTTATTATTTATAATATTTTATAATATTATTTTAAATATTATAATATTATTTCATGCTTTGTCAAGAGCCCCTTGAGCCATTTTTATATATTTTTTTTCTAAATACAAAGGATATGAAAAAAAGCAATGATTAAACAAGGCACTGAAGTAGAATTTGTCCAACAGGATATTATTGCCTTAACTGACTTTGAGAAGAATTTTAACAACTTGTTATAGATTTGACATTAAATACATTTAGCTGGTTCACAACACATTAAAATACATGAGTAAATAAATATGTGTGTGTGTGTGTGTGTGTATAAATATACACACACGTTTATACATATATATATAAAAGTTAGGATATGTATGTACCATCTCCTTCCGTAGTCTTCTTCTTGACACGTTTAATTTTCTTCTTGAACACTTTCGTCAGGTAATCAGCGAATTTGTTGTTTTCTCCGAGCGACGTGGTGAATGCCTGGTGGAGCGTGCGCTCTTTCTCCTGCTGTTTCTCGATGTCTTTTTTCTTCACTTCTAACTTCTGATTGATGTCTGCTATCTGAAAGTGTCAATAATTTCAAATTTATTCATCAAAAAAACTTTTCATTTCTCTTCTAGCAGTTCCAGAGGACATTTTTGAAAATTTAATACAGATGCATCTTTCCACTTGGCTTTCATTTGAGAACTGAGCATGATAAGCCATCCAGACCTCTTGTATGACAGAATTTATATGACATCACTAAAAGGCTGATATTTGTGGCTGATATACAGCCCAAAACAAGGTCAATTCCGATGTTTACAGAGAATCTAAGAAGTCTGTTCCGAAGGAACAGATGTACTGAAAGTCCAATGTTTGGGTGCATGTGCTGATTTGGTGTTTTAAGCCATTACTTTCGCTGTTAAGCTTGAATACACATAATAAAACATATAAATATTGTTATTTGTGTTATTTTCTTCCTTTGGAAGGCATTAGTGGAGTCAGTATATATTGGCGGTTTTTATCTGTTTTAGGCCAGAAAAACGCCCACCAATAACGATTCATGTGACTGTGGCCTGACACAAGCAAACCTAGGACAGAATTAAGACCATGAAATCATCTTATCCTTACATATGGCAGAGAATAAAAAACTTATATTCAATATAAGAATCTGACAGGAAATATTATCAATTTTTTGGTTTACACCCAATAAAACTGGTATACATGTACTGATAATTCTAAAAATAATATTAAATATATAGACATCTTTTTTTTCTCATTAAAATTCCATTTCAAATCAATACTAGAATCACATGAACAAAATGGTATGCAGCTCCAAAGACAGTGTCCAGCCACAGTCGATTGAATCCTTATTTTAAAGTGACATTGGGAGAAAGTGATAGATATAGATATATATATATATATGACAAATGCGTGTTTTCAACACCTCTTTACTGTTATACGCCATCTTTGTAAGAAGCAAGGCACAACTATATACTCATTTAGTGCACAGTTTCATCCTTTTCTGGATAAAAACACAACAACAAATAGAAATTCACGTGAGTTAGGTCCAGCTCTAAAAAACACATTCTGAGGTGCATTCCTGAAAATGACCTTGCTGAGTTGGTCCTGCCTCTCCTGGTCCTTGGTGTCAACCTTCGCTGCCAGAACGTTCTCTCTCTTCTCAAAGTCCTTCAGCAGTAACAGTTCTTCAAACAGTGTCACGTGCCTGAGGAGAAACATATATATCATAAATACTGGATATATATATATAAGATATATATCTTCATATATTTGCTTATTCATTCATTCTCTATGGAAGTTACCAGGGATTGCTAAGCAACTGGTATATCTATTTTTAAAAGGACTTAGATTTATCTTAAATGTGGCTTCATGGCATAAAAAAAATCTGGCTTGCTCACACAACAAATAAGAGTTTTTCTAAATGACAGGCATGAAACACTTGACAGTGTATTACGTGAGATCTGCATTATTCATTTCATTATCTTACCTAAGATCCGAGTTCTTCATTTCAATATCTTACCTGAGATCTGCATTCTTCATTTCAATATCTATCTTGAACTTGTTGTGCCTGAGACATCTGAGCTCTGCGTCAAACATCCTGAGTAGATCATTGTACCGCTTAAACAGCCGGTCTCTCTCATACAGCAACCTGCCAATCAAATACATTATTTTGAAAAATGTCCATATTACACTGTTGTAAAGGAGGAGATGCTGTAAAACATGCCTTTCACAAGAAGACTCAACGTTAACAGTAACACAGACTTAATTTTAAAAGGACACTATCATCTACCATTTTAAGAAAACCAACACTTATTTTCGGTTGTGTGCACAATCATTGAGGGATTTACATTATATATATTCTATTACACATCTAACATCACTTGAAGTAACATTTTCACCTGCAGACTGTTACTCTACTGATGAACTCGTTCAAACCCTAACAAATGCCTCATGCGCTAGGGAATGCACATAAAAGATATGAATAAATAAAGTACTTGATTAGTCTGTCAGTATCCTGTAATATAATTCTTCATTTTAGATTAACCCTGATATCAAGTTTGATGAACAAAGACACTTAAACTGTATGAATGTATGCAGAAAAACTAAGGGACTACCATAAAATTCCTCGCAGACGTTGCAACTTGTACTACGAAATAAATTCTAAAACCAGATTTTCTGGAAAAGTCGGGGTGTGACTTGTAATATGAACTTACTGAAACAAAGTAATCTTTCCTAGATCAACTGAGAGATAACAAGGGATTCCGTTCACAAGGGCTTTGAGTAACCTCTTTACCAATTGCTATTCCCCATTCAGAACCTGAAGGTCAGGTTGCTATTTGTAATAAGGAAGTGACTTATGGTAGAAATTTTGCATGCGATAAAAAATTTTTTTTTTTTATTTTAATAGAAGCTTTTTGGGAATTATATTTAAAAATTAGAATAACAGGTCTGGGAGCCCTTCACTCTAAAAAAGTCTTGAATTCCAGTTCCCCTACGAGGCAAAATTTGTTATTAAAAGTACACAGAAACAATCACAAATGAAATAAGTATGAGGAAAAGTTTAAAAAAAATGTTTTCTGGATAAAGTTTTATCATAAAAAAAATTTTCAGTGGCAAGATTAAAGTTTAGAGGTGAATGGTTAAATAATGGCGGGAGTACTAATGTTTGTATTAAGAGTTGACCTCTGACCTTATTTCCTCCGCTAGTTTGATCTTTCTCTCCAGTTCAGTCATCTGTGGAGCCTCTTCTTCTGCCAGATCCTCTGTTTCCATGGTAGGCTCAGCTGATACAGGTGTTGGGTACTTTGTTGATGGAGGTGGAATGGACGGCTACAGAACAAAACAAAATATTAATAATATAACTGAAACCAAACATTTTAATTGCATAGTTTCCTGGAAATCATCATACAGGACTTGAAACATCTCATCTATGTATATTTTGCTGCTTTCACTATTTTTCATTACTTATAACATGGAGTAAGTGAAGCAGACATATGATACCTTAATGCAGACTAGCTGGTGTTGTTACTCTTGACACAAGCTTTCGGGATACAGCCCCTTCCTTCAGGTGACGTAAAATCTATTTACACCTGGAGAAGGGGGCTGTATCCCTGAAAGCTTGTGTCAAGAGTAACAACACCAGCTAGTCAACATTAAGGTATCATATGTCTACTTCACTTACTCATATATACAGACTAGCACGGCAATTCAAACATTATATTATATCATGGAGGTTCAACATAGGAGGAGAGAGCACACCCAGGTCCGATGTTACTTGCAAAATCTGATAAGAAACCCCCCCCCCCCCCCAAACCCTTGTTGTTAATGCCCAACTTGCGTGGATCAGGATATGATGAGTATCCACTTCCGTAGAATCTAAATCTTCAAAATCACACCAAGTAAATCAAAACATCAGGTTTACTCTCATGAACGCAAGCAAGATCAGATAGGGCTATTCACTGGCTTAATGAGGTGTGAAGATAAGTGGAGGGGGGGGGGGGGGGATATCAACAACACTGTCACAAATTTCAGCAAACTGCTTGTGGGTGGCTGGCTTTATGAACACCACATACACTGATGACTAAAAGGAGTGTTATTTTTGGGGTTATTTGATCACCAACCTTGGGGGGTTCAGGAGGGGGTACTCCTGCACCACCGAATCCACCGAACCCTGTCTGTTCACCACCCTGTCCTTTTGCTGCCTCTTGCTTTCTTTTTGAGTTCTCTTCTTTGAACTTGAGCAGGGTTTCCCTCGTGAAGTCATACTTCCTGTGAAAAGATAAAAACGTTTAATCATTATTTATTACTACTACAGTTTCTTTTTACATTTATCATCATTCATAAAGACACTAAGCTTCAAAAAAAATTTTCTTGAAAATTGCTTGCCTCACTCCCTTTAATTTCTTACCATAAGAAAAGATACTTGTGGAAAGAAATTTTTTTTGTGAATGGAACAAAAAACTTTTCTTGTTATGAAATAGAAAATTTTTCTTATTTACCAAGATTTTTTTCTGATAAGATAAGATAATTTCTTGCTATAAGAAACAGATACCTTATGGCAAGAAATAAATTTAACGCATCCATATAGTGCATGTAATTGCACATAACAAAATTAAAATTTCTTTCTATAAGAAAAAAAAATTTTATGAAAAAAAATCTTTGCTTGGGAGTCAGTAAGAATTCTTTGTCTTACACTGGTCAAGAAAATATTTCTTCTGACAAGATAATATATTGTGTCTTAAGAATATTAAGATAAATATTCTTGAGGATTTCTTGTCATCAGAAGATTGTTCTAGTCAAAAATTTTATCTCAACAAGAAAATGTTTCTTGGCACTGTACATTTGATTTCACACAACTATTAATATTTTTATATTATAATTATTATTCCTTTATTTTATGGCAGATACAAACATAAGCAAAATGCAAATGGCTGAACAATAAACCTGATGCCAGTTACCTAATATCAATTGTTGTAACCATAAATCCTCACCATGTTTAACTTTGAAAATTGGAACAAGCAAATTTGTGGAATTTATGTCCTCCTCTTCCGCCTCTTGTAATTTAAGCTTCCTGTGAACTTCATGCTTGCCTTCTCAATATGTTTTAGTTTTTATTTTCCCCTGAAGATGTCTCTGCATGTCATAGTGCCTGTGTTTTAGTTTTCATTGTGACAGGAGGTCCAATTTTGAGTATGTGCAACAAATCATAAACAAAAGAGTAGTCCAAACTAGTCTACACATGGACCTTCAAGTCCTCGGATATATCTCTGCTGGAATTGACATAAAGGTCCATGGGTTGAATGTAAATTCATTGCAGATCTATGGCAACAGATATCTGCGGTAGATCAATTAAGAGGTCTCAGCTGACATGACAGTCGCAGCACAGTGTGACCAAGTATATCGGGTCCCTGAGCCACCGCAGGTGTTGTGGCCAGAATATGAACATGTACAGAGTTTAGAAACATCAGTTATCAGCCTAACAAGCAAATTCATGGAATTTATGTCCCCCGCTTCCGTCTCTTGTTGTCCCCCTTCATGCTTGCCTTCTTAATATGTTTTAGTTTTAATTTTCCCCTGAAGATGTATCCACATATTAAGTGGCTGTGTTTTAATTTTCATTGTCCCCTGAAAATGTCTCCACTTGTCATAAATTTGGTTGTGAATTGGGAACAAAAGGTTTTTTTTTTTTTTTTTGGAGCTGGCGATAATTACTTTTCAGACAGACACTCCAAAACCAATCCCAACCAAGGTATGCATAAGATCAATCACTGACCAAAATTTGAATTAATTGGATAATATTTAGGAAAGTTTTTGCATAGAAACAAAAACCTGACAGAGGGACAGACAGAGGGACAGACAGACAAACCTAAATCAATGTCCCCCGTTCCTTCCAAGGAAACAGGGGACAAATAATACTACCTCCTGCACCAACCCTAAAGTCCCCAAAGTGCACCTATAGTATATATGCAAAGAAGGAGATTTTTCTGGAGCTCTCACCTCTCTGGGACTTCCTCTGGGTGTAGTTCTGGTATCTCTGGGAGGGGTTTTGTGTGCTGTGGCCCCAGCTTATTCTGTACACCCTTTAGATCTTCTACCAGCTGTTTTATCTCATCTATCACTTCTATCTTTTTGTCCCTCAGACTCAGCAACTGCTGGTTGAAGTCAAGCTTGAACTTGTGCATCTAAAACAAAATTGTACATAAAATAATTGCTATACTGTTGTGCTTGTAGCAAAAAAGTCAAGAAGACATAAATAGTAACATTTTATAAACATAAGTAAAGAACAGACTGCTCATTCAATTCAAGGAGCATCCCATATGGCCCCTATTTGTACCTTGCACTTACATCCTGAGAAAGTCCAGAGTACTCCGCACAGTTCTTGCAATCCAGTAGGCAATGTATACTATCAGTACAATTTTTGGTGGCACAGGGGTGCTCACTCTCCTTAAGGTGTCCATTACATTTATAATATATACCGTAAAAGTCGTTGCAGAAGTCGCATCCTTTTTACAAGTCGCACCCTGACTTTTAGGATCCCCCTGGGGAATAGCCGTTCAAGTTAAGTTTCAGGAAAAGTCCATAATATAGGTCGCACCCAGACTTCGGAGGCGTCCCAACCACCTGATACTTTTGGAATATGAGTATCATTCCTTGCGATGCAAGACTACAACCAACGTCCCCGTAGTACTTTTGTGGTTTATATAAACCATTCAAATGTAAAAATAATTGGACAGCTTTAATACAATGCTTATATTTAAGGAATAACAACAGAATCTTAACATATAAAGTCGGGGTTCAATTGTCAGGTAAGATTTGTACAGTGCCAAAGTCAGCTGCGTCGGATAACATTTTGTGCTGTGAAACGATGTCATTGTTGCCGTTTCTTACTAGGTTAAGTAACATTAGAATGCAAATATCAAGTTAAATGACGGTATTAATAAACTAAAAGAGTATGAGGCAAATTACTATCACAATCGAGCAACTCTTTAAATTGTTAAAGATCGTCAAACGTAGGGTGGATTCATTAGACTATGATTAGTATGCGTACGCGTGACGAGTCCCAATCCGTCGCATTGGGCATGATTTGAACTGACTTAAGACAACTGAAAGATGGAAAGAATAATTGAGTTTGAATTTATTCACCTAATTTCTTAAATAGACTCTAAAACTGAATTTAGTAACCCTTCAATTAAGTGTTACAACTTACCATCTAGGCGCGGCACATGCACGGTATTACTGAAATCACTAAAATATATGTCAGTCAACAGGGGGATAATGAACGCTTTATCGACCGGTCAGTTAACGTAAAATAAGCATAATTGAATTTACAGATATTATATTTACTGGGACTAATGATTTATTTTTATTTGATAATATCTGGAAAACCCAATTTCCATCGTTATCAGTGGTTATATTCAAGTGGCTTGGATGTATGGCAAACTCAGCCGTGTTGAACCAGATCCATCATGACACCAAACGGTGCTGGTTCCTGTGGAATTTAGGTGCGTATGTGGCATTTTAAGTAAATAAAATATATACCTATATGGTGTTTGTTATTTCATTGTATTGACTAATGTGTCTTCATTAAAAAAATCACGAATACGTCAACGCACGATTGACCGTAATGCATGCGTGCCGCCATATTGTTGGGCATACGATCGTCCTGAAAGAGACACGGGTAACACTCGGAGCAAATCGTATATTTGTAGCTCACGTGAAACGTTATAACATTGTTATCCAAAACGCTTGAAAACCACGAGATGGTGACAGTGACCTAATGGTTCTTAATATGAGAGTTTATAATTGTGGATATCAGTCACGGAAGGCTTAGTTGACATGGGGATGTAAAGGTCATTGCACGGGTGACCCGGGGCTTGAACTTCCGCTACACGGCTTCAAAGGTCAACTGGTATTCAGCGATCAACCGGGCAGGCAAAAGAATTCACGACGTATGTGTAGTGGATCAAGCTTGAATGTGACGCAACTTTACATGCATAAACGGATATGGAACCGCAAGTTTTTCATTATGGAAAGCATACCCATATAGTTAAACGGAAAGAAAATGTACATCAAAGAGCGGCAGACTGGCATATGCGTCAAATTGACTCATGATATGATAGTAACGCAGATTAGGAAGTGTCACTTGAATGGCGACTTGTCAGAACGGTGTTGAACTGGGCAAATTTAAAATTTGCATTTAATGTTAATAAAATGAAAATTTCGTCAGTTCACAAAATATAAAGCATAAGAGATGGTTAAAAGTGTAAATTATTGGGGAAAGACGTTTCACAAAGCACTGGTTAAAGGTATTGCCGATTATCGCTCAACTGACGTCGTTCCATGTACCGGGAAAGCTGACAGAAACAGGATAAGTACGTATTACAAGTCGCACCCCGACTTTGCTAGAAAATTCTAGTTTTTAGAATTCGATTTCCTAGTACAAGTCGCGACTTCTGCAACGACTTTTACGGTACATTCACCAAGTTGACTCTTCAAAGAATTTGGATAAATCAGGAATGTTTATAATATTGATGGCAAGAATGTGAACTAAAGGCATGAAAATTATATGAAATCTCAATTTTTAACTTTATGGATATAACTAGTGTTACAATAAACATGCATACAACTAAAACAACAAATATTAAACAGAAAAATCAGAGACGGTTAACATAATAACTACAGAAGTACATAAACATGTGTGCAAGAACAAAAAAAATTAAAAAATGTTGGGAAAATGACATTATAAAGAGCACAAAGATACAGGTATTAAAAGAATCATAAAAAAATCATTTCAAACTGAGAAAAACAAATACTGATAAAATCTTAAATACATAAAAGTGACAGCTAAAGTGTTAGTAATATAGGAAAAAATATGGTGGCTTTAATAGATTTAACTTTGTTTGGTGGGATAAATTCAGTGTAAGTAAGTATTGATTTATACAGTCTTTGCATGCAGGTGTTTATACTATTATCGACTAGCATATTTCCCAATTTCGCATCAGTACAAGCATGCGTGATTCTGGCAAAGTTACCCACATACAGCTTACCCATATGAATACATACAGCTGCCATTACAAATTTCTGATAGATGATGCTGTGACAGACCACTCCACAAAATAATGACAAATTCCTCAGGAGAAATGGGTAAATGTGGAAAATGAAATCCCCCCTTAGGACACATTTGGCATCGTTCCTGACACTTCACAACTAGACATAGGTATTGTCAAGGCATGGGCACAGAGGGAGCTGCATGACATGGATTTAATGCCCCCACCATCAATTATAATATTGATAAACTCAGTACCACTTGAATGGTACTTATTTTAATATGCAGGTACAATGTACTTACCAGCTCCTTCAGTACAAGCAGCCTGGCTCTGGCTTTCTCCGCGTTCATTCTCATGTGGTCGGGCACGACGTAGTTGTCAGCACTCTTCAGTTTGTAGTCTCCCATGTTCTCGTGAGCATCCTTGATAGCGGCGACATCTGCTGGATCTTCATAATCATCATCTGGTTTAGAACCATACAGTTCTTCCCACTGAAAAGCATAATTTTTAGTCAAGTCACTACAAATGTATCACTCACAAGGGGGGGGGGGGGGGGGAGGGGAGTGGGGACACTTGTTTAGATGTAACACATGCTTCTTAATTCAAGGGGAATATATCTTATATGGTAGTCTGCAAGATTTCTCTATTATTTACCAATGTATAAATAATTAATAGGGATTCATTTTGCTCCATTTTATGCTCTATGTTTTTTGTAAGATCTCCCCTAACTGTCAATATCAATATGTCACACATGCATTCATATGCACACGCTTATACCTTCACACAAAAAGAAATGTCAGGTGGTGAATACTGGCAGTTCTAGTTTTCTTTCAGAATTTTACTTTAAACAGCTGGAAAGATCACAATTAAAGCTGTTCAATATAAGTTCAGGGGTAGTTTGGAACATAGTTCAAATGGCTGACTGAAGATGTTTTAGCTTTATCGAGCAGCTACAGGTTGCTTTAGTCAAGACTACACCCCTGCGCGCTCCTTAAGCATAATTTTGAATGAGCCAAAAGACCTGATGCCACCAGGCCAAGCAGGGGGCCGCAAAAGGCGGCCACCATTTTACCCACACTGGTGATTGAGGAAAGCCACAGCACCCACATAGCCCCGAGTGGGCCACACAGTCACTGGCCCCAACAGCAGAGACAAGCATTGTACTAGTATCAACATTCATGTTTTCTTCATAAGCCAGTTTTCATATGGGTGTATGTCAGAGTGAATTTTCCTGTTTACAAACCACTGCATCAAATTAGTCATCGACATCACTTATACTTTACCTGAGCCCTTCTGGCAGCCCTCTTCTTCTTTTTTTCCTCCACTTTGTGGAGAGCTTTCATGATGCGCTCTCCCATGCTGCCCTTCAGTGTAGTGGTGATCTTGGTCTCCTCGTCCTGCTGCTGGGCTGCCTGCTCTCCCTCTCCTTCTCCCGCAGCTCCAGCTCCTGCAGAGGTCATAGGACAGAGGTCAAGGTCTAACAAAAGGTCATGGTCATATAGAAAATATCATGGTATGGTACAAATGTACATATTTATGAATCAGGAGATACTACCTTACTGGGTTTTCTTTTAAATAATCCCTAAGCTAAACAAAATAAGCCCACACATGTTTACCAATGAATCTCAGCTTTACAATAGCATATTCTGGTTTCATTTTAATTTCTGAATTTTGAATAAATCACCCTTAAAGTCAAACTGACCACTGGACAGACACATGGCTGGCCAGATAGAACAAACAATGAAAATCAAAGAAGGCCCATCCTTCTGAAATGCTGTAACTTTTACTAATTACATATCAAGTTTTTGCCTTCAAGTTCATTCCCATTGAATAAACAAAGCCACCAACAGAATATTAAGCCTATTAATTGAAAATTAATAGATGAAAAGGTTTAAAGGACGTCTTATATATGTACACAAAGCAGCATACCTCTGCTCATTCCGGTTGGATCTCTACTCAGGTCGTCTTTGGTGAGGTTTGTCGTCCTCCGGCGCTCAAGCTCCTCTTTCACGGTGAAGAAGTCATCCGGCAGTTTAGCGGCTCGGAAACTGCTGACTTCGTGTTGAGTCAGAAAAGCCTTAACAACGATGCGGTCACACTCAATCACATCTTTAAACCTAGAAAAACAAGGAAATCAATCAATGACACTGATACTAAGCTAGAGACCAACTCACCCACGTCATTACATAGCATTGTCTCAAAAGATAATAAGTGAACCAGTCAACCATTTAGTCTTTTATATGACTATGTTTTATACCACTGCATATTCATGGTGTGACAATCACACTTTTCCTTTTAATCTCCATTAAAAAATCAACAGATTTTATCATTCTGACAGACAATTACCATTTACTTTGGTCGTGGGACTGGACCAAAGTGGTCTTAATTCACAGGTGGTCTAATTATAGAGAGGTCAGTTATTACCAATGTGACTCTTTTTGGTTCATTCAAGGGTGGTCTTATTAAACAAGCAGTCCTTTAGACAGGGTTAACTGTGTATACCAAATATTTGCAGCAATGTGAAAATATTTTGTATGCTAACAAGAATTATCACAGAGTCTAGTTCTAAAATAACATTATGAAAAAAAATTCATCAGATCTTGTAAAATCTATATTATTACTGTCGATGGTGGCACTTAAACACTGTGATGTGACTCCTCTGTAGCAACATTCCTGAAAACCTGTTTTTTTTTAAGTGCTGGGATTGATGCCAAGTGTGTCCTAAGGGGGTCATTTTTTTATATTTTCACATAAATCAAGAGTGCTTTGACATAATTTTGCTAAAGGTCTATCAGAAGCTGCACAAACTGTGTGTACCCACAGGGTGAACTTAGCCCACTGAGAACCAGTAGACCAGTGAAATAATGTGGGTGTGTCACACCACAAACACAAGTAATATGCTAGTGTATCATTAATGTATACTGACCTGGCCTTTAGTTTCTGGAGTGCTATGGTGTGTTTTTCCTCCTCCCATGCCATCTCTCTGCTCACTTGGTCCAATTTCTCCTGCATCTGTCGCTCCAGCTCTTTCTTGATTTCAGCCTCCATCTCAAACTCCTGTGAACATAGAAATGCATGTCACTGTCTAGTTTTTTGAAGGTCCAGTTAAGAAATAGAGAAAACAGAGCTTTCAGTTATTACAGATCATATATGTCCCTCAGCTGGTAAAACTCAAGAGAGTATTTTTTATGTTAATGTGCATAAACAGTACTGTATATGATAAATTTCTTTGATACCAAGTTACTTATTTTAATTTAGTCAAAATTAGGTTGGTGTTATGCAGATTATATACACCATCAGATGGTAGCATAAAATATAAAAGAACTGTCTTATAATTGCCTGGGGTTTAGCTATTTTCAACTTATCCATTTTTTACTAGAAATAACTGGGACATTTTGGGTCCTCAATTAAGTACCAACTTAACCTAAATTCTAATATTCCTGTCTGATGGTGAAACATGATTTATTATGGGTCAGAAAATTGATTTATGCAAAATTTCAACACCTCTATCAGTCTGATATACTGCAGGACATTCCATATACTCTTATAATATAATATCCCTCCTTCACTAGAAGTAGTCTGACCCACTGGCACCCCTATGATAAACCAGGCTGCCCTATGGGTGAGAGAGTGGGAGAGACTTTTCTTGCCTACAAGCTGACCAAACAGGTGGGAGGTCAAATATGAGAAGTCCTCGCCCTCAGACAAGTATCTTAGTTATTACCTATAGTGTCCCACTGTAATAAAGAAACAGATTAAGTTTAGCATGAGCAAAGCTCAGCAGCCCACACCTCTTTGTATCTTTCAAGTGCTATATTAATAATTTGGAAAAATCTTTTGGCCATTTTTGTTGATTGTATTTAATGTTGTTGTATTTTACCTGTTTGAGAAATCCCACATTTGGCAAGCAATACCTACCTCTCTGCCGAGTTGGAGATGTGAAGGAAGCTCTGCATTTTTCTCAAGGAGTTTCTTGAACTGATATCTCAGCTGCTTAATTGTACTCCTGACCCCAGCTTTCTTAGCTTCAGCAGCTCTCATCATCTTATCATACTCCGTTTTCTGTTTGGCATCTTCAATACTGAAGACCAAAAAAGTATCATTCATAAATGGTTGGTGCATTTATTTTATTTCTAGTTTAGACTGTGAGTGTAAACTTATACATGATAAGCAACAAATTCATAACTGTTTCCTAAGGACATATAATTTCTATATTTTAATCTACATGTGTAAGATGCAAAAGAAAGCAAAACCACCAGACTGAAAGAGACCAAGAGTGTGAAATGATATTGTCAACCATCTAAATGTACTGTACTTTTGGGGAAATATACTGGATAGGTAAGGCCAAAAAAAAGGTTTTGTTCTCGGGCACTTTTTTTCAGAAATCAATATGAGCAGACGGTTTTTATATTTTTATTTTTGTTTGTATCTTTCATTAAAATCTTAATTGGTAAGATAAAAGCATGATAATAACAGATTTATTTTGCTAAACAAGTAAAAAGCACTACATAATAAAGGATATCTTACCAAAATATTGTATGATTTTATCTTCTTGAAAGAAATGTCTGAGTGGCTGGAGCTCAAATTTGGTAAGTTTCTATTGAAAATCAAAATAAAAATTTTTGATATAGAATTGATGCGGGCGGTGCCTAAGAACCAGACCTTTTATTTTTTTTGGCCTAATTTTTCTGCACTGTAGTTCTCCATTATCCACCAATTCTTACATGAGAAACAACTGTTCTACGTCTGAAATTTAGAAACTTTTAAAAACTAGCATGGCAAGGGTGCTTAATACTCCTGTCATATGTCTTGTGACCTCTGACCTCATTAAATAGGCTTTACTTTGCTGAGTATTTAATTCAGTGGAGAAACTCTATTGGTTTAAATTTATGAATTTCATGAAAATCCCACAGATTTTTGCCGAGTCATCAAAATACCACAAAAGTATGGTAATCCCTGACCTCATTAAATATGCACAGATTTTGCGAGAAATTGTTCTTGGGCAAGATATAAGAGTTTAATTAAAATCAATCGTATTCTTGGTAAGTTACTGTGGTGACACCAAACACAAGCTTAGTAACCTTTGACCTCATTAAATGTGTGGAGGCTATAATCGAACTTGGGCGAGATAATCTATTGATAAGAAGTTATGGTGAGTTTTGTGAAAATCCATCAAATCCCTGGTAAGTTATCCTGGCGACACCAAAAATTAACAGACAGAAGGACCTATCTTGGGTTTACCATAATGTGTCCCGTCATAGACCGGTATATATAAAGTATTGTATAAAAAAAAAGTCCTTTACCTGTAAGCATTAGGATCATCAATATCATCAGCTTTTTTATCCAGGTCTTCTTTCTGGAAATATTTATAGGTATTTAATGGTGGGGCAAAGGTAAGGAAACATTTAGATGCTTGATATAATATACAAGTACTCAGCATGCCTTCTTACTCAGGAACACCCTTTAATTCAATAGTATTCTTGGTGGCACTATCTCTATAGCCTTCAAATTTTAAATACACTGTTTTATGAATAATCAAGGAGTAATAACTTGACTGTCATTAAAACTGTCATACAGTGAATCACTTTGTCTCTACACAGATTTCACCATATTGAAGCCTGATCAACAAATTGACTATTGCATATGATTTGATTTTACCATATGTATGAACAATCTCATAAAATATTAACACTGTGTTGATATATTTTTTTTTTAATTTTATGCTGTCCAAATGCCTGTTCACCACTGATTGATCATGGTGAGGTCTGCTTCATTAGGTTCAGCTAAGAAATGTCAGAAATGGAGATACACAAGCTTCTATACTTAACTGTCACTGTTTCACTGAGAGAATTCAAGAAACTGAGAGAAATGCACCTAGCTGTTATAGGCAGCCATAAGGGCATGGGGATGCATCACAAAAGTTCTCCAAGGACAGTGTAGTTGAGAATAACACTTTTTTTGGAACATGCCCAAATTCTCAAAATCATAGTAGGATGTTATTAAGAATTTTTTTAAACCTGTGTATTGACCGTCACAAACACTTACCCTGGCTGAGGGGATCTTTGCCTTGGCTTCCTGTATCTTCTTCTCCACAAGCTCATTGTCCATGACCTCGTAAACGAAAAAGTTACCGTCAGCACCGGCAGTGAACAGGAACTTGTTGTCATGGCTCAGGGCAATGTGGTTGATGTGGCCATAGTGGTTGTCATGGAAACCAAGCTCCCAGTATGGACCCAAATCTGCAAGGCTATCTTCCTCCATTTTGTGTACACGGACTTGTCCGTTTTGCATCCCCATGAACAGATACTTGTTGTCCTTGCTGGAGATGTAAATTATAAAAAGTCAAATCATATGATGCATCAACAGAATTTAATCAACTTCAGGTTTATACATGAACATGGATAACAAGTGCATATACAGTGAAACCTGTGTAATAAGACAAACTGTGGGTCTGGCCTTAGATCACAGATGGTCTTATTAGACAGGTCATTTATAACTAGTGTGTATACATTCAGACTAAAGGGTGGTTTTAAAGAGGCTCAATCCAGGGCTTTGCACTCGCAACACCAATATAACCTAGTGTTCTGCACTCGTGAAAGATCCATTGGGACAATTCATATCTATACAGGTCTGTCCTAATTGTATGAAAGTTATAAATGGGCCGAATAATGCGTGGTCTAAAATGCCCGTTTGTCCTTGTTGTTGTTTTCTAAAGCACATACTAACCTAGTATGAAAATGACGAAATAGCCATTCAAAATTGCAAAGTTTATGGTATATGCCAATAATCCTATTTTACACACAGTTCCGTTTTTAGCATACAAGTTTCAAAGTCATGACAAATATGTCAGATACATGGTTTTCTAGTAGAGAACTTAAATAAATCAAAACACCTTTGATAGGTATGTTTAATTATCACTACAAGTCGAGTATGATTGTTTTTAATAAACCAGTGGTCTTATAAGAAAGGTGGTCTTTCAGGCAGGTTCCCCTGTGTAATAAATCCTCCAAATTACAGTTTGGGGGGGGGGGCGATATGTGTTTTGTCTGTATAACTATAAGGTCACTAATTCCACTGTACACATGACAACCTGAAGCATATCTAATATAAGGGTACCCTTAATAATGGTACGATGTAATGGACAGTCAATCTGTTTCTGGTTTAAAAGGACTTTCATTGCAAGGTAACAAATTGAAAAAGAAACCTTGAATTCAAAGCACAAAGTTTAAAATACATTAGGATGCAGTGTCTGCCGCCTTGACACTAAGCATAAAATGTTGAATAGTATTGGCAAGGAGTTCATCTGATAAATATGCTGTAAATGCATATTATCATACAACTTATACAAGTCTGGATGCCACCTGTGTACTCATTTCAAACATTACTTTGCATCATTTGAAAGGTTGAATGTCAATATTCAAAAGGTGTGTTAACCCTTTTCAGGGTTTGCAAATTCTAACAGAAATTTTTACAGCATTTAGTAGGTTCAGTGTTACGCTGGTCAGGTTTAGAGTACGTACCTGAAGCACATGGTCCCAATGGGAATGTCAGACGGGCTCTGAACAGGAACTGATCGTACTGGTTCGTATTTCTTATCCTCCGGCATCGCCTGTAGCTCCTCAGTATCCTTGAACTCCACCTCATACAGGTATCCAGCATCAAATTCTCCCTGTTCATAAATGTTAAACACTGTATAACAAAGTTAGTTTCTTTAGTCAATTAAACATATACATGAAGCAGCATACACTAACATTTCTTTGAATATGTAAAACGTTGAGAATCCTGGGATACTCAGGCCAACAATTTGTAGGGTTACATGGGATTTGTGCCAAAGGGAATGATCAGTGTCAAATTTTAAAGGATAAGGCATAAATAGAAAGTATGGTTCTCAGGCACCACCCGCATCAATTTTAATCCCCCACATCAAAAATTTTTATTTTCAATAAAAACTTACCAATTTTGAGCTCCAGCTGCTTAGACATTTCTTTCAAGAAGAAAAATTAATACAATTTGAAAAAAAAAATTTCCTTTGTTTAATTTGTAGTGCTTTTACTTGTTACCAAAAATAAATATGTTATTATCATACTTTTCCCTGATCATGTGACATTTTTATTGAAACACAAAAAAGTTTTAAAAAATCACCCGCCCACATCAATTTCTGAAAAAAATGTGCCTGACAAACAAACAATTTTTTTTTGCCTAACATACAAATTAAACAAATCAGTTTGATTTAATTGTTTCATTGTATGGTAATAAATCTTGCTATCATATGACTGTCTTATAATGATAAAATGCAAAGAGTCGCTTTGTCAGTTGTCATGGCATACTGATAACATACCATAGACAGCCATGCTTTGCCTTCTTCGGAAAACGAGGCGTATAGGATTGGACTCGGCTCCTCGGGGATGTACGGTTCCCAGGGTTCTTCCTCTTCCTTCTTCTCTTCTGTCAATCCATAAAAAAAAACACAAAAATTAACATGTGAGTGAAATTCACACAAACTGAAATTTCACAAAGAACAATAACCAGGGGTGCATTTATTATATTTTTTTAAATTGGTGAGCTTTCCTTTTGGATTAAGACACCAGAAATTATTATCATATGATGAATGTAAATTTAACTGCTGAGCTCTGTTGATACAGAATATGTGAACAAGCTGAAACATTTCTATACATCCACCACAAACTTCAGCTGAAATTTTAGGCTTTATATAGTTCATTCTGCAATAGCGTTTCTACCTTGTATGACTTTTAGTCCTTCAGATAAATCTGAGACATTGTGTAATGAATTATACCCAATTCAAAATTTCATTTGTACCAACTTTCTCAAATACTGATTAAAATTATATGATACCTGCACTGATAAGATTAACATTGAGGACCATGAAACTATACTTTCAGTATACCTAGTGCCTCGTTATTATTGTATCACTAAGTCTCCGAAACAAATGTTCTGTGTGCAAGGTTTACTCCAATGGTCTGTCAAACTGGTGTTCGGAGAAAATTTGCATGCACTCTAAAAAAATAATAAACTACAGGTATGAACCAAGTGCCTAACTAATAGTGGTGGGCCGATCATCCAGTTTTATCAAAAGTCAGTCGGTTTGCTGCCACTTTCAAGTGCTTGTTTACCAAAGGCAACTATCGATTACATCATAATCATGATAATAAGTCTGTGTTCCCAAATAACTTCTTTATAATACTGAGTATGACACGGTAGATGCGAGAACGGAGGAGGTAATAAAACCTCTGTGAACTGGCAGGGAGCTGCAGAATTAGCGGGGATTTTGTAAAGAGATGTACACTGCACAATATTGGCTATATGGCGTTAAAATGCTTAATAAATTATCCGGGTCTATGCAGCAAGTAGATGTCCTGGATTGTCGTTTAATTCTTGATTATTATAAATAATTAAAATGAAACTTTTAAAAGCATATTTTACCAATGATAGGAAAATATAAAAAAGGCAAAAACTTTTTTTTTTGCGTTTGGTTAAGAAAGTAAAGTTTCACGGATAACTGTAGGTTTCTTTATACTTACCTGAACTGATTATTAATCGATCATCAATAGGTTTGCTCAAACCGATGATTGATTATGAAAAAGGAACCGACTCCCACCATTACTAACTAACAACATCAGGTTGGCATATTTCATACATAGATAAATGATCTGCATGTGTTCATCTAATTGTTGAAAGATGACCATTTATTAAAATGACTTACTACTCTAATTTTTTGGCTTAATTACGGTTATAAGCATGTAGCCATCTGTCATTTCCTTATATACAAAGTGACTGATGTTTTACAGTTTTTTTTTTAGTAATTAGGTTCAGAAATAATTATTAGTGGATACAAAACATTTACAATTCATAAAGAATTAAGTATCCATATGCAGTACTTAATAACCAGTGAATGTGACTCCTATAATATGTATTTTGGATCAGAACTTAAAATGTGAAATCTATTTTTATATTTTTAACTGCAAAATGTGATATATGGTTCAAATTAACCAAAATGTTAAATGCAACAACGTATTCTGGTATATTGCTGGGAACATGTGAGGTACATTTATACTAAATACTTTTCCTGTGAGACTACCACTGAAATGTGAAAAAGGTACACATAAGTGTATCTATCTATAAAATCATAGACATAATACAGTTCCTGAGTGGTGAAACACATAACAAACCTTCCAGCCCAAGCCCTTCACTCGAGGCCTTATCGCTATCTGATAAAATGAGAATTGAAAATCAAAGAGATATTGAAGTTAGCTTCTCATTTATCAGGGGTTTATGTTGGTTATCTTTACAAGTTATATATATAATGTATATATACAATCATATGAATACTGTGGTTGCCTTTATAATTAAGAGGCTGAAATTTTGCGTTTTCTTAATTTTGGAATGTTTTGCGAGGGTTTCATTTTTGCAATTGCACCAGCAACTAGTAAATCTAAGTACAGCAGTCATTTAATTTATTATACAATAAAGAATAATTTCAAGATACCTCACAATTTCTTTTACAGTCCTATGATGACAGTGTCACAGTGTATGCGTTCCCATTGATTACCAGTTTGTGACCACATACTTTACTATCATGATAATTAATGCATGTTTGCATGGGCTGATTCCAATACCATGCACAGATTAGACTGCTGATAAACAAACCATGTTTTCAGAGGTTTTATCTATTTGTGCAGATGCATCATCCCCTCTTCTTCATCTTAATTGATGGGGCATCTTATTCCCAAGGGTTTCATATTCCCAATTATTTCCCATCCATGAATATTGTAAAATTAAAACCCTCGCAAAAAAAGGCAACCACAGTTTATTGTTGATTGTCAAGGTACAGGGACCCAGTTCATAACAGCAGCTATATCAGTAAACAAGGTACTGAATAGGGGTTTATTTATGACTTGTGAACATATTTCATATATACTACATACATGTGTTCTTGATCATACAAATATCAAATTATCATACCTTCTTGAAACACAGTTACACAAGGTAACCCAACATTTAAACCACAAGAACCAGAAGGCCAACTAATTTATAAAAATCATTTCTAGATTATATATGGTATCATTAACTTCCTGAGAGATAGTTATACCAACTATACCAAAGAACAATTAGATATTAATTAAATTAGGAACATAAGCAAATAACTATATAAATGTGTGTAATCTGAATAGTAATATACTGTCGTTAAAGTTGTGGTATAAAGATATTAAAAACATTAAGGGCTGCAAATTTGTATAATTTAATATAGCCAGCCATACAAAGGCCAAAGGTCACAAACTGTAATGTAAATTCTAACTGTATAAAAAAAATGACTTATACCTGATCAATATATGGTATATTTTCAGTGGTCAAGAAGCATAATACTTTTTCTTGCTCTGGTGGACACTGCATAAAGTGTATGTGTGGCTCCTTTTATTCGAGAAAAAAATGTTCCCAAGACATTTTAACTAAGCGCATATCAGATTTTTTTGCAAAAAGTCACCTTCAATATATTTCACTGAAATGCAAAAGTTAAAGCCAGTCATAACCTCAAAATAAAGATTATAAAATGCACTGATTAATCAAATAATTGAAACCAAAAGTTCACCAAAAGTGAAAATCTAATTCTTGAATATTCAGTATGAAGGCTTACATTGTATATATCTCAGTGCTTTGTTTTTTTTTAATATACAGGAAAGAACCACATATTCACAACAAAATGAATGACTATTATACGCAGTAACTGTAACACTATTTTAAGGCATCTTCAAAGTGAACAGAACATGTACAAATGTGATGTTCATGCCAAAAAGCACAAATGCCATGCAATATCGTTGGTGCAGCAATTCAGATATAGTTTAAGTTTTTAATTATAAAAAATGTAATGAAGGTATCTTTCTGATGAGCAAGCCTCCTTTAGCTTGCATGAATTGAATTTGTTTTTAATTGATCTTTGAATGTGAATCCTCTTTATTATTAAGCAAAAGTAGCAAGATTAAAAGTGCAAGAGCTTAATGGTGACATGCAGTGAACCTCTTCAAAGATGACATGATATAATGTTATTCAGGAATTAACCGCTTTCTCACATTATAAGAACATTACTTTGTAAATATCAGGGAATTTGAAAATTTTCAATCAAACCTAAATGGTTCATACATTTGTATGGTTTCAGTTACTTAAGAAACAATTTTCATTTTTTTTATCTCAATGAAACCTTGTAACAGCTCAAGTTTTGAAACACATACATCATTATAATATTAAGCATGCTTTACCATCTTTTATAAGTAAAATTAAACTGAATGGCGACACCAATAAAATAGTATTACTGCTGAAAGCTAAAGGATTAATAGAATCTTGATGCCATTTTATTTTTCATTTTATTTCAATATTTTATAACTATGATAGGCCTCAATGTGTCAAAATACTGAATGCCATCTTTTATTGTACATTCTTTAGAAGTATTGTTAAATGTTTCATTTTAGATTATTTCATGTTTCTATCATTTCTGAATTCTAGTATTTCTGATACAGTATGTGCCACTAACACTTGGAATCATTAGATTTATGTTACAAGCATTTTAATGGATAATATTGTAATTGCCACAGTGGAAACTGTATGAAGTTCTCTGAAATCAAAACGGCATTAAAAAATATTATTGACAAGCAGTGGGTGTAGCAGCATAAATTTCTGGCTCTTGCATCAGGTGCCCTCTGCGTCATGTGACTTTGTTCAATCATGTGACCTGACCATGCACTGAGGTGAACATGTTTATTATACATGGACAAACCTGTCTTTTTCTCAGCAGCTTCCTCAGATTCTTCTGAAAGACACATTTACTTATATGCAGTATGATTCTGAATCTGGATTAAAATTTTTTTTTTTTAAATATCTTTCCGTGGGGTAACCACCTCCTTTTTTAATGTAGGCATGTACATCTTATATTAGTATGCACATCTGCGGAGTTCCAGTTTGGTTTGGGAATACAGTACAGGGCGGTATCCTGACTTGCTTCCTATCATGTTATTTTGTCCCCTTGTGTCATCCAGGCAGGTGTCTACTGCATCTATAGGTCCTGGGAATGTTATCATCCCCACTACTGTGCTATAACACTGAAGACCATCAGCCCTCATCCCCCCCCCCACCCCCCCTGAAACATGTTTGTGGGTGATACACAGCTGTAGGCACAGCCTTCCCATTAAACCTGTATATTGAGCCCTCACCATGGATGGGTGCTGCACTTAAAAAAATAAGTCTACCTGACCCCCCCCCCCCCCCCCCCCCCGGCCCCATCCTTGGTTGAGATTTGAACTGAAGGTTTCCCGGCCCAAAACATTGAATGCCATACCCTCTGAACTTGGAACATGACACAGCTGTTTCATCAACAGACATGGACTTTACAAGCTTTGATCAGGTTCTAAATTTTTTTAAAAATTCTTAATAAATTTTTATAGGGGTGCACATAAAGAAGTTTTCAACTTATTTGGTCCAATCAGATGCTAACATTTACTTTGGACGACAGTTAATAATGGTAGGAACGTAGCAACAATAAACGACAGAGCTTATCATATTGCCTCACTACCACTGTCAGCATGCTGAACATTACAATTAACATTACAAGTGTTATTAACAGCAGTATATCCTCAGTGTTTTTGTCTGGACATCACTGACAATTCCTCTGCATCATCATTAGTTGTCTTATTTCAGCCTATATTTAAATACTTTCATGAGACAGGCTATAAACCACTATGCACCTTGTGCTATCAACCACTATGTATTAAATTGTTACGGTCCCCTCCCATATTTTAAAATATCATTTATTTTTTAAACATATTTCACCAGGATAACTTATTCAGCATGAGTTGTTTTTCTATGGCTCCCGGACCAAAGCAACAATCATCAAATACACGAAGCTGCTTTATCACTCAGAATATTATAAACCTTGGCATGTATATCAAACTGATATGTCATGTGACCTCACCTTCCTCTGGCTGCTCATCAGCTGACTGCAGGCCGCGCTCAATGCGGATCCGGCGCTCCTCCTCCTCTTTCTTCCTGCGTTCTTCTTCCTCCTTGGCTTTCCGTGCCAGCTCTTCCTCATGCTGTGGAAATACAAATTACCGTATATTTTCTTGATTAGGCTGGGCATCACTTTTTTGTAACCCTGCCAAAAATTATTTTAATAATGATAATACCCTATATGTCAAAGTATTACAAAGTGCTTACATGATTTCATTAAATATTATATAAAACTGAAAATAATCTGACCAGTATAGGCTGTAGTGCCAATTAATCAATTATATTAATGATTGATCATTTTATCTTAAAAATGATTGAATTGGTTACATTTATGCATAATGGATCACAAATGATTATGAAAACACACACAAAGAGGTCCTATTATCCAGAAGCCATATTCTTATCCTGTCAAAGATATAAGAAAGACAGGACACAAAGCAACAAACAACATTTAAACTAAACTTTGTGTAATAATACAATCTGGCCATTACCTTGACCTTTCAGTGTACATAAGAGACTGAATTTATTTGGTTATATTTAGGAATAATTCTATACAGCAGATTTCATATTATTATAGAAGGCAGACAAAATAATCATATAATAATAATCATAATTTTCTTTTATTCATTCACAGAACATATTTAACAACCAATTCCTCCCACTAATAGGCTGCCATACATAAACTAATCAATGGAGTACAAATGATACATATATATATATATATGATAAGTTATTACTTTTTGTCTACTAGGAAGACCACACTTGGTTGATTTATTGTCTTTCCTTGGAGAAAAATACTTTTTACACTTATGTAACAGCCATAATATTTGCTTAAATTAAAGATGAAGATTCAAGTTCAAAACAGTAAAATCTCACCTAACAACCAACTTAATTTAGGGACCACCTTCAAAATAATGACCAATTTTTCATGTTCAAAATTAATTTTTGCTTTTTTGCAAACCTTGTGTAGATGACCACCTTCAAAATGAGACCACTTTATCAAGGTTCCGTAGGTAGTCTTGATTTCTCAGTTTAACTGTATATAAATATTTGGATGCACAAACATGTTGCCTACCCTTAGACGAGATTTGACACTCTTGAAGTCATGGACCTTGGTCTTCAGCCCTGTGATTTTAAATGTATGGGATGTGTCATGATTGCCTGGCTCAGGTGCCTCCACCTCCATGACCTGACCTTCCAAACAACACACCAGCAGTGTGTTCCTCTTCTACAAAAGATCACAGGAACTAGGATTGAGAAAATGACCATATCTTGGATTATCACAATATCTGAAAGCTACAATAATTGTATTGTTAAATTCCCTATCATGCAGTGATGCAGTTGAGTCCACACCTCTCGAGTCTAAGTCCAAGTCCACCCTTTTTAAGTCTGAGTCATTTTACACCAGAGACCAAATCCGAGTCTTAGTCCAATACAAATCTCCTTATTAAAAGAAAAGTTAAAAGTTAATTTGAGATCGCATGTTTGTTTTTATGTTAGTTAATACTCATGCTTTTTAACTGATTGTTTAATAAATTTAGCTCCCGACACAGGGTTAAGGCATGGTGACTTTTTTCTACTGTGCTTGAGACTGACTCAGCCTGATTCCTTGAGACTTTTCCTCCGAGTCAATGTACAAGACAGAGTCTAAGACAAGCTAGTCCCTAAAAAGGTTAACTCCAGTTCCAAATCACTGCTATTATCATGATATCATGAAATGTTTTTGTCTACAGTTTTGGTACACAAAATGCCCTTTTAGGATTATTACCTGTATAGATAATGGCACCACCTGTGTCTGTATATCTGTACATAATGAATTTCTCTACATATGTCTGCATGTTTGTATGTGTACGGCAGTATGTATCTATGTGCATGTGTCTGTACAGCTGTGTATAATATACTTCTCTACGTTTTAGTGTTTGCGTGTGTGCAGTTGTCTGTGTGTCGTTTAAGTTTGTACATCTGTTATACAATAAACCTCTCTGAATGTCTGTGTTTGTTTTTCAGTGTATCTGTAGGTGACTGTCTGTGTGTATCCATATTAGACTATCTGTGCCAATATACATCAGTGTGTTCATGTGTGCATGTCACTTACATGTGCCCCTGGTGACCAAGTAAGATGTGTCACTGGAGAGGGCGTATTAATGAATCCAATAGGATCCACAGTGTCCCCCATATTCAGGAAGAAAACAGTGCAGTCCTCACTCTGAAATAGACAATAAATAATGACTGCAATGATATAAATTAAGCTCTCCAGTCAGAAATATCAAATTAAAAATGATCATGCAAATTTTACATTTTGAGATGAAAAAAACTGAGACAAATTTAAATCATGATGCTGTAAAATAAAGTAAGCTTTCTATTTGAGAAAACCTTATCATGAAACCAACGGTGACCTTGGTTTACAGAATTAAGTTCTCTTCTCTGCAAAAATGACATTGTGGCATTACTGATCTAGGTATATAATATTAAGTTCTCCCTTCTGTGAAAATGACATTGTGGCGTTACGTACCTAGGTATATAATATTAAGTTCTCCTTTATGTGAAAATGACATTGTGGCATTACTGACCTAGGTATATGATATTAAGTTCTCCTTTCTGAGAAATGGCTTTGTGGCATTACTGACCTAGGTATATTAAATATTAAGTTCTCCTTTCTGCAAAAAAAAATGACATTGTGGCATTACTGACCTAGGTATATAATATTAAGTTCTCCTTTCTGTGAAATGACATTGTGGCATTACTGACCTAGGTATATGAAATTAAGTTCTCCTTTCTGAGAAAATGACATTGTGGCATTTACTCTAAATCAGAAAAAAATGCTGCTATCACTTGTTCACCCTAACTTAGTAGTGAAACTATATAATATTGTGATATGAAATGTACATGGTTTTATATATCCCCTTTGTTTCAGTAAAGAACAAATGAAACATTTTTAAAAAGTACCACTTTCATGTTGGATGAATGAATTTGAATGTCATCAGCTTATTAATACATTGATGTCTAAAAAAAAAAATATTTGACTTGGTTATTGTGATGTATGTTTTTTTAATATCATCAGTTTACAAATTCAGTGATGCCTTAGGCCAAAAAAATAAATAAAAGGTATTGTTCTCAGGCATCTTCCTGCATCAATTTTAACCCCCCCCCCCCCCCCCCCATCAAAAATTTTTATTTTGATTTTCATCTTTCAAGAAGATAAAATAATATAATTTTGATAAGATTTTCTTTTTTTTGTGTAGTGCTTTTACCCGTTTTGCAAAAAAAAAATTCTGTTATTTTCATGCTTTTCCCTTCCATATGACATTTTCATCAAAACATACAAAAAAAGGTATAATAAAACATTGCCCGCCCACACTGATTTCTGAAAAAAAAGTGCCTAAGAAAAATTTCTTGGCCTAACAAAAATGATTTTGACTTGGTATTGTGATGGATCAGTGCACCAGTCTATTATCACAGACCAAAATGTGACAAGACATACTGATAAGGACAACACAAAGTACTTACGCCTGTCGCAAGGACTTCTCCCTTGCTGTCTATGGCCATGGCTGTGACCGGTTTACTATGAGGTTTCAGGGCTTGTTTCAACGCCACCTCACTTACGTCCTCCTTCTTCTTTCCGTGTATATCGTAAACGTCCTTCTTTTGGAACGATAGCACTCTCACAACTCCATCCTGAAAACCAACCAGGATCGTTGAACCTTTAGGATCGATAATCTCTGGGGCCCAAAGCAAAGATGATCCACCTGAGTTGAACTTGGTCTCACACAGCTGCGTTCTTGTTACAAAATCATACACTCGCACCGATCGATCGACTCCGGTTGTTGCCACCAGGTGGCTGACGGGAGAGGAATCACAGCCAGTGATGTTACCCGCATGGTATGACATCATCTTCTCAGGTGCCATGGATGTGTGCGAAAACGACAAATCGAGTTTCCAGATTCCTCCATTGGAGTCCTGGGCGAACCACATGGTTGGCTCATCAACGTCGACTGATTTTGTGATGGAACGCAGCTGTACATCTTGACCTACTTTCAATTCATTCATGGGCTCCATTTCAAAGATGGCTGACTCATCTGTCACATCTGCAGTGTCGATAGTCTCAAAGTCCCAGACCTGAAAGTTGATATGAAAAGATCATAAATTCAGTATCAAATCATACATTTAAACAGAATGGGATCATTACATTTTTAGTATATATATAGACCATATGTAAATAATTCATATATTTAAGTGGAAAGAAGTAAAAATTTCTATTACATACGGAAACCTCCATAATATGAACACCTCTGTAACTGACACTTGAGGTTTTACAAATTGAAAAGTAGATACAGATATCTGTAACTCCTCTAATGCAGGCACCTCTGTAATACAGCAAAATTCTAGGTCCAAAGAGGATCTGGGTTTGGAAGGTTTAAATGTATTTTGGACAAAAAATAATTTACCTAATATTTCTACATGGAGAGAAATAATGATTTAAATTTTCAAAATTTTGTTACACATTTAAAAAAAAAACAAAAAATGTTTGAATATACTTGTTACCTACATTTTTTTAATGGTGAAGTTTTCATGAATATATTTGAGACATTGCATATTGATCCATTAATTAAAATTACAAGATTTAGATATATTTAATGGGATTGGAAATGTTTGGTGGTAAACTTAAAAAAAAATATTAAAATGAATGACTTGTAAAAATAAATTAACAAAGAATCAGGCATTTTACCAATTCATTATTTTACACCACGCAGAACACCTCACCTCATCTTTGAGTGTTCTCCATTAAAACAAATTCAGCAAAGGAGTTCCAAGTGTAGTTTACACTTAAAACCAATAGGAGCTGCAACCTGCAAGTTTACACTGGATACACTGGTGTAGTTTCAGATACATGGTGCTGTGACAGCCCTTTGTGAAATAGTATAAAATTCTCAGGATTTATTGGAAAATATGGAAAATGAACCCCCTTAGGACATACCTGGCATCATTCTCAAAATTATAAAGACACAACAGGCTTTTCTAAGGCAAGGCCAAATATGATATGATCAAACTCACCACTGTCAATTATAAATATAGATTTGACCACTGAACTTACCCTGATGCACCCATCGACCCCTATCGTCATCAGCTCCCCCTCGTCCATGACGATCATTTGGATGGGTCCCTGATGACAGGGCTTCTTGTGTTTCCTGGATATCTCTACCTTTATCAGGCCGCCATCCCATAATAGCATGTTGCCCCATTCTGACCCTGACAACACTTTCCCATCAGGCAGTTCCACATAACCTTCAATGTCGGAAATCTCGGTTTTGCCAAATTTGCCGAGCTGTCCTTGTAGTTTGAGACCTGTGAAGGTGCTGGCCATCTTCCAAAATCTGGAAAATGATGAAATTGTGAAAATTTGGACATAAAGGTGATAACCAATAAAACATGACACAAATATTGCAAAAATAAGAGCATTACTCTCTTTTGCCCTTAAATGCATAAAGTAAACCTTGTCCACACTATTACTTTCAATATGTTATTTTGAAAAATATGAGGTAGAAAGATTTTCTGAATTTTTACAAATTTTTTATTCAAATTATCATAAATGATAGTCACAGAGCTCTAGTCCTGGTAAAACTATTTGTTGACAATCAAGATGAACATATCCTAAATCACTGAGCTTTATTATTCAAAATATTAACATAAAATTGAATTTATCAACATGTATAAGCCTCCCTTTTGGGGGTGTCTTAAAAATACATAATTTAAATATTCATATAAAGTTCAATGCCTTGTGCCACTAACCTGATATGGCCTGTACCAGCTGAGGTCAGCTGACCTTCAAGCTCCGCTGAGAACGAAACTCGGAAGACATCTTGTGAGAATGCCTTTGATCGCAGCACAGTCTTTTCTTGTTTCCAGTCCCAGAGGGTGAGCATGAAGTCTGGTTCACCTCCAACCGAAGCGAGCAACTTTCCATCAGGACTGCAGGAATTAATTGAATACAATGATGTTATTGTATCTGACTTGAGGGTCTATGGGTTATGAAATGACATAAATTGTGATAACACATACCGTAAAAACTTGCATACAAGTGGAGAAATTTACCCTGAAAAAAAATCTTAAGTTGGGGGGTAGCCTTATATGAGGGTATGAGTCCAAGAGCCCAAATTTGTGGCTTGAATTTATTCTAGATAAATTGTATAAATTATTAATGTTTGTCTCTTAATCTTTTTAACTGCAAAGATAAAATAAAAGTCATTCTTACAGTTTATGCATTTGAGTACAACCTTTGAAAGTAACCCCTGTACTCACCTGTAAGATTACCCCTGACTCCAATGGTCCAAAAAAATATTTTCACCCCATTTTTCACCCTAAAAATCGTCTGATATGCAAGGTCAACTTATATGCAAATTTTTATGCTGCACAATCATGTTAATGCTGCACCATTAGTATTTCTTATCGGAGTCCAAAGGGCTGATTAGTTTATATTTATATATAGCTGTATCATGTACTTGTATGACTGCATACAAAACTATGAAGGTAGAGTTCACATAAGAGCTGATCAGTGGATGTATATATATAAATATATATATTTCTATATAACAATAATCATTTGATATATTAATTGTTTTGTTTGGGAAATGATTGCTTCAGTAAAATAAATAGGAAAAATACAGGAGAAAAAGGTCTACAATATTGGAAATAATGGAGACCATTTTTTTTATAAGCGTAATATAGAAAGATATAGGAAACCTGTTAATGGTTATCACAATAGGAATTATAACCCATATGCAGGCTTAGTGTAAGAAAGGCTTAACTTCCTACCTATGAACTATCAGAAATGACCCCCTTTGAACTATATACAATTAGAAAATATATAAAAGGAATTTGCAAGTAACTTGCACACACTCGTGTAATAACACCTTTGGCATGTGCCCTTTGCTTTTATTATTTCCTAATTCTATTAATACATAGATCTAATCTATACATAAATATGACTTAAAGCAAACGTTTCACAATGTCACAATCTTGAACTAAGATTCCTACAATTCACAAAATCATTAATTGTCAATAATACAGAAAAGGAAATTAGTCCTGTGTAGTTAACTAAATCCTGAACATTGAAAAAACTCAGTGAAAACCTTGAAATATCTCAAAAGTACAATGCTGTATATGCAGACTTAGTTGTGGAAATTCAATCAAGCCAGTGATGCTGACTTGAAACTGGGTTTCCACAAATTTTGGTACTGTAAGCAAAGCACATACAGCGCCACAAACATGCAACAAAAGACAGGCCTGGTGCCATTCACTTAATCAGGCTGTTTTGGAGATATAATAAACAGCATGAACTGTGAAACCCAGGGTTTATATGTTCCAGTGAACCATTCCTATCATTGGCTGGTGATTAATGAAGAAAAATAATATTACTGTTTATGCCACTTACTAAAGGTATTATTCATACTATGATGTAATAATAAACATTTTAATTATCATTTACCTAGACTGATAGGAAAGAAACTATAGAAAAATTACACCAAATTAAAGAGCAAAGGTGTGTTGTTATTATTTTCTCTAAAACTTTTTAGTATTTGATACATGACTGTATTTTTTTTTTAATTTCAGAACTGCATTTACATATAATTAATAACTGTAGATTGCTGCATTGCAATAAACATTAGAAAAACAATATCTATCCATATCTACCTAAATAGATAAGAAGGATTATGTATATATATATATATATATATATATATATATATATATATATATATATATATATATATATATATTTATGGAGATAGACATGCAGACAGAATATCAATATGTTGAAAAACACAAATGACATTCAATATAAAAATATTGCAAGATATCAAACATTTACTATGTGGTAAGTGCATTGAAACAGAATACATGATGACCCATTTTCTATCTACTCTCAGTGAACAATTAACAAATGATATGTCCAGTGATGTTAGAGTTTATCGTGGCATAAAATTGCATGCTGGGAATGAAATGAGCATGCCCCATGCCCTTTGACCTCTCTTCTGTGCTGCAAGCTTTGCGATTTGCTGATTTAATTCTGCTGACAGGTGGTGAGGAGTTTTGAGACATGCTGTTAATCTTGTGACGGTGACCACAAAAGTTTAGATAAGATCCCAACTCAGCGCCGTCCGGCATGTCACCGATGGATACCAACAGGTCTCCCTCTGGACTGTATTTGTATGCATTGGTGATGATAAAATACAAGATGTATTTACACAGTATCCCATTACAAAAACGTATCATCAAACAAATACTAAGACTCGTTCTATTACAGGCTAAACGGGTACTATAGTAGACATCTCCTTTCTCATACCCTGAGTACCCATTGCCATGGCAACACTGTAAAGTTATAAATCAACATCCGTTTACTGATGCAAAATAATTTAACATGTTAAATTTGACCATTTTACATTTTCTCCCAGGGTATGAACAAATTTTCAGAGAGTGTGCACTCCAAAGCATAAATCTATGTCCCTTGAAATAAATTGTATATCATGTATAACATAAATTCAGTACGATGGTAGGAATATTCAGATATGCATGTACAGTAAACCTTGGATTAGCGTCCACCTCAGGTTAGCCCCACTTCAAAACAACAACAGGGCTTTCAGGAGAGCTGAGGGATAAGCGTCTGTGATGCTTGTAATCTCTTTTGGACGCTCGGTCCTAGAGGTACAAGCACCTGATGGGACGCGGAAATTTCCGGGTGTGGGGCCAAGTTTGCCCTTTAATCGTAGTCACTGGCCACTTCTGGCTGCTTCAAACAACCAGTCAATCTGAAAACACTGCGCTGATATCTGTCCCACATATTTCGGTATTAACAATAATATTATAATGACATGATTTCTAAGTGTATGATGATTTAAAATTGACATAAAATACAAAAGATTCAATTTGAAACAATTATTAAAATTTGCCAAAGGTCATCTCTCCCTGGGACGCTCCAATTTCAGAGGGGACTCTCAAACGTTTTGGCATGAGCGTCCCAGACTCTTTAAATTCTCTTCCTATTGAAAGCCCTGACAGACCAATTTAAACAGTCCCTATTCATCTTCACTCTTTATGCGAGACCTCCCTTAGATGATCATCTTGCAAATGTGACCACTTTATCGAGGTTCCAATGGTGGTCATAATTTCAGGGTTTTACTGTACACACAAAACCTGGCCAGTCTATAATAGGAGGGGCAGGAGGGGGGAACTAACAGTTACACTCACTTGAAGTCAACAAAGGCATATGCTTCTTGAGTTCCCCCTCTCAGGATCCTGTGTAGTTTCAGGGACGGATACTCGTATATGTTTATGTTTGGGGCTGCCCCCTTCTCTCCAACAGCGAAGTACTTCTTGCTGGGATGAACCTGTATCGATAATAGTTTAAATAAAATATATATTGTACATCAGTACACAGACTGTATTAAATTTACCATCTCGCTTTTCTTTACAAAGCAACATCATAAGTCTTCTGAAAGAATTTAACCAATATATATTTATCCATCTGCCAATTTGCAAATGGGTGTCGCATGTTTAAAATGTGGAGCTGGATGCACATTATGATACCATACTCTTATTGGTCGGATAACACTTCTTTGCTCAGTGGTCACCCATGTGGACTAACCCAGAGAACCTTGCCATACAAAACAACAGTTACATGAAAAGTGATCTGAGCTAGACAATTGCAGTGTTATTACAGCTGTGTGAGGAGTATACTGTCCAGGCCACAGCAATTTCTTTCTGATATAATTAACTGCAAATCATTAGCTGGCCCAAGAATGGTCTGGCATGAATTTTCTGTGCAAAAAAATGAAGAGTTTAAAAATTAATAATTTACACAACAATGATCCTTCGAACAGTTGGTACTTTAGAATTGCAAAATTTTCTATTAATTCAAAAGCAGCAGTGACAGGACAATAAAGGTTGCATTTTGCATTAAATAATTACCTAAGTCATGAATATTTATCTTCACTTCACATCAACTATAAAAACATTTTTATTAGATTTCTTTTGATTTATAATGATTCCTCTGCTAAACATACCTTCTTGCTACTTTACCTCTGAGGTTATTAGGCAGAAGTTAAGTACAAATTCTATTGTTTCAATACATAAGATGTGATAACATCCACATCCTGGTTTACCATTAAAGCCCTCCCTTTTGAAGGTTTATTCAACAGATGGCTTGAGCCCACTAAAGCCATTTTAAAGAATTTAGATGTGACAAAATAGTGTCTCTGGTCCCCACCAGATGTCTGCGCTATCAGCCTTGTTACCAATAATTTTTTTTTTTTTTCATGAAGTCACTTTCCTAAAATGAAGCCATGTTAGAATAAATAAATATGAGATGGTTTAACTAGTCGTGAACCATGATGTGGATTTAAACATTACTAAAACTCAAAACCTTGAGTAATGATTCATTCTTCAGCATTCTTACTGAGCCATTCTTTATGAAGCATAATTTACTTCAATAAGTACTCTGTGTGATACTGACCGCCACGGCTCCTACGCTGCCTCCACTGGTACTCCGGATCATGGTCTGTTCCTTGGTCCTCAGGTTGAGGATTTCCACCATGTTTCCTGCCACAAATATCACGTTATCCGTGTCCAGGATGTGCAGGTTAGACCGCTTCTGACAGTCATAGCCAAAGGAGTGACTGGGACAGCATTAAGGAAATGACTCCTAGGAAAAGCAATATTCAACAAATATACAATATGTATATATATATGTATATATATATATATATACATATATATATATATATATATATATATATATATATATATAAGTACAGTAATGATCTACAGGCTATAACACATTTTTGTGGGTGTAATTGTAACAATGACCTTGTAGGTAACAAATTTAAGAAAAAATGAGCATTTACTGTTTTTTAGACCCTTCTTAGACCTTAAACTTGAAAGACATTTTCAATGCAACACTTAAGTGAGGTCCATTTTATTGTAAGAGTTTGAAAGGAAATTAAAAAGAGGGTAGTTCTTATTGAAGAACCCATAAATTTGCACAAAATGTAAATCATACTTAAATAAAAATAAATATCTGCAAGTATTTGGAATGATATTTATTTGGACAGATCTAGCACAAGTGCATGACGATGCACAATAAAAAATTGCTGTTCAGAATATATATATATATATATACACACACACACACACACACACATATACCAAAACATTACAGCTGATCCCATGCTCAATCAATGTGAGTTATGATACAAAAAATAACAGATACATATGGTTGACCAGATAATTAAGCTGCCCTAGCTGTTCTATAAACAGATTGTAAATGGACAATCAGATGGACACACACATACACAGACTCTAAAACATTATAGCTGCTCAAACAGCGAACCTCAATCAATACTAAATTTCACAGAGAAAATAAAGGATACACCAAGTTGACTAGGTTGCTAGGCAGCCCAGAATCTTCAGTAACAGAGGCCTGGCAGACATGGTCGTCAAAGTTGTAATTAAAGTCATCAGGAATCCTGGGTTCATTCTCGTCACCCTTGATCTCCTCACTCATCACCTCATCCTCATCTCCTCTCGTGGATGCTGCAGCGCCATCTACTGGCCCGCTGGAAGCTAAAACACCAAGACACATACAGATGTGACCAGTGATATTTAAAGATAAAACTGATTAGTTGTACCTTGTTATGAAAATCAGTTTTATGCTTAGTAGTGAGCTCATGCATCTTTTTTTTTGTTCAGTCAAGGGGGAATTTTTATTTCACATTTCATAATATTACTGTATATATTAAAAAAATAAAAGATATGGAACATGTTTTCTACACAGCATAAAATAATTTAGAATTATAAAAAGTTCCTGGGGACAGCAAACAATAATTTGTAGATTTATATGTTATAAGTATATCAATTAATATTGTACTGCATTCTCCATTCTTCTATGTTAAAATACTAAAGGATAATGGACCACTAAATACCACTACTTATTGAGAGCCATACAGTTCAACACTTACTTTAAATATTAATTTTAATAGCACCTCAATCAATTTTGTATATATTTGGTTTGATATCTAACTTTGGGTCCAGTAGCAGGAAGACAGGTATAGTGACAGCAAATCGCTGGATCCTTAACATTAGAGAAGTCGGCCATCAATAGCAATGCATTTCATGGGCATTATCAGCATTGGCATATTGTATATTAGTGCAAAATCCCAATTTATTTAAATTACAATAATTGATTTGCTGTAAGCTAACACAAAAGGTTCATGTTTACAATGAAAATGCATCAGCAGGCTTGAATACTAAATTTATAAACCATGAATATTCATATTCGTGAATATTCAAATTCATGAATATGAATATTTGAGACAATATGCTGAAAGCTACTGAGGGCATGCAGTTGCAAAAAAACTAAAAATCTTGTACTATTTGGATCGTTTGGATGTATATCCTTTAGCCTGGATAAACACAAATCAACCCTGAAAATAAACAGAGCCGGAAAAAGTTAATAAAAACAAAGCACACCTTCATACTTACTTGTTTTAAAACATATCTATAAAATAGATTATCAAACAGTAAACTGCATAATTCATAAAAAAATTCAATATGTGACTTAAAAATGCAACTACATATATTTCAATGAAGGAATTAGGGGAAACAAATTGCACAAGTTAATACAATATTACTGTTTAAGAAATGGAAACAATTACAAAGAAATTGTTCTATTATATAATGTATAAAATACACTAGAACCAGACTACAAAAGCACAGCATAACTAGTGGAAATAACTACATCTACAGTATGCATGCAAGCAGGGGAAAATGACAGCATTCCAGAGGATAAAAAAAGCTCAAACTTCAGCATATAAGCACCTTTATTGGCTCATTATACACACAAAATATACAGTGCATGGTGTTACACTATACTGAAAAACAGACACTGTGTTAGTGAAACCTGTGTGTTTCAGAAAAATATGTACAAGATGCCAGTTGTATAGTAGTGTAATAGCCATGCAATATAAGTGCAGGTTCTAAAAAATACAATATACATTCAGAGACTGCAGAACCCCACCCTGCTGCCATCTGGGAAGTGCAGAGTGAACCACAATTTAACATTTTTCGCCCTGTGAATTATAGATTTTTGATTCAAATGATTTTCAAGGAGGAGCAAAGCCATTGTAGAGACCGACTCCGTGTACAATTGTCAAGTGGAAAGATGATATATTTTTCAGTTACAGGTCCATATTATGAATAAACTGATAGACCCTATTGCAATACCCTTGCCCATACTCCAAGAGCCAAATACAAAATAATTAAAATGCCTGAACAAACTGACCAGTGCTAATGAAATATAACATATCGATGGTTTCCAGGGTGTTTCCACCATTTAAATAACAAAATATGCAACTTCAAAATGCTTGCTTGTATATTGTTTTTTGAAACTGTGAAGATTAAAAATAGAAATTACATAAATATACTAAATACATCATAATGTGATAGCAATTATAACAGTATTGTTAAGGGAAAGTGGTGCTTGTGCAGTGATGAATCCATGCCCATCATATATATATACAAAAGTAAGTGAAAGAAGTGTGCCATGCAAGAAGGTTGATTATATGGTTCCCAACACCTAGAAATTGTGATACCCAAATCATGCAGTAGCAAATCAGTGTTAGTGCCTCAAAGCCACACCAGGTGTCAGCACAAGCATCAGCATCACTATGGTTACCTTCTTGCTCTTCCCCCACCGCCTCCTTATCCTGGCCTTCACCCTCAGCCTCTGCAGCTTGGGTGGCTTCTGCTGGAGCCTCACCAGCTGCTGATGCAGCCTCACCAGCCGCAGGTGGAGCCTCACCAACTGCTGGTGGAGCCTCACCAGCCGCAGGTGGAGCCTCACCAGCCGCAGGTGGAGCCTCACCATCATCACCTGCTTTTGCAGCACTATCAACTACAGCACCAGCAGCAGGAGGCTGGTCTTCCCCAGTTTTCTGCTCTCCATCACTTGGTTCAACTTTATCCTGACCTTCGACCTTTGCCCCAGTTTCTGCAGCATCTGTGACCTCTGCATCATCCTTTCCTGCCTCCCCTGTACTTGGTTCTGCATCACCTTGTTTATCACCATCTGCCTCTGTTGTGTCCACAGTTGTACTTTCTTTGACCTCTCCCTCCTGACCTTTGACCTCTGCATCCTGATCTTTGACCTCACCACCTTCCTTCACCTTGTCTTCTTTGCCTTTGACTTCAGCCTCTTTCTGACTTTCTAATGGTGCATCCTGGGATTGCACAGTTTCTTTAGCATCTTCTCTTTGAATGGTTGATGCTGATTCCTCTTGATTGCCCTCTACTTTATCCTCAACTTTAGTTTCTCCATCTTTTTCTGCTACCTTCTCAGTTTCTCCTCCTTGGGTTTGTTCAACTGCTTTGGAACCCTCCACTGTGGCTTCAGCCTCTCTCTCATCTGCCTTAGCTGGTTCTGATTGGCCAGTCACTCCTTCAGCTGGAGCCTCTTTCTGATCTGGCTGTTCTGTTTTATCTGCAGCCTCCTCGTCACCTGGCTGTTCAGGTCTTTGTTCTAACCTTTCAGTCTGTGGGGTGCTACTTTCTGCCACATTTGGTGTTCCTTGTAATGAACCGGGGTCATGCTGATCTATTGGGTGTTCTGAAAAACAGAGATCGAGAAAGTGGACTCCTTTATTGTGATATATATACTAATTTTCATGATTTATGAAGATAAACTGTCAGATATATGTTTTATAAAATGAATGAATCAAAATATGGTCCTTGTTTATTACATAAGTTAATAAACAGTTCATTTCATATGTCTTTGTTAAGAATATTCAAATCAGAGAAAAGGCAACAGTAAGTATAATAACTTGCAATAATATTACATTTTACATTAATGTGAAGTAATAAAACAAACTCTTAAGTATTTAATGCTCTACAAGTAACAATCGGCTTTAAATGACATCATCTACCTGTAACCACCTGGAATATCTGGTATATATTTACATGTTATATACACACACATATATATATATTTTATAAACAAATATATATTGTGTTTGTGTAATGATATAAAAGTCTGTTACCTGTATCTTCTTCATCTGCCATCTGTTCTGTGTCCTTGTCTGATAATTAAAAGCATGGTTATATATTACATAATGTATACTATAAATTAGCATAAATATATCTGGTTGATCTTGTTTGAATCTTTCAGATATTCAGGTTAAGTACAGGAGGTCTATCTAATTTAGATCTATACATACATAATAAAAGCCTATATATGCTGATCAAGTAACAAATCTTCAGTATATACAAAAACTCAAGTTCACTTGTGCACAATCTACACAGGTTGAGAATTGATGCAATTAAGTCAGCAATGAATTCATATGACATTTAAAATTGTATTAATTAACGTTTATAGTACATGAACTATACTGTTATCAATAATTACACTGCATTTCAATATCTGGAGATTATATACCTATATATGTATATATATATATATATATATATATATATATATATATATATATATGATATATATATATATGTATATATATATATATATATATATATATATAATTACATATATATATATAAATATTTACATCTATATAAAAAATATATATATATTTATATTACACCTTATGGAAATAGTTTGTTTGATATTCATCAATTATATAAATTCATATTTGAATTCAATAACTGTTTGTGACAATGAGTATTCTCAAATTACATTTTTGTGCACAATTTGGTAAAAATATAACCGTGAAGGGTAATGTGTGAGGTGCAGGGTATAAAGATGGAACACAAAGTTTGCATTTGCAAATACAGAACTTCTATACTGTATCATTTAGCAAGAGACCATGTAAAAATAAGAGAATCAACACCAGTGTAGCTTGGATCAATATAGCAATTCATTTTCTACCTGCTTGCCTTGAAAAAGTTCAGATTCAACCTGAAATAATCTTCCCTGATACAGAGGCCAAAGGATATTTTAATATACTGTGGTTTCCTTCATTTTTGTAGGGGGGGGGGGGTTTAAATTTTGGGTCCGTGTGAAAGGGAAATTATCACAAAATTATAACATTTGTGATTTAGGTCTAATGTTGAAGGCAGGTCAAAAGGTAAAATCTTGATATTTAATATAAATCATAACAGATGTTCATTATCTGCAATTAATGGAAAATAATTTCAAATCATTTGATTTTCCCTTGATATAATTGATTCATATAATGTTTGTTTACTTTGTGTAGGTTTTTAAAATGGTCAGATCGTGAAAATGGAGGCCTAGTGAAACAATGAAAAAGTGGAAATTGCAAAATTTTAACCCTGTGATAATGAAGCCAACCACAGTATACTGTTAATGTATTTTACTTGTATTTTCTTGTAAATTTATACTGGTAAAATACAAACAGAATAGAAACATTTGCCATCTGTACCAGCAGATAATAGGTTTAATGTCTGAATAAAAATGCAGTCTGAACCAGGGACGATCATATTGTTCCAAATGAAACTGATATATACACAGTAAGGGTAAAATGTGTTAATGCCATACACCTCAGTTATGTGACATAGCTGGCAACAGATAAATAAAACAGATATTATATTTATTCAACAGGACACATGCAAATGAAGAAGATGTAATTTGTGCTACCAATGGATAAAAATCAGGTATGGAAAACAATAAAGATGCCGGTCTCTGTGCAACCTCCACTACGCTACCACCCATGCATCCCCAATATCTGTGCCAAGGAAGTGATTCTGGACCACAGTGAATCTGTCTACCTTCACCTCTCTGTAAAGATTCATCAGTACCAGCGAGTCCAACTGCATCTTTTCCTGCCTCACCATCAACATCTTTTCCTGCCTCACCATCAACATCTTTTCCAACTGAACCACCATGTGCATGGGCTATCCCATCACCCTTAGCTATCCCAGCATGCTCTGCTTCCTTCCCTTCATCCTCAGCTATCCCAGCATGCACTGCTTCCTTCCCATCATTCACTGCCGCATTGTCCCCACTGTCTGCAGTTTGTAGCTCATTTTGATATGAACTAGCTTCATCAACAGTGGCTAGTTTATCAGATTTTGATGGAGTGATATCCCTGGATGATAATTTTGAGGATCCAGTTTTGCTTCCTGTACGTAACGTGTCTGGACTATCCTCATACTCATCCCGGACTTCCTGTTCGTAATCCTCTAATGACTTTGCATGTTTCTCTCTGTATCTTCGCAAGGCTTCTTCTTTTAAATGGTGGGCAGCTTCTTTTAAGTTCCGGGATTTTCTGCCAGGTGTCACTGGTGAATCTGAGTCTAAATAATCTTACTATTTAGGATAACTACATCACACATGTATATAGCAAACAGGTCAAGAAATTATGATGCACATTCACATCTAGGAAAATTCCTCTGGGTGAAGTTTTAAATATGCAACTGACAGTAACTTATACAACTATAAGCCAACAAAGATAAAAGTGACTGTTCTTAAATATATTATATATCAGTGATTCAACAATATTGACTAGTTTCAGCCTGCACTGGGATATGCCTGAAAATGGGAGAGATCTACCACTGTCCAGGGACCAGCTAATAACCCAGATATATGTCAATATCTAAAATTCTCCTGTCAGATTTATACAAACCATCTCATGATACTCTGTAACAACTACTTCACTGAATATAATACAGACATTGCAACATAAGAACATAGTCATTGACTTTGCATGTATAGTCACTATCTTATATATGACAGACATAAAACACAGAATGGAACATGGAACAGGGAACTTCATTTACAGAACAAGATAAACATGTATATAAAATTGGATTGTTACTATGAATTGAGCTAATTTGTTTACCAAAAATATAATCAGTTTAGGGAAATTAGCATTCAGCAAATTTTTTGATGAATGAAATTTCTTTTCAATTTCATACCAGCATTGCATTTGTATTTAAAGTGCACTGTGGGTCTAGTTATGGTTTTCTACGTAGCTATGTTATAAGATATTGATATATTTCCAATTTATATGATTTATTTAATTTGTATATCTATACAAGCTATTTCAGATCCTTCATCTGATTAAATATGCAATCTCTCTTTAGACTGAGATGACTTTCACTAATTTGTGTATAGAACATGAATGAGTGTTTTAAATTGTGAAGACAAAATGCGCAAATAGTGTTGTGATTGTTATCACTTATTATTATTTACTGAGCAGTTTTAGTGAAATATAACTGAAAAGTGGTGGATTATCACAATGACCCATGCATGTTATTTTAACTGGCATCCAACATTCTGTTTTCACAATTTCATTTTCTACATTGTAATTTGGATCATTCCAAACTTAAAATATTTGTAACTTTGTAGTTTATTCAACACTTTAAAAAGCTCATATGTTTAAAGTTATTATCATCTCTGGGTAATATTCTGATATGTGACTAGATCTCTCAAACTTTCAGGTACACTCTCCTGCCTGGCTGCAGTCTGACTATATACTCTGATCCAACAATCCTGTCATAATTGTTTTTCACTAGTCAAAGAACAATAAAACTGTTTGTCTCTATGGTTAAATAACAAGCCCAGCAACCTTGTGCCAGAGGGATGTCAAGCCTCTGTGCACACCGGTCAGGTGTCAGTCAAAATGAAATGTAACAAAATTGGCTCTGGGCACTCCTGACTGGGCTGGTATCTGTTTGACAACCAAGACTATCAGCATGACGGTTGTTCCAATAAGAAGTACAATCCACATGACAGCCTGTCATATCATAGAATTTAACCTACCAAAATAAGTACCTACCAAATATGAATTTGAAAGCTGAAGGTGCTCGATGATTTAAATAAAAACTTAATACTTACAATTAAGACACAATCAGTGTAATTAAAACTGGAAAAGCTGGGGCTGGGCCAATTACACGAATGTTCCTTGGTCAGATGCCATGGCAGGTTTCTTTATGAATCTCGTTGTTTGTTTATTTCTGCTCCTAGTCATCAAGCGAGTTTTCTTTGTTATGAATCAATTTCCAAACAATCATCACTTCTCTATCCACTTAAAGAGGTATAGGTGCTTTATACTGGGATGAACTTCAGGGGGATAAAACACTAACTGAACCTACATTTCTTTTTTTAAATGTGAGTTCAATGCCTAATAGGCTTCTACTATACCTTACTATAGATAATATATTAATATTTTATCAATTATTAAAGTTATATAGGAAAAATAAGTGTCATTTTTTTACTTATTTTTCTTTACATGAACATCCATAGTTCAGCTAGAACAAGAACCAATATTTTCTCTCCAAATATGAGGGTTCAACACTTATAGGCTACTATATACTAAGTCTGATATAAATAATATATATTACTTCATAGTTTTTTATAAGTTAGAAATATGTAGTAACAGTTAAGTGTCACTACTTGAGTTATTTTTTTGGATATATTATGCAGCGTCATTGACAAAAAAATATCAAAGTGGGTTCACCTGCACAAAATTGGCGGTTCACAGGCAGAAATGTGGAAATTGGTAATTTTTTAGTAAAAATGTTGGTTCACTAGCTGAGTGTCTATTAGGGACTGAATGAAAATGTGGGTTCAGCTGGTGTTTTATTCCCCTGAAGTTCATCCCTGTATAATGCACCTATACCCTTAAAGTAATTATATTATGAACAGGTAAAATATTTAGTGTAAATACATCTGAGAACACACGACTTTTGTGTGAATGAGAGAGCTAAAAAATCGGCCTGACAGACATGCACTCGACAATCTTTCGCTCGATGAACGTGTGGATAGACACTAAGCCATTTAACAGGTAACGCATATATGCAACATGGCTATGATAAATTAGTCTGATTGTTATGTATTAAGTTGATGTTCAAGAGAGATTACAGAGGGAGCAGAATTCAACCTATTATTTAATAAGAGTACTTTTCCTCATATGATTCAGCACTGTATACTGAATTAGCTAATGCAATGAAATTTAAAGATACATCATGAAAATTTAGAAGAATAGGGGTGTTGGAATTGGTTGTGGTAATTTTTCTATTTTCAGCCCGAATGTCGAAACACTCACGCACCTATACAGCTCCTACTATGCCATGTCACACAACAAGGGACACTTTCTAACATATAATAACTGCCTATAATACTACTCAAATATCACTTTCTTACCTATACTCAATAATATGACATAATACATCTTTTATCTTCAATCTCCATGTAGTCATGTCAACATCCTTCTACGTCCGCCATGATCAACTGTACGATGTCGCATAAAATATCATTCCCGTTATTTTTTTAATATGTCATCAGGAAACCCCACCTTTTGGCATAACTCACACCTTCACAATCTAGCATAACTCTAAATCGGATTGATCACATCTCGATACGATGTTTAAGATAATTCTAGGACTCGGGGGGGGGGGGGAGATTTGGGGGGTCTCCCCCCAATCATTTTCACATGTGGATTGTTATATCCTGGGGGGGTTCAGGGGGGTGTCCCCCCAATATTTACTCATATTCATTCTAATTACCCAAGTAAACAATCATTCATCTTAACCTTTTACTATCCTGATTCATTTTTCAACTAGTTACACCAAGCGATCGATTTGGTGTTCGTACAAAGTTAATTCACTGATCACATGATCATGACTCCTGTACCACGTGATCGCATTTTTTAATCCAGGTTTAAATACCCCCATTTTCCCTGGTCCTGCAACGAGTTCTGTGTGGCATAATGCTTATGCAATGGGACTTGTATGCCACCGGTCAGTGGTTCGAGACCCGATCCAGTACGCTGTCTTTGCATGTCATGTCAAATGTACTAATAATTCATGTATTTCATCTCTTCCAGGTACTTCCACACAGCCAAGTTCAGGATGTCACATGAACAAATATCACGAGTCAAACAGGAGACAGTAAACAGTTGTTATATTTGTACTGAAAACCCCCCAAAAAACTATACCCCCTTTTTCTCTCTATCCCCATCAACAATATCGCCCTCTTTACCTTGTTTGCTAACCAGGGGTGCATGAGTGATTCGACATTTGCTCCCAATTTTGGTACCAATATAGAATACCTCAGGCACCTGAACCGGCCAACATAACTGGCTCACCCTGTCTATTACAAGAGATGTATGTATTTAGTAACACATACCGTCACTAATAACTGTCTATTTGTCCATTCCTTCTAAGTTTTCTATCATTTGTATCCTGTATTCCTCCCCCTCCGTCTTTCCTAAACCAACGCCGCCATGTTGCCATAGGCTTCCCCTACTTTCTCCATTACGTCATCAGGAATCACCATCTCACACAATCTCATCCATTCACTATCTTGCTACACTTCACTTCGTTCCTGTGCCATTTCTCTACGATCTTTTCTAACTGATTCATTCATCTATCATTCATCTATTCCTCCCACAAGAGGGGGGGGGGGGGGGGTCTCCCCCCAATTATTCCTTATTATTTTTCATTCATTCTTATCATTCTACCTAATACAGTGGGGGGGGGGGTTTGGGGGTCTCCCCCCATCATTATTCCACTTTATTTATCATTCATTATTATCATTCTAACTATTAAAGGGGGGGGGGGGTTTGGGGTGTCTCCCCCCATCATTATTCCACATTATTTTTCATTCATTATTATCAGTCTACCTATTACAGGGGGGTTGGGGGGTCTCCCCCCATCATTATTCCACATTATTTATCATTCATCATTTTACATCATTGTTACCATTGTCACTTTCATATCTATTTAGTACCTCGTCTTACTAGGCCTACTACACATTTCCATGTCAAACATATGAATTGACGATTTGGTCTAGGGACGATTTCGCCCACTATAAATGACGTCATCACAACTGGGGTTTCCCCCAGCACTTTGACAACAAGACCAACTCACGTGATCATGCTCATTCACGCATAAACATCTTTTGTCTAAACTTAAATACCTCCATTTTCCTAAAACATTCAACAAGTCTTCGTAGCTCAGTGGTAGAGCTCAGGACTTCTCTGCAGACGGTCGCTGGTTCGAGTCTTGCTCATGGATATGTTCATTGAATGTCATGTATAATAATCACATATATCTCTGTCTCTTCCAGATCAAACAGTATCGGAAGCCAGATAGGTACAAGACATACCTAACACTATATACAGTCAGATACTCATTTGTTACAAGTCACATCACAACTCTTCTATTATTTAAAATGAACCCCAAAAAGACTATACCCCATTTTTCCTCTCTATCCCCATCAAATGTATCGCCCTCTTTAGGACGTTCTGATAACCAGGGTGCCTGAGGTATTCTATATTCGCTCCCCAATTTTCTATGATCTCTGCACAAAATTATCTTCAGTTCATATTTGGATGAACATAACCACTTCAACAAAACGGCCAGTGTTGTCAAGTCTATTTACACAGATATTAACAATAACAATAAATATGCAGCAATAAAGAAGCAACATGTAATATTCCTTTTGCAGGGCTCGACTGTACGCGTTGCCTAACCCATATATATATATACTCAGACATCAGAACATGCCCACATAATATAAACACAGACGAGGCAGGTTATACTTCAAATCTATCAACAAAACAGCCTAACAGTAACAGGTTCACGATCGTCCGCATGGACGTCACGTATAATATTTTGAATATATGAACATTTTAGAAAGAAAGGGACAAATCTTTGAGCGACTCTAGATCCGACTGTTTACTATCAGGTTGTAATTTTACGATTCGGTCAGTGTTTGGTGGTTCATTTTTACCTTGATCAGCGGTCTTCTTGCCCTCCGTTCCGTCCTCCATCTTGAAAACTTTGATGGTTGCTATGGTGAGTGCGCGTGCGCGTGAGGGGCACTACCGCAAATACTCGGAAGTTTATGCAGCAAAGTTTTGCCCTCTTGCGAGCCTGGCCCACACTAATCTTGTACTAAGTCATGTTTCTCTCCCCAGAGGTCGCCTCTACCCTGCCAGTGTCTGCAAGCGCTAAAATCATGGAATTCTATCTAAAATGAGTTATTTGAGTATAAAATAGATTGTGACGTTAAAAAAGACATAATTGGAATGCTAGGAATGACATAAATATAAAAATACATTTAGTTCATGTGCATATGCACATGGTTTTTGTCTCGGTAACCTATTTCTGGTCTGTACATTTAAATTTTTACAACTAGGTATAGTGTTATGAATTATATAAAGCTTATTTTTAACATACAGTTATCAATTTATAAACAATCCATATTTGATGAAATAAGTGAGGAAATTGCATAAATTTCCATATTTTTTTGTATATGATGGATTGACAAAAGTTGTTATATATATATATATATATATATATATATATATATATATATATATATATATATATATATATATAGACATGCATAATTTTGATAAGAAATCAACTAGTATAAATCAATCCACACTTTTTTTAATCAGTTCAATATGAAAAAAAAACTCTGATATGATGTGAAATATCTTTATAGAAAAAAAGGTGTTGTTTATTTTATTTTTTTCCATATACCGAATTCATGTGATCGATAAAGAATAATTATGACTGGCCAAAGTCAAATTAAAATCAAAATATTTTCATCCCCGAGTGATCCACTGTTTTTTCAAGCATAGTTTCAAAATATCTGGAATATTAGGGCAAAAAAGGTATGGTTCTCAGGCACTTTTTCTCAGAAATCAGTGCAGGCGGGCGGTTTCTTATAACCTTTTTTTGTATGTTTCAATAAAAATGCCATATGATCAGGGAAAAGCATTATAATAACATATTTTTTTTTTCTAAACAGGTAAAAGCACTACTAAACAAAGAAAAATTTCTCAAAATTGTATTATTTTATCTTAGTGGAGATGAAAGTCAAAATTTTAAAAAATGATGGGGGGGGGGGGGGGTAAATTGACGCGTGCGGTGCCTGAGAAATATACCTTTTAAATAATAAATATATTTTTTTGGCCTTACGTAACGACATTTTTTATCTTCTGATCATAATGTATCTATGTGTATTCAATTATAAGGAATTGATTTCCTCATTTCGTAGACATGGGTATAACTATGCCATAAAATTCTGTGAAGAAACGGATATGAATTATTTAATATGCACTTCTTTTTCTTTCTTGTTAATGCAACGTAATATAAAATTGGTTTTAAATTATTCTGTCAAAAAAATGAAGAAGTTCTTCGCACTATAAATTAACTTTGAGCTTTAAATGCTACATTGCATAACAATTCAGACTTAAATACATGTAGTAAAACAGAATAAACCAACAACATGCGAAAAACGAAGTTATCATACAGGGCTATATCCGTTGTCTTCAAAAACAGAGATACCAAAATACGTATGCTTATAAAATTTCAAGGTACACCATGCAGCCTTTACCGATAATCTCATTTCTTCAAATTGGACAACAACTGTTAATGATATTTTAAAACAGTATCTTGGTGAATTTTCTACAAAACGCCATGGTAACAGAAACATCTGCTAGAATTAGGCAGCTATTTCAGTAATCATCCATTGGCTAATGACGTCATTAAACTATATTATAAAGCTGATTGGTGTAGGATGATAACTGTATGTACGAAATAAAGACACGTCACCAAGGTTACGTGCCTTAAAGCACCAGTTGTGCTGGGTGACCGATGACGTCGTTGTACCCGATGATCATTGACGTTGCACAAAGTGACCTACCTACCGGGTAAACAAATATAATGAATAGTATTATTGTAATGTACTGTACGCTACAAGCCTATGAACTGCGTGGGTCCTTAGAAACGATTCAATTATAGAATCTTCACCATCGTTTAAATTCATGATTCATTTATTACTTTAATAGTAAATTTCAGACTTTTTTTTATAAGCAATTATTAGACCTCAATGTAGGTTATAGTCCGTTTCATCCCCTCATGTCCACCTGTTTTTTTGCTATGAAAATTTTTATTTGTTACATTTCAAGGGAAACAATTATAGTGTAGAGGAAAGGATTACAGAACCTAATTTTCAACTAGGTAACTAAATTCATACCTTATTCCTTATTTGAGTAACAGAATTTTCTGAAAATATGAGAAATCAGTCTACATTTTACAACATATCAGAGCCATTACAACATAAAACAGCCTCAACTGACAGCTGCTGATTGGATGATCTCATGTAAACACACTAAAAAATATAACCAGCTAAAAAAAAGATGGCTACTTATGGAGGGACACACAGTATCTGCCAGATCATGATAAAGAGACTAAAATGTTGTAAAACATGAACAGGGGATTTATTGTAAAATTCTTAACTGCCATATTAGGTTGTCACTTCCATATTTTGCTTACTTGGAAAATATTGAAAAATATAAACTTTTAAGTAAATCATCTAAAAAACAGGTGGACAGCAGGTGGTGAAATGGACTATAGTTATTTTTAGCAGGTATGGGAAAATGTTGCTCTCCCTGGTGTTAAGCAACAATTTTTTTTGGTACTTATATGGGAGTGAAGCGGTGAACGTTGATATATACTAGATCTACGGCACATACACGATAAATAGCCTGGGAATTGTGGCATGTTCCGCCAAACTGAACAGCAAAGATGATAATCGAAACGAATCGATTCACAGCTTAATAATATATTTATAACTAAATCGATGGGTTACATTTTAAATGTATCGAGTATGGTTACACCCGTGTTTGAAAACCTGGATCGTACACTTCGGTCTAAAAATATCTTAGGAATAACGATAAAGATTTTTGTCATGCTTATCCGGACAAAGGGACAAACGGCATCGCAATATATACGTCAGTGTGACAAAAAATCAGCTGATCTGCAAAAATGTATAATTGAATTTATAAAAAAGTTAAAGTCGCCTAAACCTTTTCTTTTACCTTTACCTTTGACAAACAGCAACCATGTAACCTCAAGTGATCGGTTGCATATGTAGGGGAAGTTAAAAAGGTCACTAGTAGCAATATGACATTTCAAAACTCCTCTGACTTGCCACCAGATGTCCTTGTTGAATATGTCAAGATTATTTTGCGGGCCCCCACCTGTTATAAACACGTAAATATAACAAAACGAACAGCCTATGTGCTGTTGGATCTGTGTTTTATCTCCCGTATTTATAAAAGGCTTAAAGGATCATCTTTAGTCAATATATGTCAGATATAGGTCCCTTTAACAAAACTGACACAAAACATCTCACTGATAAATGGTGACCTTGCTGAAGGCGGTCCTACTTTAAGTGTCAGAGGCTTCGAACTAGATCACTCGTGCTCCGTCTTTCCCTTCTTAAGTAAATCTAGGTTTTTCTACCCATTCAATATTTTGAAAGAGAAGACCAGTTTTATTTCATTAGAAATGTGACAGATGGTGATTTAATATAAATAAGACTGGCTAACCTATGACCAGCCAAAAGAGAATCTGTAAATTATAGTAAGCAATAGATAAAACGATAGTTTATTCCAAACCTACCTTACCACATTTTTAACTAGAATCAAATTATTTATAAATGCTCTGGTAACAACTGAAGATTTTATAATGATTAACTCTTTCAGTCTAAAAAAAAATGTATAAATCTTGATAAAGGCCAGGGGCGTCAATACAGGGGGGAAGGGGGTGATGGGGGTATATATACCCCCCACTTTTTAGCAAGGGGGGATGGTCAATGTAATCACCCCCCCCCCCCCCGATATTCAGAAAATAATATTTATATATTTGAAATGAAATATATTTATAACTAGAATTATAAACTCTGGTTACATTGATGAGTTTAATATGAAATATTATATATCTTAATATGATTAAGAATTAACATATACTGGAAACATACCTTATTTTTTTAAACCTTATACTTAATTGTATTATATTTGAAATTTGTCATACAAACAATAATATATATATATATATATATATATATATATATATATATATATAAATATATATATATATATATATATATACGTGTGTCGGTGTGTGTTTGTGTGAAAAAAGTTGCGAGTCATCCCCCCACCCTTGAAGAAAAATTGACGCCACTGATAAAGGCCCTGCATGATTAGGAGTAACAAACGGCTGGCAGTCTTGATGCATAATTGTAGTTGCCGACAGGTGGCGCTGCGATAGCCCCTTTGAAAAAATAATTTGAGATATCACTGGATATATGGAGAAATGAGGTAAATTTGGACACACTTCGCATCATTCTCGACAGTTTATGACCAAAAATGTGCCTACACTAGGGGTCATCACAGAGGAGCTCCATGACAACAGTTCATTGCGACCATTGTCAATTCTAATTTTATAGGTATAACATAATATAGGAAATAACGATTACTACTGAACGCTACATAAAGAGGAAAATAGATCAATATCACGTTTTATGATAAAATAATATTAGATTAAATTTAAATGTCATGAAATCCGTAAACCTATTTTCATTTACTTTGTCAAAACTTCCAAACATTTTGATAAATTAGTTAGATCCTGTATTCATCGTCATAGTGTATTTCAATTAAAGCGATATATATATATATATATATATACTGATCATATAAAGGTGTCTCATACTATAATCCATTTCACCACCTGCTGTCCACCTTTTTTTTTGTAGATGATTTACTTAAAAGTTTATATTTTCCAATATTTTCCAAGTAAACAACATATGGAAGTGACAACCTAATATGGCAGTTTAGAATTTTACAATAAATCCCCCGTTCATGTTTCACAACATTTTAGTTTCTTTATCATGATCTGGCAGATATTGTGTGTCCCTCCATAAGTAGCCATCTTTGTTTTAGCTGGTTATATTTTTTAGAGTGTTTACATGAGATTATCCAATCAGCAGCTGTCATTTGAGGCTGTTTTTGCATGTGACCAATGACCTTGACTGCCATAAGTGGGTCTGATATGTTGTAAAATGTAGACTGATTTCTCATATTTTCAGAAAATTCTGTTACTCAAATATGGCATAAGGTTGGAATTTAGTTACCTAGTTGAAAATTAGGTTCTGTAATCCTCTCCTCTACACTATAATTGTTTCCCTTGAAATATACCTAATAAAAATTTTCATAGCAAAAAAACAGGTGGACATGAGGGGATGAAACGAACTATAGTTATACATAACCTCAAGGGTTACGCCAATAAACCATAGATGGTTCGAATTATGTCACCTCGCTGCGCCATAGAAAGTTCACCCAAATTTTTCTCTCGTGACGGAACATTTAGACACACCAAGAGCGGATCCTGGCTGTAAATAGAGTTCTACACACTGAAGGCAAACTTGGCATATAACCAACACGAAGTAAGCGTTGAACTTCACACCCTTTTCTCTCCACTTTGATACACCAGCTTGTGCTCACCTGTTTCTATAAAATTAAAAAAAACTTTTTATTCAGTTAAATGAAGAGACTCCACTTTTAAAAGAAAACCGTGCAGTTCGATGGGGGAAATGGAGAAAATTACCCCAACTTTTTCCACCAGCGGCTCGGATGGAGGCGTTTGGTAGTTTGGTAGTCTTTGGAGGTGGAGGAAACCGGAGGACCCCGAGAAAACCATTGCTTTTGGATGGTAGTCATAACCTCTCTCATAGCCACACCGAGGATCGAACACAGGTCGCCTATGGAAAGCGCCGAGCTTTTTACACCTATACTGTCCAGGTCTGATAATAATTATCTTTTATTCCCAAGTATCTATTATAGCTTTAACAATCTGTCTTAAATATTCCTTATTGCGATGAATTTGACGGAATTTTAATGTTCATGCATTTAATGACACTACCAAAAAACAAACGGATAGAGTCATTAAACGCACCAAACAATGTTCCGACTTAAAACTTAAAACGTCCACACAACATTTCAAATAACCTATATGGTGGATTTCATGAGAACATGCATCTGGAGTTGGTTAGACAGCAGTTGTTTTCACAGAATCAGCCTCCATCAGTTTTTCTCTCGGAAAATCGGATATTTTGCCAGCGAATAATTTGGTCTCATCACCGAGTTCGTCACAATCGGTTGCCACCTCAGAATCAGCACTGGGTTCTGATTTGCTTTCTTCCCTGGTCGTTTCTATGGTTACCGGGTCTTCATAGCTCATTGGTTGAATATAATCTGCATCACGTGACACCACGTGCAGGTAACCACTGGTAACGGTTCTATCTTCCAGCTCCATATAAACTGCTTCTTGTGATTGGTTCGGCGGAGTGTCGGACTTTTTGATACATGGGCAACATTTATTATCCTTTTGGGATGAAAGGTCATGGCGCGTTCGTGACGGTTCCTCGCTGTAGACGTCTACGTCAGCGATTTCTGCGTAATCGTGGCGCGTCTTCCGGCGTCTGTTCTCTGCGTAATCAGCAGCAGCTGGCGGAACCAGCGGTAGAGGGCGCTTTTTTCTCAGCCATTCTCTGCACGACTCTGTAGATTTCTTGTATATGCGCGTACTGTATACTGTGGTTGCCTGTATATCGACGGGGCTGAATTTTCGCGGTTTTCTTATTTTCAAAACTTTCACGGGGCTCCTTTTTCGCGCTCTGTCATAAGTGTAGTAGTATATTTTACTTATCAAATATGCAAATTTTTAAAATGTACTGACCAAATTATTTCATAATTCACTGATTTCACTTTTATCTATTATATGCCCACTATTTCTCTGTCCGGATATCGCATGTTTGAACAGCCACGGACGGCTGAGCCGCCGCTTGTTGCGGATCCAGGAGCAGAGCGGATCGGAATCACACGTCTTTGGCCGAGACAAAGCCGCCGCGTGCAGGAAGCGTTGACCACGCTGGCTGTAATTAGTTCAAGGCCAAGTCTCAATCAAAACAACTCACATGTCAGTAAAGATGTGAGAAACAAACCTGTGACTACACAACCGTGTTATAAGTTTAGGGAAACTGTCTTGATAAGGCAAGTATTAAAGTTATCAAACATAGCTTGGCGCGTCATTGGATTTCGGTTGTGACATCGGCGTTAGTCCTTTATACAGATACAAGGTGGCTCGACTCTAACAGCTACGTTCACTACTTTAGGTAGCAAATTGTATGCATTTATAATAACATAATACGGCACAATATGAAAGAGTACCTTCCATTAAATATTCGTTTTAAGCGCCACTAGATGTCATATAGCTTCGCACACATACACTTCAAAAGAATCCGATAGGTACCTGGTTGAAATACAGGTGAACCACCGGGAGAGAAACGAGCACGCGTGTATATTATTGCCGGGCATGCATTGACACTTTCCATTCGTGCTGGGAGGCTGGAAAAAATGCAAAAAATCACGGTTTTCGCATCAAAGCAAAACCATACTACTAAAAATGGCCCCCGTTAATCTCCATGAATCACGTTAAGTAAAAGTAAATACACCAGGAACGATGGATATCACTACGTGACTGAAGATTAATCACGAATATAGGCAGTTTCTAAAGTTTATGCTCATGGCCTTGTTTGTATTCAAATCTGCGTGGTTTCAATTTCGCGGTCACAGGGCATCCGCGAAAAACGCGAATTTGAAGTCACCGCAAATAAGAAGGCAACCACAGTATACAGTACGCGCATACTGAAACTAGCAATGCTGCGAACCCGGCAACAGCCCCGCCTGTCCAAACCTTTACCTGTTCAACAAGACCAAGCATTAATTTCATACACGCATTTGTAACTAACATATGTGGCAATGCAACACACACGCACGTATATAAATATATATAATTATATATACATATATACAATTGTGTGTGTGCGTGTGTTTTATTTTAAAATGTTGCACAGACAAGCACAACTACTGATACAGGAACGACACGACAACCTCGTGACCTGCGGCAAATATCTTAGAGGATATATCCGACATTTATAAACCATCAACATTAATAAGGGACATGTCATTCACCCAGAGGTATACCAATTCCAATATGTGATCTATGTTTTGTGAGAAGAAATAAATGAATGACTTCGATTACCTGATCTGTCCATGTTGAAGATGTCATCATTTTCCCTGTTGCGAGTTCTGTTGACCGAGCCATTACTTCTGAATGAAGCATTTCCGCGCCACCACATGTCGCTTCCGACGATACCGCGGTACTGACGGTCCAAGGGAAAAAGAACGATGCACTTGTTCTTGTCACTCCGATACTACTCGCAGCTGTACAAAAGTAGATGGTAGTTCCAGAGATGGATTGGATCGTGAGTTCAACTGAATATTTATTTAAAATTTCTCCATTTTCTTTCACTTCGTTGACAAGCGATGTCAAGGTCACATTTGGAGGAGGGTTGCCCTTGGCAACACAAACTACGGTATTCTTTTCTTTATGTAAAGTAACGGTTGCTGGGCTACATATTTCAGAAGCATTAAATTGAGAGAGAAAGTCATTCCAACTCTCTTGGAAAAGTGTTACCAATGGTAATTTGAGTCCTGTTGATTTCATGTTCCCATAATGTAACTTGTTTATCTCCCCTAGTTTTGACATCTCGCGAGGCTGTTTGCAAGTAAAATGTAACTTACATCGACGTACAGAATCCAAATCCAAATTACGATATTTGCAGCCGCAGTATATTGGATTTCCGGCTAAATTCACAGAAAAGTTGCAAAATCTCCAGGCACGTAAAATTGCTATTTTGTTTTGGCTTATATCCAAGGACTGCATCATTTCCGGCCAAGGTACGTCTTCTGCCAGTGAAACCAATTCGTTGTTTGACAGGATTATGACCGACAGTGACGTTATCGTAAAAATACCAGATTTTATATGCGTTATCTTATTATGGCGGAGGTTGAGATATTCGAGCTTGCCTAGTCCTCTTAGTGTATTTTCGGTAATTATTTTTATATTGTTTTCTGTAAGTGACAAGACGTGGGTGAGTTTCAAAGCATCAAATGCTCCATTTTCTATGACTTCAATTTCGTTTCTATCCAAATACACGCTGCTCATTGAATGAAGCCCCGAAAACTGTGATGTATTGAGGCTACGAATATTATTATTAGTGAAATTAGCCCTTTTTAGGTGGGACATCCTCTCAAACGAGCCCTCTTTCATAGTGGTAATATCACAGTACGCCATGTGCAGATCAACAGAATCCGAGAGCCTGTGTAAAAATGACTTATCCAAGTGGCCACTCCAGTTGGCGAAATTGCAGATCAGACATTCTTCGATTCGGCATGGCAAGCAGAATTCAGCAGAGAATATTGCTATAATAATAGCATAGATTGTAACCATGTCTGCAGCAGAAGTAATGAATGGTAAACGACCAAGCCTTACATCTGAACTATGTTAATGTAAATTTAGGATAAAATATAGGCAACACAACCCAGCATGCTGCATAAGCCTAATACGACGAGGGTATAGGCATTGAAAACCAGGAAGCGAGGTGTTTATAATGCTTTATCAATAACCAACCTACTAATTGCTGTACACATCAATTCAGGGATGGATCTGGATTTTTTTTATTATTTTTTTTGGGGGGGGGGGGTGGGGGGTGTGTTACTTTTTACTAGGAATAACTAATACCCTAAAAGGAAGGGGTTTTCCTTAAAATATTGGGGAAACAGTGTGAAATGAAATTTTCCCCTGGAAGGATTGGTGTGCCCCTAAGTGTATTACTAACATGTACTAATGCTGTGGTTATGGTGAAATACGGATAAGGTCCCAGGCTTTATCATAAACCATGTACTGTTTATCCTGTAATTAATGCACGATTTATGATGTTTGATAAGGGTTTATTTATTCCTGTCATTTGTTGCTATGTGTAAGCAGACCGCGACAAATAGAGTACAAGTTGCGAGCCGTAAATGTTTAAACCATAGTACGTACAAATGAGCTTAATTCACGGGGTTAGCTTGAACTTCCGTGCCATATATTGACTTGACAAATAACGTTATCAACTTCACATTTAACAGGTTGCTCACTCAAGTTCATCTTGTGTTTGGCCAATGTCTATTTCTGTAATTTATGACCATGGCGTGTTGAACAGTCGAGCGGTAAAGCACTCGGCTCTCTCCGGAAGAAGACAGGAAGACCTGGTAATTCTTTGATTTATCCACAACAGGTAGCAAAACATCTGCAAATTTTACAGAATGCCAAGCTGAAGTCAGTGCAAAGGCTCTTAGGCTCAAAAGTCGTAAGGAAAAATGTCCTGTTTTAAAAAGGAGCCAGAAAGGACATGTTGAAGATCTTGAATTACAATCTCCATAGACAAGTGTTTCTGCAGTCCATAGTAAAGCGTCCCAGACTGGAATAGACCCCTGTGTCCACATTTGTTGTGACCACTCATTTCAACCAAAAAGAGTGGTTGGATGAACCAATCACCAGAATGTTCTTGGCGACTAGCATGCCCTACATCATTGCAGTTCACAACAAACAAATCCTGACATTATGCCCGAACTGCTCACTTTTTCCTGTGATGCTGTGAGAGTGCCTAACACCCTGACTACAGAGACTGTTATAAACAGCATTAAGCCAACTATCTGATGGATGCGTGTTGAGAAAACAGGAAAAGTTTGTCCTGCCTTGTGTCAGATAGCTAGGAGACTGTTGAAGATGCCAGCCAGTTCAGCCTCCCTTGAAAGAGTATTTTAAACTTAAGATATCTATGATCAAAGCTACGGAATAGATTCGGCACCCAGAATGCAGACAAGATGGTTACCTGTTACAGATTCCTTAAAGGAAGACTTGAGATAGATTGGTAAATCTCCAAAGTTAGCATGAGGGATTCTGGAATTGAAAACTGGTGGCATCAGTAAAGAATATAAGCAACTGATGTATTTTATCGCAAGTGATTACTTCATCACTGTGTGTTCTTTTGTGTGTTAACAAAGTCAATATTCAATACATAACATTAAAAATACAGTTAAGATATGTAGTATTATTTTCATGCATGACACAATATGTGCTTTATGTGTTTGTCACAAGTAAAAACTCAGTAACTCACTTGTTTTTTTTTGGGGGGGGGGACCAACCTTTACAATTTCATAGAATTTGCCAGGAAATCCCAGAAAATGCCATTTTAGACATTTTTCCATGCTGGAAAACTGCGGAATATTCCACTGCCACCAAACCCTGCCCAACTGACGATTCTGCGCTGAAAAGGATTGCGACTTAAATTTAAAAAAAAAACACTTATAATCCCCGTATAATGCTGAGACAACCATGAGAAAAGATGGCAAATGATACGACAAAGGGGACGGATAATGCCTTCACTCCATTGCAAAGAGAAATACCCGAGATAAGCAGTAGTTTATCAAATGCTGGAGTGTTTGGAAAAATTCCTGCCGAAAATTGGAAAGCATTCGTTCACAGATAATGTCCAGGGAGCAATTTATACTTAGGTGCACCAAAATGGCAACATCTGAAATTAACAAAGATATATCTCCAGCGGGAATATGCAATAAGAGTATACAAAGCACCATATATGTAGGTAAAGCGCTGTGTAAAGAGCGTAATTTATGTTGCTCCAATACATGTTAGGGCAAATGATGAAACTATCAGTTTTTTTTAGTTTACTATGATAACACACTGTGGTTAGCTTTGTGTTCATGAGGTTTTCAAATCAACATCGCTTAAGGGAAATATCGCAAACATTAAACCATCGTGAATTAAAAGTACCATCAACACAGAAGAACAATCATTTACAAAGTAACTAGTGTCTCGTGCACATTATCCGTGCATACAGGGTCAAAAGAGAATGAAGAGGCAAGATGCTGGTGTTATAAATAATATTTTTAATATCTTAAAAGAGAATAACTAAACATTTTATGTTTAGGCAATTTAATGTATGAAACTCTTTGCAGAAGCTAAAATCTGATCAAATACAACCCAACAACTGATAAAACAAACCTCCATATAACGAATAAAATTTATATTTTATCATTTTGACAATATATATTGTCCGTTCCACCACCTCTACCCACCTGTTGTTTGGTGATAATTTTTTGTGAGTCCAAGAATGCCAACACTTTTTATGAGGCAAAATGCGGAATTTCGTATTATGGAATAATAGCCTACCTGACGTAACGTTCCTGTGAACAATATAAAACTATTTTATGGGTAACTAGTCTATTCTTTGGCGACATCTTGCCTCCAATTTATGAAACGGCCAAGAAAGGAACAGAGATGAGGTCATAATAGACATGACGCACAAAGTAAGCACCCATATTCAGGGGACCAATAATAAAGAGCTGCCGACCCATTTTTTTTTCAAGTTTAAATTACGAAGCTCTTTACGGTTTTCAGCTCCTTGACCCTTTTCATATGATTAAAATTTTTCATAGTTTTTTGTATACGTACTAGTGGTGTGCCAGTTAATCAATTATATCAATGATAGGTCATTTCCATTCAAAATCGATTAAACTGATTGCATTTTTGCATAATCGATCACAAACTTTTATGTGTGCACATCCAAAGTAGTCTGAATAATAATCGCTCATCAGTCGTTTTTTAGCTCAGTTGACTGAAAGTCATCTGAGCTATAGCGATCACCCTTTGTCCGTCGTCTGTCCGGTCGTCCGGCCGTCCAGCCGTCCGTTAACAGGGCACAAATCGTAACCGCTGGACCTGAAATCTTCAAACTTGACATCAAGGGAGGTCCATGAAAAATCTCCTTGGAAACCTGAAATTAGGTATCTGTTACCCATATCCTTTGAGGTAAGGGGCTCCGAAGTACCCCCAAGAATAATGCAATATTTGATACAAAAGCTCAAGTATCTGAATAACAACTGCATTGATCACCATGATTCTTTGCATGAATATTGATAATGAGATGTTCCATTACTTCCTGCAGACTGGTGGCGCCACCTGTATTTTTTCCAATTATTACGAATTTTTTTCTCAGACCTGCAATGAAACTGTCATCTGTTAACAGGGCACAAATCGTAGTTACTGGACCTGGAATCTTCAAACTTAATATCCAGGAAGGTCCATAAAAAATCTTGAAAACCTGAAATTAGTTCTCTGTTATCCATACCCTTTGAGCGAAGGGGCTCCGAAGTACCCCCCCCCCCCCCCCGAATAATTAAAAATTTGATACAAAAGCTCAAGTATCTGAATAACTAATGCATTGATCACCATTATTCTTTGCAGGCATATTGATCATGGAGTGTTCCATCAGTTCCCGCAAACTGGTGGCGCCACTTGTATTTTTTCCAATTTTTACGAATTTTTTTCTTTATTTTTGAGACTTTCAAAGAAGCTGTCATCTGTTAACAGGGTACAAATCGTAACCGCTGGACCTGGAATCTTCTAACTTGACATCAAGGGAGGTCCATGAAAAGTCTTCATGGAAATCTGAAATTAGGTCTCTGTTACCCATATAGGGCTCGTAATCCCGGATACAAAAACTGTGTTCGTTTCTGGAGAACTCCTCTGAGACCCTTGGACCCATCTTTCGTAACCCGGCATAGTTTTTCCCTCACCTATGTAGTTATGCATAACAAAGACAGGTGGCACCACCTGCAATCCATTCTGTGCAGTCTGAATCTGGGTGTCTTTTAGATAACAGCTGATATCTCAGGAGTGACTCAATGTATTTAGCTGAAAGTTTAAATGTCCATAAATCTTAGATGTCTACTTTTTTTTTTTTTTTTGGTGGAGGTAACCGCCTCCATTTTTAATGCTAACTTATCTAATTCTTAACCTAAGTATGTACATCTGCAGAGTTTCCATTTCGGTTTGGGACTACTTGACAGGGCGGTAGCACTCGCTTCCTATCATTTTTATATCCTGGTGTCACCCAGGCCCGGTGTCTACCACATGCGCGTCCTGGGTGTGTAATCATCCCCATTGCTGGGTCATAACACCGAGGAACCCCCCAAAGACGCACTCATATGTGAGTGATACACGGCTGTGGGGCACAGCCTCCCCAATTAAGCCTGCAGAGCGCTCACCCTGGGTGGGGGCCGACCGTGAAAAACCTCACCGCCTCCGCTGAGATTCGAACTCACGATCTCCCGGCTTTGAGTCCTGCGCTCTACCTCTGAGCCACAGAGGCCGGTAGATCTCTACATCTTGTAATCGCGACTGGTGGCGCCACCTACAATACTTTTTGCGTAGCATCCATCTGTGGGTAAAATTGCTCATATCTTAGGAATAGTTCAAGGTATTGGTCTGAAATTTGGCATGTCAATCCGTCTTGGAGAGTTTTCTCATAAACCAAACAGGTGGCACCAGGTGTTTTTGTTGATTAAATTAATGCCCTTTTCTCAGAGTTTTAGTGGACTATATTCAGGAGTGGTGTGACATAATACTCAATCCATCCCTCACTCCACCTGTCCTTCGGTGGATACACATTGTCGCTTGGCAAATGTTTTCTAGTTAAAAATGTGAAACAAAAACTCCAGTATCTGAATAAGTACTGCACTGATGACCATGATACTTAGCATGCATATTGATCAAGGAGTGTTTCATCAGTTCCTGTACACTGGTGGTGCCACCTGTATTTTTTTTTTATTTTTTAGGCATATTTTCTCTATTTATGAGACCTTCAAATGAAGAAGTCATCTGTTAACATGGCACAAACCGTAACTGCTGAACCTAGAATCTTCTTACTTGACATCCAGGGAGACTAATGAAAATCTCCTTGGAAACCTGAAATTAGGTCTCTGTTACCCATATTCTCCGAGCTATACGGCTCGTAAATACCCCAAAGAATAATTAAAAATTTGATACAAATAAAAGCTCCAGTATCTGAATAACCAATGCCTTGATAGCCATGATTCTTTGGATATATATTGATCATGGAGAGTTTCATCAGTTCCTGTAGACTGGTGGCACTATCTGTATTTTTTTTTCAACTTTTTACGCATATTTTTTTCTATTTATGAGACCTTCAAATGAAGTTGTCATCTGTCGAAAAGCCCACTGAAACCCATTTCCAAGGACTCTTCACAAAATTCATGATTTGTTTGCACTCTGGCAGTCATTTTTCTCATTGTTCAACAATCCTTGAATTCAGCTTAGCGTCTTGGCCCATGGGCCACTAGTTTATCTACCAATCACCATATATGATTTTACAGTCAATCCTACCACCAGTACATACAGTTGCTATACAAAAGTATTCTATTGGTCCCATCAGACGTTCCTGTACCAATACACTGACGTCGACAAATTACTATCCCACAGAGGGGACAATATTTAACTAATAACCTCCAACATTGAGTAATAGTCAATTAAAAAAAAGTAAAAAAAAGTAAAAAGCTAGCCATCACAATCACCCAGCCGTAAGCACCTTTACGAGGTCCCCGGTAGCCGAGACCCCAGCCACGTCTTGGCAGCAGATTACTTTTTGTGTGACACATAGCGTTGTTCAGTAGAGAAAAGCTCCACAACGCTCTTCATGAAAAGTAATCAGATTAGCCGAGAGGGATTGCAAAGCCAGAGAGAGAGGTGGACCAGTCCCGCCGTTCGTCATAGCTTTTCCCGACGACAAACCAACACATGCTGTTTACCTTTATCCATGTACATTGCACCTGACCTTTTTCTTGACCTTGCTTCATGAATAACTTGTTGACACAGATTTCATTTGAAGTCGTGTACCTTTGGGCACACATTGGTAATTTTTATAAGAATTATATAACTGTTATAAGAATCTTAAAGGTATACCTTCCTTGCTACTTTGCAATCTATAAGGGGTGTAAAATCATAATATTGAATTGTACTTAGCAACTGTGATTTAATATAACAGGGAAGACTAATTCATTATTTGATCTGTTATAATTTTTATAAGAATTATATAACTGTTATCAGGATCTGAAATGGACAAAGACAAGTTTTAGTCGATATATGTATATGTTGTAGTAAAAGACTGAAAATTATGAAAATTAGATATATTCAACCTTTTACCCCCCCCCCCCCCCCCCCCCCCCGACATTGAATTTCATAAAGAGAAAGCTTGATTACAATGAAATCAAAATGTAGTGGATCATTTTCTTATGGGATCTGCAGATCATCACAGCTGAAGTTCCGATCCTCATCAACCCTTGCAATAATAATGAGGGGTGTACCTAGGACTCAACCGGTCTCAACCAAACAATCAATATTACAAGATTAGCAAGTTTATAGAATTAGAACTCACTAATCTGACAAGTTTGTTTAGCATTGGCTTTGCCACCGATAACGTACTCTACATGAAGCCTCCAGTGCGTTTACCCTGGATGGTGGGTAACTGTGGAAAATTCCACCATTCGTCTCAGATTCAAACTCACGATCACCTGGCTTTTAGCCCTGTGCTCTAATCCCAGACCACGGAAGACTTATTTTGTTCTTTTCAAGGAAGGACCTAGACCGTATTAACATAAATTTTACTAATTTTACATTGATTGTAAAATTGGTTGCATTACCTAATGCGATGCAGTCTCCATGGCTTGGATGGTTGCGTTTAAAGAGGAAGTCGTTTTTACGGCAGCACAAGTCACTGCGACGGTGGTAATCTTTAGAGCTCTCGTTTGCATTCGCATAGGTATAAAACTCTCTTTAACTTCATAAACATGAGTTTGATGTCACAAACCAATCTGTTAGTCGTACGATGCTTTCCTGTCCACTTGTGATGTTCACGAAAATTTGCTGAGATCCTCATATGATTTATGTATATGGGATTATAGAAGGTAACCTATATTTACTATATTAAGAAATTTTTGGGGAAAAGCAAGATTTTTAAATTATATTTATCATTTCGAGATATAAATATACACACATAATCATATACTATCAAAATCCTTATATCTTAATGAGTTATTTACAAGGTTCTCTTGTTGATCGGTCTGATCGACAGATGTCGTTCGAGTCAAAATGTTATTCTTCATCTACATACAATCACTTCATAAAACGTTTTAATATACATACCAATATAATCAATATATTTTAATTTTATCATTTTAAATATTTTCTAGTGGTTTTATCTCGTGTTTCAATCCTTATAATCTTGACTAGGACGCCGGCAGCTTAGCCATGGTCAGATATATAGCATTAACTTATTCAGATGCCGTTGTTGCAGGTGCCTTCTCCCCTTGTTTCACCCTGTGGAGTAGCTTTGATGTTTGTTTCTTTTTTGTATAAATGTCTCTCTCTACGGTTTTACATGACATCACATGCATGGAATTTTCTGAACTCCAAGATGCAAAAGCAGGTCATGACAGTGCTTTACACTGCTTATGATAAATCTCGTTTTAATGCCTAAAGTGAAAATAGTCTGTGGCTAATTTAGTTAATTGGTTAACCTACAACCAATTGTGTGTAAAGAGAATATATATTCCGGCAACGTTCTCGTATAAAGGATATGCTTATAAAAAGGTTGATAAGGTTGCATAACGTCTACAAATAATAAATCTGATAACTTTGGTGTATTGAATCTGTAATTTAATCTGATTATTGTTAAATATTCGGGGCCTTTTCTAAATGTTGTACAGTATTTTGTAGGACATATAATCTTTCTTTGTCTTACAAATACAATGTTTTAATTAGAGTCTATAAATCATATTTGGCAAAGTATAAATATCAAGAGAAACTGATATTTTCTACCATCTGTTTTCCTACAGATGGGCGTATTCAAATTATAGTAGGTTAAGCAGAACAGAAGGTGCGAGCAAAAGCGTTACGATTAGTTCAACCTAGGTTTGTTCAGTTAGTATTTGAAATTTGAGTACTGTCTAACCTACACCATCTGTCAAAGTAAACGACGACCCCAAAAAGTGGAAGGAATGCATGATATTTCATCTTTTTATTCAGGAAAATTAATAAACAACATATATGCAAAAAACATACATTTATAGAATTTGATAATCGAAGTGATTATTTGTATATGTAGTTTGTGTGAAAGTTCTAAAATTTATTCCACAGCAAATGTTTGTCATTCTACTGCGAAGGATTAATGGCAGAATGATGCCATATATCACAAAACACTCGCAATGTTACAGTTTCATAAAACCCAACAATAAAACCGAAAGGTTCGTTATACATTTGTTTTGACTTGCGTGCGCTTGGTCAAATGATAATAACATTTATTAATAGTTTTTTAAAAATGTGTAATAGTTATGACTACTTCCTTTCACTGCATATGACTGACCTCTTCAAAATCATTCAGATTAAAATTATTCTAGAATTCCGATTGTTATATACTTCGACACACACACACACACACACACACACACACACACACATATATATATATATATATATAATTGGATAGTCTTACTTGACATCATTAAACGCGATCGTAATAAGAAAATTCAAACCTAAAAAACATTTGGTGTTTGGTTTTATCAATGTAGGTTCCTTTGTAAACTAATTTGGTGAAGGTAACCATTTTAATTTTTTCCATGCTGTCTTCTTTACGGCCTATTCTGGTTGCTTTGGTGACTAGGTCGTGGCACTCGTTGCTCGCATTGACTTTTACTAATTTTCCTCAGATGTAAAATATAATTATTTTAAAACCCGTGTATAAATAGGTTCACAAATACAGCCATAATGGACACACTTAGCTGAGACCATGATCAACATGTTTTCAAACGACATCTACTTATGAGAACAAGCTATTTAATCGAGAGGATTTATAACTTTGAAATATTTATAGTGTATGTATAAATAATGTAGCCCAAGTGAAAAGGCCTATGGTTTTGAGAGAACATGGCAGATGATTTTATCAAGTACAGCGTTGACAGTCAATTGGTATTGCAGTTCATTTTTTCTAATGAGCAATGGATTGTGATATACCAGATGTGTTTCAGTTACTTTTCAGACACAACATTATGCCATCATTTCGACCACTTCAATCAGAATGACCATACAGACTGTTTAATAATGTCAGAATTGAAACAGACGCCCTTAGTTAAATCATAGGTCTGGTCAGAAGTTTATTTTTGCAACAAAAAAAATTAATAATCTCATCTTTTTAGGTTAGTCACATCTGCAATTATTCCGAAACTTGTCTTATTTTCATATATATATATATATATATATATATATATATATATATATATATATATATATATAAATGAAGGAGAAAAAGGTAAGCTGACTATACTTACCCACCCAATAAGTAAAGACAGAAACCTTTTTCATTAGAGAAAATAGTTTACAGAAAATAAAGTTATGATTAATGATTAAAAAAATATTAATACCGTTTTCACTGTATCCATTATATTTGCTTGCCAGCATTCATGGTTAAGTGAACAACCGTAATAAAACGTGTCTAATATTTTAGTTGGATTCTGTCGGTTTCTGTGATCAAGTATTAGTACGTTATTTGGCATTAATGCCAGTTTAAATATACTTCTCACGACGTCATTAGATTTTGTGTAATGTATAAAATGGTAATTAACCACATCTTTCCCCAAAACGCTGAAACGTATATGATTAAATTTAGAAATATAACATGATAACCGTATTTTAATGGCTAAAACCAGTGCTGCATTGTTAAAACATTTGTACATATTACTTTCTTATTTTCGTTACGCTAATTAATGATTCAAAACAACCACATATGTAACGGTACTATACTTATATAACACCTAGCAGAAATGTTCACATCATTAACAATGATAACGAGTATATAATCGGAAATAATGTTATATATTTGTAAAAGCTTCTTACAATATTGACATAATAATTGAAATTATACGCATGTTATAAGTGGTATTCCATCTCTGTGTATCGACTTCAGCATATAAATTTTAGATTTGGACCTGTGAATATTACTATGGCATTATTTTTGGAATTATAATGGGACAGGTGCTATTTTACAAAAATTTCAAATGCACATTTCTAAGGCGCAACCTCATAAATTCATTTATTTTAAAATGTTATTTAATTTAACGAATCCATGTTATCTTTGCAAATTCATTACAACAATGTTATACGTTACCATTCACCAACGACGACAAGTATCCATATGGATAAATGTACTCTCTACTCTTTTGTTAAAAAATTAATATTTTCTAATGAAATGACGATTTCTCTGTAAATGTTAATCTGCGTAGCAAAACAATAATGTAATAAAACATAAAACGTGGATCGTTATCTGTACTTATCATGTACACTCTGTTTGATAAGGTTACAACAGTTTCATTCACCACTGATGTATATCGTACCCATCATGCCTGGGCGAGCATATTAATTATATAAAAATTATGAAAATAGGGAACATGACCACACTAGATGAGAGCCAGATTTTAAGACATTTAGCCAATTAGAACCTGTAGAATTTTTGGTAACGAAAGATTGAGTTGGTTTCCCAAAGGATAATAATTTTTACATAAATATGACGTTAGTATAAAATTCCACTGAAGCCGTGCAGGTCCTCTTCGTCCTACACACGATGTGTATAGAGTCTTCTTTCACATAACACTCTCTCACGGTTTTTTTTATTTTGAAAATGCAATTTTTGTAACAATAAATAATTTGTACAAGTAAACGATATTCCATAAAGTAATTTTAGGGAATCAAATTTTTCAAGATATATATATGTGGGGGAAAAATATAGAATCCAGTTATTTGGAAAAGATGCGAATGTTATACCTGTGATCGAAGACACTGATATAAGTCCTACAAATTCTTTAATTTATCTTTATTCTTCAGAAAGAATGTTAAATATCAGACATTGATTTATTTTACTGCAATTGTGTTTATACAATTATTTGTAATAAAAACTTCTTAGCACGATTTATTTAAAAATAAAGACTTAATCATCCACGTGGATATCAAGTTGAATACAATCCGTTCGTAATATGTGTATACCGTATATGACTGATGCGTCGCATTTAAATCCCATGGGCGATCATGATATTTAATGATATCGTCATATCAATGTTCATTATTCAACTCACTAAAGTTTCCTTTGCACTGTCTCCCTCTGCCCTACATAACTTGTCCGTCTGCAGGTTCTAGTTTCTCACGATACATTTGACCCCTGTTGCGGGCTCTACTGATGTTTCTACAACGTAATTATAAATCGTCGACGGGGCATATATATTAAAATAAAGCACATATTTATCATTAGGTATCTTATAAATCAAGTTCACATAATATACAGTGAAAACAAAATTACTGCTCTTGCCACGCATTGCGTCTATGGCAGATACGAAAGTTTAGAATGGAAACTTAATCGTTTGAAATATCATTCAATGCAATTCAAACTTGCGTAAAAAGTGGTGCTTAAATGGCAGATTTGATGACCTTGTGGTGCCATCTGTAAACAGAAATCTTTTGTTAAAATACATCCACACAGGATTTCTATAAAAAACTTGCGAAGGCTTACTGACATGCATACTACATGGACTAGGTTTATATATTTAGCAAATCTGGCTGTAATAAATAATCTACACCAAATAAAACGGCCTCTATATTCGGGGTCGTTTCAAAATTTGTCCCATAAGAAATGATTGTTTCCAAGTCTGCGATTTTAAAAGAAATGACACATTTTTGAAAGGGGGAGGGGGTGGGCAGGGGTTGAAGTCCCCTTTTCCCATCCGAACTAATATTGCGAATGGAAATTTTGCCCCTGCTCCTGCTGGAAACTCACATTAGTGGAGCTTACAATCAATGGGGTACATTTGAACAAGGTTATTGTTAATAACGGTAACTCCCACACTTGCTTATCAGCGCCATCTAGTATTCAAAGTTTTAACGATTTAGAAGTTTAACATATCTATCTTTTCGAATAAACGTTAAATTTAATCATACTTCAACTGAACGTAGTCAAGCTTTATGCATTCCTGTTGACAATCCACTCAAATGTATAAGAACATACAAAGGAATTAGCCAGTTTTAATGCCGTACTCAAACTTAATGTGTTTCACCAAATGGACACAGGATGGCGCTGATAAGCAAATGCGGGAGATACCGTAAATAACAATAATCATGTTTAAAGGTACCCCATTAAAAATGAATAATGCACCATGCCTTTGTCATTTGTCCTGAACTTCAAGTAGAAATGTGCAAACGCATACCAGAGTAAGACTAAAGGAGGAAATGCATAAAAGTATTCAAAAGTAAAAATAGAAGAAAAGAATCGTGACAAATTAGATATAATTTGAGCCATTACCATTACAAATAGGAGGGTCTTTGTGAAGTTCCTGTAGCTTTAACGTTTTCACACTCGCGAAATCGACGGCAGTGTCAGTGTATATTATTGTATAACTATCCATTTCTATATTATATATTACATGTTTTGTGAGTAATAAATGGAAAACACATAGCCTGGAATATCTCGAGTTGACACGTAGACATTTCTTTCATTCTGACACTCTGTGGCCTTAAGTACTGAATTACATGTAATTAGCTTTACATATCATAGCTTTACTGTTACTATTAGATTGGTATATATGACAATATACTACGCATTTTTATATGAAGTCCTTAACTTATGAAACAAACCGTTTTGAGCTGGCATCTTCAAGTTTATTCCATTCCCATGAGAATCCTTTGACCTGTACTCTGAGCTACATAACACGTCTGCTCTACTGTTACATGGAAGTGGTTGCCAGACAATGTTATTTTTCAATCTTGCAATTATGCATTCCTTATCCTGATCGCTTGTTGATCTTTCTGTGTCCCAAAAGGAGTACTTCAAATCCATTTCTACAGTATAACAAATTAAAAAGAAAATTGCATTTAAATTCTTGTATTTCAGTTGAACATTTATTCTGACACGCCCTTCTAGACATCATGACAACGGTTTATAAAATGGATTGATCGCTTCATCGATGCAATTGAAAAATCAGCCCCTTATATTAACATACTTAAACTGATGTATGAATTCCTCATTATTATATGATTCCTCCATAGAAATCGTGGCTCAATTTTAAGGTCTTCAAATAATTTCATACATACACATACTCCAATAAGTTAACACATTTTACCTTTGCCGTCCATTTCTATTTGAAGAGAATATGCACCAACCCATAATTGTGTCCATATCTGCCTGTTTTTAAGAATTCGAATGATATTTGATGGGTTTGGTATCACAGCTAATTGTCCACCCCATATTTTACATGCTGCTTTCGCCGTCCACCAATCTGCCTTTGAATTGTGAACAGAGTAACTTGCATTTCCAATACGGATCCAGTTCATTAATGATATTCCTGGCGGTCGAAATATTTCTGAAATTTTATCGAATTGTATTAATACAGACTTCATTATTCAAATTAGACAATAAAACTAATACAGTTTGTATCACTGTTATTACAATGGTTTGACCACTTTTAGGTCAACATTATATGATTGGGTTAATTAATAATTAGGCCGTCCTTACCATTATGACTGCAAATGTATCCTTTCTGTACATTGCAGGGAGACACTTCAAAGGAAGAACCAGTGTTGGTAACACAGCCTGGTGACGATATGTTTTGATCTGGTAGAAAATTGACATTTTATTATTATTTTTGAATGGTAAGGAATACATTATAATGTTGATATTGGGTGACAATATAAAATAAAACTGAAAAATAAAAAAAATCCTTCCATATGAACGAATAACTTGCATGCACTTCCGGCTGCACTTTACAGAGATGTTTACACATATAGGTTTGATACGGACAGGATGTAGTCATTGATTGAAACTACTTACAGAAATTGTTTAAAATAAAGCATTCTAACACATAAGCAACAGACTAACCATGATCTTCGCCACTCAGCCATTTGGTTCGGTTTAGGTTTTTTAGTTTAAGCTTAAGCCACACAGAAGTCAAATTGTTTCGTTCCATGCTGTCATGTAACTTGTAATGTTGTGCTGGTGTGGCGTACGCAGGAAGCTCAAGAACTAACGATGGTTCAGAGGAGTTGTTACAGAAACTGTTTGCTTGCTCCCATGTTTTTTTAAACGAAACAATATTCTTAGCACCTGTATGGAAGATTTCATCAAATAGCAATATATTACATTTTATTAAATTTCACGATTATTTTACATTGCATAAGTTCAAACTATCGTGAATATGTAATTAAATATACATTATTAAATCCATATATGTGTTAAATTATAATAAAATGAGTCAACTATGAATTGATCTGCAGCTCTTCGCTGTAACACATTAATATTCTGGAATAAAGAGATTAGAAATTTCAAAAGTTTACTTTGACATGAATATTAAAATTCATACGTTTTATTTTATTTATCCTGTTTATAATGTTATATAAATGACACAATACTCATGACATTATTGGAAAAATACATTTCTCGGGGTTTCTATAAAAGATCAGCTTTGTGTGAATTTAACAGAAATAAGTTTATTTTTTACCTGATCTGATCCATAAAATACTGAACAGGGTCAATTTTTTCAGGAAGAACAAGGAGATCATTCTTGGTTTATCCAAATACACTTGTGCATTTATAAAGTACGATTCTAAAATTAAAAAGAAATGTTAAAGCCAAAACACAAAACGCTAAGTGAATACCATGTGCCCGATACTCATATAAAACAACTAATTAATTATCTAAATATTCAGTGTCAGTTTCTCATAATTTTTATCTTGCATCGAAATATATATTTTTATGGGTCTTTTTTTAAATATGCAATCTTGTAACATTCGTGTTACAGAATTGAATTAGAAATATATCAAAATACGCCGATGATGAGAAAAAATGAAATCAATACTGAGGCGTGAGAAAGAAAAAAAAGTAAAATAAAAAATGTGATTTCTGTCTGCAAAATACCCGATTTTATTTTAAATCTTTTAAGCAAAGTATCTTTTTAAAATTAAATGACTTAATCATTTCAAGGCAAGATTAAACCATCAAACCATGCGCATTTTATAGGCTATATAACTGTGTTCACAGAACGCAAATATTCGGTTAGTATAGCCAAGTTATAAGAGCGTTGTTGTGTTCACGCATGAAAAATAGGAGTAAAACTCAAGGGCTTATATATACGATGAAGGCATCATATTCCTATCATATTAAAACACCAACAAAAGGTTTATCTGTAAAAGTTAATATTAATACAGTCGTAACCGTAGTCGTCACCGGTCAGCCATTTTTTTTAATTGATTATGTTGAATTTTAGTTAAACAGAAGTAAAAATATATTGCTTCATCCAACCGATTAAATGTGTGATTTAACTTGAGGCCAACAGCGCAAAAATTGGAAATCCATTGACATTTAGAGTCTTTGGAAAGCATTGATAGTGGTATACTAGTATTATACACCGCGCAGATGCCTTTGACACTTTATACAGTGAACTTAATATACAATTTTCCACGTGAACTATTATGTAGAATTCATGAATGGATATATTCTATATTCAGCATTTTTCTTTTGCAACAAATCGAGGAGCATATCATTATCTAAAAACAGAATGTTTAAATCTTAGTTTGTTTAGTGTTGGATCCTAATCTTGATAATTTACCAAAGTTGTTACAGGAAGACAAAATCTTAAGACCAGAAAAACACTCAGAGAGCGCAGACCTCCGCCAAGTCAGCTCATTATTTTTAAATTTATGGGTGGTATCCAGGGGCAACACAGAGAAAAATGCATACCACCAGGACTATTAAAACAATGAACAACAATCGTGACCCTCATGCTGTACATTTATTTACTGACACTTTTCAGGAAAACGGCATGCACACGTGGAGTGACGTCGTTGTCCTCTATGACGTCACGATTCACTCGAAATATGGGCATACCGTCACCTTCTACATCCCAGTGTAAACAGAATGCGGGATGCGTATCCGGCAAAATGATCGCTAAATGTAGCGAATTTTAAGTTTCCGGGTAGTATCCAGGGGCAACAAAAAAAATGCATGCCGTGATGGAGTTTCATATGTAATCTCACAACACGCATTCCATATTTCGTACATAAGGAATCTTACAAGTTACAACTGAAAAAAAAACTATTCCTGGAAACTTGCAAAAGTCAGGTTTTAGGCCCATCTCCCGTTGGGGCTTGGGTTTGGGCGAGCTTAAGCCATTTACTTTCTTATTACAACAGGGCCCAGGACTATATAAACAACGAACAACAATCGTGGCCGTCATGCTGTATGTTGATTTACTAACACCTTTCGTGACATGACGTCATTGTTCTCTATGAAGTCATGAACCACTCCAAATATGGCCATATCTTTACCCTACTACGTCCCATTGCAAATAAATATGCAAAAGACCCCCATTCAACACTAGAGCTCATTCCGGGGATATTTACGCATGGATCGCCCCAAAACGTTTATCTATTGTTCCTTTTATAATTGCCGAGCTATCCTGAAAATTTCATTAAACTACGTTGAGGTCTTTTTGTGTTATCTTGCTAACAGCAAGCAGTTAAACAGATAAAGAGATTTACAGATAAACAGACAAACTTACGCCGCACAAAACATAACCGCCGCTGTTAGGCTTGGCGGCAGTAATAAAAATAGTACAAAACACTGTATAGATGTCACCTATAGTACACTTACGACATGGATGTTTAGAATCTGAGGACATCAGAACATTGGAACATTTTCAATGTTCAGTGGGACAAAATAAAAAATAATACGTTTCATAGATTTACACAGAAATGATACGATATATTCACAGGCACAAACGTCGATATAAAATGCTGCAGTGAGGGAAAATAGTTTACCATTATTCGTTACCACCATTACGTTGGCTAACCATTATGTAAGCATATTATCTTTCTTCTCCACCTGACATTTGTTCTATGTTCCTCGGGCCAAACAAGAGGCATTAAGTAAAGTTATTTTGCGGGTACACATATTAACTTATATGCTCGAGATGTGTAATAAGAAAATGTTTCCATTTGCATAATTATACTTTTACCGTCGTTGGTTTAAACGAGTTACTCAAAATAATGTTTGTGTAAACACGAAGTAAATTTCCCTGCACTATAGAAAGTACCCCATAAAGATAAAAGAAACCCCGAATACATCGTTTGAGTCTGCCATTTTAGTGTCATAGTCCGTTTCATTACCTGCTGTCAACATTTTTAAAGGTTGATATTTTTAAATAATTCCCTAGAAAACAACATATGGAAGTGACAACCGAATAAGACATTTTAGAATTTTACAATGAATCCTCAGATTATGTTTCAAAACTTCTTAGTCTCTTTACAATGATCTGGTAGATATGATGGGCCCCTGCATGAGTAGCCATCTTTGTTTAGCCGGTTATAATTTTTAGCTGACATCATCTAAACATCAGCTGTCAATTGAGGCTGTTTTTGTATGTGACCAATGACCTTGATCGGCAAAATTGGGTCCGATATGTTGTAAAATGTAGACTGGTCCCTCATATTTTCAAATATGTCTATTACTTAACTGAGGTGTAAGGTAGGTATTATTTACCTTTTTGAAAATTAGGCCCTTTAATCCTCTAATCTTTAGCATAATTGTTTTCCCAGAAATGTAAATAATAAAAATATAAAGCAAAAAAAACCAGGTGGACATGAGAGGATGAAACAGACTGTAGTGTATTTTTTATCTTCTGTAGTATAGATTAGACTAAACCTCCATAGTATACATGATGAAATATTACTTAAATTACTAATAATATTTACTCCATGCATAAATATATCTTTTAGCCGAACCACAATTTTACACATATACTCTTGATTGTAGTCCGTGTTGCGGATGATTGTCAAACGCAAAGGAATACATACCTTGTTCGTTCTTGTAGAAGCAACAGCAGATGTGGTAAATGGCAAAAGAAACACATTGGGGAAAATCAGCTGTAAACGGATATGATTTTAACCATGGTTTTCTGTAAGAAAACCTATTCACTTATTTTCACTTGTAATAAATGTAATTAGTTCGTATAATAACCATCGTTAAATCTTAGCGCTACATGATGTTTTGATTTAAACAACGAGAACGTACATCAGTACTTTGAAGCATAACCAAATAACCACTCTTAAGTGAAAACACTGGTCGATAGAGGTAATTTATTTGCATTATTTATTTATATATATTATGAACACAGAATTATAGGCATTTTGGAATCCCTTATGTTATTAACTGAAAATAACTTCATATTGTTTCAAGTGTATTACTTAATAAACCGTGATTATATCAGACAATAAACGTATTGTGGGACACAATGATTCATAAGTACCAGCACCTATGGTAATTTGGGTAATTATGGTGCTGGTAGTTTTAATGAAGTAATAATCACGAATGCTATAAACCAATTGTTATAATTATGAAAAATTCACAAGTCATGAGTAAACATTGTATTTCTGGTAGCTCCTTCCCCTGGACTTTTAAAATGTCTATGCCACCACTGGGAATTTTAGCCCCATGTAGAACTAATGGGATAATTCACATCTCAGCTCTAACATTTAGAGTGTATGTGTACGAGTGTGAAATAGCCTGCTATTAAAAAATAAACCTCTTCTTTTTACAACACAGCCACCCTCTTTACCTTCTTGGACGCCATCGTACAAGTATTAACCCTGCCAAAGTGATGGGTATTGGTGGAAGGTTTGTTTCCCCACATCATAAGCTTTAACCAGTAAAATCTCCTGAAGAGAGTACATCTACAGTTTTATGATGCAGCATGGGGGTGAGTTATATGGTGTAGTGATGTGATTTAGGGTCCGAAACAGAACGGATATAATTATTGGTTTAGATATCACATTCTCACGAAACATTGCAACATCAAGTTCTGTCTTACCTTGCTGTGTCCTCCCACGGGGTTAAAATTATATACCAGATATTTATCAGTTGCATGAAAAATATGACTAAAAAAATGTACACACTCAGAATCAAACATGTTAGTTGATATTTTTTTATAATATGTTTAATAATATTATCCCACATTTGTCGTGAAAGTATGATACATCACGTGATCAACTAGAAAATATTCATATAGCTCATATCTCTGCCCAAAACCATGTTTCCGCATCAAAGCCTGCTGTACAATTTGATATTTTCTTAATATCCCGACACCCCCATTAATTCCCTGAAAATTGTTTGAAAAAAGACTATTTATTTCCATCCTGCCATAAAGTTCAGTTGCAATCACAAAGAAGCTTTCGAGATTTTGTGTATGGCCTGTCTTTTTGTACAACTCTACCTGAATTATGATGCATTAAGAAAAGGAGTTAGTATGATGCGTGTGATGTTGGGGTTCGGGGAGGGGGATTTTTTGCTGAGCCCGCCACCCCAACAGCTAATTCCCCGTAACTAATGAATTAAGTAAAAAAAATCTAATATAATTATATAACTGTTATAAGAATCTTAAAGGTATACCTACCTTCCTTGCAACTTTGCGATGTATAAGGGGTGTAAAACATAATATTGAACGAAACTTAGCAACTGTAATTTAATATATCAGGGAAGTCTAATTCATTATTTAATATGTTATCACTTTTATAAGAATTATATAACTGTTATCAGTGTCTTTTTTTGTTATCAGTCTATTTTAATAAGAATCTTGTAAAATAATCATAATTTGAAGATAAAACTACAAAACGGATGGCCGGTCAGACGCATTTGTTTTTGTGAAAAGGATTTATAAAGGGAAGGGACCCGGGGGATCAGATGGAACCCGGAGTAACCAGACAAAGATGTATATTTGTATTCACTGGAGTAAGCAAAGTGAGCATAAATCAGGGCGACATAAGGATGTCATATCTGGGGATTGTCTTATATACGGATCAGGTAATATCCTTCACCTTGATGTGAGTTATTGTTGACGTAAAGTCATATGATAAAGCAGTCAGGAGGTGATTTGTTTTGTTTACATGTCTACTACAGCTTGGTACAGGTGCGATAGAATGATTGATGGCTCTCTGCTATTTATCGGATGAAAACGTTAATACATGCACCCCAAGGAATCAAATATATATAATATTATAAAATAAACCAAATCAACTTATTTTTTTACACTGCTTACAACCAACATGCCTTGTCCTAAAAATATAAGGCTGGTATCCAATAATGTACGAAAGTACAGTGGAACCCCGCCTTGCGACCACCCCACAATTGCGACCACCCCACAATTACGACCACTTTGCTTGGTCCCGATTTTTTGTTAGTTTATTTATGTTAAAAAATGACTCAAAATTACGACCACCCCTAAATTCAGAATTACGACCAGAAATCCTGGCCCAAGCGCTAATGCGACCCCGCTAATGCGACCACCGCAGAGAAGTACTGAAACAACTTTTGTCATGAGTCAATGGCTGCGCCTTGTCACAGGCGCCTTAACGAATGATCAAAGTGGGTAACAAAGGTTCCCAGTCCTGCTGTAACCCTTCCTGACTCGGTGTCCACGCTGAGACTCGTTGAGGCGTAAGTTGTTGATCAAAGAGGGTAACTATCGGCCCGATTACCTAATGAGCCGGTCTGCCGGGCTAACTGCCCTGAGGTCTTTGGCTAGCGATGCTAATTGCCCATCAGTGATCACCTGTATTACAGTTACCAAAAGTGCGGGAGTGAGAGCTTAATATCTTTACTCATCACATAATGTTCGATCCTCCCTGGTCAAATTAATGATCTAGTTAATCCTAAATGTGCTCATACCTTACTCACACTGAGTATTGAGCAGTCAGTCAAATGTATAAATACAAAGCTTGCATTGGGGCAAATCCATTGTCTTGCCTTATCAGATAAATCGCTGTCAGTTTATTTCTCTACATGTTCAGTTTGCGTTTAAATTGCTTGCTGTTGTGCGACCATGCCTCGGAATGAGCGCTCCATGAATGAGAAAGTGGTGTTAATCAAGGCGGAAACACCAGGATGCAGTCAGCGCCAACTAGCTCAACAGTTAATCGTCGGTAAAACTCAAGTGCCCGCAATATATACTCAGGCGGAGGGCTAAATATTTGACAGCCACGTTTTATGTTCAATATGTCCCTTTACAAGTGTCATCATGATACAAAAAACATTGTTCTTGATCGCCTGATTTGACTTTTTCTTTATTCTCGAAGTTATTTTGTATGTTACTTCGCTGGCTTGCTGCTTGATATTTGAAATTAGACACTCCCATACACACACACACACACATATATATATATATACACCAGTATACATAATTTAAAAGGAAAATGTTCAGTTGTAAACTCTGTGCATCACCTCTTAGCATCAGGCTAATAGAGCACTGTTGGATTCGTTCAGCACTCATATACTACTTGTATATAAATATATATATATATAAATATATATATATATATATATAAATATATCTATATATATATATATATATATATATATAGAGAGAGAGAGAGAGAGACTATATATATATAGAAAGAGAGAGTGTGGAAATGACAAATAAAGTTCACTAGCTTTTCCCACAGAAGCGGGTTCGATTTGAATTGGTTGGAACGGATGAACAACAAGAGACGTGTTTTCACTTGAAGATACAAATCATTACTGTTTATTCACATAAACTACAGCGGGGCTCTTGCCTTGAGACATATGCCATATAAGGGTACTGTCTAGACATTGTGGGAAACAAAGAGAATTAATCTTAATGCGTGTCAGAATGAGTTCTGTTTCTTGAGAGACATGTTACATGTTTACATTGAGATCCTTTGTTAGGTCGTATTACTATGGACTAAAACTGAAGCAAGGCAGGATGACCAAGGACCAGTAAATCCCAGTACATGCACTTATACTTTCCGACATCCTCCGGGGGGGGGGGGGGGAGAAGATGGAGTGAAATTATCCTACGTCTTATAAAAATGATCTGAATACTTACGAAAACTTATACTTGATAGCATGATGAAAATATACTTGAAAAAATGTAATCAAAATAAGATTACCAATACTATCAATATTCAATATATAACTATATATGTAGAACATATATTTAGTCTACGGTATATCTAAAGCAATGAACCTCTTCAAAAACTCAAGCACTAAATGTAATAAACTTCGCAATAGAGCGTAACGCTTCGTGTAATTTATGTTCAGACAGTACTTTGAATAAGGAGTAATTAAAAAAAGGCTTCAATACGCCCAATATGCTAAAATATCTCAATTAATGCAATCTATAAATACGAAACTATTCATGCACGTATAATAACTATGAGCGTATAAATGGGTATATGATCAAATCATAACATGACGAGTCCGTAATAAATCAGTCTCTTAGTAATGTATCTGTCCACGCTTTCACTTGCTCGCGTGCTCTGACTGCTGCCCGGCGCGTGGCAGGTCTTGACCTAGAAGGACAACAGGTCGTTGACTTGTCGTTAACCAATTTGTCACTGGGAGTGTCACTTTGTTTTACTGTATCACTGAACTCCTGCACTGAGTCGCAGGATATCTCGAGCGGATAGAGTTTCGTGATTGGACGGGTGGTCAGTCCTTGTTTTGTTCTGATGGCCGCCGATCGCGCTAGCCCATCTTTACCGAGATTGAACTCCTGCACTATGGCCATGTGCCAGTATATCCTGCGTTTGTCATCGCTGTGGACAATAACAACATCGCCCACTTTGATAGCATTATCTGTTTTCCCAGTAGCACTGTGTCTTTCACGTAGCGCGGGTAAATACTCTCTTGCCCAACGTTGCCAGAAATCTTGATGGATCTTCGCAAGGTATTTCGCACGTTTCTCTATGGTCCGCTGGCGCGTCAATATGAAGTTTGGGTCCATGATCTCGTCAGCATCATTGTTCTGGTGGGGCATGGTGTTAAGTATGCGACCATGGAGCAAATGTGATGATGTCAGCGGTTCATCTTCACCGACATATGTAAGCGGGCGGTCATTAAGCACTGATTCCACCTCAGTTGTCACTGTGGTTAGTTCATCAAGCGTAACGCGTGCGCGTCCCAATACCTTCTTCATGACGGTCTTGGTGAGCCCGATTAATCTTTCCCAGAAACCCCCGAACCATGGGGCTCTTTTAGGGATAAATTTCCACTCTACACGATTACTGATCATGTGATTTTGTACAGTTTGCGACCTTGTGATTTTTCCGATCTCATCTGCTGCAGACAAGAATGACATGGCGTTATCGGATATGATTTTGCTTGGGACTGAACGTCTTGCACAAAATCGTCTGAATGCATTCAGGAATGTCCCGGCTGATAGGTCATTAACGATTTCAAGGTGAATTGCACGTGTAACTGCACAGGTGAACAGACATATGTAAACCTTGTCTTCTGTACTTATCTTTGGTGATATGACATAGAGTGGACCGGCAAAATCAATTCCAGTTATTGTGAAGGGTGGCGCTTCAGTAACTTTGAATGACTGAAGAGGTGGTGAAATTGGTGATCTGTAAGGCTTGCCGGTAATTCTCAAACATGTGACACATTTTCTTATTACTGATTTCACAATTTCATGTATTCTAGGAATCCAAAATCTTTGACGAATGTATGTAACTGTTGTTGGCATTCCAGAATGAAGAACCTTTGCGTGAGCGTTTTGTACAACAAGCGTGGTGAATCTGTGTTTCTTTGGCAGAAATACTGGAAATTTTGTATCCCTAGGAACAGGCGCATTGTGTAGCCTCCCGCCTAAGCGGACGACACCGTCACTGCCCAGAAACAAGCGCAGTTGTGTAACTAAACTCGGCTTTACCGAATCTTTGTTTTGAATAGCGGCGATCTCGTGGCTGATGGTCTCTGTCTGCGTTGTTTTAATCCAAACAGTTTCAGCTCTGGTAAGTCCTTGCACTGACAAATGACATTTCTGTCCAGATGTGATCTTGCACTTGAGAATGTCAACGAAACGTAAAACTAACGCGGTAACGCGAAGCAGCTTGTCCAGACTGCTGTAGCGTTCAATATCCATGACCTTGTGTATGCCTGTATCTTGCACTTGTGCCGGAATAGCGGGTTCATTTTCATTGTTTTGATCTTGCGCGAGTAACACTTGACTGTCAAAAGTGTCACAGATCGGCCAGTCACCGTCGCTGAGCCAATTGGGCCCTTTCCACCATAGATCAGATTTCTCCAGGGCACTTGCTGTTATGCCTCTTGTCAGCAAGTCTGCGGGGTTGTCTTTCGTTGGGCAATATCTCACTTCACAGCCCATTTCTTTTATGTCTTTCACTCTATTGTGAACGAAAGTAGGGAGTTTCTTGTTTCCTTTAATCCAGTGAATCACTATTTGGCTGTCAATCCACATGATTGTTCTTGTAATGCGCAGTTTGTTTTGTAATGCATTTATTACAAACTTAGCCAGTCTTGTCCCTATAACTGCTCCCATAAGTTCCATGCGTGGTATGGTGATAGGTTTGAGTGGTTTAACTCGGGTTTTGGCCATTACGAGGGACGTTTCGCCATTACAGCTGATGTATATAGCTGTACCGTATGCTTGCGGACTTCCATCTATGAAGACGTGCAGCTTACATTCGTCGCCATTCTTTAGTCCCTTGATAAACTGACGGTCAATCCTCACCGTCAGAGCTGCCTGTAACTCTGTTGCGATCGCGTGCCATATTCCTGTAGGGGATCAGGAATGGGATCGTCCCAGCCCAGTCGTTGTGCCCATAACTCTTGAATGAGCGATTTTGCGCTGATATGGTACGGAGAAAGGTATCCTAGCGGATCAAAGAGACTAGATGACATGCGTACAATCTCGCGTTTAGTGAGGGGATAAACTTCAGGGACACGTTTTCTCGAATACGTTATTATGTCTGAGTCTGTTATCCATCGCATGCCAAGTGCGTTTACTTCGGATTTCTGTTCAGATATACCTTCCTTTGTAGCGATATCTTTGAGGGCCTTGTCATTTGACGACCAGGACCGAAGGTGAAATCCACATGATTGCATCATTCGGTTTGCTTCATTGTAATAACTAACAGCGGATTCGCTGCCATCAGTCCCACTTAAAATATTGTCCACGTAGATGTTTTGTTGTATGTCAGATGCTGTTCCCGAGCGGTTTTCTTCCAGGTGTGTTTTGACAACCGAATTCAGGATGAATGGCGAACATACTGCACCGAACAGTATCACATTGAAGTGATAGGTATCGAAGCGGCTCTTGGAATTTTCGGGATCTGAAATCCATAGGAATTTTGTGAAATCGCGATCTTGCTCTGCTAACTGTATCTGTAGAAATGCCTTTTCTATATCACTTGCCAATCCTACAGCATTTATATGGAACCGCAGAAGTATAGCACACATGTCATTCAGGAGCGGCGGTCCTGCATCCAGGCAATCATTTAAACTTGGGAGGTCTGATTGTTTACAACTACAGTCATAGGCAATGCGAATTGGCGTGGTGGATGATTCTTTCTTGATAGCGTGATGAGGCAGATAGTGACCCTGTTCACGATTTGCGTTCGGAATTTTACTTATGAAGCCTCTTTCTACTTGACCAGCAATGATTTCGTTGTATACTTTGCGAATGTCGGGTTCAAGTCTACGTACCATCGACCGCGTTCTGGCACTAGCTGTTGCATAATTCGAGGGGAGTGGTGGATGGTCTTCGCGCCATGGAAAGCCGGCTTCATACTTTCCATTTCCTAATCTGTTTATGTGTGTTTCTTTGTATAGTTTATATGCACTGTGTTCACTTACCAAGCTATCTGAACACTGATCCTTTATCCCTAGGGTCTCTAGGTCCCAATACTGCGACATTATCCTTTCATCAACAGTAGAATCTACCATGACGTGTAGAATGGCGGCGGAGGATCGAACATCGGCGTTTTCGCAAGGGACAGGACCGGATAGTAAATATCCAAATTTGGTGGATACAGCGGTAGGTCCAGGACCTCTCCGTACATCGTCCTCCACGACTGACCAATAGTAATCTGCACCAATCAGAATGTCAATCTCGATGGCCTCAGAGTCCATGCAATGAGCTATGTTTAAATCCTTCAAGTGTGGCAGATTTAGCACAGAAGATGAAACGTGATTTCTGATCGGCGTGGAAATACTTGGCACAATAAATACCTGGAGCGATTTCAGGTCCAGTAACAGTTTTAAGTGAAACTGTAGTGGTATTCATCGCGCGCACGGCGTCTGATGTCGCACCAAAGGACGCCAGTTTTACGACTTCTGTATTTTCTGGTGTCAGCTGTAGTAAATCCACGCAGTTGCTGGTTATAAACGATCGCTGGGAGCCTTCATCGAGCAGTACATTTACGTTGAAGCGTTTGCTGCCACTGATTGCTGTTGTTCTGGCTGTTTTTAACAGTACAGGTCCAGGCTGGTGCATCTTTTCTCCCATGGCAAGGTTATTATGAACTGTAGCGGCAGCTTGCTCAGATCGATGTTATTGTCCGTGTTTGGGGTCTTTTGGATGGAAACGCGATTGGGGTCACAGAGCGCGGTGTGGTGTTTCCTTTTGCACTTTCTACAGCGGTTCGTGGAGTTACAATACATAACTCTGTGTGTTCCCAGGCAATTGAAGCACATTCGGTCTCGTTTAGCGATTTCAAGCCGTTTGGCGGGATCTGGAACGATCGGACACTCTGTTGACTTGTGATGCCCCTTACAGAAAGCGCACTTGCTTGTTGACGAGAACTGGCGCTGAGGTGTAGCACTAACTTTCTTTCCTTTTACTAGAAAGGCTGCGGTTGGCGAATATTCATCAGTGGATATGTCACACATATAGAAACTATTAGCGGTGCCGCCTTCTGCTGCTTGAATTTCTCGCAGTATAGCTGCGCGGAGGTCTTGCAACTGCCATGCTTTATCACCATGGTCTCTCGTAATCAGTGTTCTAACTCTTCCCGGCAGTCTGTCCATTATTACTGGTACCAGTAAATCACCATACGAGTCTTGTGTCTTTTCTAAGGATTCTAGTCCTCTCACATAGCTCTCTAGCGTATCGTAGAACAGTCTTAGACTTGCGGTAGTGTCTTTTGGTGTGGGGATCTTCCAGAGCGCTTTCATGTATGCACTGACTAGCTTGTGAGATTGTCCATATCTTTCTAACAAAAGTCCCATTGCCTTTTCATAGTTATCATTGGTGAGTGCTAGCCCTTCAATGACACGGCTAGCTTCACTCTCCAGCTGTCCTCTTAGATACTGGAACTTCTGTACATTTGAGAGGGATGGGTCTTGATGGACAGCCGAATCAAATGTGTCATGGAAAGTTTTCCACTGGAGCAGATCACCAGAGAAACGGGGTAGGGGTAACTTGGGCAGATTAACTGATCTCGTACTTACGGTCTTTGGCACTGGAGCTGCGCTTGGTGATGATGCCATAATTGGTAAGGTAATTTGCGTTTCTTGGCGGATGAAGAATCGTTCGATCTTTTCTACGCGTATGCCGTAAGCTGTCGTGGCTTCGTCTTGCTCTAAGAATTCTCTCTCACAGTGTTCATCATCAATGATTTCAAGTATCTGTGTATCCAGTCTTTTTATCACTTCGAGCTTGTCCCTAAGTGATTTGATTAGTCCACTTAAAGTGTCGAGACGATCAGTGTTATCTGGCAAAGACATGATATCTGCGGCCTCTTCGAACATTCTTTCCATACGAATACGGTGCCCAGCCCTTGACTTTTTCGGCCGGGGTACCGGAGCAATAACTGAAGTGTCTCCTGTTGTGTTTTCATCGCGGTTAGGCATCTTCTTTCTCTTTATAACTAATTCAATCCTGGTCTCGGCACCAATGTAGGAATGACAAATAAAGTTCACTAGCTTTTCCCACAGAAGCGGGTTCGATTTGAATTGGTTGGAACGGATGAACAACAAGAGACGTGTTTTCACTTGAAGATACAAATCATTACTGTTTATTCACATAAACTACAGCGGGGCTCTTGCCTTGAGACATATGCATATAAGGGTTCTGTCTAGACATTGTGGGAAACAAAGAGAATTAATCTTAATGCGTGTCAGAATGAGTTCTGTTTCTTGAGAGACATGTTACATGTTTACATTGAGATCCTTTGTTAGGTCGTATTACTATGGACTAAAACTGGAGCGAGGCAGGATGACAAGGGACCAGTAAATCCCAGTACATGCACTTATACTTTCCGACAGAGAGAGAGAAAGAGAGAGAGAGAGACCATTTTGGCCTCCATGTTCTCTTCTACTCATTATCTATGATGCGTCACTTGCATCTATTTAATGGATTCGTCCTTAAAGTAGACGGTCTCTCCAAGCCTTAGTGATTTCAACATTATATCAGGGAAATCACGACAGACTTAGCATAACTTCAACTGAGTTTCCGGAAAGAATTTTAAAGATGTTTTCTGTTAGAAAAATAATAGTATAATATGCGTATTATTATTATGAGGTATTACGCATGGGGAACTATCCTCATTGTACACCTGTAAACATGACTACTGGAAGAGAATGAGAGACAGTCAGACTAGAGGCAGACTGTAATTAGAGAAATGGATCATTTATTATTCCAAAATGTAGACTAATTTAACTGATATAGGATTCTTAATCTTACCAGATATAAAGGATCGTAATGAACAACTGCGAAAAAGAAATTTTCAGACAGAGAATAACAAATGTAGAATATACATGGGGAAAGGAATATTGCTGGAATGTGTTGGGATGTAGAAATGGACAACATCTTCAAATTAAGCTAGTGGTTACAAGTCGGGACCTGTCGTAAGCAGCAGTCCAACAGGCATCATTATGTGTAGGTTGGAGTGTGATGGAAAGCAAAGGTAAATATACAGCATAAAAAGAGATAATGGTCGTATTTGATGGTGAAACATACAACTGCAGACTATGCATATGATACATACGAGACTGCTGGGCAATCAAACATATTAGGGATCCATGATGTTCCATGTTGCATGGTGAGGAATAAACACATCGATATTCGCATAATCTCATTGGGAGTACATGCCCTCTTATCAGTGCTAGCAATATTTATCTCTCTTAATATAAACTTATCTTGGCGCATGGCCCGCAATGTCACAGAGGTTGCCGGCTTGTACCTTACATGTTATTTGTGTCTTCCACAGACTGGTACAAGTAGGATGGATATTATTGATACGTCTCCTATTCTTGTAGTACTAAATCACACTGGTCCGCACGCCCACAACACGAGCATTCATAAACATATATATTACTCACAACAAGTTATATTGTTTCACTATTATAAAATGCAAACTATTTCCGAATTTTCCTTTTCATGCTAGGATGCAAATATATTTTGGCTTTGCTGAAAAAAAAAGGATGAAAGGTACTGAGCACGTGCTAAAGGTAAATTCGCCATAGATAATTACCTGATCAAGTGAGATCACAACCAATTTTACTCGAGAAAACCTGTTTTGTTTTGCCTGATGTTTTATGTTTGTCCCTCAATTAAGTATGTAGTTTTTCCAAAGAATCCTATCAATATAATGAAGTGGTTGTGCCAACTGGTTTAACATTTTACAAGTTGTTGCACTTTATGCCTCAACGTTTCTGCATGCACAATGAGCTTACTCCCGCTCCATCTACGCCTGCATGTGTATCATAAATGGAAACCCTGATTGTGGCTTAGGGTATCCTTGTAGTTAGTGATTACAACTTTATCACGATTGTGATGCATGACTCTGAAGTCAAGTTATATGTGAGATTCTCTGCAAGGTTTAACAAATTAACTAAAAGTGTCACAACCTTGATTATTTTAATCTAGAATAAATACAATATATATATATATATATATATATATATATATATATATATATATATATATATATAATATCATTGATTATCTTTATCCTCACGTTTTAATAAGTGATCACTTTATCTCTGTTACCCATGCTTTCTCTGGGAAAACCTGTATTAAACATAACAATGTTATGTTATACGTTTCAAAAAGTCTTGTTTAAGAAGTGAAGTTCTTATATAGAACACTGTATTACAATGGTAATATCTGACATTGATTATAATTGACTGTCGATACGCTTCGGTTTCTGTTGATCTGTATTAAATTGGTATCGACCTTTCCTAATATGTCTACCTCAACATAATACCATCCAAGTTTCAAACGCTCAACTTTAACCACAAATTTATATTGTATCATATGTCCGATGCAATTTTCACTGTAGACATCTCCTTTGAGTGACATTTTCCGCAAACATAGAAACAAATATCCTTAATATGCTGATAAAACAAAGTTATTTGAACAGGTAAAAATCAGTATATAAGAACCAGCGTAAATCATATTACTAATACATGTACCAGACATTAAAACCTAGATTTTCACAAACTTATCCTCTGTGAAGCTAGAACTGAATTTGTTACATTTGAACATAAAACTCTAATATAGCCAAATTACATTTGGAGAATATTCAATTTATCATTTCAGACGCATTTGGTTTTGAAATTTCGTAGTATGAAAAGTAATTAAAAGGAAAGTATCCCGGGGTAATTACATGGAGCGCGGAGTAAACAGAGAAACAGGTATATTTGAATTCACTGGACTGAGCTAAGGGAGCATAACATAGGGCGATGTAACATGCTATATATAGGGACTGTCCTCACATTGGGTGCAGGTAATATTCCTACACCTTGGTGTGAGTTATTGTTTCCGTAAGGTCTTGTGATATGGCAAAGCAGTAAGAAGGTGATCTGCATGTTTTGTTTACGTGTCTTCTGCAGCTTGGTACAGGTGCGATAAAATGATTGATGGCTCTCTGCTATTGATCGGAGTAAAACGTTAATACATGCACCCCAAGGAATCATATATATATTTTAAGAATAAATTATAATTATACATATAAATATATAAATATATATATATATATAATGAAAGACATCAAATCAACTTCTAATTAGACACTGTTTACAACCAAAATGCCTTGTGCTAAAATAAAGCAGGTCTCCGATGAGGGACGAAAGTACTCGAAAGGTTTTCCATGCACTCTAACCTGTACATGTGTCATCATGACATAAAACAATGTTGTACCTGATCGCCTGATATTTTTGGACCTATCATCAACTAGCCCTAAACGATATGCCTCATTTGATATTAATTTGACACGTTGGATACTCAAAGTTTCTTTGTATGTTACCTAGCTGGATTGCTGTTTGATATTTGATACAGGTCGGGGCAAAACCCATCAGATATCCCCATATATATATATATATATATATATATATATATATATATATATATATATATGGCACTTCTGTAAAGTGGGCATTTTGGCCACCCTGTGCTCTTCTGCTTATTATCTATTATGGACGGTCCCTATAAGCCTAAAGGATTTCAACATTATATCCGGGAAATCACGAGAGGCTTAGTATAACTTTAATTGAGATTCGGAAAAAATCTTAAAAAGCGTTTTCTGTCAGGAAAGTAGTAATATAATGTGCGTATTTTTATATGGGTAATAATTATTGGGTCTGTCTGTCGTCAACATATATAACTACTACTTGGACAGACTGAGAGAAGGCAGCCCAGAGGCAGTCAGTTATTTTGATCTAACAACTTAGAAAAGGAAATTCCACATATTGTTACGGAACCTAACCTAATATCAACAGATCACGCAGTCATGACGAGCACAAATTCTGTTATGAAGATAAAAGAACAGATCCTGTAACACTAGGCAGCGTGAAATGTCTACGGGAATGAATAAAGAAGTCAGTGGTTTTTTTTATGTTAACAAATAATTATAATTTATTAATAAAACAATCCTAACATTACAATACACAAAATCAATACAATTTCACAGTATAACAACAGTACAACAGCAATCAATACAATTACACAGTATATTAAACAAAGTGTACAGTACCTGGATACCACCGCTGTCACAGCGACAACAAGTCCTTTAAAATGTATAAAACAGATGAACAGTTCACATAAATCTTCTCAGAGAATAAAAGTCCAGTTCAATCACAAAATCAACTTGTTGTAATATAAAAGAGAAGTTCTGATAGTGATCCCAAAGGCAAACTGAACCCGAATTAAAATCCATTACAATTTTGAAGAAGATCTATATCTGCTGCAGTTATCGGAAAGGCCCAAAACTGACTCGCACTCTGGAAACTTCTTTTTCACGAACAATCTAAAGAACCCAACAATACATAATATACACGCCGAAAGAACATTACAAGACACGCGCTCATACAGCGCGACCAGTCCAGAATATTCCAGGTGAGCGCTGTGTCTTTACACGCTAGGGTTCACCCAGCACGGATTAAACCGAGCGCTTTGTAGAGTTCACACGCGTGCCACATGAACCAAATGTCAACAATGCATGGAACACCCATATACACAATAAAACAGACATCTGTAACACTCCCCCTTCTGTAGAAAAAAGGAAAGTTTTCTCAAAAACTTTCTTTTAACGATCACAATCACAAAATTGTTACAATATTTTAAAAATCATCTTATTTGCAACATTACATAAACATCTTGTCTACAACATTTCATAAACATCTCAATAAGCAATCAGAAGTACATTGTATTTCCTTTGAATGTGTCTGATTTCAAGATTGTAATCCTGTAAATAACAAACTCCATCTCAACAGTCTTTAAATTTTGCAATTACCCTTGTTTATGAACGTCAGTGGATTGTGATCACTGAAGACAATGTAGGTTTGACTGATGAAGTAACATAAATTTCAAAATTTTGCAATTCCAAAATGAAAGCCAAAAATTCTTTTTAAAAATGGAGTAGTTTTTCTGGTTTGCATTAAACTTTCTTGAAAAATAACAAATTTGATGATTTATGCCATCACTGCCTTTTTGTAACAACACAGCACCAGCAGCAGTAACACCAGCATCTACAGCTAACTTAAAAGGTACAGAAAAGTCTGGAGCTACCAAAACTCGTGAACTTTGCAGAATTGCTTTCAAAGTCTGAAATTCATTTTCACACTGAACATTCCATACAAACTTTTGTTTCTTCTTTAACAATTTAGTCAAAGGTTCAGCTACAGCAGAAAAATTTGGACAAAACTTTCTCTAGTATCCAACATTACCAAGAAAACGCATTATTTGCTTTTTGTTTTTTGGTCTAGGAAATTCAGAAATAGCACTTATTTTAGCATCAACAGGTGTTTCTTGACCCTGCCCTACAATATGACCCAAAAATGTTACTTGTGCATGACAAATCTAAGATTTAACTAAGTTGAAGATCAGACGTGCTTCACTGAGTCTTTCGAAGAGGTCGCTAAGAATTTACAGATGTTTCTCCCAGGTGTTCCTGTACACGATGAGGTCATCAATATATGCGTAGCAGCCCTGAATGTCCTTGACAACCATGTGGATGAGGAGCTGGAACGTGGCTGGCGAAGGCATAACTTTGTACTGGTACAGCCCTTGCGGCTTCACAAATGCGGACACTTCTTTCGCTCGTTCTGTCAGCGGAACTTGCCAGAAACCTTTTAGCAAGTCAAACTTGGAAACATATCTGGAGCTACTAATACAATCATCGATCTCGAAATCGGGAACGTGTCAGTCTTGGTGACAGAGTTCAGTTTTCGATAATCTGTGCACATACGGTAACTTTCATCAGGTTTTGGCACAAGAATACATGGTGAACTCCAGTTACTGTTACTAGGTTCAATAATATCATTGTCCAGCAAATATTGAAACTCATCCTGTAGATACTTTTGGTTTTCTGGATTCATTCTATAAGGATGCTGCTTGACTGCGTCTGCCTCGCCAACATCGACCTCATGGCACAATATATTAGTTCGCGTTGGAATGTCACTAAACAAATGTTCATGATTCCGCAGCAGGTTCTTGAGGTCTTGTTGTTGTTGTGCGGTAAGGTGTGCAAGTTTGGCATCAAGGTTGTTTAGCACGTCTGAGATTTTTTAGTTGTACTGTTCCACACTGAATGTCTACATCACACTCATAATCAGTATCTACGTTAACTGGGTCAGGGTAAGTTTTTACACAGTTAAGAGCAGTAACATTATGTACAACATCTGATGTGCTATTTCTGTCATAATATGGTTTCAACATGTTAAGGTGGCACAGTTGTTTTTTCTTTCGCCGATCTGGTGTCAACAGTATGTAATTTAAATCACTGCCTTTCTTGTCAACAATGTAAGGACCAAAATATCTTGCTTGTAGAGGTCTGCTAGGGATGGTAGTAAGGCAAGGACCTTTTCACCAGGCTCAAACGCCCTACTTACACTGTGCTTGTCATACTTTATTTTCATTTTACTTTGTGCAAATTTTAGATTAGACTTTACAATCTCACAAGCATTGTGTAGTTCAGTGCGAAAGTCTGAGAAATACTGCAACATATAAGAAAATCAGGATTTTCACACAAGAGTTTTTCTTTAAGCAGTTTTAATGGCCGACGAACTGAGTGTCCAAAAACTAGTTCAAAGGGACTGAAACCCAAGGACTCTTGAAAGGATTTTCTGGCAGCAAACAGCAATAGGTGGATTCCTTCATCCCAGTCTTTCTGTGTGCCATAGCAATGGGTCCTAATCACGTTTATTGTCTGGTGAAAAAAACGCTCGAGGACGCCCTGACTTTCGGGATGGTATGGCAAAGAGCTGTACTGTTTTATAACTTGCTGGAATAAGCCAGACATAAAATTAGACCCTAATTCAGACTGGACGGATTTTGGTAATCCAAAAGTTGTAAAAAATTTGGCCAAAGCTTTGACAACACTTTTGGCATTAATTTTGCGCAATGGTATTGCCTCAGGGAACCTGTTAGATGCGCACATAATAGTCAGCAAGTATTCACGTTCAGATTTTGTTTTGGGCAGTGGTCCAACACAGTCAATAATAACCCTACTAAATGGTTCCTCGAAAGCAGGAATAGGCCTAAGTGGCATTTTAGGAGGATTCTGATTGGGCTTACCCACCATCTGGCATGTATGGTATGATTTACAATTTTGTACAACATCAGTCCTGAGGTTAGGCCAATAGAAGTGTGTACTAACTTTCTGATAAGTTTTATTTATACCCAAATGGCCAAACAAAGGAGCCTCATGTGCCATGCTTAGATGTTTTCATTGCAAAAGCTTTTGTACATTTCTATTTGATGTTTGATGGCCTACTCATCATCAGCGCATACATCAGGTGGTCGCCATTTACGCATAAGCACTCCATTTTTGACATACAAAACAAACTGGGTTCTGTGACAGTTCATCTTTACAAACTGTCTTGGGAAAAAAACAAGAAATATCAGGGTCCTTATGCTGTTCTGCGATCAGTTCTGACCTTATAAATGCTGCATCCTGTACGGTCGAATCGTTAGAACTAGTGACTCCCAGATTGTTATTATCTGGACCATTATCCTCATGTGAGTTTTCTGGGCAACAGATCTAGTTACAGCACATAAAGGATACAAACCAGGAATTTCCTGACTTTCAGGATCAGTATCCTTATCAAGTGACGGCTTTTCTGTCACTATTGGTACAGGCTGTACTTTGTCACTTGCAACATCATTGCCTAGCAGCAACTGAACTCCCTTAAAGGGTAAAGTAGTTCTTATGCCCACTGTAATATTCCAAGTGATCAAATCTGACTAAAATGTTTACTATGAAGCGGAACTGAAGTGTGCCTGTCTGAAAACACACCATTAACAAGTGCATGTGATCCAGTAAACGACCTATTAGAAAATGGCAGTTTGTTTGCTAACAGGAGAGTTTGGCCTGAACCAGTGTCCCTCAAAATTCTAATAGGGGTAGAATCTGAAAAATCACTTGAACTTGACACAAAACCATCATGTATGAATGACTCAAATAACTTCATTTCGGAGTAAGGTCAGGAATCTACTACCTCAGTTTCCTCAAACAAAGAACTGACACTGATTTTGTCAGTCATTAACTCTTTTTTCAGAGTCATTAAAGTAATCTACATCCTTATTACAATCAAACTCCTGATAGGAGTCAACAGAGGAATTTTCCTCAGCAGAAACAAACTTCTAGCCTCATTTGAAATACTCTCGCAAGAGTCATGAAAGGACTTAGCCTTATTTAAAGGATACTCCTCGCAGGAGTCTTGAAAAGACCTAGGCTTATTAAATTGCTCGCAGGAATCAAATGAGATTTTTACCCCGCAAGCTACGTATTCTTCTTTGGAGTCAGACGGCACGTTTGCCTCCGTAGCATCAATTCTTTATTAGAGTCAATAAAGGAGTTGTACCCCTTATTAACACGAAAAGAGCTTGGCTCTTGTGCTATGCTTTTGACCATACCGATTTACATTCTTTTTTGTGAATGACCATTTTGATTTGCTAGTAAAGGACATTTTGTGTGTTAGTGAAAATTCATCAGCTAATTGAGCAGCAATGTCAAATGTTTCAGGACTTTTCTCATCCAGAAAAGTTTTAACATGTACATTAATGCAGCGCTTAAATTCTTCAAGTAAAATCAACTGGCGCAAATTGTCATAATCTTTCATTATATTTTTAGAACTAAACCAGTGATAGAACAACTGCCCTTTTGTCCTAGCAAATTCGACATAGGTCTGTTCTTTATGCTTTTCTCAATTTCCGAATTTCTGGAGGTAAGCCTCCGGAACTAACTCATAACCTTCTAGGATTAACTGTTTAACCTGGTCATAGTCAGCAGCGGCTTCTACTGAAAGCTCGGTATAAATTTCTCTGGCCTTGCCAGTCAATACACTTTGTAATAGCATAGTCCAATTTATCTTAGGCCATTTTAAATTTTCAGCTATCTTCTCAAAGTGTAAGAAATATTTATCAACCTCTTTTTCTTGAACAGGTGAGACAAGTTTAATGTGTTTAATAACATCAGAACTGTGAGTTGGGGCAGCACGTAGACAATGTTCTAGTTTAAGTCTTTCTACCTCCAGTCGTTTTATTTCAATTTCTTTTTAACTTTTTCTAGTCTTTCTCTTTCTAACCTTTCATGTTCTTCCCTCTCTAACGCTTTAAATGCTAGCTCATGTTGCATTTCTAACTTTTTAAATTCCAACTGCATAGGAAGGCTACCATTTCTTGATGTTTCCACTTCACTCTCTTCAATCAAACCTTTGCTAACTAGATCTTGCATGATTTTAGCAATGGTATCAGGCTTTCTCGAAGCTTTTTTCACAATTAGCCCTAAGAGTTGTCCCAAACGCAACACCTGATCTTTTGTCAACTGTTCAAGTTGATCAGGGTCGGGATCTTCGACAAATGTCTCAGGTTTGAAATCTGCCAGGTTAAGATGTAAAATCAATAACAAAAACCCGCTGAAATAAATCTTGTAAACAATGTAATGTGAACAATTTGTAATCTTGTAAACAATGTATTGTAAACATTGTGTCAAGGTCCAGATGAGCGCTGTGTCTTTATACGCTGGGGTTCACCCAGCACGGATTAAACCGTGTGCTGTGTAGAGTTCACACGTGGGCCGCACCCGGCCAGGCGAGGTTGCTACAGCAGCGAGCCACGCATGCCACACGAACCAAATGTCAACAACACATGAACATACCTGCACACATTAAAACAGACATCTGTAACAGTATGTAGAATAAAAAATATAGAATATACAAGGAGTAAGGAATTTGTGCTGGAATGTGCCGGGATGTAAGAAAAAAAACACGGCATCTGCAAATTAAACTAGTGGTGAAAAGTCGGGGACTGTCAGAATCTGTACATCATATATCTGTATGTGCAGAAGTGGATCCAGGGAGTCGGGGGCTGGGGGGTCCGGACCCCCTCCTGGACCCCCCTTTATCAGCCGCCGGAACCTTTTTTAAGGGTTTCAGACCGACTTTGCGTCCTTGCTCCCCCCCCCTTTTCTGGACCTGAGGACCTTTTTTAAGCGTTGTCATTAATCCTCCTGGATTGAACCCTCATTTTTGGAAAATGCTGGATCCTCCCCTGATGTGTAGGTGGAAATCTGAGGGAAAGCAAGGGTAATTATACAGCATAAAAAGACAGAATGTAAAGGGAAATGGTTAGATAGTAAAATGCTGTTAGAAATTCAAACAAACAACTACAGATTAAGTACGAGACAAAACGAGAGGAAATCAAACATACTTCGGAGTCCATGATGTCACCGTGTAGCTAAGCGAGGAATAAACACATCGATATTTGAACCATCCCAGTAGGAGTACATGCCCTCTTATTGGGTGCTGTCAATCTTTACATCTCTTAATATAGAATTATGTTGCGCGTGGCCAATAATATCACAAAGGTGAACGGCACGTACCTTAAATGATTGTTTTGTCTTATACATACTGGTAAAAGAAGAATAAATATGATGTTGCCTCTTTGTAGCCCTAAATCACACCGTTCCACATGTCATCGACACATATATACAGGTATATAACTGCGATTACTACAATATATCTTGTTTGACTAGAAATAAAAAGGCAAATTCTTTTTGGATTTTGCTTTTCATGCCATGGTTATAAAAATTTAGGTTGTACTGAGTGAAAGAGAAACAGTATGGAGGATTTATCGGATCGAGTCCCGGGAAAGTCTGATGCTAGCAATTTGCCCACTTTTCCTGGCAAATATTTTGGGAGGCCAAACTAACATATTGCAAGCAAGTTGCCATTTTGAAAGTAAAACCCCTCGCTTCTGTTAGTGAAACGGAGACCGATTTGCATGTTGGTATTCATTTACGAACACCAACCGGCCAATTTATTGTGATGACAGAATAGCATGCATGGCGGCCAGGAGAAAGGGGTTGTGCTTACAAAGTTAATTGTAAATTTGCCCCATTAAATTGTTTGGAGGATGTGTGATAATTTGCTGGCAATTGGCGAATCAAACTTTTCTGAATGACCGTAGAGAAGGGGCTAATTGCCAACAACCTTGAAAGTAAGACCTCCCAGTCTCCTGCTCGTTCTCCGGGGACCAGGATTCACTCGCAACTTATTTTGCAATCTGCTCACATGCCCCGACCATATTTTTTTTCGGGCAAAGTTGCAAATCGCTAAGAAATTTGGACAAGCCCTCCGCCATCCGGTAAAATCGAATATATTTGCAGACTAAAGCTTAGATTTCTAATCTAGTCAATGTGGAATGCGGAATGGGTATAAAATCGGTACAAGTATTGAGAAATAAAGAAGGTGAGATTCGTCATGCGCGGATCCGTAATGCGGAATGCCTATCCGGCAAAACGGTCGCTACTTGTAGTGAATTTTTAAGTTTCTGGAATGTATCCAGGGGCAACACAGAAAAAAAATACATGCCGCCGTGCAAGTTCATGTGAAATTTCTCAACACACATTCCATATTCCAAACATAAGGAATCTTACATGTTACTACTTAAGAAACTAGTCCTTGAAACTTGCCTAAGTCGGGCTTTTGGGCCCATCTCCCGTGGGGGTTTGGGATTGGAGGCGCTTTAGTCATTTTCTTTATTATTACAACTAGGCCCAGGACTATAAAAACAACGAACAACAATCGTGGACCTCATGCTGTACGTTGATTAACTGACACCTTTCGTAATGTTACGTCATTGTCTATGACGTCACGACTAACACCAAATATTGCCATTGTCACCTGCTACGTCCCAGTGTAAACAAATATGCAATAGACCCCCCCCCCCCCCAAAAAAAAAAATAAAGCTCATTCCGGAGATATTCACACATCGATCGCCCCCAAAATTAAATCAATTGTTTCTTGGATCATGGCCGAGCTATCCTGAACATTTCATCAAACCTCATTGAGGACTTTTTGTGTTATCGTGCTAACAGGCAAACAGATAAACAGATAAAGAGATTAACAGATGAAAAAAAAACAAACATACGTTGCCTTAAACATAACCCCCACCGCTAGGCTTGGCGAAAGTAATAAAAATAGTACAAGACTCGGAATCCATTTCACCAAACGTACATTTACGACAGGGATGTTTAGATTTTCGAGATTTGTAATTAGATAAGTTTTTCATCTGCATAATTATACTTTAAAAGAGAGACTCAAAATAATCCTTGTGTAACCACGAAGTAAATTTCAATGCACTATAGAAAGTACCCCATAAAGACAATAGAAACCTTGAATCCATCGTTGAATATTTTAGTGTCACAGTCCGTTTAATCACCTGCTGTCTACATTTTTCTGTAGATGATTTTTTTTAAAGTTTGATATTTTTCAATAATTTTCAAAAACTGCATATGGAAGTGACAACAGTGTATGAAAATAAAGAATTTTACAGTAAATCACCAGTTTATGTTTCACAGCTTGTTAGTTTCTTCACAATCATCGGACAGATATGATGTGTCCCTGCATTAGTAGCCATCTTTTTTTAGCCGGTTATAATTTTTAGAGTAATTACATGACATCATCTTATTGTCAGCTGTCAATTGAGGCTGTTTTTGCATGTGACCAATTACCTTGACCGCCAAACTTATGTTGCAAATTGTAGACTGAACTCGCATATTTTAAAATACGTCTGCTACTTAAATAAGGTATATGATAGGTATTAATCACCTCGTTGAAAATTAGGTCCATTAATCCTCTACACTTCACTATAATTGTTTCCCTTAAATGTTAATAATAAAAAAAAATAGAACAAAAAACAGCTGGACATGAGAAGATGAAACAGACCATAGTGTATTTTAATTTTTTGTTGTATAGATTAGACTAAACCTCCACAGAATATGTAATGAAGTTTAACTTAAATTACAAATAATATTTACTCCATGCATAAAAGTATCTTATAGCCGAACCACAATTTTAGACATATACTCTTGATTGTAGTCCATGTTGTGGATGATTTTCAAACGCAGAAGAAAACATACCTCGATCATACCATTATAACCAAATATCCACTCTTAAGTGAAAACACTGGTCGATAGAGGTAATTCATTTGTATTATGAATACAGATATATGGGCATTTTGTAATCCCTTATGTTTTTAAGTTAAAATATCTTCATATTGTTTCAAGTATAAAACATAATAAACTGTGATGATATTATAGAATAACCGTTTGTGAGACACGATTTATTTATTAATTTTTAAAAAGTACCAGCACCTATGGTTATTTGGGTAATTATGGTGTTGGTAATTTTAATGAACACAACATGACGGGATAATCACGAATGCCATCCCCTGAACGTTTTAAAAGTATATACAGTGGAACCCCACAATTACGACCACCCTGGGGACTGAGCAAAATGGTCGTAATTTGGGGGTGGTCGTATTTGTGAAACTCTTACCGTGGTCGCATATAACACGCTGATATTTAATGTGTATCAGAGTTTATCTATTGCATATCTGTAATGTGAATTATAACAAAATATTTTACCTGGCGAAGGACCCTTATTATGAATGTTTTTTTGTGTGTGTGTAGCTGAACATATTTATTCATGATAAAAATTAATATACATGTACTAATACGTAGTGACTGATAATTAACAAAAATAACACAAAGGAAATACGATTACAACCTACTGAATGCATATTGAACATAATACGTGGCTGTCATATATTTAGCCTTCCGCTTGAGTATATATTGCGTGCACTCTAGTTTTCCCTACGCTAAACTGCTGAGTTTCTACATTTTACTGACTGCTCAATACTCACTGTCAGTAAGATATGAACACATTTAGGATTAACTAGGTCGTTAATTTTACCAATGAGGATCGAACAATATGTGATTAGTTGAAATATTAAGCCCACAACCCCACACTTAGGCTAGCTGTAATACAGGTGATCACTGAGGGGCAATTAGCATCTGACCCCAGGTCAGACCGGCTCATTAAGTAATCAGGCCGATGGTTACCCTCTTTGATCTATAACCTACACCTCAACGAGTCTCAGCGAAGACACCGAGTCGGGAAGATATGCGGAACCAGATTAACCCTCGGGTTAAGAAACCTTTTTACCCGCTTTGATCTTTCGTTAAGGCGCCTGTGACAAGACGCAGCCATTGACTCGTGACAAATGTTGTTTCAGTACTTCTCGGCGGTGGTCGCATTAGCGGGGTCGCATCAGCGCTGGGGCCAGGAAATCTGGTCGTAATTCTGAATTCAGGGGTGGTCGTAATTTTGAGTCATTTTTAAACATAAATAAACTAAAAACAATTCGGGACCAAGCAAAATGGTCGCAATTGTGGGGTGGTCGCAAGGCGGGGTTCCACTGTACAACTACTGGGGATTTTACCACTAACAGGATAATTCACATCTCAGCCTTGACATTTAGAATGAATGTGTACGAGTATAAAATAGCCTGCCATTAAAAGAATGGGACGCCGACTTTTTTACAACACAGGCACCCTCTTTACCATCTTAGATGCTATCGGGTCCTCTAACACCATGTTTGGTTGAATAAGTAAAGTCCTGTACATGATTGATTATTTTCATTACACAAATAAACTATTTATGTATATATGACTTAAAATAGCAATAACTCCTTGTACACTATATTATTTTATACTTGACAGAAATCATTTTGAAATATTACGAATGCATACAAAACCATCAGTATACCCTGATTTCATATCAACATTGTGGCTTTGGAAACATTGATGGTTCATTGTAAACCAGTTGACATCGCAGGCTGTAACCTTCAATTGGAGTAAAATTGATATATCGAAGTTATCAGTTCACTTCAGTAACGGTCGAGCACACTATTGTAACATACGTGCTGGCTAAACAGAAGAGCCTCCGAGGTAAAATAATTTTACTCAAGATAATGTATTTTATTGAATTTTCATTTCATGACAAAGTAAACACATGACAAAATCAAGCATTCCATATTTTTTTTCTTTTCTTTATTGAAGTCTCAGAAATGTTATTCACAATCTTTTTTTTATAAGTATCATCATCGACATCCAATTTGTCAAATATTGAAACAGTAATAATGTAACCAAATTTTGAAACACGGATATTTACACTGCTATAACATGCTTATACAATGAGTGACATATGTATACATATTCGTACGAATAAGTAATGTACATAGAAAGATGTTTGATTAGCCATGCTGGTCCATCACATGGAGATATAGAACAAGAATACAGAGAAAAAGTCGGATCATACGGGGTGATCCGACTTTTTCTATGTATTCTTGTTCTATATCCCCTAATGTACATAGGCAATATTAAGTGTACTAAAGCACGTTATATTTTTTGTGGTTTGACGATTTTTTCGCCTTATACACATAATCGCTTTAAAATAACATTGCAGTTTTCTGGTCGCGATCGGCAGAGTAATTTGCCCGCCAGGTGGCGGATTTTTTTTATACATACCAATATGTAAATATAATCATAAACAAGCAAAGTACAGACAGTCAGTATGAAATTAAATTCTTCAGTAAATAAACTCCTTTAAAGAAGTATAAAAATTTATATATTTGAACATATTGATTGACATACTTATAAATATGCATGTTCTGAATCGATCCACATACGATGAGTATACCTATTTAAAGAGTAGACAATATTTTCTATCAGGCATCCAGTTCCTGGTCTTTCAAATTGAGATGATATTCGACATTGATGTGGATTTTTAAAAAGCTCTTGAAAACCGTTAGTGAAACAGGGTTTTCCTTATATCTGTTTATATTGATGAAATATCTTCCTAATAATAGACAGTAATTAAAGTGTTGTTTTTATTATCAATGAATCGTCCGAATCTTATGTCAAGCGAATCAAGTTGTTCATGTGAACAGAAGATGTTATTCCACCAGTTAATAAACTCTTGCCAGAAAATGTTAACATCCACACAAATACAGTACTTGAGTGTCAATGTCTCCTCTTCGGCTTTGCAGTTTTTGCACAGAGGGGAATCGTAATTTTTATATGATAAAGCCATTTATCGTCTGATACAATTCTATGCTGTTTTGTAAATCTTGTAAAATCTCTTGTTCGGTGCATGTATAAGGGTAACGAAAAATATTCGGCTAGTCATCGTCCGGGATGTTCAGATCATTGCTCCATTTCTGTACTTCTGAGGGGTATTCATGTTTTAAAAGAATTAACCATCTGCTTATTAATTTTTATGACAATTTATTTATGGAATTGATGTCTCCGGGGATTTGTAAATTAAGGATATGATCTTCTGTTGTACACACATTTTTATCACTGCGAAGTAGGTTTTTCCATGACATTAATAAAGAACATTTTAATCCATGGAATGTAAGGTAGTTGACCTCGATCCCAAATTTATCTTTCAATGCACTAATCGAAAGGAAGAAACCTTTCTCATCTATGATGTCCCCAATAGTTTTATTCCAGCTTTGTACCACCTTGGGAACAAAACAGATCTACCATCTATATGTATGTTGTTATTAAACCATATTCTTTCTTTCATGACGTCTTCTTTAGAAGCGGGCTGGAATTTTTTTTTCAGTTTGGTCAAAAATTAAATACGTCTCTGTAAAACAATGGCAGATGTTCTGGCAGGGCCATATTACATATAAGCATTCCATATTTTACATGTGATGAAAAAGGCATAAAAGAGCGACAAGTGAACAATATGTTTAAATCTATGTCAATATTTTTATGTAATTTAATGTACATCATCGTAGAACATGTACATTGTATTACATGTACATTGTAGTACTTGTAGTTCATCATTCGACAATAAGCATGTTCATCCTTGGTACATCCTAGAAGGTAAATGGAAATCAGGTTGCCGTCTTGAAGTTTAATCGGAACTCTTCTTAGTATAAAGTAAGACAAATCAAACAATATATAATCTAATAAGTAAATAACGCATGTATATAAAATAAAAATGTTACAGGTCCACCATTTGATACTTATTTTCTTTAAAACAATAATTATACATACTCAAGATCTCAGAATATAATTTTGATGTGATACAAATACGACCATCTTTAGTTGTGTGGTCGATAAATAAGACCAGAGAGTTCTATAGCAAAATATATATCCTACCTTCAAACGGTAGTTTTTCGTCTCCATAAGTATATTATGAAGTAGATTACTGCATGCAGAACGGCTATGCCTCCAGTGATGAAATATTGAAGGCCGTAATCACCAGTCCTTTCATATAACCAGCCTGTTGGAAAGACTTGATTTTATATGTTCACACAAGTATATGTGTGTACATGTGATTTTCTTTCTAACGAGAGCTTGTCCTTTTATGCTTAGTAGTTTATACCTGATCCGTTTTCCGTAGGTGACATGTTAATTATTTGTACAGGATTCCTATCTAAATATCGTCGCATTAGTTTAGTTATTCAGTTTTCAAACACTTTTTATTACAGATGAAGCTGGTACATAAACTGTGGCTAGATATAGAACGGTTCGACACCCCTTGTTTTAACCCCTTTCCCCTCAATGTATAGTTCACTTACCTTTGACATAAAACATTTTTCTTTTCATGTAACATTTTTTTAACATGACCAACATTAACTTTTTAATTTTCAAATCCGCGTTGTAGGTTGTCCAAGATCACATTTAAGAGTAAGACAAGAATCCATCTCAATTCTATTGCATTAACCAGGCTAAAACCTTTGATGTAGATCTGAAACAAATGTAATAAATTCATCTTTAAGCCTTTATAACAGTGTTTGATCCCATTAACCTTGTCGTAAACTTATTTATTGAGTTTAAGTAAAGCTCACCTGCGAAAGGAGGTCCAATAATAACTGCGATGCCGCCACCAGACATCTGTAGACCGATGCCAGTGTTGACTGTTTTTGCCCCATAAAGACGTTCTTGTGCTGGAACAAGGACTGCCACTTGCATTCCAAATAAGAAGCCGTAAATCGCTCCAACAATCATGAGACTGACCAATGAGACGGCTGGTGGAACGCAGAATGTTACCACCCCACCTGCAAAAGAGCTAACTGAGAGAAGGAGGAGTCTATCAAATGATGCAGTATTTGGTAATGTTCCTACAATAATCCGCCCTAAAATATTGAAGAAGCCGATGATAGATACTGTCCATGGAGCTAGCTCCCTAGGAACTCCTCGGAATATGGCATACTCTGGATTTAAAATGTATAAAACGCTAGCGGGCAGATGCCAGGAGAACAGGCAATATACCATAGCCCATTGTGCAGGACTCTTAAGTACTCCCACATCAAATAATTTGTGGCCGTGTTGCTTGCTTCTTGTTGTATTTTTGCTGTCGGTGTCTTTAATCACGTGATCCAGTGTCGAGACATCATCGACTGGTCTTAGCACCGCTCCCATCAGACACATGTTAAAGGACTGACCAGCCATGATCTTGTATGCTCCTCACCATCCAAAATGTCCGATCAAACCTGTCGTGACATGAGTCATAGCCAATGGTCCCATAGTTTGACCAATAAATGCCAAAGCCAATGCGAGAGGGAGCTTGCTTGTAAAATAATTAGCGATGACAACTGTGCTTGGCGTGATTATCAGTCCTTGACCAAGACCTGCGTAGCAAGATCATGATCTTTTAATATGTATTGGGTCAGGGAATGTAGAATTCTGTCGCTTGAACCTTTGTCAGGTTTTATTGGTAATATAAGATTAATGCAACATTTTTAATAATCTAAAACGAAACGCCTTTTCATGACAACAAACTCTTCAAACCTTGCTTGCGTTACATAATAAAAGGATTTGTGATGACCATATTGCTTTTGAAAACGATGGGTATTTTAACTACAACACAAATTAGACCTATTTATTCTGTCATCGTTTATATATCTTCCGAAACAAAATTAAATTTGTTCCGCTCATTAATAGAAATAAAGTATTTATAAAATCTGAACAAGAGTTGTTTATCCACATTATTAACTATTCATAAGGTTCTAATTGTAATATCGAAACAATGCTTTTGAGCTGTAGTATATGAAAGATGATACTAAAAAAAGCTTACCAACAAGAATGCCATTTCCAGTCAATATCGTGAAGATATTGGTAGATAAGCCACAAACCAAATAACCCGCGGTGACCAGATTACAACCGCCCGAAATCCAAACCGATAAGCCAGCAAGGTCGAAAGGGGTCCTTGGAAGAAAATGTCACAGTTTTTTTTAGTTATATGTATATAAATATATAGAGAGAGGGGGAGAGAGACAGAGACTTTTTAATTAATATGTGTCAATGACAGGGGAAACAACATGTGTTAACACATTTTATCAACAGATTATTCACAATTATACATATATATATATATATATATATAAATATATGTGTATAAAATTTTAAAGAAATGTTCTTCTCACACCAAACACAACCCCGTATTCATATAACGGTACCTCTTACCCAGCAAACAGCATAAGCTGAGGTACAAAGAGCAGGTTAAGGCGGTAACTGCCTCCCTGCATGAAACACGTCCAGTAGCTCTTTGATGAAGACCGCACCTACTAGCGAAAATCCAAGGCTGCCAAGCTGCAAGAAAAAGCTAGCCACCATTACAACCCAGCCGTATCCACCGTTTGGAGGTCCTCGGTAGCCCAGCATGCAGCCCTGCCTGGTCAGCAGATTGTGTTTTGTTTTAGCCATAGCTTTAATCAGAAGATGACTCCCAAATATCCTGAGGTAAAATGATCAAATAATCAAAGAGGGAGGCAAAATCGGTGACACAAGTGAACTGATCCCCCGATTTGCGTACCTGCCAGCATAACAATTTCCAACGCTAAACTAACACTAGGCATTAACATTTATCGTTGATTATTGCTGAATTTAATCGAGATCACAACACTCAACAATCGCTTAACGCGCACTTTGGCATGAGTTATGTGTACTTGTTCAGGGGTAGGCATTCTTGTCATGTAGTACAACAATATTATTGGGCAATAATCATGTACATGTATATTTATAGTCAAACTCGTTCAGATAAACAACGATCGCAATCATATTTTTTATCTTTATCGTTAAAGACATGGATGCAGTTAAGGATAACTATAGAAAGGTATACGGTTTACATGAACAGGCTTAATAAATTAAGGGAACTCCTTGGTATTATATCTTGGTTAAAAAGCAAGTATTATCCTGATACTGGTATCACTATTTGCACACTCATAACATTTATGAGGGTCTATGTACTATTTTGATGCAACGTCACGAATAATCTGGTTCTTTTATTGTTGTAATTGCAATGTGAAATATATAGAACTGGGCTTGGAGAGCAAATCTCTAATTAATTGTCTCCCGCTACGTCATGAAGTCCGACTTTCTGTGAGTTTCGCTGCACAAGCATTTGTTCTTGTCACTTTTCATGCCGCTACTTTATAAACTTAGATCGAACCTATTTAAGGAGTATCATAATGCTGTTTACGACCAATATCTAGACGTAAGAAAGGCAGTCATTCGGGCGATAGAATGCAAATCTAGTCATTTCTCTGTGGCTAAAGGGAAGGCGAGGATTATGCAATCGGGTATGTCAGTATGTGTGCACGTACCTAGGTGCGTACGTTCCTAGGTATGTATGTATACATGTTATTATATGTCTGTATGTATGTATGTGTATGCATGTATGTCTGTATGTATGTATGTGTGTGCATGTATTTATGTTTGTATGTATGTATGTGTGTGCATGTATGTATGTTTGTCTTTGTTTATATGTATCTGTGTGTATGTATGTATGTATGTATGTACTGTATGTATGTTTTTATGTATGTGTATGTATGTGTATGTATGTATGTGTGTGCGTGTATGTATGTGTATATATGTGTTCATGTACTGCAGCATTTGATAGACTTCTACTTTTGTCTTGTACCACTCTTGGGAATGTGATGGTGGTATTATGCTTTCCAATCGCGTATCGTTATGCGTATCATTTCTCGGTCTGAACGTGGTTGCAGCGTTTTATAGTTTTTTTTCATCGGAAAGCAAGTTTCAAATATTGCTCCAGCGCAGGAGCGTCTTTATGGGACAGAAAGAGTCAACACTTGCATCGCTCTACAGATGCTTGGTGGTGGCATTGGATCTATTGATTAAATTTATAATGCAGAACATAAAAAGATGGAACTGAGTCAGAGTTTCCAGCCTGGACATAAATGAATAGTGTACTTAGATGAACTTACATACTTATGCTATATCAATACGCATATGTTCTGTAATTTTTTTTCCATTTTTAAGGCAGGTTTATTAACATTAAGCATTCCCTTTCAATAATGTTTTACAACATAATACTAGAGAATAAGGTAATGTATGTTGAAGAATATTATTTTGACATATTGAAAACACACACGTTTTTATATGCCTTGTTAATCTGATTTTACTTTATCTCCAAAGTAGACACGAAAATACTTAAACCAAATCTATAGAAATAGCCATTGATTTACCATTTTTCCTTGTGCATGATATTCAGATTTCGAATAAAAATCATATGCAAGTAATTTTCCAGTTTAATTCCAGATGTGAAAAAGAAGTTTCATTTAACCTTTATCTTGCCAACTTTTAATTATCCTCGACAACTACCCAATCAACTAGAGACAGAAAACCCCTAACAATAAACACTGAATGCAACTGACAAACATGTAAATTGATCACATTTATATATATATATATATATATATATATATATATATATATATATATATATATATATATATATATATTACTCTTTGTTGCAAAATATATACTTTAAAATGTATTTATGGGGGCCATTGTCAGGGTTAACTGCCCGGTGGTCATTTTCCTATTGTCATTTCAAGTAAAAGTAAACATCAGATTTTAAATTAATAATTTCCCAGATCATTGACATAAGTTTATACATTTATAGAATTATATTTGTGTTGAGGTATCAAGACAAGGTAGAAACCATCGCTTCCGATCATTTATATACTGGTGACACTCAAGCCTTATTTTCTATCGCACCTGCGAGGACCTCTCTGAGGCATCAACCCCATTACTGGGTCATAGAAACGAAAGACCACCACAGGCGCCAACGTTTGTGAACTGTTCACGCCTTTTGTATACAGATTTCCTATTAAGCCTTTAGGGCTCTCCCCTTGAGAGGGGGTGACCGTGAAAATTCTTACTGCTGTTCGGCTAGTTGAACCCATAATCCCTGCCCTGAGTAGTTTGCTTTACTCCTAAAGCAAGGGAGCCCATCAAAATAACGGTACAAACGTGTCAGAAATGTTCCTTAGCAGAGAATATTACCCTTTTCCTTTTTTTCATGTTATACTAATACCTTTACAGGTTCATTTGTGAAAAACATTTATCCCAATCTTTGTATATTGGGTGGAAAAGTGTAACAGAATGAGTAAACCGCAGGACGCAGTTCTATATTCTTTTATCTCGGTGTTTAAAATCATCCGCGTATGCATCTGGAATTAAGTCCATGAATTCAATATATGCTTGGATATCTCCATGATCTTAGATAGATTAAACTACTGATTTCGTGCTTCAGCATAGATGATCCAATGGCAAAGCTTGAAAATTAAATTGCACCAATCACACGCAAAGGCACTGAAATAGTGATCATATGTAATACAGCAACAGTGTACGGGCGGGAACCGAAAAACGTACGTCAAATCCGCACAAACTACCAACATGCATATAATTAGGATACTTTTTTCCTAATAGGTGGGTTGTATGAGTAGACTGGTGATTTCATTCTGCCTTTTGCCATCATCGGAAGCATATCCTTTCTACCTCCTGTTCTCTATTTAAATATATAATTAAATATATATGGAGAAGAAAACATCCATTGTATAGTTATATATATTTTTCAATATAGTTGAACTTTACTTGGACTGCATAATCCAATTCTTAATAATAACATCCATCGTCATTGTGTGAGTCTCAGATAGTAAATGTTAGACACAGAAGTTCCTCTTTAAAGTCCAGACAAGTGCTGGTAAAATTTCATCGTAAATATTGACATTTATTCTGCGAGACCACAAAACGAGTGTTTAAGACTGTCGAATTTAATTATTATATATTTTGCTGTATTTTCATCGGCACCTAAAATCTGAGTTTCTTTTAAATATGGTACAGTAAAACCTCTTATAACGACTACATCATTTTAGCGATCACCTCAAAATAACGGTCACTTTATCTCCGTCTCGATTCTAATTTTATCTTTATATGACACCTCGCATAGACGAGAAAATGCTACCTCGGAGTCCCATTGGTGGTCTTCATTTCACTGTATTAGAATGGATATAAAAAATATGTGTTAATCATAAATAATAACAACTGTTAAGTTTGAAAGCTCAGAGTTTCCATCAGAGTATCAAATCAACATGATATTGATATTATTGTTATTATAATTATTATTATTATCATTGCTACAGCAAAGTCCACATATACTTTGTAAAAGAGCATAAAGTATCGTTCTCTTAATCTAATATAACCCTAATGTAAATTTTAAATAAAACAGAAAACAATGTAACCCAAATACAATATAATAAACAAATTGGTCAGATAAAAAATGGAACCTTTTCCGAAAGCATGCATCATTTTCAAAATTCATCCTGCTGACATGGATATGACCAAAGTCTTGCGATGGAAAGTTTTGTAAATGTCCCATTCGTCATATGCCTGCGTATTTTGATTTTTTCCCCTTTTTTTTGTTGCATACGAAATTGGATAATCATTTTGGATGTGTTCATCACCTATGTAGTAAGAAAACGCTGTTATGAGCCAAACCATGTTTACTATATTTCGCACTAAGACCGCACCTTTTTATGAACCATCTCGATCATGATCTTAAACAAGAGATATATCACTGCTACATAGAGTGGAAACAATCAAAGCATGGTTGTCATGCAACTGATGGATTTTCAGGGGATCAATGGTCCTTCAAATGAATTATGCCGTGTACAATAGAATGAAGAGATTACAACATTTTAGATCTAAAATATATCTTGATTTTTTTTTCGAACTGAAAATCAATTACGTTTTTGCATAAGCATGACTAGACTATTATACATGTTTTATTATGGCCGTAAGTATTACAATATTGGTTTTTATAGTCATTTTTATTTCCGTGACATTATATTCTTCAAGCTTTGACATTCAATTCAATTGAACGAAAACAAAGACACAATGTTTAATTCTCTTCTTTGAATTCAACTTCTCTTGTGATCTGGTATTTTTAACACATACTATATTACAACAATTTACATACAAAGAACATACTTACATACGACACAACATATAAACAGTAAACAAGAACAAACAAAATAGAGTCCAAGCATGAGATTACATTAAACAATATAAACTGACTTAGCAATATTTGTCTTATTCCTTTTTCCCTTTAGGTAAGGGAATGAGATCCCACATTTTTACTCATGTTTTAATACAAGTCGTGCTTTCTTTTGTGCCCGTACGTTCAATCTTTTTCATATATTTAGAAAATTTAAAAAATCCATGAAACTTTGGTTTTCTGTCAGATAATTTACATTTATTAATAAAGTAACGTGCATGTATCGCAACCTTATTGAAAGCCATATCATCCCCTGACATGCCTAATATTTTATATTTTTCCTCTTCCAAATATGATTCAAAATGAAATTTTCTATAAACACCTTTCCAGAACTGTGTCGTTTTCTTCGTTTTGTTTACAAAACGTACATTTTTATTTTTTTATAATCGTCCACTTGAATAAATTGTTTTTGTTTAAATAGACAGTTATGATATATCTTATATTGAAATTCAACATATTTCCTAACCTTTGTTATATTTTGTAGCACCTGGAAATGGAAGCTCCATTCTGTCTCATTTAGATTATATTTTTGAGTTAATTTAGCATTTTCTGAATAAAGTTTAGGTCTTTTCTGGTCAATTTGATTGTCATACATTTCGTTTGTAATTGTTTCTTCAACTTGTTTAATTCCTGATTGTGTGTGACACATTAACTTACATCCCTCTATATCTATAATTAATTATTTTCCTAAACTGACAATTTGTTCTACAATAGCTCTATAAATCAGATAATATGTTCTAGGTGTTCCACGACTGTCCCATAATCCAAAATCTATACATTTTCCATTTTCACCGATATCAGCTCTGTAATACCACAAACAGTGATCTCGTATGAGTATAAATAATTATTGTTTTGGTATACCAGTTCGGTAGAAAAAAAACTAGGGTTTCCATGATCAAAATGGATTTCAAATAAGAATCACGTAGGGCACAATATTATTATTATTTTAATTGTCAGAGCAAATTACACTATACTTCGTTCCGGAGAACAGAGTATCTTTCCCGAAATCTTATATAACGAGTATGATGTATATACAATAACATTTAATGTAAATACAATAAAATGTAATGTAAATACAATACAATATCATGAAAATACAATAAAATGTCATATGAATACAATAAAATATAATGTAACTATAATAAAATATCATGTAAATACAATAAAATGATAGATTGGCCATATAAAACGCAACCTTAAACGCAAGGTTCAGTGTTTTAATTAGTTTTCAAAGTATTATCCATTTTTGAAATTGCTCTATTCTGAATATAAATACCAGATACCATGCTGTTGAATTACCGAGTGACCCGAGAGAGATTGGAAAATGGAGAATGCAAATGAAGGGACCTATTTTCGTAAAGACCTGCATGAAAATATCCAGCTCCAAGCCAAATCTTGATGTTAACGATGATCGCTGGTTATGGCGGGTTTAAAAGGCGATTACACCACTGAACGATCACTCCTTTCCTGTACGTTTTATAGGTTTACTTAACATTATCTTTGTCCTAAGCAAAGCATGTACATTTTACGAAATGATACGACTTTGCTTTTAGCCTACATTATGAAATAGTTCATGTACAATTGAGTGAGAGGTAAGTTCTCAATGTTTAGTATAAGCTATTATAATACTGTAGTTCATAATGAAACCCCGATTTGTTTGACTAAAAGACCTGGACCATGACATTTAGCAAGAGGTGTATAACTGCTACACAGACAGGAAACAGGCAAATCATGGGGGTCATGTGACTGATATTCAGTTGCTTTTAAAAAATGTAAAATAATTATAAACGTATTGAGTGTAAAAAACCCAAACGTTTTCTAAATACATGTATTCTTAATATTCTTTGACAATTTCGGGGGGGGGGGGGGGTTCTCTATGAATTTTCTAAGGAAGGAGTCAATTCATACACAGTACTAATACGTTAAAAGGGAAGGAGGGGGGTAGCCTTAAACTGTTTTACTAGAAATACTGCTAAAAGTAATTTCTCACGCTGAGATAACTTTAAACCCCCTACTCCAGCCTACTGGATCAGCCCCTTCATTTTCACATCTTGATGCAGGAGGCCCCTGAATTGGTGCTGGTCAAGTATAGGCAGCAGACAAAATGTAGAAAAAAAGCCGTGCGTGGCTGCTTGCTTGCATATTCCAGAGGTAAGTGAGAAAGGCTACAAGATTGAACAGGCCCAAAAGACCAGAAAGTTAATTGTAAAGTAGGATGAGAGTAAGATCATAAACCCTAAAAACTTAATAATGAGTACCAGTGAACCGATTAAGACAGATTAATGAAAATATTGCAATTTTGCCAAGAACGAGGACGTCCTACTTTGTTTGAAAAATAATTATACATGAATAAGGGTTTGCCTAATTGATTTTAGCCGCATATACTTGACATGAATGTATATATTTATATTGTAATTGAAAGTGTGTCATAATTTATAATAAGTGTGTAAACGCTTGAGGAAACAGACATGCCTAATTGTTCTAATGAATGTATATATTGTATCACCAGCATAAGCAATTAACCTACGCACATATAAAACATGCCATCAATCAGTTGAATAACTGTTTCTCTATGTGAAGGCCAAGTATATATTCCCAAACTCATACCCTTCACATCATTTACCGGTAAAATGAGGAAGATGTAGAAGATGTAGCATCACAGCATCTGGAAACATGTAAATATATGTATTGGGTTTTGTGTAACTATCTCCATGATAAACAAATGATTCGACTCATACGAATATTCATATTTAGAAATATTTATGTTCAGGGGACAGAAAACTCAATGTACTCGCATATCATCCCACACTAAATAGGTTATATTTTCCGGGCGGTTTGCAGTAATATCACAATAACCATAATGGCCTAAGCTCAAGTTTACTCATGTAATACTTTCATGCAAACATACTCAAATATGCAAACCAATATATAACTGAATTATCTACTCTATGTCGCTTTTCTAGATTCGACAGACAAACAAATATAAAGAGGTTCCTACGTACATCCTAGTGTAGAATCATACAATGAAGAAGCATGCAAGGCTCGCGTGCCTTCCTCTTGATGACAGTGCACGAAACAACAATGAAAGTGGTATTCAGCTTCATGGTAATTTTTCTCCATTTTGATTTTCATTATTGCTGTCTTCCTGAGGTGTGTTTCTTTTGTGGATATCAAAACTGGAGTGGATATTTAGATCACAGCTTTATGCGAGGAATATCTGCCTTGCACCATATCCGACTTGAATCATGTGATATCCGAACCATAGAGAGAGGATCGTTTAAAGACCTGGAAAACACTGAAAGACTGGTACTAACTGGTAACTTGATTGACAGTCTAAACACATCTTTGTTCAAAGGTTGGAGGGGAGCAAAAAAATTATTCTTAGATAAAAATAACATCCGTCTAATACACAATGGGGCATTTGATGGTATAGAAAGCATTGAAGTGCTATCAATTAACAATAATCAGATACGGACACTTTCTAACAAGACCTTTCAGGGTTTGGACAACCTACGATATTTGGACCTAAGTCATAATGTACTAACTCATTTCAAGTGCAGTCATTTTAAGAATTTGAAGAGGATATTGGTGCTACTTCTAGATGGCAATGAGATTGTATCTATACAAGAAGATGCTTCCTGGCCCCAGGGGGTAAAGTTCATAGATTTCAGCAATAACAGTATACCAGTGTTTCCTATAATACAGCACTGTGCATTTTCAATACAGCTCACTGGAAATCCTCTCTACTGCGGATGCAAGTATCCCTCAGATAAGTTAAGTCCACTGCTTAAATGTAAGATCTACTTTGCATGCGATGGCCCTAAAGAAATGGAAAACCTCGGTCATATAAATTCTCTGGAGAACAAGGTCTATCAATCGTTTATATATTATGACGTTACACAGAATAAAAAATGGGAAAAATTCCTAAACATTCTGAATGGGTCAACTATTTGTCGTTCTCCGATTGTGAATCTAAAACAAGATGAGGACGCAATAATTTGTACCGGGAACGGAAACCCCCCTCCGGGAGTTACTTTGGTAACTGCTCACGGAGAATTCAAGATAGATGGAGGGCCTTTACAAGAGCAGAGTTTGAGTGTTTATATGAAGCCAGTCAAAGGAACCGCTAATTATACATGTCAAGCTTCCAATGGTATCGGCACACACCATATTCACCAAAGCTTCACCAGTGGTCATCACGCAAAAGTAATAACTACCACACATACCGTGACCTATGCCCATCATTCTACAAGTCCCTCTATTGTTGAGCAGACGACAGAGGAAACACGACCGACCACGCCTCGTACTGAAAACGGCTGGAAAAGTCAGGTAGTGCAGCAACACTTAATGGCCATTTTACAATAAGAAAAACTTTTTTAAATCCCATCAATTATATATTTTTATTTAAATATTAATTGTAATTGAATATGGAAAAAGGCAGATATAAAGAAAGTCACCATACAAATGTCACCCTCCATTGGAGCTTGTTATCTATGTCGATGCATTGCTTTCTCATCATAATTGCGATAAAACAGAAAAGCAAAATGTAAACAAACAACAAAAATTATAAGTATTCGTTCATATGATAAAACTGCTCTGTCAGTATTTTATCCAAAGATGACCGAGGGTTGAAATAAGAAGGTCGTAATCTTTTCCCAGAATTTCTATGAGCTCGATATGATATATAGCCTTATTTAGTTAGACTGCAGTGACTTTTATAACTTATTAATGCAATTATGAATATGGTACTTGCAGATAAAAGTTTGGATCGGTGGGGCAGTTGCCGGATTTACAGCTTTATTTCTGTTACTGTGTGTGTTCTGTGTATACAAGAAATGTCTGGAGTCCTGTCGGGAATGGTTTAGGAAACGACAGCTACCAAGGCGCCCATTACCGATGGTTCCACTCGTTGCCATTGACTACACAGAAGGGAAACGCAGGAAAGTAACCTCAAGACGGTCAGCCCATATCTACGCTGATCCTACTGAGCCCGATATGTACAGCCCTGACCCTGGAATCAGTCGTGGAGAACCTAAGACAACCAGAGATAAAAACTGTTGTACTTGCATTACAAAGTCGGATATAATATCTGAAGATTCTCATTTACCACCAGAAGAATATATGGATCCCCTTGGTTACGAAGAACCTGTCACAACACTTAAAGATCCCCTTTTCCACGAGAGGTCTGTAACCCAAGCAACCGAACACGATGATTCAGAGCTTGATACAAGTCCAGATATAGAAGTAGAGATTTATGATGAAATTTGACTGATCTTTCTTCTTTATTAAAAGCTTGTTCTTTTGTGTACCGTGTAGTTGTAGCTTGTTTGGCTATATATTATTTTTATAACTTACACGTCCAATTTTGGCTACTCCGCAACACTGATATATACTTTCATGAACGGAAACTATAGATGACCGAGACAAATGTGACCTTGAATGCATTTAACATATTATGACCATTATACAGTTCAATATTTTAATTAAATATATTAAATAATAATACAATATCATGTATAAAGGGTGTTATCAAAGGGAACAGAGTTTGGATTCGTAGTCGAACTCCCATGTTTGAACACAGCCAAATGGTATAAGCCTATCCACATAGAAGTTGTAATTATTAATGGGATTGTGAGATGTGATAATAAATGTGGATGATAGACAATGTTATACCGTTAAAAGAAGATAATAGATACATATATTGGTATTGTCTTTCTTTACCCAAATATGTGTTTAATGGCTATTCACGCAGTAACAGGAAGTAATGTCATGACATTAGCATTGCCATATCCAAGCATTTATCAAGACGAAACTACCATTTTAATATCTTTTGTTTAATTATCCGCACAAACTGTAGTTTCAGTTGTAGATCTGACAAATTTATATTAGATTATATTATTATTTTATTCTTTCCTTGGAGCTGTTAACATTCTAGCAAATATTTGCAACGATTATACGTGTAGGCATATTCTGCTCAATTTCCATTAGAGTTATTAACGGTATTTACTTTTCCTCTATAAGAGTTTCACAGTGTTTCATATGTAAACATCCTCGAAAGAGTTAGGGTAGTTATTCAAATGTATGAATGAATATATCATACCACAGAACTGTAGGTACATGTATAGAGAGGAAACACAGAGCTCGCATAACTAACCTATGAACGCTGTCCAGCCATCTCCGGGTTAGATTATTTATAATAAGCGAAAGCCTAGGTAACTATAAAGACTTCTCAGACATTGAGTCAGCATATAAAAACAGACGATTCGTTGATATATAAATAAAGTTAAGCTTAAGTAATTTTAAAAGGGGACCGGGCTATTGGAAACTGAACTTATCACTGAACAACATTGAAAGTTGTATACATCAAACAGTATTGAACAATAAAGATGCAAATTCAGCCCTATTATGGGACACACTAAAATGCCAAATAAGAGAAGAAACCCTTTATTTGCTACCAACAAAAAGAAAAATTATAATAACAACATTATAGCCTGAGAGAGAGAGAGAGAGAGAGAGAGAGAGAGAGAGAGAGACTTATAAAGCTCAAAACCAACATTACTTAATGATCAGTATTGCAGATAAATTAAGATCGGAAGTTACAGTAAATACACAAAGAATTTGTTGAGAAAGGTTAAGGCAGCTGCCATGGTAATATGTAAATGTAAATGGTATACAGAAGGAAACAAACTAACAAAATATTTTTTAAACATAGATAAAAAACTACGAACAAAAAATTGATTCACATTCTGACAGATAATAAATAGTGACACAGAAGGTACTCTTGAAGAACAGATAAAATTTTATAAATCTCAATATACAGAGTTAACATGGAAAATTCCATTAAAAAAATATGAATCGTTAGATAACATTTAAATCCTGCCACAGGAAGATAAACAAATGTGTGATAAAGATATTAATCCTGCAGAGCTATTTAGTACATAGAAACTCTTCAGATGAAAAAAACACCAGGCCTAGATGGCTTTTCTGCTGATTATTATAGTTTTCTTTTATTCATATTAAAGAATACTATATTAATGCAATTAAATACTCTTTCGAACTGGATCCTTAACAACCACTATGCGTCAAAGGATCCTGTGCCTAATATCTAAGAAAGATAAAGATACACTTGTTTTAAAGAACTGGCGCACTCTCTCATTTTTAAAACATGGATTACAAAATTATTGCCAAACCCCTAAACAACAAACCTAAATCAGTTTTATACATTTTAATAATTCCAGATCAAACAGGTTTTATTACAAATAGATACATTTGGGAGAATATAGTTAAAATTTTAGATTTATTTGCTTATTCATAGACATAATATAGAGAGTTACTTCTTTACAATAGATTTTGAAAAAGATTTCGATTTTTTTAATAGTCTCATATTCAAAACACTTTACCTATGTGTCATTTTGGAACTGCATTTTAAAAAAGGATTAATATATTAAATTCAGACAGTAGCTGTGTTATAAACAGAGCGTGGGCAACCAACTGTTTTACTTACCCTAGGTGTTAGACAAGAATGCCCTTCATCTCCATATTTATTTTTATTACCTTCAGAAATATTGGCAAATAAATTACAAATTAATATAAAAATAAAAGGGATAGATGTCGCTTGTAAAGACTATAAATTAAAACAATATGCAGATGATTTGCTGTCTTTCTTACTGGAGGGCAGGAATCAATAAAATAAGCCATTTTAATATTTCTGAATTTTTGAAAAATTCAGGCCTTAAGATGAATTTAGATAGTTATGCCAGTAATATAAAACACTATACATATATGTGACAGTATGAAAAACTTAGGACTGAAGTGGGGCACAGAACCTATAAAGATTCATGGTATATTTGATAATATATATACATTCAGATTAGCGAAAAATGAAAGATTTAAAAGAAAAACTAAGTAAAACCAAAGCCAATTTAAATATATGGGCAACAAGAATAACGTCACTCTCAGGTAAAAATGCTGTTATAAAAGTCAATATCTTATCACAATTAACCTATGCATTTCAAGTTTTGTCAAATATTTCGCTAAATAATTTAAAAGAAAGTGATTATCTCTTGTATAAGTTTTTTTCTGTGGGTGGAAATGAAAAAGAATAAATAAAAAAGAACGACCTTTACTTGCACCGATTGATAAAGAGGGTTCTACATGACACATATAAAATCCAAAATATACGCATTAAAAATAGAATGGGTTAAAAGATTTTTCTTTGGAATAATACATGACGGATGGAGACAAAGTTAATGTTCAGCTTAAAATATTAGAATCAGTTATATTCCGATGTAATTTAAAATTTGATGATTTTCGCCATTTCAGGAATATATTTCATACATTTTGGAGAGAAGTACTAGTATTTGACATTTTGGGCAAATTTAACTTTAAACATGTAAATACTTGTTATTAAATTCTAATTGAAGTTATATTTTAAAACTCTCATATAAAATTCGGTAATAAAATAGTTTACAATAAAACTTTGCATATAGCTGGAATAAAAAGTATAATGGATATCAAAGGGCATAATGGAGAAAAATATGTCTTTCTGTCCCACAGAGAACTAACAGATAACAGTAAATAAATATTAAATAAATGCAATACATGAGTATAGTGGATGCAATCCCGTTAAGGTGGAAGGAAGCATTGGTAACAGATAAAAAATCAAAACGTGTCTTTAATTCATATTTAGACATATAAAAAAAAGAGAAAAGTAGCATACACAATATATAAATAATTTACACTTTAGATATATACAGCACCTTCAAAATTGAGAAAAAAAATGGAACAGAGATATGCATTAAAATTATCAAGAAACTGTATTTGAAGCGTTTCGGAATATGTAAAGAATAACCATATCAGAGGAACTGAGAATGTTCAAGTTTAACTATTCATCAATTTATTGCCTTTAAGCCATTTTTATTTATCATTGGAAAAAAGGAAACAACACTTTTCTCTTTATGCACCTCTGAAAAAGTGAAATTATTACTTCTTTTTTAGCACTGTACAGAAACTAAACAGATAATATATCAAGTAAAAATGTGGTTCTCAACTCTACATAATGGGATATATGAAGAGATGTTTGATATAAAATCTGTTATATTCAATTCAACCAAAAATAGTGTGATTGATAAATTACTTCTATTAACAAAGAAAATTATATATAATTGTACATGCAACAAAACAATCCTAACACTGAGTACTTTCAAAATATATGTAAAACACGTTCATAAAACGATCATAACACGTGATAAAATCAAGAGTCACATGGATTAATGGGAAAATATTCATATTATCTTTTAGAAACAAAAAGGAATAAAAAAATTTATTCTCTTTTTTTTTTCTTTTTGTTCTTAAAAACCCTTATTAACACATATATATCATTATCAAATAAATACTGCATTTAACATCTGAATAAGCATCCATGAGTGAAACCTCAAACATATTATATAAAACATACATGATTTGGCTATATGTCTTTCTATGTTATTTTATATGTATGGAATGTATTTGTATCCGTTTTATATATGTCTCTGTCTCTATGTTTTGTATTTGTTTATAAGTTGTGTTTCTTAAAAAATGATTGCTGTAACAAAAATTGGGGTGAAATAATGAATAGAAACGTGAAAGAAAGATATGCCAGAGTTTCTAAATACAAGAACTTTAAATATATTATAAAAATATCAGGGTGAGGGGAGGGAGAGCCCAGGTCGGTGGCGCACAAGTCCGGCGAACCAACAGCTTCGCTAGCCGCTTTTTTGTGAACCCCGTAACACACCCCCTCTTAAGAGCGTTCTGCTATCAGAACAAGACTGATTTTCCCCAGGAGTCACACTTTGGTGAGCTTTAACCTTGGCAACAAAGTTTTATCGTCCTCCCGGACCAGCCCCCTTTTGTTACGAAGGCAAACGAGTGGAAAAATCCTGGGCCGATCTGGGAGTCGAACCCAGGTCGGTGGCGCACAAGTCCGGCGTACCAACCGCTTCGCTAGCAAAGCAAGCTTCACTAGCGAGACAGTTCAGCTCGCTTTTATGTGCATCCCGTAACACACCCCCTTTTAAGAGCGTTCTGCTATCAGAACAAGACTAATTTTCCCCAGGAGTCACACTTTTGTGAGCTTATTCCCTTGGCCACAAAGTTAACCGTCACGTTAGACGAACCCCCATTTTGTAACGAAGACATATTGTTGAGGGGAAAAATCCTGGGCCGATCCCGGTTTCGAACCCAAGTCGGTAGCGCACAAGTCCGACGAACCTACCGCTTCAATAGCGAGTCAGGTCGGTCCGCTTTTATTTGCTCCCCGTAACACACACCCTCTTATGAGCGTTCTGCTATTAGGACAAGACTAATTTCCCCCAGGAGTCACACTTTGGTGAGCTTTGAGCCTGGGCCACAAAGTTTTATCGTCCTCCCGGACCAGCCCCCTTTTGTTACGAAGGCAAATTGTTGAGTGGAAAAATCCTGGGCCGATCTGGGAGTCGAACCCAGGTCGGTGGCGCACAAGTCCGGCGTACCAACCGCTTCGCTAGCAAAGCAAGCTTCACTAGCGAGACAGTTCAGCTCGCTTTTATGTGCACCCCGTAACACACCCCCTTTTAAGAGCGTTCTGCTATCAGAACAAGACTAATTTTCCCCAGGAGTCACACTTTTGTGAGCTTATTCCCTGGGCCACAAAGTTAACCGTCACATTAGACGAGCCCCCATTTTGTAACGAAGACATATTGTTGAGGGGAAAAATCCTGGGCCGATCCCGGTTTCGAACCCAAGTCGGTAGCGCACAAGTCCGACGAACCTACCGCTTCAATAGCGAGACAGTTCGGTCCGCTTTTATTTGCTCCCCGTAACACACACCCTCTTATGAGCGTTCTGCTATTAGGACAAGACTAATTTTCCCCAGGAGTCACACTTTGGTGAGCTTTGAGCCTGGGCCACAAAGTTTTATCGTCCTCTAGGACGAGCCCCCTTTTGTTACGAAGGCAAATTGTTGAGTGGAAAAATCCTGGGCCGATCTGGGAGTCGAACCCAGGTCGGTGGCGCACAAGTCCGGCGTACCAACCGCTTCGCTAGCAAAGCAAGCTTCACTAGCGAGACAGTTCAGCTCGCTTTTATGTGCACCCCGTAACACACCCCCTTTTAAGAGCGTTCTGCTATCAGAACAAGACTAATTTTCCCCAGGAGTCACACTTTTGTGAGCTTATTCAATGGGCCACAAAGTTAACCGTCACGTTAGACGAGCCCCCATTTTGTAACGAAGACATACTGTTGAGGGGAAAAATCCTGGGCCGATCCCGGTTTCGAACCCAAGTCGGTAGCGCACAAGTCCGACGAACCTACCGCTTCAATAGCGAGACAGTTCGGTCCGCTTTTATTTGCTCCCCGTAACACACCCCCTTTTAAGAGCGTTCTGCTATCAGAACAAGACTAATTTTCCCCAGGAGTCACACTTTTGTGAGCTTATTCCCTGGGCCACAAAGTTAAACGTCACGTTAGACGAGCCCCCATTTTGTAACGAAGACATACTGTTGAGGGGAAAAATCCTGGGCCGATCCCGGTTTCGAACCCAAGTCGGTAGCGCACAAGTCCGACGAACCTACCGCTTCAATAGCGAGACAGTTCGGTCCGCTTTTATTTGCTCCCCGTAACACACACCCTCTTATGAGCGTTCTGCTATTAGGACAAGACTAATTTTCCCCAGGAGTCACACTTTGGTGAGCTTTGAGCCTGGGCCACAAAGTTTTATCGTCCTCTAGGACGAGCCCCCTTTTGTTACGAAGGCAAATTGTTGAGTGGAAAAATCCTGGGCCGGTCCGGGAGTCGAAACCAGGTCGGTGGCGGACAAGTCCGCCGAACCAACCGCTTCGCTAGCAAAGCAAGCTTCACTAGCGAGATAGTTCGGTCCGCTTTTATGTGCACCCCGTAACAATATATATATATATATATATATATATATATATATATATATATATATATATATATATATTGATTGTTATTGTTATTGAGCGCGCATCACAATTTACAATAAGTATGTAAACGCTCAAGGAAACTAGTTTATATTGTATCACCACCTTTAACAAATTAGCCTTGATATTAAGCTTAAGCGTATATTAAACTTGCAGGCAATTAATAACATCTAAAGTAATGAAAAACCTTCGGTCATATAAATTCTCCGGAGAGCAAAGTTCATCAAACGATTACATATTATGAAGCGACTCAGAATAAAAATTGGGAAGAATTCCTAAATATTCTGAATAGGTCAACTATTTGTCGTTCTCCGATTGTAAATCTAAAACAAGATGATGAAGTTTTAATTTGTACTGGAAACGGAAACCCCCCTGGGGTAGTTACTTTTATAACAGCTCATGTAGAATCTAAGAAGAGTGTTTGTATGACGCCTGTCAGAGGAACCGCTAATTATACATGTCAAGCTTCCATTCTACATCCTCCATTGTTGGACAGATGACACAGGGAAAACGACCGACCACACCTCTTGCTGAAAACGGATGGAATAGTCAGGTAGTGAAGCAACACAAAATATTCATTTTATAATGAAAAAAAACGTTTTAATCCCTTCAATTATATATATTTATCTAAACATTTATTGCAAATGAATATAAAGTAGTGAGATATAAGGAAGGTATGTAATGAGGACATGCAAGATGTCAACCTCAACTGGGGATTCCTACTTGTATCCACGATTTGATTTTTCATCATGATTGCGCAAAATTTTAAATGTAGGAATTAATTAAAACAAGAAGAGTTAAAAGTATTCGTTTATATGAAACAATTGGCTTTATCAGTATTTAAGCCATACATGACCAAGGCTTGTGACAGGGTAAAATAGAGTGCTTCAGGTGATGGTCCGTCACCTTTTTACAGAAATTTCATGTTACAGCTCGATATGATATACAGCCCTACACAGGCAGACAGTAGTAACATTTAAAAATTATAAATACAGTTATGAATAGTGCATCTTGCAGATAAAAGTCTGGATAGGCGGGGCAGTTGCCGGATTTGCAGCCTTATTTTTGTCACTTTGTGTTTCTGTATATACATAAAATGCAAGGCTACTTATCGGGACTGGTTTAGCAAACGTCAGTTACCAAGGTGCCCATTACCGATAGTTCCACTCGTTGCCATTGACTACACAGATGATCCTACAGAGCCCAATTTGTACGGCCCTGACCGCGGAATCAATCGTGGTGAACCTTAGACCATCAAAGATCAAAACGTTTGTACTTGCATTACCGAATCGGATAATATATTTGAGGATTCTCATTCACCACCGAAAGAATACAATGATCACCTTGGTAACGAAGAACATGTCACCAAACGAAGTGATCCCCTTGGTTACAAAAGGCCTGCAACCGTAGCAACATAACACGATGAGTCAGAGCATGATAAAAGTCCGGAAATAGAAGTAGAGATTTATGATGAAATTTGACTAATCTCTCTTCTGCCTGTTTCGTTTTCATTTTTATCTGAAGCTCGCTCTTTCGTGTACTGTATAGTGCAGCTGTAATATTTTTGTGCTTTATATTTTTTTATAATTGTCCAAAAACTGGATATCACTCACATATATTTTAAAGAAAGAAAAACGTTAATTTTGATACATAAGCTTAAATGTATACTATTTAATATTTAAAACATTTAAATATATATATATAAATGTATTTGTGTGTGCTTGTGCAGTATACGGAGTTAAGGTATTGAAGGATGTGTTCAATTCTGCTGGTAGAAGTAAAACATGTAGATGATTGTTACAATCTTATGATTAAACTGCATATCTCTTTAAAACTTTTATTTTGTATTTTATTAATTTTATATTGAAACATAGTAGAATCTGCAATTAGATTAAATATTATAAAAATCAAACACTTTGCACCCATGCAGTAACCTCTAAACACACATATGAAACATGCCACCGATCAATTATCTATAACTATTGGAGTCAATTCGTTAAACCAGCATTTGCTTTTCTTTCGGTACTTCTTTTAAGTGTGGACCAAGAAAATATTCCATATATTATATCTTTAACGTCATGTAACGGAAAAATGAAGAAGATGTAAAAAGATTTTTATTTGCAAACTTGTAAATGTAAGCATAGTGTACTCGTGTACCTGTCTCCCTGATATACAAAGACTCGTCTCAAACAAATACCGCCATGTGCAAATATGTACGTATACGGGACCGAAAATTCCATGGGTTCGCATATAAGGACACACGTTCCTTAAGTATATTATCTCGCACTGTGCAGGATTAGCACAATTAACAAAATCGTCCACACTCACATTTAACCAGGCAATACATTAATTTAATCATACTCAAATATGTAAAACAATATATTATGATAGTATATGCTTTGAATACCTCTTGGCTGTTCCTATATTCGTAAGAAAAGCAAATATAAAGAGATTCCCGTGTACATCCTCGTTTAACTCATTTTATGTGGAAGCATTGAGGGCTCGCGTGTCTTCCTGTTATAAAGGGTGCACGAAGCGACAATGAAAGTGGTATTCAACTTCATAGTAATTTTCCTCCATCTTGATTTGCAATATTGCTGTCTTCCAGACAAATGTTCCATTTGTGTATACCAGAACTGGAGTGGACATTTAGATCAGAGCTTTTTGCAAGGAATGTCTGCCTTGCCAAATGTTAAACTTGGATCATGTGATATCCGAACTATTAACACAGGATCATTTGAACACCTGAAAAACACTAAAAAACTGATACTTACTGGCAACCTGATTGAAAGTTTAAACACTTCTTTGTTCAAAGATTGGAGGGGAGCACAAAAAATATTCTTAGATAGAAATAAGATTCGTCTAATACAAGATGGAGCATTTAATGGTCTGGAAAGCGTTGAACTGATCTTACTTAACAGTAATCAGATACAAAGACTTTCAAACAAGACCTTTCGGAATCTGGACAACTTGCAATATTTGGACTTGAGTCATAATCGACTGACCCATTTCAGAACCAGTCACTTTAAAAATTTGCAAAAGTTATTGGTACTACTTCTAGCTGGCAATGTGATTTTGTCCATACAAGAGGATGATTCTTGGCCCAAGGAGGTAAGGTTCATAGATTTCAGCAATAACAGTATGACAGTGTTTCCTATAATACAGCACTGTGCATTTTCAATACAGCTCACTGGAAATCCTCTCTACTGCGGATGCAAGTATCCCTCAGATAAGTTAAGTCCACTGCTTAAATGTAAGATCTACTTTGCATGCAATGGCCCTAAAGTAATGAAAAACCTCGGTCATATAAATTCTCTGGAGAGCAAAGTCCATCAAACGTTTACATATTATGAAGCGACACAGAATATAATATGGGAAGAATTCCTCAACATTCTGAATGGGTCAACTATGTGTCGTTCTCCGATTGTGGATCTAAAACAAGATGATGACGTAATCATTTGTACCGGAAACGGAAACCCCCCTCCGGTAGTTACTTTGGTAACAGCTCATGGAGAATATAAGAAGGATGGAGGGCCTTTACAAGAGCAAAGATTGATTGTTTCAATGACGCCTATCAAAGGAACCGCTAGTTATACATGTCAAGCTTCCAATGGTATCGGAACAGACCATATTCGCAAAAGCTTCACGAGTGGCCATCACGCAAAGGTATCAACTGTCACACCTACCGTGACCTATGCCCATCATTCTACAAGCCCCTCTATTGATGGTCAGATGACACAGGGAAAACGACCGACCACGCCCAATGCTGAAAACGGCTTGAACAGTCAGGTAGTAAAGCAACACGTAATATTCCTTTTACGATTTTAAAAATGGGTTTTATTCTGATCATATATTTTAATTGTTTGCCTAAAATCTTGTTAGTCAGTTCTGTATGTGTGTTTGTCTGTTTGTTTGTTTGTCTATTTTTCTGTCCCCACTTTTCTGACCACATTTTTGCAGCGATCGCTTTAAAACTGACACATTTGATAGAAAAACAAAAGTCCCCAAAGCCTGTTGATTTTATTCAATATAAGTCAAAGATCAAGACGAAATTCTTTTTTTGTCATAACTTCGTCAATTTTTGTCGTATCCTCACAGGCCTAGGCTCATTTTATTCCCTAGGTCTTCTCCATAACTGGGTCTAGTCAACTGGTCTCAATCTTGTGTCGCTTTGTCAGTATGTCTGTCTGTCACTTGTCCTCAATGTCGCTTTCTTACTGGTACATTCTTCTTACAATTAGCATTCTACAGGTCACAGTTTTGCAGGAATCATTTTGAAACTAGTACATCTTACGTTTTATACTGATATCTCGAAAGTGCTTTTTTATTTTCGAGATATGACCAATAGGGGGCGCTGCACTCAAACCTCCACATCATATTATATTTTGGCCATATCTCCAAAATTATGCACCTCAATTACATAATCTGTAGTTTATTTTCTTTCCCCGGGTCTTCTTCATAACCTAGTTAACCCATTAGGTGTCAACCTTGTGTCACTTTGTCAATATGTCTGTCTTTTTTTCAGTTGTCCTCTATTTCGCCTGCTGGTTGGTTCTTGCGTCTTACATATAGTATTCTACAGGCCATAGCTTTGCAGAAATCACTTTATAACTTACGCATATTGCATATCGGAATGATTTCTTGAAGACATATATATATATATATTATTTATATAGGTCAAAGGTCAGGGTCATGAAAATATGTTAAAGTCTTATTTTCCTCATTACTTATTCAATATTGGTTCTTTTATTACAAACATTGGCTTCATATTCTTCCTCTTTGTCTTCTTCATAACCTGGTCTAGTCCACTGTCCACCCCTTTGGGTCACTTTGTCAGTATGTCTGTCTGTTTGTCAGCTGTTCTCGAATTCGCCTGCTTGCTGATGGTTCATCTGGCTAACATATAACATTCTGCAGGCCTCGGTTTTCCTGTGTCACTTTGTAACTTACATATTTCGTATATCTTTAGGCTTTCTGGAAGTTCTATGTGTATTGTCTAAATAGGTCAAAGGTCAAGTTCAAGGTCATCAAAACACATCAACATTTTATTTTCCTCATAACTTTGTTAATTTTGGTCCTGTCTATACCAACTATGGCTCATTTTCTTCCTCTACGTCATTACCCACAATAATTTCTATCTCTACGCCATTTCCGGAGAGCGCGCGACCTCTGGTCGTCTTGTTTTGAGTTTTATTAGAAATGAATATCAAGTAAACAAATACAATGGAAGGTTCATACTAGGGACAGACAATATGTCAACCTCCATTAGAGAAACCTATCTATATCGATGAATTTATTTTTTATCAAAACTGCGAAATGTGATATAGGCCTTACACATGCCATTGTAGGTGTAAAAGCTATTTTCCATACTAGCTGATTAAAGTGGAGGGCCAGTTGCTTTGTTAGCATGTCAGCCATGAAGGACCAAGGCTTGTGACATATAGAATGCAGTGAGTCTGGTGACTGGGTCGCCATCTCTTTGCATAACTTCTATATTAGAGCTGCATATGATATATAGGCTTACATATGCAGACAGTAGTAATTTTTTATAATTATTAATACAATAATGAATTTTGCATCTTGCAGATAAAAGTCTGGATCGGCGGGGCAGTTGCAGGATTTGCAACCTTATTGTTGTCCCTTTGTGTTTACTGTCTATACAAGAAATGTCTGGAGACTTGTCGGGAATGGTTTAGGAAACGTCAGTTACCAAGACGCCCTTTACCCATAGTTCCACTCGTTGCCATTGACTACACAGAAGGGAAACGCAGGAAAGCAACTTTAAGACGGTCAGTCCATATCTACGCTGATCCTACAGAGCCCGATATGTACAGCCCTGACCCCGGAATCAGTCGTGGTGAACCTACGACAAACAGAGATAAAAACTGTTGTACTTGCATTACAAAGTCTGATATAATATCTGAGGGTTCTCATTCACCACCAGAAGAATATATTGATCCCCTTGGTTACGAAGAACCTGTCACCATAGGCAACGCTCCCTTTGGTCACGAGGGGTCTGTAACCATAGCAACTGTATGCGAGGAGTCAGAGCTTGATAACAGTCCGGATATAGAAACAGAAGTTTATGATGAAATTTGAATGATCTTTCTTCTGCCATTTTGATTCTCTTTTTTATTCAAAGCTTGATTGTTTGTGTTGTTTAGAGCATCTTTATTATTGTTTGGCTTTATTTATTTTTATTTTATAATTTACACGTCCAATATTGACTATTCGATATCACTCATATATACTAAGGAAACTATTTTTTTATAGATAACCTAAAAAAAGTGTGACCATGAATGCATTTGATATATTGTGACCATTATACAGTTTAATATTTTAAGGGCATATGTCTTTGTAAACACATTTGATGGATGCATATTCATAAACCATAAGCATTATTAGTGATTCATGACATCAATTATATATGATATTAACTTTTATATATGTTCTATATTTTAAACATTTAAATATATTACAACATTATGTAAAAAAAGTGTTATCAAAAGAGTCAGGGATTTGGCTTCGGAGAGGAACTTCCAGGTTTGAACACAGCCAAATGGTATAGCTTATCCACATAGATTTTATATTTTTAACCGGATTTTTAGATGTTATATAAATGTGGATAATCGAAACTGTTATACCATTTGAGGAAGATAATATATACAAATATTGATATTGCCTTGTGCTTACCAAGATATGTTTTCATGGCCATTCACACAATAACAGGAAGTAACTGAAAGACAGTCATCATTGTCACTTCCATGCATTTATCAAGACGAAACAACCATTCAAATATCCTTTAGTTGACTATCCGCAATAATTGTTTCAGTTGTAGATCCGACAAATGCGTATCATAATTCTACTGTTTTGTTGGAGTTGTTAACATTCTAGCCAATATTTGCAACGATTATACGTGTACGCAAAACTTCCTTAAACCTTAATATCGGTATTTACATTATTTCTATAAGGGTTCCGTAGTGTGTTTTATATGTAAACATCCTCGAACGAGAGTGGGTTGTTGTAAAATGTATGAATGAATATATCATACCACAGCATTTTAGACACATTTACAGAGAGGAACCCAGAACTCGCATAACTGACCTAAGAACGTTGTCCGGCCATCTCTGGAACGCGTTATATGGGCCTTCTTATATGAAACGCTTTATAAAATTTGAGTCTGGTATATGAGTTTAACCTTTTTTATCAGTTACGGGAACATATGCTTACGGTAGGCACACATTATTGTAATAGGACAAGCATCATGAAGGTAACTGGTCATTGCAAAAAGTGTATCACAATGTATTTATTTCTGGTTGTGATATCATTTTTCGAACCCCGTCTATGCTGCATTAAGGCCAGATGTTTCGTTTGCGACTTCAAAGGCTGGGATGGCCACCTTGGTCCGGAATTTTTAAGCGATGTTTCAGCATCGCCAAATCTAAATCTTAAAAACTGTAGTATTATTACCATTAAGAAAGACTCATTCCTGAAACAATCATATGTGAAGATATTTAAGATGACCGATAATAATATATGGTCACTCAACACATCTCAGTTTGATGGCCTGAAATATGTAACAGATATTGACCTCAGTAGGAACAACATAAAGAAGATTGAAACAGGTGCAATGCAAGATCTTCATGCAGCTGAAATTCTGTCTTTATCTGGAAATCTGCTGGAATTTATAAAGGCAGAAATGTTCATTGGTTTAACACATCTCAGGTTTTTAGACCTTAGCTACAATAAAATAAGCTACGTAAGCTCAAGCAGTTTGCAAGGGTTACAGTCTGTGTTCTGCATTCGGTTGTCCCATAATGCTTTGCGAGGTCTAGAAGAAGATACATCGTGGCCACCTGGACTGAATTCCATGGAGTTAAACAGTAATCTTTTTTCTCTTATTCCTCCTTTTAATCACTGCAACTTTTCACTGGATATGAGAGACAATCCTCTGTATTGCGGTTGTCGGAATATTACACTTCTTATTGAGAAAATGGAGGACTGTAAAATGCACTTCCAATGCCAAGGACCAAAAGAAATGACAAATCTTCCGAACTCAAGTTCGTTGGATGATAAACAACATATTTTGGGCTTCACCTATCCTGAAGTAAAACAAAATAAAACGGTATGGGAGAGATTTATAATATCCAATAACAATATGGATTATTGTAGTTACCCTGAGATCGCAATGCATATAGAGAACGATAACGTGATTTGCACAGGAAGTGGAAACCCAGCTCCTAATGTGACTTTATCGTCTCCTGTACAAAAGAGCAACAAAGTCGGACTTGATTCAAATAATGAGTCGGTGAGGGTCTCTGTGGAGATCAGAAAAGTGTCTTCCAGTTATTCATGCCTAGCGGTTAACTACCTCGGGAAAGTGACTCAGGTATTGACATGGCCGCCATGGACATCACCAAAGCCAACGGACAGCTCTGGTATCCCAGGAGGCATTTCGCGAACACGTCACGAGGACCGTCGTACCTCTCCCTTCAACATTATCACAATGGTCGGTACAAAGGCAACGGATTCAACTGGGCACTTAGGAGATCGGGTTAGTGTTTACACGGGTTATGTGTTATGTGCTGTACAGTTTTCAGCAAATACGGACGCTGGAAAAAATATTCATCTCAAGCACACGAATACACCTTTAATTATTACCTTAAGTGAAACAGTAGAGTTAGCCTCTGTGTCTGATCGGTTTCTTGATGACATAACCTTTATTTCACTATAGGAGAGCGATTCACAGCATTTAAAAACTAAACAATACTTAGAATGGCAACAATGTTAGTATCATATAGGAGCTCCAGTTACAGATTTATTACCGATACATATATCTACTGTAAATGTTAAGATATTCTTTGGTTGAATCATTATTTCAGGAATTATTCCTGATAGGTGGCGTTCTGATCGGCCTCGGGATCCTGGTGATCGCTGCTGTTGTCTATTGCTCGTACCGGAAGTGCTCGGGGACCTTAGACTCATGTCGGAGACGCCAGCGCCCTCTGCCTCTGGTTCCTGTGCATGCTATTGACTACGCTGAAAGTAAACGCAGAAGAATTAGACGTGAGTCGACGCACATCTATGCGGACGTCATGGAAATAAGACATGACGCAGTATCAAGTAAACTAGCAGAAAAGAAGGAGGCGAAATGCTGCCCATGTATAAAACATATAGACACTATAGTTGAGCAGCCAGAGGTTCAAACAGAATATATAGAACCTATAGGATACGAGGAACCCTCTTCTGCGAGACTGTCTGATAATTATGACTTGCCGGTTGAAGAGGCAGAAGTTGAAGAGACCGAAATTTAACAACTCTCAATTTAATTAATTCTCGATGTGAGATCTATGTATAGGATCATTAATTTTTTATGCCATCAGTTTGATTCTTTGTTTAATTATTTCTTTATCCCTGAATTGATATTATGATCTAAAACTTGATTTTTCAGCCTCCTTTTATTTTATGATCACTTGTATCAAAGGTGAATTCACCTCAGTCACCAGATTGTTTTTTTCTTTTTTGGTGGAGGTAACCGTCTCCATTTTTTATGCCCCCTTATAAATTCTTAATCTAATTATGTACATCTTCAGAGTTCATTTTTGGTTTGGGACTACCTGACATGGTGGTAGCTCTCGCTTCCTATCATATTATTTTGTATCCTGGTGTCACCCAGGCCCGGTGTCTATCGCACCTGCCGGTCCTGGGAGCAACCATCAGATTTTAGTGAACCACAACATTCAGTAAATGAGACTACATATTATCAGAGAGTATTGTGTAAACCATTTAACAAGAAGTTGCTCAGTTTTGTATGAATGAGGCCTAATGTTACCTGTTTTTGTGTCTTTGGTTGTTTTTCGGTGACCAAATAAAAACTTATTTATATCAAAGAAATTTTGTAGTATAAGGACTGGTTAAATCAGATTTGGGAGTAGGCTGCGAAACTAAAACAATTACTGATTTCATTCTAGGTTTATGGGGAAGAATCAAAAGACTCGTGGGGGAATCGTTCACATTCCACACCGTAGTGTGGACATGTGCAGGGTAGAAATATATGCTTGAGTACCGTGGGACACTGTATATTATTTTAGAATTAAGTTTTGTTTATATATTTTCCATAATGTTTTGTTCTGTGACGCCATCGGTATTTTTCAATGAAGTGTTTTATTTGTTCCTTTGTTGTTTACACTGGATAAAGATGACATCCAGCGTTAAAAATAATTTATGTCATCGATTTATCTCTCATGTATCACTGGCGGGAAAGAATTCTGGGCTATTGCCGTGTATACGTTGTTTTTTTATAGAAGTTCTGGGCCATTGTAGGACATTTGGGTGAGATAGGGGTTCGGGGAAATTGCCGTACATTGTAAGGATGATAGGGGATCCGGGTCAACGCCGTATGTTGTATTTTATACAATACCTGCATCAAATGTACGTAGTTTGAGTTTATGATGGCACGTTTACATGCATAAGTGTCCCAGTTATCTTTTATTGAGTGTCTGTTTTGAGCCTTATTGTAAAACAAGCCCTTGCTAACAACAAGCCAAGGGGACGTTTATAACAGAGTGGAACCAACCTGTGCAATGAATATAATGAAAGACGTTGCAACAATCCAAACATCCTTAGCCATAATTCATAGCAAGAAATCGCCTGACAGCCGGACACTTATTAGTAAAATATGGAATCAGAGAGGTTTCTAACTCTTATAGATAATATCATTCTACATAAGCATTTGTCTCTACCAAACCAATAATATTAACAATATCTCTTGTGCTGTAAAAGTAAGACAGGGTAACAGATATAGTCATCCTATCCCAAATTGTGTTTAAGAGTAAGTTAGTATATCAGGAAGTTTTGAAGTTTTTCTTGGATTGACTTGCAATTTTCTAGAGGGGAGCTCTGTTCATCAGGATAATTGCTGAATAAAATAATCAGAGTACTATTATAACGCAGGTGCTGAAATCATGGACCTCCCCCCCCCCCCCCCCCCCCCCCCCCCAACCATCTATATCCTGCACTATGGTTACATATACGTGGTCAATCTGATTTTCGTGCATGTTAATTCTCAGTACTGCACTAACTTAGTAGAGAGGACCTCCAGGCTTTCATACACATAAAGAGATAGGAATTTTACAAATCTGGGAGCAACACTGCCAACCGGTAGAGGTAACGTAATGTTAGCAATTAAGCAACTTCGAAGCAAACTTCGAAATTCGTCGGAGAGGAACTCCCGGCTGTCACACTTGCAAGCAACTTGCGTGTTCGACAAAATTGCTAGCAAGTCGCTTGTTTCAAAGCCGGGGGGTCCTAATCTCCTTTAAGGTTGAAAAGTTGCTAACAGTTTGCGTGTTTGAAGCCTGACCACCTCTCTGCTAGTTGACAAAGCTGCTTTCTAAATTGAATAATTGCTTGCAATACATGAGTCTAACAGGCTTGGGTTAATTTATCTGATGCCAAAGTTGCTTTCAAAGTTGTGAGGTTGCTAATAATATTCATGTTTAACAATATCTAGTGTAAGTATATGAGAGAATTGGGTCGAGTGATACTTCGAAAGCTTTTAGAGTTTTAATGATTCCAAAAGCAGGTATGGTTGCAGTCAGAAAAAGCTGAGACGGTCTTATTCTTTGTTTAGTAATCTTAAACTAATAAACAATATTTATTGTATCCCCAGACAAAGTCGGGGGATACTATGTTTTCATACCGGTCCCGCCGCCGCATATAAATCTTGCTGGCGCGATAACCCAAAAAATATTTCACGGAACTTTACCAAACTTGGGTAAGAGGACGACGCCTATTTAAAATGAGGTCATGACCTTTCCTAGGAGAGTGTCCTTGACCTTGAATAGGTCCAATTTTGGGGAAAATCACACAATTTCTTTAATATCTGAAGAAATCTTGCATGGATTTATCCCAAAATCAGGTTGATGGAAGATCATGGATAGGGTTGTCATGTTCCAGAAACTGGTGGCGCCACCTATTATTCTTTACTTGTTTTCTTGCCGTTTAATACCCCCAAAATTGCCACCTTACAGTACTGTGAGCATTATAAGTCAAAAACTAATGGACAGATTTCTTTTATATTATGCATATACATAGGTATGGGTTATGGGATGATGTTTATTTAAATTGGGGTCATGACCTTTCCTATGATAGTGGCCTTGACCTTGAATATTGCCATATATGGTGAAAATCACACACCTCTTATGATATCTCCAGTGTTGATAGCCATATGGATTTTAAACATGACTTATGTATGGCCCACAACTGAAGTAAGAACCCTATAGGTTCTAGGGTCATGAGGTCAAAGGTCAAGGTCAATGGACTGGCATTTTTAAAGATACTGTGGATGCATTTTAAGCCAAACTTTCATCCTAGGTCTTCCATCTTGAATATATAGCTCACTTGCCAATAGTGGATGATCCATATAAATTTTGGATCACAAGGTCAAAGGTCAAGGCCACAGGAGCTATCTGTCCAAAAATTTGTTTCTGGATGATAATTCCAGCTTTTCTTGCTGTATGGATTTCATACTTGACTTGTATATGTCCCATTGGAAAAGCAAGACCCAAATTGATTTTGGGGTCATGAGGTCAAAGGTCAAGGTCACAGGACACATCTTTAAAAAGATTGTGGATGCATTTTCAGCCATACAATTCATCTCAGATCTTTCATCTTGCACATATAGTTCTCCTGCCAAGATTGAAAACCCCTATCAATTTTGAGGTCACAATGTCAAAGGTGAAGGTCACAGGAGCCATCTGTCCAAAAATTAGTTCTGGATGATAATTCCTGCTTTTATTGATGTATGATTTCATACTTGACTTGTATATGTCCCATTGGAAAAGCAAGACCAAAATTGATTTTGGGGTCATGAGGTCAAAGGTCAAGGTCACAGGACACATCTTTAAAAAGATGTGGATGCCTTTTCAGCCAAACAATTCATCTCAGATCTTTCATCTTGCACGTAGAGTTTACCTGCCACGAGTGGAAGACCCCTATCAATTTTGAGCTCACATGGTCAAAGGTGAAGGTCACAGGAGCCATCTGTCCAAAAATTAGTTTCTGGATAATAATTCCTGCTTTTATTGATGTATGGATTTCAAACTTGACTTGTATATGTCCCACTGGAAAAGCAAGACCCAAATTGATTTTGGGGTCATGAGGTCAAAGGTCAAGGTCACAGGAAACCTCTTTATAAAGATTGTGGATGCATTTTCAGCCAAACAATTCATCTCAGATCTTTCATCTTGCACATATAGTTCTCCTGCCAAGAGAGGAAGAACACTATCAGTTTTGAGGTCACAAGGTCAAAGGTGAAGGTCACAGGAGCCATCTGTCCAAAAATTACTTTCTGGGTGATAATTCCTGCTTTATTGATGTATAGATTTCAAACTTGACTTGCATATGTCCCATTAGAAAAGCGAGACCCAAATTGATTTTGGGGTCATGAGGTCAAAGGTCAAGGTCAGGGGACACGTCTTTTAAAAGATCAAGGTCACAGGACCAACATCTTCAACAAGATTGGGGATTGTTAGATGGAAGAAACAATAAATATGCAAAGTGTCAGTATATGCTGCTAAAAATGGGGGTCTATTCTTAAAGGGGGGCTACTATGTCTGGGGATACTCTGGCACCGGCGGTGCCAAGAAATGTCTAGTTTTACATGGATTGTACATACAATTATTATATTAATACAAGCCGCTCTGCATGGGTGGGTAGGTGACGTTAGGTAGTGTCTAGAGGTGAAGAAAATCAGAGAACCCGGAGAAAACCACATCGGTTAAAGGGGCCCAATCACCCATGTGACCTTTATAAACTAAAGGTAATCCCTTGGAGCTTACATAAAAATAGGCTAGAAAACGTGGATATCACAGCACAGAGGCTGCTTTTTTTGTTTATATCAACATGTTTATAATATCTGGGGCCCACCAAAATAAAACAAATTCAACAAGGGCATCTGGTGACGAGTAAGATGAGCAAGAGCTTTGCAAATGGCGTTTTGCAACAAGGGATCTTTCTACCTCTGCATAAATGCAACCTATCACTTTAGGTTACATGGTTTTTTCCCCGTTTGTCAACATTGCTGTGTTTACAAACATGTTGTTGATAAACAAGTTCATACATCCTTCACGGGGGCCTTATAAGAACTTTTCATACCCAGAATTACCTTTAGATAATTAATATATACACAGAGGAAGCAAGAAATCACACAAATTCTTTTCCAAAGGTAGGTGGGTGGGCAAATTTAAATTACTCAGACATGGAATGTTTTGTTTGGTCTTTGTAAAATCCGCACAAACTGACATATAGCGATAACTTTTACAACTAAATGAAGTAATATGAGACGGATCGGGAGAGTTAGTAGAATACGTTCTGATAAGTTACCGACTTTGATTTATAGGAAACATAGTTCTCTGGGAACAGAGCGTGTACTTTGTATAATGATATAATATATGATATAATTAATGCGCAAACCCTTGTATTATTAAAGGAAGGCCCAGTGTCAATATTTACCATAAAAAACGGAGGTACGGTGAGAGATTACTGATATAAGTAATAATTATAATAGTCAAAAGCTAGCTAGTGGTTAAGTTTCAATAATTTTCCTATTTATTATCCAATAAAAAAATATGTTATTATTTTCTTTAAATAGGGAACAAGGATCAGACCAGTTAAAACCTAATTTGAGAACTGTACTCCCGGTAACTAAACTGGTAATTATCCCCTTAAAACATGACTTTCCCGAGATAGACGTGATTATCACTATTACACAGCAGGGATAATTGCATTCTGCTTATAAATAAGAACAAAAATAGAAGCTCTATAAACATAGACTGTATATACACCAAGCGTTGCAAATTCGCCAAGCGCGTTAATGTATTGATGTCTGCAGTAAATCAATCCCAACTGTTGTTTTTACTATTATGATGACTATGCTGAATTGTCAGAATTGTTCTTTATAGCTATATGATAAATGTTCAGATGTGAAAGAACTTAGTTAATATTTGGGTTTTTATGTACAGAAATATTACGCCATGGCTTTCATGTTAGAGTTATTGAAGCTGGCGCTTCAGTGGATTGTAAGAATGAAAAATGTGGTTGCTGAATGAGCAAATTTTCCCGTCATAGAAGACATCATTAATACTATATCAGAAGGTGGCGATCCTCTGGCTGTGGTAATAGGTGGTTTTTCCACCTGAAACAAAGACGTAATCAAATAATTTTGATAACATCATATGCAGGTTATGTTACAATAGTAAGGACGTGCAGAAAAGTCGGCAGGAAGCTCGCGGTCATGCACATTTGTAGATTATCAAGATTTTCCCCAACTTTATAATCTATGATATTTCAGTCATGTCAATAGCAATGCTGCGTGCATTTTGTACATATTTATCATTGCTGGTAGTACTTGAGTTTAACAGGGAACTGTACACCGAGGCAAAGTGTTTTGTCAGAGACTCCAGCGCCTGGACCGGACATTTAAACCAGTATTTCCTGAGGAAGATTTCTGCTTCCAAGAAGCTGAGTCTTATTAACTGCAATATACGTTCAATTGATGAAAATGCTTTTCAAGAAGTGTCGTACATAACAACTCTGACAATGACAGATAATGATATTGGTACGATGAATTCTTCGCAATTTAAGAGTCTCTTAAATGCAAGCGTGGTGAGACTTGATAGAAACAAGATTACAGAGGTCAGACCGGGTGCCTTTCAGGATCTGAATTCGGCACGAATGCTATCTCTGTCAGAGAATTTGCTACAAAATGTTACGGTCGATATGTTCAGGGGGCTTAATCAACTGCAGTATTTAGATCTCAGTAGGAACAAATTACATCACCTAAGTGTCAGCTACTTTCAACAGATGAAGGAACTGTCTCACTTGCAGCTATCCCACAATCACCTGCGCGCGATTTATGAGGACACAACATGGCCGCCATTTATGTCATCTATAAATCTAGAAAATAACCAAATCCCTCTGATTCCTTTATTTTCTCATTGCACATTTTCCATTGTCCTGAGAAACAATCCAATTTATTGCGGTTGCCGAAACGGCACAATTCCTGTAGATTTTCAGCAGTGCAAAATACATTTTGAATGTGCACAGGCCTATAAAGAAATTTATGAGAATTTAAGTAGTGTAGTCGAAAGAAAGCAGGAATTAGGATTTAGTAGCCTGAAAGTAGTTCTGGACAAGCAAAAGTGGAAAACTGCAATTGGTTATTTAAATCAACTGGAAATATGCGATGTACCAACTGCAGACATAAGTATGAACAAAGAGAAAGTCATCTGTGTTGGGGAGGGGATTCCTCCTCCTATTGTAACGCTGTGGTCTGCAACTCAGAAAAGTGAGAAAACCATTCAGGACTTAGAATCGCACTCTGTAAAAGTGACCGTAGATCCAATGAAAGGGCTCTCCGAGTACCATTGTGTTGCATCCAGCACCATGGGCCAAACCCATGTGAAAGAATTGTTATCATACTATGAGACAATAAAGATCGAAACCAGTGACGTCACGAGCTTCTCTGTTATAAATAGCGGCGTTTTCTCCAGTGTATCCGTTACAAATAAACATGAGACCTGGAGAACTGAACTGGTCGTCACTCGAACGGAGGAGACTGCTAAACGTATTGAATATCAGGTATAGTGGTACTCTTGCAACTTGTAGATCTGTCATCAATATAATTTTATATAATGTTATATAAATATTTTTATTATTTTTTTATTATTATTATTATATTATTATTATTATTATTATTACTTAATGTTAATGTAGGGATACTTCACAAATCATTGGTTTACCCCAATCTTGTAAACACACCTCTCGCTATAATATTGTCAGTCCTATTGATTCTCAAATACTCTTGTTTAGGGGGAAGAAATTCTAATCTGCTTCAAATGAATTGAACGCCAAGACCGATTTGGATGATATTATTCTGGATAAACGATCCAAGTACATGTACTTTATGCTCTGTTAGATATATTTTTTTAAGTTTAATTTATTTATCTAGTTAATACGCATATTTTCAGACCAATCTCTGGATGATAGGGTTCGTGATCGGCCTGGCAGTGTTGGTTATCTCCATGGTGGTGGGTTGTTCTCATCGGAAGTGTTCGGCCATGTACCGTAAACACCGACGGAGACGTCGCCTATCGCAGCGCCCTCTGCCGCTCGTGCCTTTACAAGCTGTTGATCAGGCGGATAGGACCCGCCGTAGACAGTTAAACCCGGGCTCTGCGCATGTATACCATGACGTCACTCAGCCGGAAATGCCGAGCCAACAGGAATGCGTCGATTTACCGACCCTTCACGAAACTGATAAGTTGCAGAGCAATATAAACTGCTTGTGCTTCAGAAACGAGCAGAACTCTAATGTAGAAGAAACAAGTCCATATTACATGGAGCCACTGTCGTATGATGAACCAGGCATTGTGGGATCGCAAACATGCTCTGTAGTGAGAGTGAAAACTGAATGTCAACCGAAATCAATCTAAACGTGTAGTAACTGCAACGCGTTTACACAAAGGAAATGGAGCTCTTTTACACCAAAATAAATGGAGCTTCACCAAGCTTGATTTATTTTAGAACAACTTGACAACAGAGAGATGTGATATTGATAATTCAAATGGTTATAAGAAATCTGCATTCTATTGAATACAAGAATCTGCCGTTCATTTGTTCGGCTCATATTCACAAGTTAATTCGCGCATATGTGACCATTGATTTGGGAATGTTCCTTGATGGCGCATCTGAATCAAGATCTTGTGCCGGATCCACACCAAATTCTAATCGATTCTTCATTGGCCCATTTCCTAAATGCCCCCTTAATTTCAAGAGATGCCGTTTATCGTTGCGTGAGTTATTTTTTTAACAAACACACACATCTACACACGAACACACGGATGGGGATGAATGCATATTTCATCCTAGCGGAGGCAATAATCACACAATGGAGACAGAGTTTATTGGCCATATCATTCCGCCTGATAACCTTGACAAAACGTGCTATGGCACCAGGTTTATCTGTCTTTGGCCTTTGCCCTTATGGTATGCGTCAATTCCCGTTCTTGCGTGTGCTTGTGTGTGTGTGAGAGAGAGAGTGTGTGAGTGTGTGTGTGTGTGTGTGTATGTTAAAAACATTACTCATGCAATCATGAACGGAATCTCGTGAATATAAATGCTACTTATATATGTGTAAAATATAACTATGCTTTATTCGTTACAGGCCATTAGTGATCTCTTATGTACTTCAATGGACTTCAGCGTTCATTTTTTTCTAATTTTAGATTATAACAGCTCTTAGACCTTATCAACGAAATCATTATATTAACTTCCCCGTACGTTAAAATAGAAGTTATCTTGAAATCTATTTGCAGAGGCTGCCTGGCGTAGAGCAGTTACCAGATAATTAGAGTTAATTATGTTAATATAACACCAAGGCTGTTTCTCTGCCTCATTTTATGTGTATAATTATATAACCAAAGACCATCCCGCGTCCACCCTTTTTTATAATATCAAAGTAATTTTGAAACTGTTTTGTTTTATATACTTTGCCGTAAATATGCCTTAAATGGCCAGGTGAAAATATTGATCGGCAACGTTGGCGTTGCTTGATCTGGCATAACATTATAATGTACATAAGAAATAATGTTAATATTATTACCTCCGCAAAGGAGGTTATGTTTTCACCAGCGTTGGTTTGTTTGTTTGTTTACCTGTTTGTCTGTTAGCAACATTACTCAACAAGTTATTATTCTGATGACATTTTCAGAATAGCTTAGGATAGAAACAATTTATTTAATGTTTGGGGTTATTCGGATCACCATCTGGATCAGGGAATTAAAAAAAAAATGCTGCATTTATGACTATTAATACTACGGGGGTAAAGGGCTGCCTTGTTAAGTTTATTGCCACTAGATGGCGCTCAGTGTCAGTATGCTGTAACGTTCTGCGACTGTCCTGCATATTTATCACACATTTTTGACAATGCCATTTCGGGGAAGTTGTTACCACTAGATGGTAAGTTGTTACCACTAGATGGCGCTCAGTGTGAGGACGTTTTGACGCATTCGGAAAACCTCGGCTGAATCCGCCAGAAGCCAAAGAGATCGGCCATGGTGTTTCTAATACGCCATAACGTTCAGTGATGGTCTTGCTGTGTTTATCACACATTTCTGATATGTCATACGGGGGTAATGAGCTGCCTTGATGGAGATCTGTGCTCTGTGAGTGAAAAATTCTAGTTCCTGTTAAGGTATAACTTTTACTTTCAGCGACAATCTTTTAAAGTATCAAAGTGTCATACGTTCCATTAATTTCACAGCCCCGATAGCCTAGTTCTCCCACTATAAACTTATAACATCTCCTACTATGGCATCATTTAAAACTAAGTTAAAACTCATCTCTTACGGCAAACTTTTTGTCTTTAATGTGTATCTGTTTTAGTGAGTGAATTGCAATTGATCAATATGCAAGAGAAAAAAGTAAAAACGGGGACCATGGGAGAGGTACCGGGAGTAGGTTTCCGGGTATTTCTGGTCTGTGTGTAGGTACGAGTGCGTGTTTAATGCTGCAGCCGTAACCTCTCGGATTTAAAGGTGACCACCAGATAGCAAGTGGCGCATACCGTTCGGTGCCCAATTAACATTATAATGGTCCTAATGACCGATGTCTAGGTTGCCCTAGTAACCAAACAGGAACTGATTTATAACATATGTTTCGTCACATTTGTTCAGTTTTATTTTCCACAATTTTTTTTTTTTTTTTTTTTTTTAATCGGGGTCTCATTGTTTGTTCCCTGGATACCGTTACTGCCGTAGCTAAAGGTGAAGGTCGCTAAGTGTGACAAATAATTGTGACCCCCCTGTTCGCCAGTGGAATTTACCACTCGGGCCACGCTGCTTTCCATGTGTCGACTCGTATTAACCATATAATTAACCAACTCGTATTTTTCATATAATTTACCAACTCGTATTTACCATATAATTTACCAACTCGTGTTTGTCATAAAATTTACCAACTCGTATTTACCATATAATTTACCAACTCGTATTTACAATATAATTTACCAACTCGTATTTACCATATAGCCCACAGGTAAAGAATGCAGCATTAGTGCTGAGAGTACAACTATCGGAAAATTGGCCGGATCTTCAGTAATATCATCGGACTTATTATTATTATTTTTACTGTCATAAAGTAATACTACTTCTTTATTTATTATCGTAAGGGTTTTTAGCCTTATCATGCAGGAAGTCATGATATGACACCAGGAACTGAGTTTCTGCATATTAAACACAGCTTTAGTTGATCTCTTATAATAATCATCATATCCTGGATGACGTATTTACTGCCCAGTACTTACCAAGATAATATGGTTTTACTTTCAGGAGCAGAGGGACTCTATCACTTGGCGTGAGTAGACAACAAGATGCGCGTTGCCTTAGTGATTGCCGCTCTATTGGTTTCACTCCACTGTACCTCAGTATGCGCTGTGTGTATTCAAAGTAAATGTTATCTCTGTAGCTTCCGTAACTGGAGCGGAATTCTGGATAAAAGCTTTATTTCAGGGCTGTCGGCGGCTGCCCGTGCTACTCTGGATTCGTGTGGTATTAAACGGATGAAAAATGATACATTTATCAACATGAAACATGCGGTGCACGTTAAGATAACCGGGAATTATATAAAGTCTCTAGTCTCGACTCAGTTCCAAGGATTATATTGGACTGAATTGATAAACCTAGATAACAATAATATAGGGATGATACACCACGGCGCCTTCACTGGTTTATCCAATTTGCGTGTACTATCTTTGTCCGCAAACCTACTGAGAACGCTGTCAGCTGACATGTTCACTGGCCTCGTGAAACTTAATTATCTGGATTTAAGTGATAATAGAATTGCTCGTGTGAAAACAAATGACTTTGGAGCACTCCCTGGAATTTCCGTTTTACGTCTATCAAAAAACGTCATTGGTGACGTCATTGAGGATTCAACATGGCCGACTTTGCTAAGGTCATTGGACCTCAGCAACAACAAGCTACTTACAGTGCCGATGCTCCGTTATTGTAACTTTTCTCTCATTCTCTCAAGGAACACTATGTATTGTGGTTGTAGAATGACACCTGGTGACCTCGATTCGTTTTCACAATGTAGGGCCTACATACCATGCGTATATTCACTCCTGTCGTACAGAAACATCACCCAAATACAACAAACGCATACCAGTTACGGGAAGCAAACAGTCAAATACCTGACAGTTGAAATCATTAGTGATGACATGTACCACGATTTTCTAAGTGATATTTTCAAAACGGACATATGCCAAAGCCCTGAAGTTAGAATATACCAGGAAGAGGACAGAGTTATATGTAACGGAACTGGATTGCCCCTGCCCGAGGTGAATTTGACTCCTGGACCGCAGATTATCACTGGACGGGACAACGTTACAAATAGTGTCCAAGCATACTTGGACATACACCCAGGCGTCTCTGTTTATACTTGCCGGGCTGTCAGCTTTGTTGGATATGATAATACATCCATCGAGGTGATACTGACTTCAACTGAAAGTTCCGACACACATAGACGTACAGGTAACATGCTGCTTAGCTCGGATAAAGAAAGGAATTTTGTAACCACCGTCGTGCCAACATTAAGTCATGAATGGAGTAACCAGGTAGGAATCATTACTTTTAAAATGGAGTGACAAGGTAAGTTTCATTACTTATAAGTAAGCCTTATGTTTCGAGAAAGGGCAAGACCCATGTCTATACCGTAAGATGGACAGAATTTATATGAATATCACGTGAGCGGTAGAACCTATGTCTATCTCGCGGGAGGGACAAAACGTCTTTCCTTGTCGTTGGAGGAGCAAAACCTGTGTCTACTGCGTGGGTGGGACAAAACCTACGTCTATTCACTAGGAGGGTTAAAAACTATGTTTACAGCATTGGAGGGACAAAATATATGCGTATCTCATTGGAAGGACATAACTTATGTATATATTTTGAGATTCACAAAACTTAATTATGTTTATGTGGGGAGATGAGTATAATCTCTGTATAGTCTGGGACAAAACATGTCCATCTCGTAAGAAGAAAAGCGTATGTCTGTTTGGCCGAGAGAAAAACCTTTGTATATACAGTGGAACCCCGCCTTGCGACCACCCCGCAATTGCGACCACCCCCACAATTACGACCACTTTTCTTGGTCCCGAATATGTGATCCAGGTAATTGAGGGGTTTCACAAATACGACCACCTAAAAATTACGACCACTTTGGTCAGTCCCTATATATATACGTATATCATGAGGATGCTATGGTCGTTAAAGGGGAAAACGTAGGTATATTTTTTGTGTTATTAAAGGGAAAGCGAATATATAATTAGTATCATTAGAGGCAGATAATGTTTGTTTATATCGGTATCTTGGTAAAAAAATAAACTGGTCTGAATTTTGGGAGGAGTTAATTTAAGTGAACGTTTATGTCACAGGAGAGGGAAACCTATAATTGTAAGACGAGAGGGCAGAAAAAAATAACGTATATTGCATTTGAGGTCAAAACTGGGTCATAAAACAAAGGAGGTAACGCGAGTTAATATTGACATACCTAAAGTTTCATGCACTTTTTGATACAGGTGAAGGCATGGATCGGAGGGGCTGTCTCTGGACTGTCAGTGTTACTCGTGGCCATCATCACTTACGCTGTCTGCAAGAAATGCAAAGAATCTTGTATAGCATGTCTCAGCAGACGCCGCTTGCTTCAGCGCCCCCTGCCAATGGTTCCTTTGCAAGGAGTACATTATGCTGAGAATAAACGTCGAAAAGCAACAGCGCGCGAATCGACAAATGTCTACGCTGACATATCTGAACTAGATATTTACAGTCCTGAACCAACGTCTCGTAATGAGTATGATAATGCGTCTCCATCCACCCCAGATGACGTCAATTGCTGTTCATGTATGAAAGCAACAAGTACTCTTAGATACCCATCGCAGTGGGAATCTCACGTGGCACAGGACGATCACGTGACACGGAACGATCACATGACACGGGATCATCCCGTAACACCGACTGAAACGCAGGAAACAATTAATCCTGAACCTTGCACTAGAGAGGGATCGCCGCAAGCTCTACCTGTAGACTATTTGCAAACGCTAAGGCATGAAAAACGGATTAACCATGAACACAATAAAATGGGGACAAAATCACATCCGATGTATCCACCAGAATATATTGAACCCACTTGCCCAGAAGGCATGGGGTTTCATCAACGGCACTCATTTGATGCAAAATCACAAATAGTTCAGCCTCCTGAATATATTGAGCCAATAGGAGCCGAGGATTTGTTGAAACATGAACAAAATTCCTTTGATATAGAAACACTGCCGGCTGACTCCACAGTCTATTTATCCCCTTCTAAATATGAAGAACCAATTTGTTCTGATACGGTTTCTTAAAATTTTGCGGAGAATCGTAATACTGTAGTTTCAGATAATATTGTGAGCTTAAAAATTTCATGGTTTTTGTACAAAACGCATATCGTGGGGGTTTTTGAATTCATGGAAAGACCATGAAAACTTTAGAAAATCATGTTTATTAATATCTCCGTATCCGCAAGGAAGACGAGAACATATGACACAGGTATTAAAATGATGGCTCGAATGAGATGCTTATCACACGGTCTGTACAGCGGTCAATCGGGTCAGTGTGGAGCAAACAAGCGCCCAACCTGAGCCTAACAAACGAATTAATCAGCCGTCACCGACATGCGACACGTGCTCGACAATACATCGGCTATTATTTATAAGATCCGATACCTCGGCTATTATTTTTTACACCCGATCACACCACTTAAACAGAAAACCCCTCACTTGATCGGAGGAAAAATAAACTGAGACCGTACACATGAATGTTTTTTTTTTTTTTGTATTTTTTTATTTTAATCATTGCGGTATTCACATGGGGCTAGCTGTAAATCCCGGACGGGGCGGTGAGACGAGACAAGATTCGTTCAGTTCAACGTCTCAACTATTTTGAGATCAAACATTAGAAACGGATTTAAAGGGTCGACTAGACAGGAATTTTACTCATCTGAAATTAGCGGGGCATAATTTGCATACCAGCATTCTGTGACGCTTACTTGCGCTAACATTTATGTACAACTATTATACCGGCAATATTTGGAAGAAGTACCACCTGTCATATTAATGGCTCACATGTAAGCATGCAACTGCAGTTGGCAATATTTGGAAGAAGTGCTCTTAACATTCACGTCCGGAGGTAAAGCATATGGGTTTACACGGCTCTTGTCTTTAATCCAATAGGGAGCGTAAGTTTAGTTTTATCTCTATTGAAAGAAGGTAGAAAAGACTAGCCCAAAAAAAGCAACGCCTCGGCAACTGTGGTCACGAACATGGGCAGTAACATATGTACCGTTCTTGTCGTGTAAGAACTACCGCTTTGCGCGGTAGAAGTGTGGTATTGCTCATGAATATTTAACCCGAAATTCTGAAGAGGGAAATTAGGGTATATGTTTTCAGTTAAAAAAAATTGATATTGTTTTATTGTAAACAGTTTAGGGGGCCGTGTTTGTGCGATATTAGGGGAAATAATGGAATTGACAACTGAATATTTATAAATCACGTATTGTTTATAGTAATTTACAGGAAAAGTAATTTAGTACATTTGTTATATGTATCATCGGCAATCATAAAATAGTAATAAACAATGTTTGTTGCTTTATAGAATATTCAGGCAGTGATAATAACTATATAGCGGTATAGATGAAGTCGACCTCCAGCTGCTGTCAAGATATTTTCTGGCTGTGTGATTTTTATATCGTTGGAATCATGAATTCGTGGATTATCGTGATCCACGAAAACCACGAAAAATAAAATCCCAACTAATATTTATGAATCTACAGTATTCATGGAGAACAGCACTCTATCTCACGTGCTTATGTGGGGACATTTTTATCTTCTGGCGTAACGCGAAACGATCCATTATTGTCTTTAAATGAGGCTATGGTATCATTGTGATATTAAAGCTTCTGCAACATTGTGTACCTCACTGAAAAGACAACTCTCGAATATTTAAAGAATGAAAGCGATACTCTGCTTGAATTAAGTATCTACATGTATATTCTCCTAGTTATATAAAGCGATGTCCATCAATAATTGATACAGCTGAGTCTTTATCGTACAAAGCTCTAATTAAAATTACCAAAAATAACCGTGGGTGTAGCATGTGGCTACCGGAATACAAATCGTATCGTGCTTATATTCCAACCAAATTGTGTATGCGAGCTGGTATTGAAAATTTGCATTTGCGCCTATATAAGACCTATTCATCACAGATCACAGAGCCAGGACATTGGTCTAGTAACAGCTCTTATCCAACATGCGACCTTTCCGTACGTCCAAATCCACTGGCATGCACGTTACCAGTTGTCAAAGTAACTTTCATATATATAGGTTACCGAATAAGGAATAGACGTGGTTTGTTAGCATTAGCGTCGTAACTACAACATACTGGTTAGGCTTGAAACTATGTTCACCGAAAACGTTGCAGAGTTCCCAAGAACCAATGTCCAAGAGTAGCCACTTTCTCAGCTTCAGGTTTATAATTCACAAGCCCGATTTATTCGATATGAATTCTATTACTCCTAGGCCCTGCTATGTATTGGGGCTGACGTCCATACAGTTAGGCCGTGTGAGAGTGTCATCAATATTAACCTTAGAATATATAATCATTTAACAACAAGTTTGCAAGAATGCCTCAGTAATCAGTGGCGGGAGATGTTACGAATACCTCCTACCAAGCGTGCATCTTTTCGAAAGTATCCTGTTTAAACAAACTACTAATAAAGTATTTAACAGTACATACGCCGAAGTTCATTCCTGTCCAAACTGAACTCGTAGATGTGTCTCGCAAAATAATCAGTAACATTTTATTCAAGAGGATGGAAGTTTAGGTTATGTTGTTATCGAAACCCTGGATCGCTTATTAATACATTATCTCAATTATGTGATTCTGTATCGTCAGGTAACTTGTAAGGCTACAGAGGATGCGCTGCGTGTGTCTTGGCTCATTTTTTCTAACTTTTATTACATGGGCAATATAATTTCCAAAGGCAGAGGGCACACTCGAGTGTCAATCATGACTCACTCGGCTTCGCCTCGCGTGCCATGTTTGATACACCCATTGTTTCTTCAGCGGTTACCCAACATTTCATATGGCTATTATACTTGTTCTCTTACTAGGGTAAAACACATTTTGACTTGCGGCTACTGCTAGGTCGTCCGTGTAGACAGTAGCATTTATGTTTAAAGTCGAGTGTTTAATATGGATCATTACTTATTTTATCACCATTCTCCTGCTATAAGAGCTCCACCATGAGGCGAAGGTAATGGGTTTTCCTTCGTGCATTGGTTAGTTTGTCTGTTAGCCAAAACTGAACGCAATACGAAATGAAAAGATTTTGCTGGAAATTTGTAGGAGGGTAAGTGTAGCTCCAAAGGAACAATCCATCAGATTTTAGGGTTAATCTGGATCAATATCATATGTATTTTCATTCAAAGTCTTTCTCCCCTATTGTGACACAGGGCGATATATTTGTCCCAAAGATCAAGTCACCCATTGATAGGAATTAGGGCCAGTTTGTGCTCTGCCATTTACCAGGGTAAGAAGCGTAACATACACGAAGGTGCATATTCTGGCCAGGGTTTGTGGGCTCCAGACACATATTTAAGAATTCATCTAGTTTCAGTCTCTGAACGAGGCACGACCATGTTGATATGCACATGCGCATAGTTGGAAGGAGCGGGAGCGGTTCCTGTACCGATTTAGCATGCATATAAATTATACACGGTTAAAAGGATATGTTTCTTAGTACACTTGGGATCAGATAAATGATCATTGATATATCACTCACGGCCTATCCTGGTGGGCGGGAGATCATATATGGTTATTCATGTATTAACCAGACATGAAAAACGACACCACCATAGTGTGTGTGTGCAACTGTAATGGGGCGTATCAGGGATACCAAAGAAATCAACCGAATCAGACACAAGTGTACGAGGACAGGAACATTATTATGGCTAACAATACACTGTAATAATAGAAGCCTACACACATATACATATACATGTATTGTACATACATATATATGATCGAAACTGTGTGCGGTAAAATAATGCATTCACGTATACCATGCTGTACTGTAGCCTCCCCGGAGATCTGAGCATGCGTTGGCCAAAAAAATGTTGGCTGTATTTGCAAGAAAGTTAAATTTGACTGGTGTTTATCACTCAGTTACCCTTTAAGCCACGTGAATGAAAGGATGGAATTATGCCAATTTGTAACATGTATTTCCACACCATGGGAGGAAGATTCCTCGTAAAACTCGCTCTGACAATGGATTTACTGCCCCAACCCCCAACCCCCTCAGACCATGCTCCGGCTACAGCCGTGTCATGAATACACACATACATACACACAAGCAAAAGAGAAACCGGATATCAGCCATTCACATGACCTCTATTCAAAGCATTAATGAGCTTATCGGCGCTCATATTAATCAAATATACACAGAGCAAGAATAAAACCACTCTGTGTGGGGGTTGAATTAGGGCTGATAACTCTGTACATATTATACGGATATATGAATAAATATATATATATATATATATATATATATACATATATATTTATATATATACATATATAAACCAATTGGGTTTAAGCTAATAATGAACAAGGAAGTTTTCAAAATTAATGTATAATGGAGTTGTAATAATTTTAGGAGGTTTAAACAGTCTTTTTTTAAAGATGCGTGGTCGCTCGCCCCATAAAAAAAGAAGCAGTCGATCTTCGAAATATAATGCAAGCAATAATGTTAATCTACTCCACCCACTTATCAATGTGGATCATTATTTTCTCATCACTTCCCTTTCGTTTATATATATATATATATATATATATATCTATATATATATATATATATATATATATATGCATATATATCGTATACATTTTTGCCTACTATAGAAGGTATACACTCCATTGCCAAACCATTGAATGTGTACATTCTATGGACCAAGGTTATAAAATGTGTACATTTCATGTTTTAAGTCATAGAAAGTGTCCCTTCGGTGACAAGGGCCTTAGAATATAGACAGGATAGAATATAGAATGGCCAAACCATAGATTGTGTACACTCTATAACCAATTATGTCATGTCATTAAACGAGTGTGTTCTATTTTTTTTCTCAACCGAAATATATGGAAATCGGGTATATTCCTACACCATATCAACTAACTGTGAATATTTTATCAGAATAAATCTGTTTTGTTAAAAACGTCTGCTTTAATAATTTTCACTCACCCAATACGAAAAAAAATTGTAAATATAATATGTGACTGAAACATGTGTTTTTTTTAAATAAGTCAGCTTTTATCTAAATTCTATACGACATATATATACGACTTATATATATATATATATATATATATATATATATATATATATATATATATATATATGGTTATTATTCGTTATGTATACAGTACTAACATTGAATACTATCTTCCTCGCAGGGTTTGCGTCCCCATATCGGACGCTTTTTTAAATTATTTGTTATTATTATTATAATTATTCTAATTATTATTGTTGTTATTGTTATTATTATTGTTATTATTATCATTATTATTATTATTATTATTATTATTATTATCACATAACATGAAATAGTCCGACTATTTTGTAATATGAAACTTGTGTACCTCGTGAGAAAAACCTTTGCGCGAATTTTTTTAAACGTATATCGGAAAGTTCATGACCAATCATGTGTGCTCGAGTCAATTCACACGCATGAAGAACATGTATATATATCATGGCGTTTTATATTGTTGAACGTTCACACACTTGAGTGATTGTTCTGGCCTTGCGGGCCCACACATGAGATATCCCACGGAGAGGGGTTTCTGTGGCATCTTTTGAAGGGTAATGTACACTTTTTTTCAAGTATTTAACATCATTATTGTATCATTGTATCATTATATACAGTGAAATTATATTATTAATCGATTTTAAATTTTAAATGGAACGGTCTGATGTCAGCGGATTGTTTGCACAGTTGACTGATTTGTTTTAATAATAGTCGGCAGTGGATAGTGACTGCTACAAGAGCCATCTTGCAATCTCTAGGTCTTTATGACAGAAATTTGAGCATCAGAACGGACGCTTGGACCACAGAACCCAGCGCCCGAAAGGGATTTGAAGCGTCAGGAACGCTTACCCCCGCGTTTTAGAAAACCATGTTAAAGTTATCTATTCAGCTGCCTTATTTGTAGAAATTAAGTGATTTCTGGCTAATTCGTATAAATATTAATAAACTTTAGATAATTCCTGCTAAGCAAAGTTTTATAACGCCCTTCCATGATTGATTATCAACAAAGTATTAGAAAACACCAGTGGCTCTTTTGTCTCCCCCCCCCCCCCCCGCCCCCCTTCCCTCCTAGGTACACACACCTCTAAGCGTGATGTGCGAATGAATGTCTGCAAAAAATCTATTCTTGAACTTTATAGACAGATCTCGTGTGTGGAGAATGATACCGGTGCTAGTAACGGGAAACGGCATTATGCCTTATAATAGCTACAGTATGTATCGCGTGCCCATGGCTGGCATGGATAGCGCTACAGCCTACTCGATTGAGAGTTTAACCTACGGATGGCTATGTATCATTTACATGTAATTCTAGCGCTTGCTGTGGGTAGAAAGTTATTCAATTCATAGTATATAGAAAATAAATCAACTATGTATCAAGCTGCATCAATAAATAACATAAATGAGCGTCTGTGAAAGGGGTTTTATCTTATGCTCCCTTTACGTTCAGTTTTGCTGTAACAACCGGAACTTACCAAAAGCACATTGGAGAAGTAGTTTCTCATTTTCTTCACAGTAAGTGCCTTTACTTTCAGACCAACTCATTATTCAGCAATAAATTAAGTCCCAATGGAGTCTTAATATCTGTTTTAATGATAATATGTAGGGTTTTTTTTAATTCTTCATGCTACAAAAGGAATATGTGGCAAAACCTTTTTGGATAGATCTGTCCTAAGATCCTTAGGATAAACTCTCAATGGAATACCCTGTAGCGCTATCCATGCCAGCTTTGGTCAAACGGTATACATACTGTAGCTAGCCCAGAATTAAAGTATTCTTATAGGATGGGCAGCGCATAATACAACAATGAATGTCAAAGACCCTGGAATATCTGTACATTTTCATCTGGTATGGAACCAGTATTAATTAATCATTCAGTTAAGCAAGCTTTATTCTTTAATTCTTTTAAGTTTTTTTTCAGTACCCTACCTACTTCGAAATATTTCTGTTATTTTCAGTTGCCATAAGTACGGTTCCGAACAAAGTAAAGTGACTAGCTTTATGAACAAGAAAGGGAACTGCATGTTTACTAAAAGTTGAATCCTATACGCAATGGGACAAAGAGAGACTTTGATCAGGCCAGATCTTGTGACGTCATACGTTGATACTCAAATACACGTTCAGATCCTTCACTATGTATAGGGCAGAACCAGTACGTAAAATGGAGGACATTTCAAGCATGGATGACATTTCAAGCAACATTATGTATAAAAACTACAGAAATGCACACAGGCGGCGAGGCGGTGCGTATAATCGAATCAGGTTACCCGAAAATTGAGGGTAAGACTATTCTGGAAAAGAGAGCGTTCGTGCAATCCCACTTGGACCATCTTAGGAAGCTACGGATGTTAGAGCCTCGTGGACATTACGATATGTATGGTGTGCAGTTCGTGGAGCCGGACAGACCGGAAGCCGACGCCGCGGTGCTATTTATGTATAACGCCGGGTACGGCAGTGATGTGCGGCCATGCTGTTATTGCCCTAACCCGGTACGTTACCGCCCCCGAAACCAAGGTGACCATCCAGTGTCCATGTGGACCGGTCACGGCGTACGTAGAATATGACGGGAAAGACTCGCTTCCACAGCGTGCCGTCGTTTGTATTTGCTTTGGGTAAGGCCAAAAAAATGGGTATGGTTCTCAGGCATCGCCCGCGTCAATTTTAACCCCCGCATCAAACCTTTATTTTGATTTTCATTTTTCAAGAAGTTAAAATAATACAATTTTGATATTAAAGTTTTCCTTTGTTGCGTTATGCTTTTACCTTTTCAAAAAAATATGCTATTATCATGCTTTTCTGTGATCATATGATATTTTTATCGAAACATACAAAAAAGGTAATTAAAAAACCCCGCCCACACTGATTTATGAAAAAAGTTCTTGAGAACCATACCTGATTTAGCCTTATTATTTGACTACTTATCCTATCATGGGCGTTTCCAATTGAGTGCCGCAAGGGGCCATGCAAATCCCCCCCCCCCCACCCCACCCACTACCACCGGTGGACCACCACCACTACTCCCCGACTGTGCATATGATATTGAGGAAAAACTTTCAAGACACTAAATATATGCTGCGAAAATGTAATTTAAAGTAGTTTAAGTATGAAAGTAATTTTAAACATGAAAGTATCAGTCGTGTTCAAATCAATTATTTTTACTGAACACTTTCATCTGTAGGCCTTAATTATACATAGAGAGAGATTTTTCTTAGGGACTTTTTTTTAATTGTTAGAGGGTAACGAGGAAAATGAGGGATTCACAAGTGAATCTTTTTTGAGTCTTGAAATGTAACAAGGATATTGTTGGACTGATTCTTAGCTGACGGATATGCTGCACTATCCACCCTCCCCCGGCACTCCCTTTCCGTACATCCTGGCTTAGCTCCCACCCCTTTCTTTCTTTACTCACTCTTACCAGTAACGAACATTTTTGTTTTTGATAAATATTTTAACATGTGAAACATTTAAAGTTTGAACATTTTCTTTTATTTTTTTAATATAACGTTTCTCTTTTTGTGTATAGTAGGATTTTATTTGAATGCACTGATTGTTTATAGTTATAGACCCGTTGATGTGACAACAATATACGTTCACCAAATAAAAAGTGACCTTATAGACAGGAAGAAAGACAGTAACCAGAATAACCAGTTAGATGTGAAAAATGAAATATAAACATAATCACGAGTCATGAAAATTACTAGAATTTTGCGACCTAAATTGTCAAAATATAAATTATTATACCCACACCTATCGTGTTTATTATGCACTGGCGAGTGTTCCAGGATGCCGAATATTAAAATATGTCACCGAGGTCTTGTATCAGAATTACTGAGTCATACATTCACATATTTCATCTTGTGACTGAAGACGTCTGCGTTGAAGTCGAAGGATACGGTCCTGTTACCATGGATATTGCCTACGGAGGGACGTTCTATGCTTTAGTTCCGGTTGACCAACTAGGCTTCGATATACGGTACATGTCAATTAGGCTGCTCGCTCTATTGAAGGTAAGCTATTAAATATATATATATATATATATATATATATATATATATATATATATATATATATATATAGAATGCCTAAAATCTTCAAAGGTAAACCGCTCGTGTTATGGAGTATAAACAAAGAATCCTAGGGGAAAACGACGACAGGGCCGTACGCCATTTAAAGGTCATGACCTGTTGGTGTATTGAGGAGTGGGAATCATGTATACAAGTGATCCCTAGGGATTTCTGTCAGCTTACGGCCCTGGACGGCATTACCAAATCTGTTCCTTATTTCCTAAATAATTTCCGTCTCGCGTAACCATATTCAAAATAAAAAAATGTTACTGTTGTCTGTATTGTCAGACTTTAAACCTGCTTATTTTTGCAGGCACTTTTTGTCAACAATCACAGTCTTTCTTTGGATGCTTTTGTTTGCTGAGATCATGAAAGAGGAATAATGCGTTATAAGCCTTCCACCAAATAAGTACACCTGCTGAAATTCTTCGCACAAGTCCACCCCACCCTTATAACAAATCGAACAAAAACTCTCTCCGAGTATTTCGAGTTTCGTCACTGCAATCACATAATACCGAATATATCTCAGTTTTAACATTATATCATTCAGGATTTACTTTTGATTTAAACAGTGTAGAATAGAGGTTTATAGGACCTAATCTTCAACAACGTAAATAAAACCTACATTAAACTTGATTTATGAAACAGAATATTTTGAAAATATGAGAAATCAGTCTACATTTTACAAGATATCAGACCCACTTATGGCAGTCAAGGTCATTGATCACATGAAAAATCAGCCTTAATTGACCGCTGCTGATTGGATGATGTCATGTAAACACTCTGAAAAAATATAACCAGCTAAAACAAAAATGGCTACTCATGCAGGGACACAACATTTCTGCCAGGTCATTTCGAAGAGACATAAAGGTTGTGAAACATAAACTGGGAATTTTTTTGTGAAATTCTTTATAGCCCTATTAGGTTGTCACTTCCATATCTAGTTTTCTAGGAAATTATTAAAAATATAAAGTTTTAAGAAAATTAAAAAAAGAAAAAAAAAGATGGACAGCAAAAAGGGAATCGGACTAGTCCGTTTTATCCCCACATGTCGAACTGTTTTTGCTATGAACATTTTTATTAGTTTCAAGGGAAACAATTATAGTGTGGTGTAGAGGATTAAAGGACCTAATCTAATCTGCAGATTATAGGGCCTAATTTTTAACAAGGTAAATACAGTGGAACCCCACAATAACGACCACCTTGGGGACTGACCAAAGTGGTGGTAATTTCGGGGTCGTCGTATTTGTGAAACTCTAAGTAACCTGTATCGTATATTCGAGACCAAGAAAAGTGGTCATAATTGTGGGGGTTGTTGCAATTGCTCGGTGGTCGCAAGACGGGGTTCTTCTGTTACAACCTACGAAACACCTCCATTAGAAACGGAATGATTTAAAAACACATCAGCACCACTTATGACAGTCTAGATCAATGGTCACGCGCAAAAACGGCCTCAATTGAAAGCTGCTGATTGGATGATGTCATGTAAATACTTTCAAAATATAACCAGCTAAAATAAACGTGACTACTCATGCAGGGAGTCATCTGATCATTGTAAAAAGTGCAAAATGTTGTGAAACACAAAATATTAAGGTTATGGCAAAACTTTGAATTTCAATATTAGGCTGTCATGGCATGCACATGTGCACATTTCCAAGAAATTATTGATGAGGCCAAAATAAAAAAAAGGTATGGTTCTCAGGCACTTTTTTTTCAGAAATCAATGCGGGCGGGCGTTTTTTTTTTTTTTTTTTTTTTTTTTAATATTTTGGTATGTTTCGATAAAAATGTCGAATGAAAAGGAAAAAGCATTAAAATAATAGATTTATTTTGCTAAACAAGTAACAACACTACAAAACAAAGGAAATTGTATGATTTTTTTCTTCTTGAAAGAAATGTCTGAGCAGCTGCAGCTCAAAATTGGTGAGTTTCTATTGAAAATCAAAATAAAAATTTTTGATGCGGGGGTTTAAAATTTATGTTGGCGGTGCCCCAGAACCATACCTTTTATTTTTTTGCCTAAATATAAACATTTAAGAACATTTTCTAAAAACAACAGGTGGACACAAGTCATTTATTTATACACACATGTACGCTCTTTACACAGCGCTTTACCTATAGGGCTACTTCCTATATCGTAAGGCGCTGTTTGTTATGACCTCGTATCCTGAATTGCAACACCAGAGGGGAGCACTATATTTTTGTCCAATCAGATGAGACCTTGTGCTGGAAGACAAAGCCAAGCGAGGAATACACGGAGCCAATCATATTCATTTCTTTTTGAGTGACACTCATCTCCCAGCGTAACCGTCTGAACAGGCCACAGGCTCATAGAGAATTGCCCCTGACGTGGTTTGCTTAGGGCCTTGGGCACATAGGATGCTCGGCCGGTGAGCTGTAATTCAAACGAAACGTAACAACAAAGGCTGCGTGCACACCTCGCTGGCTGGGTTCAGTTCTGCAGACAACAGATACATGGCTACGCTAACACAGTCATAATGTCATAATCGAATCGGTCGATGATGCGAGAATGCAGAGGGAGCAATTTTAATTCGACCGGAAACTCGATCATCAAGCGGCGCTTGAAGCGCGGCAAATGGCGGAGCCAGGATGCCTGTCGAGTGTTTGTTTATTGGCATCTGATTGGCTGCTTGTCACATCGTACGCACGTTTATTTCAGTGGACAACAAACCGCCATCTGGTGTTTAAATATATCATAAACGGTCAAAGCTGGTAGCGTGAAAATCAGTTGCTTCTTTAGAAGCGCAAGATTTCCGCTGCCTCGGGAGCGTAACACACATGTTTCTTCGTAACTGCAACCAGAACTGCGGTGATACTTCATCATCCTGACAGCCCTGATTTGGCTTACCTATACGGGATCATATTTACAGAAGGCAAAGATGAGTATTCTGAGGAGCCAACTAAGAACGTGTGTGTATTCGCAGAGAGTGAGGCAAGTACGACTTCATACCACCAAGTGTGTGGCAGCTAAGCTTTCACAGACCTTGATTAAGCGAGCCGCTCTGGCGTCTATATCATGAATAATCTACAAGTCTGCAAATGTTCGGGCCCAAATCAAACCTGCCAATCGAAACCAATGAACAAATTGTAAACAATACACTGCTCTCCTGCTCTGTCTGAGAAAGAAAACATGCACCGGGGTAGGACGTAGACTAGTGGTTAAGGCGTTGGACTTTTAAGCTGAAGGTCTCTGGTTCGAACCCCGCCAGTGCCTAAATAGTAAAATGGTGTAATCTCGTTGAACCTCAGAGGTTCGCTCTAATGTCTTAACTCTTTATGACTTCTGGATTATTCCTAACCCCATCCATCTAAAACCTTAAACCCAGAAGGCTTAATAATAACATATCATTCTAATCATATGGATACCTTCATCTTCATTCAATGGACAGTGTCACCAACAGGCCATTAATCTATCCTTAAAAAGCAGAACGCATGCACCAGAAACGGGACATGTTTATATGTTTTTATTTAATTGGTCAAATTATTGATGCCTTCCCGACAATGATAAACGTTTCGTCTAAAACTAGCACCAGACGTGCAACCGCTGCCGCGTTAAACAAGTTTGCGTGGGTCATTTGTTGGTTCAGTTGCCTAAAATTGAAAGTATGACAGATCTAGAAACACTCTTAAATCTTTTTTTATCTAAACTTCGTAGTTTATTATCTTGCTTAAATCATGGAAACATCTCACAAAGAAACTTTGTGGGTTGTGTATGTTCGTCTAGACCAAGTTGTGGCTCGGTATATTGAGCGGGTAGAGCGCATACCAAATGCTGCGCAGCACTTGTTGTGCCCCCCCCCCCCCCCTGTGACGGGTGCCTGTCATAATGGTTACTTATCATTATTTCAGCCAGTGATATGCAGGTATTGCTTCAACACTGCTCCGGCCTCCAGGCCTCCTGGCTTGAAATGTAATAAATGCACATCGCAGGCTGAAACATTCGCGTGTGTAAGCAGTGGTCGGCTCACAGACACCCAACGCACGGGGTCACAACGAATGCTTCGTTTACACTCCGTCCGCGTAAGCTAGATTTATGAATTGGGTCAAGGTGTCCGTCTTGTTTCCATCGCCCTTCGCGCTAAGACTCCAAGCCAAAGTCCTTCCCACAAGGGTGATTTTATCTAATACTTATTGATTTATCAATTACTTTTAGTGCTATGTGTTTTCTGTGGCCTGTGCAACTGTGAGACATCAGGCCTACCTACCAACCTTCTATTCGATATTTGGACTGGTCCATTAATAGGCCATCCATATTGTAAAGTACGCGTGCCTACAGCAGTGTTCAAATGGCCACTCTTTCTCTTGTGCTTGAATGATCAAGACATGGGCCCAATGGTCCTCTCTGGTCGGCACTTGACGTCATTTTGACGTGTTAAGGTGCTAAACGTTAATCGACATAAGATGCAGTTCAGTAGCCAGCCGCGATTGTTCTAGCTACCCTATTCATCACTTTTAAGTTTTAGACTGGCAGTATATATTTCGGACAGCCCTTTCGGCCATTTAATGATTTTAAACTTATATTTGTGACTGCTACAAGAGCCATCTTGCAATCTCTAGGTCTTTATGACAGAAATTTGAGCATCAGAAAGGACGCTTGGACCACAGAACCCAGCGCCCGAAAGGGATTTGAAGCGTCAGGAACGCTTACCCCCGCGTTTTAGAAAACCATGTTAAAGTTATCTATTCAGCTGCCTTATTTGTAGAAATTAAGTGATTTCTGGCTAATTCGTATAAATATTAATAAACTTTAGATAATTCCTGCTAAGCAAAGTTTTATAACGCCCTTCCGTGATTGATTATCAACAAAGTATTAGAAAACACCAGTGGCTCTTTTGTCTCCCCCCCCCCCCCCCCCCGCCCCCCTTCCCTCCTAGGTACACACACCTCTAAGCGTGATGTGCGAATGAATGTCTGCAAAAAATCTATTCTTGAACTTTATAGACAGATCTCGTGTGTGGAGAATGATACCGGTGCTAGTAACGGGAAACGGCATTATGCCTTATAATAGCTACAGTATGTATCGCGTGCTCATGGCTGGCATGGATAGCGCTACAGCCTACTCGATTGAGAGTTTAACCTACGGATGGCTATGTATCATTTACATGTAATTCTAGCGCTTGCTGTGGGTAGAAAGTTATTCAATTCATAGTATATAGAAAATAAATCAACTATGTATCAAGCTGCATCAATAAATAACATAAATGAGCGTCTGTGAAAGGGGTTTTATCTTATGCTCCCTTTACGTTCAGTTTTGCTGTAACAACCGGAACTTACCAAAAGCACATTGGAGAAGTAGTTTCTCATTTTCTTCACAGTAAGTGCCTTTACTTTCAGACCAACTCATTATTCAGCAATAAATTAAGTCCCAATGGAGTCTTAATATCTGTTTTAATGATAATATGTAGGGGTTTTTTTAATTCTTCATGCTACAAAAGGAATATGTGGCAAAACCTTTTTGGATAGATCTGTCCTAAGATCCTTAGGATAAACTCTCAATGGAATACCCTGTAGCGCTATCCATGCCAGCTTTGGTCAAACGGTATACATACTGTAGCTAGCCCAGAATTAAAGTATTCTTATAGGATGGGCAGCGCATAATACAACAATGAATGTCAAAGACCCTGGAATATCTGTACATTTTCATCTGGTATGGAACCAGTATTAATTAATCATTCAGTTAAGCAAGCTTTATTCTTGAATCTTTTAAGTTTTTTTCAGTACCCTACCTACTTCGAAATATTTCTGTTATTTTCAGTTGCCATAAGTACGGTTCCGAACAAAGTAAAGTGACTAGCCTTATGAACAAGAAAGGGAACTGCATGTTTACTAAAAGTTGAATCCTATACGCAATGGGACAAAGAGAGACTTTGATCAGGCCAGATCTTGTGACGTCATACGTTGATACTCAAATACACGTTCAGATCCTTCACTATGTATAGGGCAGAACCAGTACGTGAAATGGAGGACATTTTAAGCATGGATGACATTTCAAGCAACATTATGTATAAAAACTACAGAAATGCACACAGGCGGCGAGGCGGTGCGTATAATCGAATCAGGTTACCCGAAAATTGAGGGTAAGACTATTCTGGAAAAGAGAGCGTTCGTGCAATCCCACTTGGACCATCTTAGGAAGCTACTGATGTTAGAGCCTCGTGGACATTACGACATGTATGGTGTGCAGTTGGTGGAGCCGGACAGACCGGAAGCCGACGCCGCGGTGCTATTTATGTTTAACGCCGGGTACGGCAGTGATGTGCGGCCATGCTGTTATTGCCCTAACCCGGTACGTTACCGCCCCCGAAACCAAGGTGACCATCCAGTGTCCATGTGGACCGGTCACGGCGTACGTAGAATATGACGAAGAGAACAAGACTACGGGAAAGACTCGCTTCCACAGCGTGCCGTCGTTTGTATTTGCTTTGGGTAAGGCCAAAAAAAATGGGTATGGTTCTCAGGCATCGCCCGCGTCAATTTTAACCCCCGCATCAAACCTTTATTTTGATTTTCATTTTTCAAGAAGTTAAAATAATACAATTTTGATATTAAAGTTATCCTTTGTTGCGTTATGCTTTTACCTTTTAAAAAAAATATGCTATTATCATGCTTTTCTGTGATCATATGATATTTTTATCGAAACATACAAAAAAAGTAATTAAAAAACCCCGCCCACACTGATTTATGAAAAAAGTGCTTGAGAACCATACCTGATTTAGCCTAATTATTTGACTACTTATCCTATCATGGGCGTTTCCAATTGAGTGCCGCAAGGGGCCATGCAAATCCCCCCCCCCCCCACCCCACCAACTACCACCGGTGGACTACCACCACTACTCCCCGACTGTGCATATGATATTGAGGAAAAACTTTCAAGACACTAAATATATGCTGCGAAAATGTAATTTAAAGTAGTTTAAGTATGAAAGTAATTTTAAACATGAAAGTATCAGTCGTGTTCAAATCAATTATTTTTACTGAACACTTTCATCTGTAGGCCTTAATTATACATAGAGAGAGATTTTTCTTAGGGACTTTTTTTTAATTGTTAGAGGGTAACGAGGAAAATGAGGGATTCACAAGTGAATCTTTTTTGAGTCTTGAAATGTAACAAGGATATTGTTGGACTGATTCTTAGCTGACGGATATGCTGCACTATCCACCCTCCCCCGGCACTCCCTTTCCGTACATCCTGGCTTAGCTCCCACCCCTTTCTTTCTTTACTCACTCTTACCAGTAACGAAAATTTTTGTTTTTGATAAATATTTTAACATGTGAAACATTTAAAGTTTGAACATTTTCTTTTATTTTTTTAATATAACGTTTCTCTTTTTGTGTATAGTAGGATTTTATTTGAATGCACTGATTGTTTATAGTTATAGACCCGTTGATGTGACAACAATATACGTTCACCAAATAAAAAGTGACCTTATAGACAGGAAGAAAGACAGTAACCAGAATAACCAGTTAGATGTGAAAAATGAAATATAAACATAATCACGAGTCATGAAAATTACTAGAATTTTGCGACCTAAATTGTCAAAATATAAATTATTATAACCACACCTATCGTGTTTATTATGCACTGGCGAGCGTTCCAGGATGCCGAATATTAAAATATGTCACCCAGGTCTTGTATCAGAATTACTGAGTCATACATTCACATATTTCATCTTGTGACTGAAGACGTCTGCGTTGAAGTCGAAGGATACGGTCCTGTTACCATGGATATTACCTACGGAGGGACGTTCTATGCTTTAGTTCCGGTTGACCAACTAGGCTTCGATATACGGTACATGTCAATTAGGCTGCTCGCTCTATTGAAGGTAAGCTATTAAATATATATATATATATATATATATATATATATATATATAGAATGCCCAAAATCTTCAAAGGTAAACCGCTCGTGTTATGGACTATAAACAAACAATCCTATGGGGAAAACGACAACAGGGCCGTACGCCATTTAAAGGTCATGACCTGTTGGTGTATTGAGGAGTGGGAATCATGTATACAAGTGATCCCTAGGGATTTCTGTCAGCTTACGGCCCTGGACGGCATTACCAAATCTGTTCCTTATTTAATAAAAAATTTCCGTCTCGCGTAACCATATTCAAAATAAAAAATGTTACTGTTGTCTGTATTGTCAGACTTTAAACCTGCTTATTTTTGCAGGCACTTTTTGTCAACAATCACAGTCTTTCTTTGGATGCTTTTGTTTGCTGAGATCATGAAAGAGGAATAATGCGTTATAAGCCTTCCACCAAATAAGTACACCTGCTGAAATTCTTCGCACAAGTCCACCCCACCCTTATAACAAATCGAACAAAAACTCTCTCCGAGTATTTCGAGTTTCGTCACTGCAATCACATATTACCGAATATATCTCAGTTTTAACATTATATCATTCAGGATTTACTTTTGATTTAAACATTAAACAAATTAGAAAAGGCTGAAATCCATTTCACCCCCTCATGTCCACCTGTTTTTTACTATGACAATTTTTATTAGTTAGTTTTCAAGGAAAAAAATTATAGTGTAGAATAGAGGTTTATAGGACCTAATCTTCAACAACGTAAATAAAACCTACATTAAACTTGATTTATGAAACAGAATATTTTGAAAATATGAGAAATCAGTCTACATTTTACAAGATATCAGACCCATTTATGGCAGTCAAGGTCATTGATCACATGAAAAATCAGCCTTAATTGACCGCTGCTGATTAAATGATGTCATGTAAACACTCTGAAAAAATATAACCAGCTAAAACAAAAATGGCTACTCATGCAGGGACACAACATTTCTGCCAGGTCATTTCGAAGAGACATAAAGGTTGTGAAACATAAACTGGGAATTTTTTTGTGAAATTCTTTATAGCCCTATTAGGTTGTCACTTCCATATCTAGTTTTCTAGGAAATTATTAAAAATATAAAGTTTTAAGAAAATTAAAAAAAGAAAAAAAAAGGTGGACAGCAAAAAGGGAATCGGACTAGTCCGTTTTATCCCCACATGTCGAACTGTTTTTGCTATGAACATTTTTATTAGTTTCAAGGGAAACAATTATAGTGTGGTGTAGAGGATTAAAGGACCTAATCTAATCTGCAGATTATAGGGCCTAATTTTTAACAAGGTAAATACAGTGGAACCCCACAATAACGACCACCTTGGGGACTGACCAAAGTGGTGGTAATTTCGGGGTCGTCGTATTTGTGAAACTCTAAGTAACCTGTATCGTATATTTGAGACCAAGAAAAGTGGTCATAATTGTGGGGGTTGTTGCAATTGCTCGGTGGTCGCAAGACGGGGTTCTTCTGTTACAACCTACGAAATACCTCCATTAGAAACGGAATGATTTAAAAACACATCAGCACCACTTTGACAGTCTAGATCAATGGTCACGCGCAAAAACGGCCTCAATTGAAAGCTGCTGATTGGATGATGTCATGTAAATTCTTTCAAAATATAACCAGCTAAAATAAACGTGACTACTCATGCAGGGAGTCATCTGATCATTGTAAAAAGTGCAAAATGTTCTGAAACACAAAATATTAAGGTTATGGCAAAACTTTGAATTTCAATATTAGGCTGTCATGGCATGCACATGTGCACATTTCCAAGAAATTATTGATGAGGCCAAATAAAAAAAAGGTATGGTTCTCAGGCACTTTTTTTTCAGAAATCAATGCGGGCGGACGTTTTTTTTTGTTTTTTTTTTTTTTATTTTTGGTATGTTTCGATAAAAATGTCGAATGAAAAGGGAAAAGCATTAAAATAATAGATTTATTTTGCTAAACAAGTAACAACACTACAAAACAAAGGAAATTGTATGATTTTTTTCTTCTTGAAAGAAATGTCTGAGCAGCTGCAGCTCAAAATTGGTGAGTTTCTATTGAAAATCAAAATAAAAATTTTTGATGCGGGGTTTAAAATTGTTGTGGGCGGTGCCCGAGAACCATACCTTTTATTTTTTTGCCTAAATATAAACATTTAAGAAAATTTTCTAAAAACAACAGGTGGACACAAGTCATTTATTTATACACACATGTTTCTTCGTAACTGCAACCAGAACTGCGGTGATACTTCATCATCCTGACAGCCCTGATTTGGCTTACCTATACGGGATCATATTTACAGAAGGCAAAGATGAGTATTCTGAGGAGCCAACTAAGAACGTGTGTGTATTCGCAGAGAGTGAGGCAAGTACGACTTCATACCACCAAGTGTGTGGCAGCTAAGCTTTCACAGACCTTGATTAAGCGAGCCGCTCTGGCGTCTATATCATGAATAATCTACAAGTCTGCAAATGTTCGGGCCCAAATCAAACCTGCCAATCGAAACCAATGAACAAATTGTAAACAATACACTGCTCTCCTGCTCTGTCTGAGAAAGAAAACATGCACCGGGGTAGGACGTAGACTAGTGGTTAAGGCGTTGGACTTTTAAGCTGAAGGTCTCTGGTTCGAACCCCGCCAGTGCCTAAATAGTAAAATGGTGTAATCTCGTTGAACCTCAGAGGTTCGCTCTAATGTCTTAACTCTTTATGACTTCTGGATTATTCCTAACCCCATCCATCTAAAACCTTAAACCCAGAAGGCTTAATAATAACATATCATTCTAATCATATGGATACCTTCATCTTCATTCAATGGACAGTGTCACCAACAGGCCATTAATCTATCCTTAAAAAGCAGAACGCATGCACCAGAAACGGGACATGTTTATATGTTTTTATTTAATTGGTCAAATTATTGATGCCTTCCCGACAATGATAAACGTTTCGTCTAAAACTAGCACCAGACGTGCAACCGCTGCCGCGTTAAACAAGTTTGCGTGGGTCATTTGTTGGTTCAGTTGCCTAAAATTGAAAGTATGACAGATCTAGAAACACTCTTAAATCTTTTTTTTTATCTAAACTTCGTAGTTTATTATCTTGCTTAAATCATGGAAACATCTCACAAAGAAACTTTGTGGGTTGTGTATGTTCGTCTAGACCAAGTTGTGGCTCGGTATATTGAGCGGGTAGAGCGCATACCAAATGCTGCGCAGCACTTGTTGTGCCCCCCCCCCCCCCCCCCCCTGTGACGGGTGCCTGTCATAATGGTTACTTATCATTATTTCAGCCAGTGATATGCAGGTATTGCTTCAACACTGCTCCGGCCTCCAGGCCTCCTGGCTTGAAATGTAATAAATGCACATCGCAGGCTGAAACATTCGCGTGTGTAAGCAGTGGTCGGCTCACAGACACCCAACGCACGGGGTCACAACGAATGCTTCGTTTACACTCCGTCCGCGTAAGCTAGATTTATGAATTGGGTCAAGGTGTCCGTCTTGTTTCCATCGCCCTTCGCGCTAAGACTCCAAGCCAAAGTCCTTCCCACAAGGGTGATTTTATCTAATACTTATTGATTTATCAATTACTTTTAGTGCTATGTGTTTTCTGTGGCCTGTGCAACTGTGAGACATCAGGCCTACCTACCAACCTTCTATTCGATATTTGGACTGGTCCATTAATAGGCCATCCATATTGTAAAGTACGCGTGCCTACAGCAGTGTTCAAATGGCCACTCTTTCTCTTGTGCTTGAATGATCAAGACATGGGCCCAATGGTCCTCTCTGGTCGGCACTTGACGTCATTTTGACGTGTTAAGGTGCTAAACGTTAATCGACATAAGATGCAGTTCAGTAGCCAGCCGCGATTGTTCTAGCTACCCTATTCATCACTTTTAAGTTTTAGACTGGCAGTATATATTTCGGACAGCCCTTTCGGCCATTTAATGATTTTAAACTTATATTTGTGTTGTTTTCTATTATTTGTGGAAAAACTCCTACACAGCAACATGTAAAAATGTCACAAGTGTTGTTTTTTTTTTACTGTAAATATGAAATTAATTTAGCCACCCTTCGTTATATTAAAGCTACATCTGTCTGGTCTTCAACTGAAAAGTGATGAACGCGTGTATAATAAACCAGTAAGCATTAACGATGATAATGCCTTAATATTTTTTTCAGAATAATATTTTTTTTTTCAGGTAGACTGCAGTCCCTGCGGATCAGGCAGCTCGGCGCGGACCGCGGTTCAGTTCGCAGGGAAATAACTTCAGCTTGGACAAGCGCGCACCTTCGAAAACGCCCTAACCGGAAGCAGATTTACTGCAAGCCGTACAAGGAAACAACTATCGGAGATTATGACGCGGTTATCGTGGAGGTGTCTGGGAAGGGTTACTACACAGGAAATGCTACTTTCAAGGCGGAAGCAGACTATCCCCAATTTCCGGGATTTCTTCTTGGCTGATTTTTTGCATATATATATATATATTTTTTTTTTCCTCAAAAACGTGATTTCGGATCTTCAAACATATACCGGATTTAGGAATTTCGGGACACTAAGATACATGTTCCGCCGGAGTAAGGCGTACATGACGTTCACTTTTTTAGCCCATATTGAGTTTCTCTCGCAAGTGAGGAATTTTAAGGACTGACCATTGCACCTTAAATCATTTGAAAATACTTTTCTTTGAACTACTTTGGGCTACTTTGAACTTTGAAGGTGTTGACTATTCCGTCTTAAATTTCGTTTTCTTTGCTGTTTTGCTAAATTTCAGATGTTCAAATTTGAACGCAGACCCGTCGTCCGTCCGTCTGGTAACAGTGCACATTTTACAGCCTTTAATACTACATTGTACACCGGCAATGTCAATGCTTGATTTAAGAGTTTCCAGGCAATGAAAGAATTATATATTTAGCCTCGTGGTAGGAAAAAAAATTGTAATTAACTCCATCGTACCAAACTGAACAAATAAACATGGCGGCAGCCTCACCGACTGGTAAAAGGGACAATAAGGCGGTAGTCAGCGCCACCTATCGTCTGGCTGATCTCAGGGCGTTTTCTTGCATGTGACTTTAGCTGTACTGGGGTGTTTCCCGGGAATTAACAGCATATATAGCGTTGACCATTCAGTCGTCACCATTCTTGATTTAAAGCGTGACATATTGATATGCAAATATCTAGGATACCTCTCGTTCACTGGACAAGCCAATAGTATAAACAACAACAGAGTAATGATGTCCATTCAGGCATATTATACAATAGACCTTTACAGAAGCGGATTCGGGGTGTGGGCGGGGGGACCTTTCCCCGGACCTTGGGACCTTTTTCAGGTTTTCATTAGTCCGCCTGGGTTGGACCCCACAACCCCCACCCACACCCACCCTCGCCCACCCCCACCCTCCGGCCCTTTCCTAAATCCTGGATCCGCCCCTGCTTTTCTACGAGCATACGCACTGTCCATATCGGTCGTACGCAGGGTTCGGGTCCCCTCGCCCAGCATCACAGATGTGTCAAATGAAATCAAATACAAACCAAAAAGTATGGGAGGAACCTCGCCATTAAAGATAAGTCATGTTTGTTACCATATACAAATCATCTGAGATATTGCAAATAAGATAGTTCTGTCGAAATAAAGAACCCAAACAGTCAGTGTCAATTGTTTCCGCTAGATGTCGCAAGTGTGATGGAAAAAGACTATCACTAATGGCCATGCAGGTCAAACAACAATGGTGAATTTTTCAAACAATGAGATAAGGCTCCAGCCTTTTACTTTTCTTGAAATCGGGTGTCTGACCGTGCCTTGGTACTTCGTACCTAGCTATGATCCATATTATGGCTCTCAAGTTCGGTAATGTAATGTTAATACCAATATGTTCATGGGCCACCTGCTCAGCAACCTTTAAGGCTGGGGATGGTGGTTAAAGGAATCATTTTCCCACAATGCATCGGGGTTTCTTAATACACAGATGGTTTTGGTGTACAGAAAGAGAAGGTCGTAAATATTGACCATAGGAACATGTTTGGTTCAGAGTTGTTCAAGGCAAATACATACACGGTAATTAATCTTTGATACGATATATATGAAATAATTGTCCCACATGCGACGTTTTTTTCCTTTGTTCTAACTGTACGTTCAAATCTGCTTGAATCACAGGGTCATGAAAAGTGACCATCCAAGTGTATTTGATTGAGTCTTTCCAAATATGGCAAAGAACTGGTGCGAAGCAAAATAAAATGACACGCATGACCTTCGACCAAGAAGGCGGGGCATGTGGGAAAAATCAGTTATAGCCCAATGAAATGTAAAGCAAGCCATGAGATATGCTTGGCTTGTGTCAATCATGGCAGGCTCGCCTAAACGGCTCGCCTGCCATGTGACACAAGCCTCGCAAACCTCACGGCTTGCATAACATTTCGTTTGGCTATAACCAATACATATTTCTCTGGTAAGCATGCGTATGCGAAAAAAGAAGTTCTTGTTCTTGATTGTGTTGAATTCTGAAGATTGAACGTTTAGATAAGTATAGTCCCGGCCGTTCATTTATTCCGTAAATGGAAGGTTTCTTTTTTTCAGTAGAAACGACCTCTCGCGCCAGCGAATGACCAGGCCATTCGGTACACCCCGGCCGAATCCGTTTGCTTCTAACCTCGGATGCACATAGGGGAGTGCCATGAAATGTATTCTGGCAAGGCAAGGTCAAGGCCATGTCAACTGCACACCTGGTGTGCTTCCTGTGAGCAAAACAATATGTATACATGTATATAATGTGTACAGGTACTGCTAGTGGTGGGCCGAAAGTCAGTCGCTTTGCTGCTACCTTCAAGCGCTCGATTACCAAAGTCAACTATCGATTACATCATACTCATGATTTTTTTTCCAGAATGCCATTATGTTATAGGCAAAATTATTGTTCCATTTTTACAACATTCCGCACTTCATATAATGAGTCTGTGTTCCCATATAACTTCCGTATGTAACTGAGTATGACACGGTAGATGCGAGAACGGAGGACTTAATAAACCTCTGTGAACTGAAAGGGAGCTGTAGAATTAGCGGAGAGTTTTTTTTAACGAGATGTACATTGCAAAATATGAGCGGTATGGCGTAAAAATGCTCCATAAATTCTCCAGGTCTATGCCAATTTTGCGAGATTCTCTTAGAAATAATCTCTTCAACTGATGCCAGGTGCCCCTGTTTAGGCAACTTGATTATTATAATAAATTAAAATGAAACCTTGAATATAGTAATAATAGGTAAATATAAAAAGGCAAAAACTTCTTTTCTTAAGGAAGAGTTATTAAGACATGCGGGCTGGGTTAAGAAAGTAAAGTTTCACAGATAACTGCATATTTCTTTATATTTGTCTGAACCAATTAATAATCGATCATCGATCGGTTTGCTCAAACCGATGATCGATTAGGAAAAAGGAACCGACTCCCACCACTAGTACACACGCGCCCAAAGAACAGACTAGAACAAAGAATGCTGTGTTTCTACATGTCAGGGTTCACACGTGGGCCAGCCCGGCTCGGCCAGGCGATACTTCCATAGCAACGGACAATGCTAGCGCTGCAGATACACATGTAAGACTGCTGCATACAATAAAAGAGACATCTGTAACAACCTGTAGGCAGTGATTTGATCTAAACATTGGATCATAAGTTCGAACCTGCAGGGCCATGGGCTGAAATCTGAAAGCTTGAAGACTTAAAATGAAGCTGTTCATGTTTTCCCTCCGTTTTTCTAGCCTAAGGTATAAGGCAATAAACTGTTTTAAACCGGACCGCATTCTGTGGCCGAGGAGTGGTCAGATTTCAACGGTCGGTCCTCATCCGCGAAGGATGAGCGATCTGCAGGCTTAATGAGAAGGTTGTACCTCAAAGCCGTGTATGTATCTCACAGTGCTTCTTTGGGGGGTTCCTCGGTGAAATGATCCAGCAAACAGAGGTAAAAATATAACCTCCTTGTCAGAGCATAACTGTTAAATTCATACATAAATATATGTGTTTTGCCAATTAATCGATTAATCGATGATTGATCTTTTCTTTCCTTATACAATGGTTGCAATTTTCCATATGCGATCACTAACACATACAAATAAATCATATTTGCCAGAAAAATATTCAAATCCTGGTAGAAAAATAGGAAAGGCGGGACAATCAGTAGCGAGCAGCCTTTAAACTGAACCTTGTGCAGGGAATAAGTCTAAACAACTTCCTCCCTACCTTCATCTGTCAGTGTGACGTACAAGTCAGTCTTGATTTATTCGGTCACTATTTTGCGTGTCATTCTATAAAAGAGATTCACGGTAATATGGAGGATACATAAAATAACACCGGCTTCTGTGGTAGAGCACAGGACTTAAAGTTGGGAGATCGTGAATTAGAATCTCAGCCGAGGCGATGAGATTTAAGACGGTCGGCCCCAACCCAGGATGAGCGCTCTGCAGGCTAAATGGGAAGGTCGTGCCCTACGGCTGTATTACACTCACAAACGAGTGCGCCTTCCGGGGGTTACTCGGTGGTATGGACGATTACGCACCCAGGACCCGCTTGTAGGTGCAGTAGTCACCGGGCCTGGTTAACGCCAGGATATAAAATGAGAGGAAGCGTGTGATACTGTCCTGTCACGTAGTCCGAAACTGGAATTGAATTCTGAAGATGACTTAGTAGATAAGTAAGCATTGAAAAATGAAGGCCGTTACCTCCACCATAAACATATTTAAAAAAGAAAGATACATCAAATAAAAGATTAATAATCGATTGATTTTTTTGTCTTTTAATCATCTTACACGATTTTACAACCAATTCCAGCCACTGATATATATATATATATATATATATATATTTATATATATTTATATATATATTATATATATATATATATATATATATATATATATATAATGTATATTCATGAGCAAAGCCAATTGTCCTCGGCAGCCTTATTTATTGACATGAGAGCCATCTAGTGGCCATCCATGTCTTAAATGTTTTGAAACCGTTTGTTATGAAAAGCAGATATTAGACTTTTCATTGTGTTTTTAATAAGATAAGCTGATAACATTTCTTACTGAAAGACAATGTTATCAGCTTATCAAAAACATAAAACCGACTGTGCATTAAAAGCCATTTTGAGGTTATAGTAAAATATTATTTAATTCTTGGTCTTTATGTTGTACGTGAACCGGTAATGCTATAAGAAGTGAAGTCATGCGCGTACAATGAGTAAAAGAGTCATCGGTGGCCAACTCTGTTCAGGTGGTTAAAGGTGCCCATTCACCTACCTTTTTAAAAAGAATTTGTGATTTCTGACTTCCTCTTTGTTAAAAATTAATGATCTAAGGGTAATTTTGGTTGTGAAAAGTTCTTATAAGGCCTTCGTGAAGAATGTATGAACTTGTTTATCAACAACATGTTTGTAAACACAGCAATGTTGACAATCGGAAAAAACGTGTAACCTAAGGCTTTAGGTTGCATATATGCAGAGGTAGAAAGGTCATTGGTTGCAAAACGCCATCTGCAAAGATCTGGCATATCTGATTTGATGCAGATGCCATTGTTTAATTTATTTTTATTATTTTGACTGGCCCCTACATATTATAAACACGGTGATATAAACAAAACAAAAAAACCTGTTTTCGGTGATATCCACGTTTTCTGCCCTATATTTATAAAGCTCCAAGGGATTATCTTTAGTTTTTAAAGGTCAGATTGGTGATTGGGCCCTTTAAATTGCTACATCTCAAAAAGGTACTGCCCTCTGCTGGTAAATGTTATAATTATATGGTTCTTTTAGAGTCGCTGTTTTTGAGCAAGCACAGAGGTTCCGCACACAGCACTTTATGCCCATCGAGGCGTGGAATCAAGTTTGATTATACATATTGTGCTGTAAAACATAATAACTGGCGGCCTGGCAGATCTATATACTCAAAGGAAGACATTAATATAGATAGTCTTAGTACTGTGTATCATGTCCTTTATCACGGCGTCACGATGTACTAGGCAAAGGTTCTACTCACCTTTCATTCTTCAACAAGAAAGACCGTGCCATGTTTAAATGATGTATATCCTTTATGGGCTCTTTTATGGATTTATGAGAACTTTTGGACTGCTTTAAATATAGGGATTTTTTTTTGCCAATCCTGCTACCTTTACTTCATTACTATAAGTGCATCAATTGACCTATCCACCACAGCCCAAATGCTCCGCCCCTTTAACGTATTATTATAATGAGCCCCCAAAACGCTCCTCCACGTATGAACTTCCATGCCCATGGTAGCGAGAGCTGATTATAATATAATAATGACGTCACAAAGGGCGATGGTGTATGACGTCGTATTGACTGACGTCATCAACTGGTATCACCTGACCATTGTTAACTAAATCGCAGTCATATATGAACTGTGTTGCAATATATATTGGATTATTTGTCCCATACGAATTATGTGCCAAGTAAGACATTATTATTCACTCTGTAGTCGGAGGAATGGCTCCCGCAACCTATAGCCAAGATACTGTTTATACTGTCTCCTTCGTATAATAAAATATCCCGGAAACATGCCGACATGGGCACTGGTAGTATTTACAGGCTACACATGTTCTGTTTGACAGAGCTCTGTCAAATTATGCAAAATTTTGATTTTGTCAGATGATTGACGCTTTACAATTTTTAAGGTCACCTGATTGGCTGCTCCTTAGTCCGATGTTTATGTTTATTCATTGAATGAATATGCGATTAAGGTCGCATAGAGTTCATAGATAGGTCAATTAGAAATAAATCCCGCATCCATACACCATCTACTCATTTCACGGACTACACACTGGACACATTTTCATTGTATGCAAGTTTATTAAATCCAGTCACGGTATCAGTGACAGTTTTCTCCAGCAATCTTTACACCTTACACTCAAATGCAATGCAAAGGCATTTAAAAAGCCGACCATGTTAGACCTGTACTAACAATAAGTCAACGTACTTTTAATTTTATAAACGAAGTTGTTTCAGTCGCATCTACAGCAATACATTAATTCTTTCATATTAAGGAAACATATACTGTTGTTTTCAAATTTGCAGATGAGTTAAATAGCAAAACAATATGATAAAATATTGCTCAAATATTACAGTTAACCGGTCAATAGCAATGAAGCACCTCCACATATCATTTCAATTTTATCAATGGCAAACATTTACCATCAACAGAGCATCTTTAATAAAATTTTTATTAAACATATGTAAAACTGTGACAAAAAAAAAAAAGAAATAGCCCCAGTTTTAAGCTGCCAGTGGTATAATCAATGTTGTACTTGTGCAAGTTTTAAATGTTAACTGCCATAGGTTACTGAATTGAAATACAGCTTTGTCGATTAGTAAAAGCTCCCTAAATTAAACCATAACGCTGTCAAAAGTAATAATACGCTTTCTGTGTTTATATCAAACACATATTATTAGTACTAATACATCTGTAATATTCTAAGTTGATACTTATCATCGAGTACCTTTTAACGTCAGTTTAAGTCTATTCTACAAATAAAGCATCAATATCATCGATCACTGCAGTTATCATTAATCAACTTTAATGTCTATTTGATTCCCCACTGATCCTACCTCTATCATAACCTCTATAACACATTGTTTCAGGGATTCTCGTTTTTAAATTAATCCTCAAGTCTATACCAATAAATATTCACATTGTATGCGTGATATAGATACAACATGTCTCAAATATGTAACAACATTTGGTGCATACTGTGATTGGCTTTTTGTTCTCTTTTTAAAGGGATATCATTGAGAAAATAAATAAAACGTCCTGTAATACAGGTGGCCAGTTTTTTTTTTTTTTTTTTTTTTTTTTTTTTATAGTATGTCCTCAGTAGTGCCCCGTATATGTTATCTGCGCCTGCAGTGGTTGCAAGTCTAACAGGTTGGTTTTATCAATATATGTAATATGAAACACCTGATCTGCCTATAATTGATAAGAATTTCCACTCTTCAGATGTGTTTTTGTATTCTTCACAAATTATTGAGATTTTGCGTGCTTATTATTTTTTTCATATGACAGTAAATACACTATGTATTTTATTGTTTGGTGAGATCGCGAAAATGTAACCCTCAATAAACACTGATTTAATGACAACCACAGTCATTTACTTGAACAAGAGTGCATTTAAGAAACTTCTTTGTATCTCAATGTGCAATATCATATTCTTATCATATGAATACCTTCATCCTCATTCAACAAACAGAGCCACCAACAGGCCATGGACTTATCCGTTTTTTAAAAAGATACAGCTTCTCATTTCAGTGATTGAATATACTCATCACTGACTCTACTAACAAATATACACTAACTCCGATTTCTAGAAGCACAATGCATCCCTCCTTTTCTATAGATGCAAAATTATAAGAACAGTCAGCAAGCTGTGCTACAGTCATATTGCTTAGCCAATTAAGCATTCAATATATATCCTTAACAGCTAGCTAACTTCACTGCAAGGATAACAGTTCCCATATATCCAACTATTTATATTTTATAGTTAATGTTTCTTAAAATTTATTTTCATACTTAGCTTTACGAAACACTAAGTTTAAAAAAATTGACATTCCTGTTATGTTTTTATGGGTACTGGGTACCTTACAACAAATAATATATAATAATATCTATATGTAATAACTAAACTATGTAGCACCATAGGGTTACTGTGCATTACCTATGCAACACCCACGATTAACAACCTTGAGTGTATGGAATGAATGAGCTTAAATAATGAAAATCTTGGAGGTTACACAATGGCTATCTGAAGTAGTTGAGATTGCTTAATATCATCACTGTTTTCAGCTGCTCATTTGAGCAGTTATTTATAATACATGTATAGAGATAGAGTAACAAGTTATCATCAACTCCAGGCATAATGACAGACACCAGCCGCAGCAGTTAGAAATAATAGTGACAAACACCAGCTGCAGCTGTGAGATAGAAATAATAGTGACAAAAACTAGCTAGAGCGGATAGAGATGAAGTGATAGACACAAGCTCGTTGTTAGAAATACAATGAAGAGCACCAGTTTGAGTCAAAGAGATATAGCACAAAGCACCAGCTGCAGCTGTTAGAGATAAAATGACAAGCGGCAGCTGCACCTGGTAGAAATACAGTGACAATCACCAGCTGTAGCTGTTAGATATACAGTGACAAACACCAGCTGTAGCTGTTTGAGATAGTGACAAGCACTAGCTGTAGCTGTTAAAGACAGTGAAAGACATCAGTTTCAGCTGTTAGAGAAACAGTGACAAGCACCAGTTGTAGCTGTTAGAAATATTGTGACAATCACCAGCTGTAGCTGTTAGAGATATAGTAACAGGCAACACCTAGTTATCAAGTTATCAGAGTACAGTGACAAAGAGTAATTGCAAGTGTCAAAAAGTGTGATTTCTTAGTACCAGCTCTAGCATTTAGAGATATGATGTTAAGCATAAGTCAGCTTCAGCTGTTTGAGATGTTGACAGACACCAGTTTAAGCTGTTTGAGCACCAGCTGCAGCTGATAGAGAATAGTAGTGACAAGAACCCCAGCTGCAGCTGTTAGAGGTACAGTGACAGACACCAGTTTCAGCTGTTTGAGATACAGTGACAAGCACCAGTTGTAGCTGTTAGAGATACAGTGACAAGCACCTGCTGTAGCTGTTAGAGATACAGTGACCAAGCACCAGCTGTAGCTGTTAGAGATACAGTGACAAGCACCAGCTGTAGCTGTTAGAGATACACTGACAAGCACCAGCTGTAGCTGTTGGAGATAAAGTGACAGTCACAAGTTTCAGCTGTATAAGATACAGTGACATGCACAGGCTGCAGCTGTCAGAGATATAGTAACAGGCAACACCTACAGTTATAAAGTTATCAAAGATAGTGACAAATGGTAACTGCAAGTGTCAAAGAATGTGTTTTGTAAGCATCAGCTCTAGCATTTAACATACAATGTTAAGCACCAGTGTTAAGTGATTCTGGTATATTAATAAGTACTAGTTGTAATACTACAGATAATAAAACCAGGAGCACTCAATCAATTTTGAAAAGGCCAAAAAATATAAAAAGTATGGTGCTCAGGCACTGCCTGTGTTAATTTTAATCCCCAGCATCAAAAATTTTATTTTTATTTTCAACAGAAACTTGCCAATTTTAAGCTCTAGCCTCTCGGACATTTCTTTCAAGAAAAGAAAATAATAGTAAATACAATTTTGATAAAATTTTTTCTTATGTACCGGGTAGTGCTTTTACCTGTTTAGCTAAAAAGTTATGTTATTATCATACTTTTTCCTGGTCATATGACATTTTCATCGAAACAGACAAAAAAGATAATAAAAATTGTCACCTGCACTGATTTTTTTTTAAAAAGTGCCCGAGAGCCAACACTTTTTTATTTGCCTAACCTTATAAAATTCAAATATTGTGACACAAACAGAGGATTAAATTAACACAGCAGCAGAAATAATAATGTGCAATGTACTAATGTCAAAAATACAGTTCTTTGTGTAATATAGTGAAAATCCCTGATTATATTATAATGAAAACCCTGATACTATATAAAACAAACAAAGTGATTAAGGTGATACAGCAAATTCAAATCATGCAGGCTCAGAAAAACACTAATTACATGCACTTCATAATTTGAATATGAAATTTATATAAATGATCTTTAAAAATCATTAAGTGAGCAATAAATTAATCTAAGCCTAATTTTAAGTCTATCATGGATGAGCAATAAATGTTTGAGAAGAACTCAGATACAGCAGACCATATAAAACCCCTGTTTCCCTGACTAATATGCAACCTAAGTGACCTTTGACCTTATTGGCCATGTAAATGAGCTCTGCCATAATTACCTGACAACAATTACCCATCAACAAATGAATTGATCAAGTGCTCTGTGACTCTTGCAATGAAACATAAATCAAATATATCAAAGGCTCTGGTGGCATATTATTAACAAACTTAAATCTGAAGTAAACAGAAATAAAACTATTCATGTATGTATACATAATCAATTTAATAACCAAAGACAAAAAATTAAAATTAAAAAAAAATAAGACTTCAGGTGCCTTAATTTCAACATGTATGTATGTCTTAATACATATAATGAAATATATTATGTATATAATTAAAGTCATCAATATTTCAAATCCGGGGATCAAAAGGGGATCTGATTTCACGACCCACTAATAGAGTGTCCTCATTTATGCAATTCCAAATACAGTATTGCTCATTTAGTTCATTTAAATTTGTACAAGATCATTTCACAACTAATTCAAACATCAAGTGCTTGGTGATGAAAGTTTGTCTAGTATTTTAATAGTGAATATGCAACAATGCAATAATCCTACGATGGAGTAATGAACCAATTTTTTTTACAAGTACATGATGAATATTAACAGCAAAAGTTAATATTTTACTCATAATAATGAACCTTTTTATCATCGCTGATGACTCCTTGAGCATCAAACTTCTTGAACATCCGAAAGAAAGATGTCATGATTGGTTCATCACACACACGAACCAGATCAGGAAACTCTTTTCTGAAATGAGCTGTAGCTTCTTCAAGGTAATAATGAGGGATTTTCGAAAACATATGATGCATCTGATGTGTACCGATGGAGTGAATGACGTGATGGACAATTCCGTAATGTCGGTCAATAGAACTCAGCTGACCTCTGACGAAATCCCATTTTTCGTCACCAAACCATGGGACGTTCATTTCATTGTGATGGAGAAAAGTGATAATGACTGCGTAACTAGCAAAGATGAAGAGGGGAACTGCATAGTAACAGAATAACGCCAAAAACCCATGATGCCAGGTATATAACGCCAGCAGGTATGCCATGAAGGACCAGGCTATAAGAGACATGACACAACCAAAGAAGTGGTTATTGAACATAGGATTGTAGGGGTTGAAATGGCGCACCACACGTGGTCTGTAGCCGAGAATTAGATATCCAAACCAGCCAGTACCCAAACCAAATCCTGGGAGAACTTTCCCATCTGATCCTTGATCCGATTCTCGGACAGGGTAGAAAACTTCATCATGGTCGATATTTGCGGTGTTTTTGTGGTGATGACGGTGTGACAATTTCCACATGTAGTATGGTACCAGAAGAAATGCGTGCCAGATTGTACCAATGATGTCATTGAACACTGGGTAGCGAGAGAACGAATCATGCCCGCAATCGTGCCCGATGACAAATATCGCTGTGAAGAGTGTTCCCTGGACACCCCAATAAATCAACATGGTGACGACCCTGAACAATGTATTAGGTACTTCCTGTAGGTAAACGATAGCGATATAAGTCAACGCTATCATTACAAAGTCCATCACTGCATAATACATAGAAGTGGCCACAGTCGGCTTGAAACAAATACTTGGAATGACTCTCTTGATTTCCACTGCAGTCGGTAGTTTCTCTGGAAGTGGCTCACTAGGAGACAGCCCTATGCCCCGAGGACTTTTTTCTTTCTTCCGATGTTTTTGGTCATTACTCAAGTACAGGTGAGCAGCTTGTACGACGGACACAAGGAATGAGTAAACTCCATGACAGATGTTCACCGAGCCCATCAAGATGGACGCCATTCTGCTTCACCTAAAAAAGAAGAACAGAATAGAACTCCTTGGGATTCATCCGTCACTATAGTAAAGATAGAGAGAATTCATGTATGGCTACATGTGGTTTTGTTTAATCAACAGGTGTCAGCACTTGTTCAAAAGAGCATTTCACACTCATTCCGACATAAGGAACGAAAATTTTGCACCTGAATCAAACTTCTAGGTGCTATAAATGTTTATATTTATGAAAATTTATTCCCCATTATGACGGTTGTAAAGGTAAATGCTTATATTAAGTGAGCAATTCATGAAGAAAATAGCACTAATAAACATGTTCAGTGATGAGAATGCAAAGGGAGGTTTTATTGTTTTTTTTTTATTGCTTTTTATAACTCATTTTCGTTTAGAAAATCAGGAACCTTAAGGTAAAATCTGGTTTTTCACACCAAGACTACCAAAAAGTAAATGATTGAAGTAAATGCTCTGGAAAATAAGAACAGCCTTCTTTGAAATCAAAAGAGTGAAAAAAAGAGTTAATTAGAATTTAGTGTTTGGTTTTATCATAGATTGAATAAAGATATGGTTCACATACAATGTTTGCTGTGTGTGTATATAGTATATAAGTTCACAACCCACTCTATGAACTTAAGGCCAAAAAAAAGTTATGGTTCTGAGGCACTTTTTTTAACAAGGGACCCATGGGTCACGGCGCTCAGCTGATCGTAATTGGACTATAAATGTTTCTCCACTGTGATACTATATCGAGTCGATAAAGCTTATGAATATCATGAAATGTTGGGCTATTATAAAGGAATGTAATGTAATATGTGAGTAAATGATAAATGAAATTACCTGACTGATGGATTAATAGTCAAATAAAGTGGTTTATTTTTTATTTATTTAGGAGGGGTTGAAAACTGTGATATATTTGAGCAAATATGAATGCAATGACAGCAGTAATAAGCAGTAGTAGAATGATGATAAGGCTATTTGTTCAAGGATATAAAGTGTATGGTAGTCTGCAAGCGTTCAATTTGACAGATATGATGTTATGATAAACTATGCTGATGAAGTGATTTATGAATATGTGACTGTATGACACAATATCTCTTTAGTCTTGACAAGGTACATTATTGTGATGCCCACTATGTCTACATATTACACAAAATTGACATAATTTCTGGCATATACATAGGTACCTATGGACAAATAGTTATACAAAATATTAAAGTATGAATATATCTGATTCATCTTGTTCTTGCTTACTGAGGCTGACTTTGGGATGGGGTTCGGAGAAGGGAAAAGTGAGGGCAGCACAAAGGTGGATATAGAAATATTCTATTGTAATGTTTTTCATTTATATAAGAATATGAAAAGCTAAGAGGAAAGGGGCCCTCCTACTTGGTTATAGTAAAGTTCTAAATATATGACTGCAAACTAATACTCTGACAAGACTGTCATGAAGAAAAACAGTAAAAGTTTTTAGATACTGTGTTGCATACGAAAATTTACAGATGGACAGGCAAGTGGACAGAATGGACTAATACTTTTATTTCACTTTCAAGAGAATAATGCATTTAAGTTTATATATAATCCTATTTTTTTAAGCAGATCCACTTTTTCCATTAAGAAGTTTTTATCTGAATCATTTTTTTATTTACAGGTTTATAAATTTTTAATAAAAAAACCTGAAAATATAAGTTAAAATATTAGAATTGTTGCAAAAGTTGCAATCATTATATATACAGAGTAAAAATTTGGGTCATATTATGCATACACATATATTTTATTATTTTTAAATCATAAATGTTTAAACTGATTTTAAAAGAAAATAATGCCACACTATACACACTGTTGGTTTAATGAGGGACAAACAATATCATTGTGCTAATTACTATCCCAGTTTTAATTAATTACTGGAATGAATAGTCAATTTCACACCTGGTGAAGTTTTTACTCTTCTGAAGTAAGGAATTACTTATCTCATGAACATCCACACTTTCACAGCAATACACCACTTTGTGGACACAATTAAATGTACACTTTAATCATTGTAACCCTGGTGGTTCAATACAAAATCTAAAATGTAGCATGTCCAAGAATAAAATAAAATACAGAAAAATTATAACATTCATCTAGTTTATGCACCAGCTGGGGGAGGATGAGTGCAGGGCAGAGGGGAAGCCTGCTAGTAGTGGCCAAGGGGGGCCAAGGTAAGCTGCCTGGGGTGGGTTACATAATGCAAGTGAAGGCTGTACTACTAGGTGGGCTAGATGTAAACAACACTTGACATGGTGTATGAAAACATGAATAAAAGCTATTCATTCCAATCATTTTCTTTTGAAAGTTCAGACTTTAAAAGATTAAATTTTTATGCATATATGCTGGAAAATTAAATCAACAGTGCCAAAAATGGAAAAAATTTAAGCTATTGATTTTTAATTTATGCTAATAACTTGAAAAATTTGCAAAATTCAGATCTAATTTTGGGTAAACAATTGAATCTTGATTAAATAAAGTTATATTCCTGAAAAAAAGTCTCTAGGTTCAGCAATTCTCATGTTAGGTGAGTAAATATATTTCCTGATTTTTAAAAAAACTGCATTATGTTTTGGCCCATAACTTCAAAATAATACCCAATACTGACCTAATTTTTGGTATGTTCATAGAAAATGTATAAAAGAATGTGAATACTAGATACGATCAAAAACAAATCAGTGGTTTTGATATTAGGCAGCCTTGAAGTGTAACAATGGCTTTTTTTATGGAAAACAGTTTTTTTTCCTTAATATCTCGAAGGAACAAAGTCCTAATGACCCAATTTTCGGTATGGTAGGAGATTTTGGGGACATCTTAAATTATGTCAACAGCCTGGGGAGCATAGAGATGTGCACTGAATAACCTACAGTCATCAAAGTGGACTGCTTGACAATGTAAGGGAATACAACAAGAGCCTCAAAAAAAATTCAATAACTAGCCTAATTTTGCAGCTTTTATTTTCAAATTTCAGATTTTAACAGATTAAATCCTTATGTATACTTGGTGTGAAAATTAAATCCACAGTACTTACAGGAAAAAAACGTGCCATGGCCAAAGTTGGGCAAAATTTAAGGTACCAATTTTATATTTTTGCCAATATTTAAAAAAATTTAACAAATTTTTATCTAATTTTTGGTATACAATTAAATTTTGATTAATTAAAGTTGTATTACTGGAAAAAAGTCCCTACCTTTAACACTTTTGGTCTAAAGTGACAAAATATCTTCCTGATTTTTTTACAAAGTCCATTATGGCCCTTAACTTTTTAAAATTATATAATACTGACTTAATATCGGGCATGTACATAGGAACTATATAGAGGAATATTTATGGTAAATATGAAGAAAACCAGATGAGTGGTTTTGATATTAGGCAGTCCTGAAGTGTGAAAATAGATTTCTAATAAAAAAAATTGAGGTTTTTCCTTAATATCTCAAAGGAACGAAGTCCTGTTGACCCAATTTTTGGCATGCTAGGAGATTATGGGGACATCTAACTGTATGCCGAAATTCAGATTCGTAGGTCCAAGGGTGTCGAAACGTGCCAGTCTTACGGACATCCAGACGGACAGACAGACAGACAGACGGACAGACAGACAGACAGACGACGGACAATGGACCATGACTATAGCTCAGATGACTTATAGTCAGCTGAGCTAAAAAAACTAGAATACGGGTAGTCGACAAGCGACTACGTGTATCCGCCGAAATCAGTGTGGGACAGGTGAAGTGGGGCATGGATTGAGTGGCTCAGGGAAATAGAGAGAGGTGTGTTGCATATAAGCATGGACATCTGCAGCAGAAAAGTGTATATAGGTGGTGCCACCTGCAACAAAATCCAGAAAGTTATCTAAGTTGTTTACAATTGCAAAATTTAGGGCAGCTAATTCAAACCACTGCTGAGATATGAGTGAATTTATCCCACGGCATACAAACAGATGGATGCTTTGCAAAAATGGTTGCAGGTGGCGCCACCAGTTTATGTATGATAAAAATCTCTGTGATATCTATACACATGCAAAATTTTGGCCCAATCAGTCAGAAGGTTCCTGAGATATGAGCTTGGATGTCTGCAGCATAAAAGTGAATGTAGGTTGTGCCACCTGTCATAAAATACAGAAAGCAATCCAGGATGAATACATATGCAAATTTTCAGGTGGATAAGTCCATTCACTGCAGAGATATGAGTGATTTTATCCCAAGGCAGATGAACAGATGGACGCTGTGCAAAAATGGTTGCAGGTGGCCCACCATTTCTTATTTATGTTATACTGCTATCCAAGGGCTACATTTGTGTAAATTTTTTTCCTGATTGGTCAAATGAGTCCGAAGATTTATGGATTAATGTGTCACATCATGACATATATGCACTTAAGTAAGGCCAAAAACAAATAAAAGGTATGATTACCAGGCACCACCCGAGTCAATTTTACTCTTCCCCATCAAATATTTTTATTTTGATTTTCAATAGAAACTTTTGAGCTCCAGCTGCTCAGACATTTCTTTCAAGAAGATAAAATAATACAATTTTGATCAGCTTTCCTTTGTTATGTATTGCTTTTACTTGTTCAGCAAAAAAAATGGTTATCATCATGCTTTTCCCTGATCATGACATTTTTATCACAACATACAAAAAAGGTTAAAAAATGCCCACCTGCATTGATTTCTGATAATAAGTGCCTGAAAACCAAACCTAACATTTTTTTCCCCTTATATTTATGTTTTACAATAACCTCAAGTTAGTCAATGATGTGGGTGGGAGGTGCTATATTTTCACCCAAGTTGGTAATTTTGTTTGTCAGAATGATAACACAAATTTAATGAACAGATTTCCATGTAACTATATATACATTCAGTGGCGGATCGGGAGGGTGTTCCAGTGGGCATGGACCCCTCCTTTATCAATGAGCAACAACCCTTTTTTCGGGGTTTTATACCTATTTTTCTGGCCTGGATCCTTCCCTCTATGGATCATCAGATCTTTCCTTTTCAGTTTTCTTTTGGTCTTTCTTGGTTAGACCCTCTCTGTTCCAAAATCCTGGATCTGCCCCTGCTATGTGGAGTTGTGGGAAACAGGCCATGGAAGATCCAGTATATATTCAAGCAGACATAAGTAAAGGGATGCTCCAGGATTGTATTGGTTTAATTTGTAGTGGCAGGGGCGGCAACATTTTGGGGTGGGTATATATACCCAGTCTTTAGTGAGGTGGATCGTCAATGTAATCATCCATTCCACCCCCCATCCCCCTAATTATCAGTTATTCAGAGAATAATAACTTTATATTTGAAATAAAATATACTAATAATTAGAATTATAGATATATTATTTATCTCAAACTGGTAAATATAAATTTTCAAAACTGTAATATGAAATGTGTCACACAATACAGTGAAAGGTCTCTCTCTCTCTCTCTCTCGCTCTCTCTCTCTCTTAAAATACATATATATAAATATATATATATATATGTGTGTTGTTTATAAATATGGGTCCTTATTTGAATACCCTCCCAAGCCCGTGAGTCATCCCCCCATCCTTGAAGATAAATTGATGTCACTGGGTAGTGGAACACCCTACTCTGTGCCATTTTATTTACTCTTAGATATATCCAGTAATGGGCAGATATTAAATCTCTCAGTATCAGACACAAGTGACATCTTTTTCTGTTATTCTGGCGGTCTGATCTGTATATAACAGGCCACACCATGTCACAGTTTATGAACTGGTGGGGTGAGAACGTGACCAGGGCTCAACATTAATGGTTAACTGCTTGTCCACAGTGTAAAAGTCCCAGAAAATGGTGGATGGGCAACCAAAAGTGGGTTCTTATTTGCCAAACAAACAAAAAATTCAATAGGTATACTCATTATTGTTGCAAAATCATCATTTGGATCACATTTTTTGTGGTTGTGGCCAAGAGCACTGTTTTTTGGGCCAAGGCAAGTAAAAATTCATGTAGGGCAAATAAAAGCTAGTCACTTGCCATACTTGGTAAGTACTTTCAAAAGAAAATGTCAAGCCCTGGTGACCACTCTGTACTTTACCCCATTGTGAACCTAGAGCCCTGTACAAAACCAAACATATGGGTACAAGTGTACTTAAGCTTCTGAAGGTGTACTTTCTGGATATCCTTGTACTTGTACTTGTACTTGTTACTTGAGTGACAATGTACCAGAACAAAGAGAGTGGGTCTGAAAGTGGGACAACAAGTATTTCCTGCCTCTAAGACTAATCAAGCACCAGTCAATTCAATTTACTTGGCGAGACTAGGTCCCTAACATGTTTGTTTGACGCCTGGTGAGCTGAGGCAGGGTGTCTAAAATCTAGAACTAACATTAAAATCACTTGTTAGCTAAGCTATGCTTAAATCTATGTTTTAGATCTTAAAATAAATGGCATATCACGTTTTATTATATAATCCAAATTATATTTATAAATTTAAATTTATATTTAACAATTTCCCTATGTCCCTTGCTGAATATTCAATTTGTTCAAGTAATAATTAAATTACAGATGGAATTGCATGTATGCATGAGGGTTAGTTTACTGTCTTTACCTGTTACTATCTCAGTGATATTTATATTGACAAACAAAAGGTTTAAACAATGTGTGTTTACCCATTACTGTGATATTATAAAAGTGGGATATCCCATCCAGCCCTTGGTGTAATAGCATTATAATATATGAAATAAAATTTATCATTCTATTAATTGACTGCTTAAGTTAATTTAACAGTATAGCTCTGAATGTATTCAAGTCTATATTGAAAGTTCTTGCATCTGATCACATATTTTCTAAATTATTATTCGAGGCATCTCAAGTTGTTATTTTTGAAGAGAAGGCAGGAAGGGAATTTAAATCCCACACTTTCCCACAAAGTAAACCGGCGCAATGCATGTATAACGAGTACTGACGTATAAGGTCAGGCCACGCCCTCTCGACCGTGACCTTATCACAACATGCTATTAACATACGATCACGCCAGCTTCAATGCAGAATATCACCACCAATCATAATAAAACAGATCTGTCATCACCGCACTCACTACAGATTATCATTCTATTAGTACCAGCTATTTCTTTTTTAAGATATATGTCATTTTTTTTTTTATTTCTACCCAGATATTTTATCGGGCAGTGCTACATTTTCATGCAAACGCCGGAAAAGAATGTAACTGTTGCCATGGAAATCCGGCACTGCACGCGTAGTGCTTGTGATACCGGTACCTAACATGTCGACAGATTTACCAGTTCACGGAATACAATGAGTTTTTCCTTTAGGAATCACCTTATTTCATGGAATATGCCTGATGTCACGTAGGATGTGATGTACTGTGATGTATTAAAATGAGGCAGGGCAGCCCGACGTTCGGCACCACGTGGCGCTACAATAGCACAAGTCATTATAAACACGTGGTTTTCAAGGTGTATGTGGGGACAAATACCCTTAGAGCCAGTGAGTGATAATGGATTAATTGTGTGCTTAAACATAAAAATATTAATAACAACATCCGATTGAGCATGAAGTAAAATCAATAATGTCAAAAAATATATTTCTATTATAAAATCCTAAAAAAAACTACGGTTAGATCCGGGAACTAGATCTACCACAAAAACTTGAATAACCGGTCTGCAATGTTATAACTGCATCACGTCTAGAACTATCGATTCGAGGTACGAATGCAAAGATAAACTCACTGTGTTCTTCGAAAGACAGACGATAAGAAACTGATCACGGCTGCCTCGTCCTCTGGGCTTGTTTATCAATCCTGGCCCAGTCGTTCGTGAATGAACCGTATAGTGAACGTGGCCTTCATGAACTTGTGTGGGGTGACAGACGTACACAAGTAAAGCAGGCCGCCGTTTCGAACGAAGTGATCTAGAATTTTAGGGATAGGATTGGAAAATAATACTTCCTGAAACACGAAGTAATAGTGGCATAAAGAATGTTCTTTTTCTTTTCACTATGTACGAGGCGTGGAAAGCCACTGTTAATGAGTTTAATAAGAAAAGTATTTAATAATCAATTAAATAAAATAATTAAAATAGGGAGGGGACACGTCTATGCATTTCTGTGGAAAGATGCCCTCAACCAATTGTAAGGCCTATTGCATAGCATATGTTCAATGCAATGCATTTAAAATTTTAAATTGTACAGTATTATGTTTATTTTGTGAATAATAATTGTTCAAGATATCTTTCCGTAATTTTTATTGCCACAATTATTTACCAATGTCAATAAGTACCGGATTAACTTAGGATGATGAAATGTTGATTAAAAAAGAAAAAAATAATAACAATTAATGAATGAAATGTTTAGTTTCTTCCAATTAAGATCTACTTCTCAGTTTTCAAAGGGTAAAGGAGGGGGGGCGGTTATGAATGGAAAGTACACTCTGAACTTATCTATATGGATTGATGCGGCTCAGTAAATACCCCACTCTTTTACCATATGTTTATACATGTGATTTTAATGTAGCTCGTGGGGCAATGAAAACGGTGCATGTGTACATATGCATGTCCATATTTCTTAATTTATTTTGCATAATTTGTTATCTCGATAAAATTGTATTTAACATAATTAAAACAGTCAGTCCGTAGACAGATATATGTCAATTCACACATGTTACCCTTCTGTATATGAAAATATATATAGTTCATTAAATGCATCCATGCATTATTGTCACCACTCGCTAGTTTCGTGCGCACTGCGTGGCATATATATATATATGCACGGTAGAGCACTTTCACTGTGATGTTTTGAACCTTAATGTATTACATTGATTATATATATATATATATATATATATATATATCAGTAATAATTACATATATTATTACAGATTATTATTATTATTATTATTATTATTATTATTACTATTATATATATTCTAATTACAGTTTGTATTACAGTTATAATTACATATGTATATGAATGTGCAGGATATGTATTTCATGTACGGATCTTATACGTCATGTCTCGTTAGAGCTTTATGGTTTAAAGTCTAGGTCATTCATACGTATATATAGAAGAACTGAACTGTTTGCTCCCACGCATTTTATACTAACGATATACATTTAGACTCAGTGGTCACCACGCTTTACATTCAGAGTGATCATGGAGCATAACGACAGTGGTCACAGTTGAGCAATGAACCATTGACCTTGACTCGAGTGTCCGTGATCAAAGTCAGCCAAAAGTACAGTTACATATAAAGAAGTCACTCAGGACTAGAAATCTGCATCCCTATGGATACATGCCTCCGCCATCAAAGCACAAGCCTACGAAACGCTCTGCAGACACACTGGACACCGTCACTCCGAGATACTGGGCGCTCGACCGTGACCTGAACAGGTGACCGAGACTTGGTCACTACGACACCTTGACAAATAGTATCCAATGAATATTACAATTTAACTTGGTATTAAAAGAAAATAGTCGAAGAGCACGATATCTTGATTGCAGTAACAGAGTTAAGTTAATGTACAGAAGAAGAACATTAAATACTAATAACTTTATATAATCGTAATTATATACTAATATTATCTAATATTATAAAGAACAAGGGACCCAATTGTCTCGGAGCTAAGCTGAGTTTGCCTTTCGCAAAAACATATGAAATCCTGGTCACAGAAAAGAGGGGAAAGTTTTTGCTATATAGTTTCACTTGAAATGTTAATACTAATGCTAAAACAATTAGATATTATTAATAATAAGTCCGCCTTTTTTCATATAGTTCCAAACACTTGGGATGTTTCTTGTGCTCCTACGATGATTTTATATGATAAAGAAAAGCATTTTTGTCTCTAAACTGATGCAATCGCAGATTATTATTATAATTATAATTATAATATATATAAATATATGTATATATATATATATATATATATATATATATATATATATATATATATATATATACAGTGAAACAGTTCTGGTGCGGACAGTCACGGGACCGGACGATAGCGGGGTGTCCGCCCCAGAAGGGGTCGGGCATATGAGTTCCGGTTGAGACTGGGATTAAAACAACCACGAAAGCCGGTATTTTTTTCTAATATTTGATTTTACATGTATGTTATATTGCTAAAAATTTATTGCAACCGGTTGTTGTGTCATATTATTATCATAAATTGAGACTTTTATCATTGACTAAAACATTATCTTCATTTCACGAGAGAAAATAAGATTCTAAAATTGATCGACATCGACTGGATTTCTGCACTAGGTCCGTAAAATTTCTTAATTTCCCACTCTTTCCGTGGTTTTAAAAGAATCGCTTATGGAATAAGTTCTGTAAAAAATCCTATGCGATCGCAAGCAAGCGTGATAAATAAATGTATGATATCATATGCGCCTTATGATTAAGGCCTACCGGCAACAGACCATATTTGCAATTTTCAAAGTATTTCTGCCGACATCGATTGGGGCGGCCGCTCGGGTGTCTGTTAGCTGGGGTGATTTAACCATTCGGTGGACAAACAGTGTCCGTTGTCCTGAATAGCGGAGTATCCGCCCCACAGGAGTTCTTGAAAGAGAAAAAAAAAACATAAAAAAAACCGCTCGGTCGGCCCAAATAATGTCCGTTAGGCGGGGTGTCTGCACCAGAGGGGTACGTGTCGGCAGCTTGTGGTTTCACTGTATATATATATAATTGACTTTGACAATTTTGAAATTTCACTTAATTAAAAACTTTTTATTCGGTAAATTTATTATATAAGTTTTCGTTCACATAGGCCTAACACATCCTAAAGGGTTTGATTTCCATTCCAGGATAAAAGTGCTTGATTCATAAAGTAGGGCTCATAAAGTTCATAAAATGCATCAATGCATTATGTGTCACTATCCGAAGGTTTCGTGAGCACTGTGTGGCTTTATATATATATAAAAATCGCCTTACGTTATTAATATATTGATTATTGTAATTACACACACACACACACACACACATATATATATATATATATATATATATATATATATATATATATATAATCAATGTAATACATTAAGGTTCAAAACATCACAGTGAAAGTGCTCTACCGTGCATATATATATATATATATATATATATATATATATATATATATATATATATATATATATATATATATATATATATATATATAAATGTGTGTGTGTGTGTAATTACAATAATCAATATATTAATAACGTAAGGCGACTTTTTGTAATTCTCCGTATCTCCTCTGATACCACCGTACGGATTGCCCTGATTTTCGACATACATATGCTCCGGGCTTGCCCGAAGAGATTCCACCCACTTTTATTTGGAATATTTCGTATTACGTGCATAAGTAATAATTAGCTCAGCTGACTATAAGTCATCTGAGCTATAGTCATGGTCCATTGTCCGTCGTCCGTCCGTCTGTCCGTCCGTCCGTCCGTCCGTCCGTAGATGTGGCACGTTTTGAAACCGTAAGACCTAAGAATCCAAAATGCAGCATAATGTTAGATGTCCCCAAGATCTCCTACCAAGTCGAAAACTGGGTCTTTGCGTCTTCATTCCTTTGAGAAATTAAGGAAAAACCTCAATTTTTTATTAAAAACCTATTTTTAACACTTCAGGACTGCCTAATATTAAAACCACTCATCTGTTTTTCCTCATATTTCCTATAAATAATCCTCTATATAATTCCTATGTACATGCCAGAAATTATGTCTGTATTATATAATTTAAAAAAGTTATGGGCCCAAACATAATGCATTTTGTAAATAATCAGGAAAGAAATTTTATCACTTAACACAAAACTTGTTAAAGCTAAGCACTTTTTTTTCCAGTAATATTACTTTTATTAATCAAAATTAAATTGTATACCCAAAATTAGATCAAAATCTTTTAAATTTTTTAAATATTAGCAAAAATAAAAAATTGGTACCTTAAATTTTTCCCAACTTTGACCATGGCACGTTTTTTTCCTGTAACTGTTGTGGATTTAATTTCCAAAGCATGTTTTTGTTAGCATTTCAACTGTAAACACCCAAAATTTGAAACCAGTTGATCAAAAACTGTAGATTTTATTCAAGTTTTCAAGCACCATGTAACATATTGTTTACATCAGGCTAGTGTTATGCAGTTTGCAAGAGCTCAACTCCCCAGCTTAAGCTCTCAGTTCGTAAAATTTGGCATACAATTAGATGTCTCCAAAATCCCCTATCATGCCAAGAATTTGGTCACTAGGACTTAATACCTTTGAGATATTAATGAAAAACTTCATTTTTCAATTAAAAACCCATTGTTACACTTCAATACTGCCTAATATCAAAACCACTGATCTGACTTTAATAATATATAATATACATGCTTTTCTATACATTCTCTGTGCACGTGCCAGAAATGATGTCAGTATTGTGTAATTGTTTTAAGTTATGGGCCCAAACATAATGCACTTTGTAAAAAATCAAAAAATAAATTTACTCCCTTAACAAGGGGCTTGCTGAAGCTAGAGATTTTTTTTTCAGGGATGTAACATTATTAAATCAAGATTCAATTGAATACCCAAAATTAGTTCTGAATTTTTAAAATTTTATAAGTTATTAGTATAAATATAAAATTAGTACCTTAAATTTTGCCCAAATTTGACCATTTTACTTTTGTTTCATGTGAGCTCTGTTTATATAATTTTCATATCATGCACACATAAGGATTTCAGCTTTTTAGTTTAGAAAGCTGAAAGAAATTGGCCAAAAATTGTAGCTTTTATTAATGTTTTTATGAGACCATGTCAGACCTTGGCTCTCTCCAGCCACTCTTGAGTCACCTGTATGTTGACCTTGTTGACCTTTTATCAAATTATGCACGCTTGAGGCGAGAATCCAGGCAGCTTATGGCCAGCCACAGTTGATCCAGGTGTCCAACCCAACTCATCTAGTAGTTTTATCCAACAACATAACAATAAACAATAAATTAATAAATTTTTATTGGTGTTTAATAACAAATTAAAGAAAAATAGAAAAGGAATTTGTTAGTTTATAATAACAGGAAATTAACTTGCAGTTACTGATGATATAAGAATCTTGTATTGATGGGTAGAATGTCACATATTCCAAACAACACCATGCAGTCACCTATGGCATTTTTCAGTTCAATTTTAATAATAAAGAAGTAAATCATATTATTCATTACTAATCATTAGGGATTATATGAAGGAAATTAATGATAGACAAAGATGCAGTTGATAATATTAATCTAGATTCCTACTGTGTCTAGTGTGTACATTGATGTGAAATGAGTCCAAAATGAATTATTTACAGTTATTTTTTAATATAAATAAAAGCCATAAAACCAGGTACTTATGATCATTATTTAAGTGTGAATTTTGTATGTTCTGGATTCTCAACATCATTGTTTGGTGAAAACTGAATAAATACCAGACATGGTGCGAATACTTTGTAATTGTATTTAAATACGAATATGATTATATACTCCATTATAAAATTTCTTGCATAAAGAATGGGAATTAAGGTAAAAATGAAAGTATATGAATACTCGTGCAAATACTTTCAAAATATATTCATGAATGCATTCATGAATATATTCTTTAATATTATTTTAATAATCATAACAGTTATATTTCATTTTAAAAAATCATATGATTCTCTTATTATTTTTAATAAAAATTATATTTGGGACAATATTTGTAATTTTTTTAAATAAATAGTTAAACTCTTATATTATATGTTCTGCTTATAAGTTATATGGCCAAGTCAAAATCTGTGTGACAATAGTACTCCATTTGTTAATAAAATAAATGAAATCAATCCTCTTCCCTGTCTCCAAAGGTACTATCAAAATCATACATAAGCTAAACAACAACAACTCATAATGCAGCTTATATTTATTACCACACAAAACCAGCATGTGCCTCATTTCTGAATAATATTTTTTTATCATATATAACAGCTGAGCGTCGTGACCCATAGGTCCCTTGTTTTAATATTTGCTCCCCCGCGGGCGCCTCCTTTCTTTGTGTCTTCGGGCCCGGCAACACAATTGCCATAGAGTGTGTGATGGCGGGACAGAGTTTTACTCCGGGGGCCCTATATCTTTGGCTTTCGTACATTTGATTTCACCGGCCCCAAAATTCCCTCGTGGTGATCCTTTCTAGTAAGAAAACCTCCCCGCGGAGACAGGGTATATTGTGTACAAGGAGATCTCATGAGGAGAATGATTAAAAGGGGGATCTTAGAAAGAATCTTAATTACCCGAATGGTATTGCAGGTAATTATGGAAACTTAACTTGTATATATATATATATATATATATATATATATATATATATATATATATATACACAATCTGAAAGGATTAAAAATTGCATTAAGGTACTTTGTATACACATATCATTAATAGCAGCTATTAAAATACAAGAGCGAAATATCGTAGTAAATGTGCTAAATGATTTTAGTGAAAGTTTTATTAGCTACCAAAATATTGCAAAAACAAATAGGTTTTAAGCTTCTTTTTAAATGTGTCAAGATTAGAAGTTTGGCGTAGGTCCCGTGGGAGAGAGTTCCACAAAGTGGGTCCTGCAACACAAAAGCTCTATAAGCCACCAAGGTGGACCTTGTATATGGAACACACAGTAATTCTTGGTTTAATGATCTCAGACGTCTCGCAGGTATGTAAGGCTGGATTAAATCCTGGAGTTATTTTGGAGTAATACCATGTTTTGCCTTGAACACCAACATAGCAACTTTAAGCTTTATCCGTTGACACAGAGGGAGCCAATGTAGGGCTTGCAAGACAGGCGTTATATGCTCGTATCCTTACTTCCACACAGGATTCGAGCTGCACAGTTTTGAACTCTCTGGAGCCTCTGTATAAGGGAAAAATTGGATATCCTAAGAGGTGAGCATTACCATAATCAAGCTTACTGGTCACAAATGCATGGATTAAAAGCTCTAATGATTGCTTATCTAAGTAGGTTTTGATTTTGATAATGTTGTAGAGGTGCAGGCACTCTTGCAAACTGTATTAACATGATGCTCCATACTGGGGTATCAATCAAAATACACACCAAGGCTTCTAACATACTGAGATGGCTGGTCTACTTGCCCAACGACGAACAGATTTGGGCACACAATTTCAGTGTTGCGAGGTTTTATCAGAATCACTTCTGTTTTATGATCATTCATTTTGAATTGGTTGTTTGCCATCCACTTCCGAACGAGCTCAGTTGTATATTCCATATATGAGATATTTGCACAGATTCCTGAAGGTCGAAAAGTGTGATAAAGCATTTAATCATCAGCGTATTTATGATAATGGCCACGATGGCTGAGTAATGTTCCTAATGGTGATGTGTAAAGAGTGAATAAGATCGGCCCGAGAAATGACCCCTGTGGTATACCACAGTCAAGCGGCTGAGACGTAGATCTACTGCGATTAATGGTTATGACCTGATTTCGATTAGTGAGATATGAGTGGAACCACCTCAAGGCACTACCAGAAACACCAAGTGTCTCCAGAGTCTGCAACAGGCGCTGGTGACTGACAGTGTCAAAAGCTGCTGATAAGTCAAGCATAACTATCAGCACACACTTCTTCTCACCTAACGCACACTGGATGTCGTTATGAACGCAAAGTGTAGCATTCTCTGTACTATGGCCCCTACGGTAGGCTGACTAGTAGGGTTCTGTTAGGTTATTGTCTTCTTGCCTTGGTGCAAGGCTGAGAATTACACACCAGGTGACCCGGGCTCCATACTCAGCCTTGAATATGTTCTTACGAAATATCGTAGCGGTCCTTCTGATTTATCAGAAGGAAAGAATAAAAGAGTAATTATGAATAAGATGCAGCTTAAACTATGTTCACTCTACCTATATATCCTTTATACATCAGTTTCCATACATGTGGAGTCTCCTGTTTATGTTATATATGATATAACAGCATTTGATCATGAAGAGAAGAGCAGAAGACAATCACTGACACAGCCATGTTTCTGAGGCATGAACTCTGGTCACCCATGACCTGACCTGTGACCTGACCTCTGGTGTACCAGAGTAATTTATTGCTAATAAATCTATTTAAAAAATCTTATTTCATGAATAATACTTATGAGTAAATGATAATATATGGCTACAATAAGTCCTTTATAAGTTTATGGCTATATCTTTTAAGGTTTTAACAAATTTGCCTATGGAAGTTATGGAAACAATATTTACTATAATTTATTTGGGACAATAATCAGAGGACAACTTTTCTCATATCAATAAGGTCAAGGACAGGGTCATGTGACAAAAGATAAACATGACCGCATGGCAGGCTAAAAAAACAACAGGAGTTGAAATCTTAACAATTTCCTTATAAGGGCACTTCTAGATAATTTATTTTTACTCCAGAACAGTTTATTAGCCATTATTGGTAAGAAATTTGCTTAATAGCCTCCATTTTCTCTGTTAATTTTGCAAATATCCCAATATATCCCTGCTACGCTTTTCCATAAGAGGATCCCCATAACTGAAATCTCAAAAAATGTGCTGAACTCTTCTACAAGCTCAGTGTTTTTTTTTTTCTGGTAATATGACTTTCTTCTCCTTACCTAGCAAACTGTTCACAATTTTAAAAAGCTTCCTAGAATCATTCTGTAATTCAATTATCTTTTTTTGGTAGAAATAAATTTTTGACTGTTGTGTAATAGTGTTCATGCACATTTGCCCTTTTAGACAGGTATAATTCACGATGGACAGTTAACCCAGTCTTTCTCCAGAGTCTCTCAGTCTGTCTGACCTCACTTGTATATACAACTAAGAATCTATCTGGATGGTGTCTTCAGTGGTGCGTGTTTGTTCACTATCCTTGACAGTTCAGATTTGTAAGAATATATATTTAATTATAAACCATGTTAATTACAGGTACACGAGGGAGGGTATGAGAAGGGGTAACCCCCTTCCATATGAGGAAATATTTTGATACACCAAGGAGGACATCAGAGGGAATTTTCTCAAAAAACATATGAGTATTTTCTGTTCCTCAGAAACTGCATAATGTAGATAAACTGTATATGGGATCAATATTTCATATTTATATTTCTTCAAACATATAAAATTTCAATAGTAACATGCAATGTGAATGGCGATAAGGTGCATCTATGTTAATAATTTGTAAAATATTATCTCTCTAATGTAATTTTCCTGTTAAGATACATGGGATGTCTAAGTTTGATGCTAAGCTTTGCATTATACTGTGGTCTGTAGTATGGACAGCATACAAGACTTAAGAGAGCACACGTCGTGAGTTCGATTGCCGGCATCAGCAGGGAAGGTTTGAGATTGCTCAGCTAGGGTCAACCCTGACCAGGGCCTGGCAATCTGTTCTTTGGCTGTTTATAAATAACATCGACTTATGTATTTGAAAGTAATAAATGGTGCATGGATACCTTAAACAAAATCTAATTTCTTATTAATAAAAAAAAGGAAACCTGAAAAATGAAAATGAATCCTGAAAATTGGGAAAATAAATAGGTAAAATGAGAGATATAGCAGCTCAGTGGGGAGGTGTCTGCCGCGGGTGTCGCCTCAGGATCCGCCACTGGTAATATAAAGCAAAGCAATTATATGCACATATATACATATATACATATATACATATATACATGTGTTTGTGTGGGTGTGTGTGTGTCTGTGTAAACACCTCACAATAATTCAACATAACATACACTTTTAATTCCAATTAGAAATATCAGTTGTACAACAGGAATAAATATCATATTGGATTTAAGGATCAAACCCTAATGAAATGTAAAAATAAGTCCCAATACCAGTGATTGTGTTCATGATTTGACAAAGTGAAATTCCGATAGGACGTCGAGTACTGGTTGCAACCGGGGATAGGAAGTGCTCTATAACATACAAAAAAATGGTGGCGCAACCTCTAACCATGTTTGCACAGTGTCCATCTGTTCATCTGCCTTGGGTTAAAATCACTCATATCTCTGCAGTGAATTGACTAATTCACCTGAAATTCGGCATGCGTATACATCCTGGATAGCTTTCTTAATTTTATGACAGGTGGCGCCACCTACATCCACGTTCACGCTGCACACATCCAAGCTCATATTTCAGGATTCATTTGACCGATTGGGCCAAAATTGTGCATGTGTTTAGATCTCATATAGGTCTTTATCATACATAAAACTTGAGGAGCCACCTGCAACCATTTTTGCACAGCGTCTGTCTGTTTGTCTGCCGTGGGCTAAAATCACTCATATACATGTAGTGGTTTGACTTTTCTGCTAAAATTTTGCATATGTATACAACTTGGACAGCTTTCTGGGTTTGTGGTAGGTGGCACAACCTACATACACATTTAGGCTGCAGACATCCATGCTAATATGCAACATACCTCACTCTATTTCCCCTTGCCACTCAATCTATGCCTCACTTCACCCGTTCCACTATGATTTAGGCGGATACACGTAGTCACTTGTCGGCTACCCGTAATCTAGTTTTTAATGTTTACACATTTTTTCTCTATTTTTGAGATATATAAAAACAGACTAAATCTTGGCCTGTTGGTTAATCTGTTTGATGCTTCAGATGGATGGGTATATACTATACCATTCTGATGATAAAATTTCCTTTTGCGAATCTCTTCCCAGTCAGCTGAGCGTCATGACCCATGGGCCACTTGTTTGTGTGTAATAAGGGGAATGCATTTATCGAGAACATGTCTCAGCGCTACTGTACTATACCAAGCAAGATAACAGGTTTCTTTACTGGCGGATTGACGGGCTCGGAGGGCAACTTTAAAAAGCGATGTTCAACATTATATATTTTCATATGAAAATGATTTCAATTAACATATAAACTTCTCCTAAAAAATTCCCTGGCCCATATCTTGGTTTCAGTAAGATTTGTATGCATAACACCATACATATAATGGATCTATATGTTAATATAAATAAATAACACCGTACGGATTGCCGTGATTTTTTAAATAAATATCACATTCTGCCATTCATATCGGAACGTATTCGTCCAAGTCATCCAGACTCGGACACAAGGTCAACTCAAAGACATAGCACTTACACCAAATGTCGTCTTTAAAGAGATCTTATGACGGTTACATTGTACAACTATGCATGATATTCAACTATAAAAGACTATTAAGTCTATGTGACATCAGAACTAACTGCTCGCTCCAAACCGTGCGTAGCACGGGTAATGGCTAATAATAATAATAATAATAATAATAATATACTGAGCTTACACAGAATGGAGACAGAAAAATGCTCTACTATTACATATACAATCATCGTGGGAGCAAAATCAACATCGCATGTGTTTTGAGCTATGAAAAGGGAAGACCTATTAATAATAATATCAAATTGTTTTAGCATTTGTATTCACATTTTCAAGTGAAAAAAAATAGCAAAAACATTTTTACCCTCTTTTCTGTGAGCCAGGATTTCATATTTTTGCGAAATGCAAATTAAGCCGTGTTCCGTGAGGCATGGGTCACTTGTTATCTGCGTTTACATCAGTATAGATACAGAAAATCCTCTTCTATTGCATATAAAATCATCGTAGGAGCACAAGAAACATCGCAAGTGTTTGAAACTATGAAAAAGGACAGACTTATTATAAATAATATCTAATTGTTTTAGCATTAGTATTAACATTTTCAAGTGAAACTATATAGCAGAAACATTTTTACCCTCTTTTCTGCGAGCGAGGAATTCATATATTTATGCGAAAGGCAAATTTAGCCGAGCACCGTGACCATTAGCGACAGCCTGTCACCCCAAACGTCGATCCGAAGACGTCAGTTTATTTCTGAAGGCCTGAGTGTCATTTTGTCATGGCTACGTGACCATAGGGTCCCTTGTTCTTTATAATTTTAGCATAAAATTAGGATTATTTTATGTCAAGATATTACAAATTTTATAAATATTGTTTATGCCATTAGTATTGTTAATATAATTTTCCATTTATTTATACATGTATTTTTAATGTTCTTCCTTTGTACATTGACTTAACTCTGTTACTGCAACAAAAATATCGTGCTCATCAACAATTATCTTTTTATATCAAGTTAAATTGTAATATTACTTGGGTACTTTTTGTCATGGTGTCGTAGTGACCAAGGCTCGGTCACCTGTTCTGGTCAAGGTCGAGCGTCCAGTATCTCGGAGTGACGGTGTCCAGTGTGTCTGCAGTGCGTTTCTAAGACTTGTGCTTTGATGGCGGAGGCATGTATCCATTGGGATGCAGATTTCTAGTCCTGAATGACTTCTTCATATGTAACTGTACTTTCGGCTGGCTTTGGTCCCGGACACTTGAGTCAAGGTCACTGGTTCATTGCTCATATAACTGTTTACACTATCGTTATGCTCAATGATCACTTTGAATATAAAGCGTGGTGACCACTGAGTCTGAATGTATCGTTATTATACAATGTGTAGGAGCGTACAATACAGTTATTCTATATATACGCATGTATGACGTGGACCTTGATTCATAAAGATCTAACGAGACATGACATATAAGATCCGCACATGAAACACATACCCTAAAACATTCATATATACATATGTAGTTATAACTGTAATACAAACTGTAATTACAATATATATATAATATGTAATAATAATAATAATAATAATAATTATTATTATTATTATTAATATTATTATTATTATTATTATTATTATTATTATTATTATTATTATTATTATTATTATTATTATTATCATTATTATAATTATTATTATTATTATTATTATTATTATTATTATTATTATTATTATTATCATTATTATAATATGAGTTTACATCGGTATAGAGACAGAAAATGCTTATTAGCATATCAGTATACAATCATGGTAGGAACGCAGGCCCAATCATGTGTTTGGAAGTATGAACAGGGACAGACTAATTGATAATATCAAATTGTTTTAGCATGTGTATTCACATTTTTAAGTGAAACAATATAGCCAAACCAGTACCCACTTTTCTGTGAGCCAGGATATCATATTTTTGCAACGACAAATTTAGCCGAGTTCCGTGTCCCATGGAACCCTTGTTCTTTATAATATTATTATATAATTACGATTATTTTATTTCAAGGTATCAGAAATTTTATAAATATTGTTAATATTATTAGTATTGTCAATATAATTTTACAGATATGTTATAATTAGTGATTTCTGCTGTAAGTTAACTTAATTCTGATACTGCAATCAAGATATCGAGCTCATTAACAATTTTCCATTAATACCAAGATAAATTGTAATACTTGTATATTCAGTGGGTGCTATGTGTCATGGTGTCATATATAGTGACCATAACGGATATATCTTGCCTCACACATGCACCCGGGGAAATCACATGGAAAAGCCCTAAATACAAAATTATACAAAGAGTAATAATTAAATCAATGTTTTAACAGTGGAGAAAAATGTTAAAGGTATTATGATAGAAGTTTTCAAGTTTTTTTATGTTTCTTTAAGTAATTATATTTGAGAAAACTGTGACTGTTTCTCCATGGATTATCCGGCTTGGCAAAGAGGGGACACCGCGTTGCATTTTTGTAGAAATATATAATACGAACGACGCCCTCAATATATATATATATATATATATATATATATATATATATATATATATATATATATATATTGAGGAGGATGCAGAAACACCCGGAGAAAGCCACTGGTCATGTACGGGGCACTACAACTCACACTCCTCGCCATGCCGGGAAACGAACCCGAGTCGCCAGCGGAGAAGGCCGAGCGTTTTACCCCTCGACTGTCCAGGCCCCTAAAGGTCTACAGACTTGTCTTGCTGACGCCCACTCTAAGGGCAATTTGTTTAAGTTTTGGTATTGAAACATTATTTGAAACGATCTCGGTGTCATATGGTATTACTTGGAGCCAAAGAAGAAATTAAGGCTTTATACAGTATATCCATTATCGCCCTTACAGTGTATGCATGTGTGCCTTGCTCTCTGTTCAACTTGTTTGGTCCTCATAAGGGGAGGTAATATATGTATACGTTGAAGGTGCCCATTCACCTACCTTCTCAAAAAGAATATGTATGATTTCTGGCTTCCTCCGTGTATATATTAATCATCTAAGGGTAATCTTGATTGTTTTAAATTCTTATAAGGCCTTCGTGAAGGATGTATATGAACCTGTTTATCAACAACTTGTCTGTGAACACAGCAATGTTGACAAACGGGAAAACATGGAACCTAAGGTGGTAGGTTGCATATTTCCTGAGGTAGATTGATCACTTGCCCCATACCGCCATTTCTTGCAGGTACAGGATTTTCTGACTTTCCATTAGATGCCCTCGTCGAATTTGTTTTGATTATTTAGGCAGACCCCGACATATTATAAACACGTTGTGATAAGGCCCCTTTAACGCTGCTTCCTTGGTTGAATGATGGGTTGGTGTCAATATAAGGTTAACTGCTGAAGAATTATTCACTGATATTTTGTCGGAATATTTGACTGTGGTACAGTAAAACCCCTCCGTCCGTTGTCCTGAATAGCGGGGTGTCCGCACCACGGGATTTCACTGTATTGATTACATAGGTTACAGCTGGGTAAACATTTGGTTTCCAGCTCTTATTCTTATATTCCTTCATCACCGTTTTTGTCTCTGATTCCTTTGCCTTAGTCTTACATTGGCTAGTCTATAGACTACATGTATACATAACTGAAACTTAATGTTTGCAAAAACACTAATATAGTTTGCTCAATACCTGAGGTTTCATCTTAATTTGGTAATTTATCAGTCAGTTGTGTAAAAATGGTAATGTCTGTATGCATTGTGTTATGGTTTCAGTATGCACATTGTTTAATTCACATTTTAAATGAAGACTCATAATGGTATACATTGTATTTTTCATGTGTAAAAAATCGTTAAAGTTAGGAACATTGAACATCTAAATGTTATGTATTTAGAAACATTCACTGGATAAAAATTATGATTTCCACATACAGTTGCTCATTCTTCATCAAGAGGGTGAAACATTGAAATAAGCTAAAACAGGCACAGATAATAATAAGCTAAAACAGACACAGATAATAATAAGCTAAAACAGGCACAGATAATAATTAGCTAAAACAGGCACAGATAATAATAAGCAAAAGCAAGCACAGATAATAATAAGCTAAAACAGGCACAGATTATATTAAGTTAAAACAGGCACAGATAATAATAAGCTAAAACAGGCACAGATTATATTAAGTTAAAACAGGCACAGATAATAATAAGCTAAAATAGGCACAGATAATAATAAGCTAAAAGAGGCACAGATAATAATAAGTTAAAACAGACACAAATAATAATAAGCTAAAACAGGCACAGATAATAATTAGCAAAAACAGGCACAGATAATAATAAGCAAAAGCAAGCACAGATAATATTAAGCTAAAACAGGCACAGATTATATTAAGTTAAAACAGGCGCAGATAATAATAAGCTAAAACAGGCACAGATTATATTAAGTTAAAACAGGCACAGATAATAATAAGCTAAAACAGGCACAGATTATATTAAGTTAAAACAGGCACAGATAATAACAAGCTAAAACAGGCACAGATAATAATTAGCTAAAACAGGCACAGATAATAATAAGCAAAAGCAAGCACAGATAATGATAAGCTAAAACACGCACAGATAATAATAAGCTAAAACAGGCACAGATAATAATAAGCTAAAACAGACACAGATAATAATAAGCTAAAACAGACACAGATAATAATAAGCTAAAACAGACACAGATAATAATAAGCTAAAACAGGCACAGATAATAATAAGCTAAAACAGACACAGATAATAATAAGCTAAAACAGGCACAGATAATAATAAGCTAAAACAGACACAGATAATAATAAGCTAAAACAGGCACAGATAATAATAAGCTAAAACAGGCACAGATAATAATAAGCTAAAACAGGCACAGAAAATAATAAGCTAAAACAGGCACAGATAATAATAAGCTAAATCAGACACAGATAATAATAAGCTAAAACAGGCACAGATAATAATAAGCTAAAACAGGCACAGATAATAATAAGCTAAAACAGGCACAGATAATAATAAGCTAAAACAGACACAGATAATAATAAGCTAAAACAGGCACATATAATAATAAGCTAAAACAGGCACAGATAATAATAAGCTAAAACAGGCACAGATAATAATAAGCTAATACAGGCACAGATAATAATAAGCTAAAACAGGCACAGATAATAATAAGCTAAAACAGACACAGATAATAATAAGCTAAAACAGGCACAGATAATAATAAGCTAAAACAGGCACAGATAATAATAAGCTAAAACAGGCACAGAAAATAATAAGTTAAAACAGGCACAGATAATAATAAGCTAAAACAGACACAGATAATAATAAGCTAAAACAGGCACAGATAATAATAAGCTAAAACAGGCACAGATAATAATAAGCTAAAACAGGCACAGATAATAATAGGCTAAAACAGGCACAGATAATAATAATCTAAAACAGGCACAGATAATGATAAGCTAAAACAGGCACAGATAATAATAGGCTAAAACAGGCACAGATAATAATAATATTCTAAAACAGGCACAGATGATAATAAGCTAAAACAGGCACAGATAATAATAAGCTAAAACAGGCACAGATGATAATAAGCTAAAACAGGCACAGATAATAATAAGCTAAAACAGGCACAGATAATAATAAGCTAAAACAGGCACAGATAATAATAAGCTAAAACAGACACAGATAATAATAAGCTAAAACAGGCACAGATTATATTAAGTTAAAAGAGACACAGATAATAATAAGCTAAAACAGGCACAGATAATAATAAGCTAAAACAGGCACAGATAATAATAAGTTAAAACAGGCACAGATAATAATAAGCTAAAACAGGCACAGATAATAATAAGCTAAAACAGGCACAGATAATAATAAGCAAAAGCAGGCACAGATAATAATAAGCTAAAACAGGCACAGATAATAATAAGCTAAAACAGACACAGATAATAATAAGCTAAAACAGGCACAGATAATAATAAGCTAAAACAGGCACAGATAATAATAAGCTAAAACAGACACAGATAATAATAAGCTAAAACAGACACAGATAATAATAAGCTAAAACAGGCACAGATAATAATAAGCTAAAACAGGCACAGATAATAATAGGCCAAAACAGGCACAGATAATAATAAGCCAAAACAGGCACAGATAATAAAAAGCTAAAACAGGCACAGATAATAATAAGCTTAAACAGGCACAGATAATAATAAGCTAAAACAGACACAGATAATAATAAGCTAAAACAGGCACAGATAATAATAAGCTAAAACAGGCACAGATAATAATAGGCTAAAACAGGCACAGATAATAATAAGCTAAAACAGGCACAGATGATAATAGGCTAAAACAGGCACAGATAATAATAAGCTAAAACAGACACAGATAATGATAAGCTAAAACAGGCACAGATAATGATAAGCTAAAACAGACACAGATAATAATAAGCTAAAACAGGCACAGATAATAATAAGCTAAAACAGGCACAGATAATAATAAGCTAAAACAGGCACAGGTAATAATAAGCTAAAACAGGCACAGATAATAATAAGCTAAAACAGGCATAGATAATAATAAGCTAAAACAGGCACAGATAATAATAAGCTAAAACAGGGACAGATAATAATAGGCTAAAACAGGCACAGATAATAATAAGCTAAAACAGGCACAGATAATAATAAGCTAAAACAGGCACAGATAATAATAAGCTAAAACAGGCACAGATAATAATAAGCTAAAACAGACACAGATAATAATAAGCTAAAGAAGGCACAGATAATAATAAGCTAAAACAGACACAGATAATAATAAGCTAAAGAAGGAACAGATAATAATAAGCTAAAACAGGCACAGATAATAATAAGCTAAAACAGACACAGATAATAATAAGCTAAAACAGGCACAGATAATAATAAGCTAAAACAGACACAGATAATAATAAGCTAAAACAGACACAGATAATAATAAGCTAAAACAGACACAGATAATAATAAGCTAAAACAGGCACAGATAATAATAAGCTAAAACAGGCACAGATAATAATAAGCTAAAACAGGCACAGATAATAATAAGCTAAAACAGACACAGATAATAATAAGCTAAAACAGGCACAGATAATAATAAGCTAAAACAGGCACAGATAATAATAAGCTAAAACAGGCACAGATAATAATAAGCTAAAACAGACACAGATAATAATAAGCAAAACAGGCACAGATTATATTAAGTTAAAACAGGCACAGATAATAATAAGCTAAAACAGGCACAGATAATAATAAGCAAAAGCAGGCACAGATAATAATAAGCAAAAACAGACACAGATAATAATAAGCTAAAACAGGCACAGATAATAATAAGCTAAAACAGAAACAGATAATAATAAGCCTAAACAGGCACAGATAATAATAAGTTAAAACAGGCACAGATAATAATAAGCTAAAACAGGCACAGATAATAATAAGCTAAAACAGGCACAGATAAATAATAAGCTAAAACAGGCACAGATAATAATAAGTTAAAACAGGCACAGATAATAAAAAGCTAAAACAGGCAAAGATAATAATAAGCTAAAACAGGCACAGATAATAATAAGCTAAAACAGACACAGATAATAATAAGCTATAACAGGCACAGATAATAATAAGCTAAAACAGACACAGATAATAATAAGCTAAAACAGAAACAGATAATAATAAGCTAAAACAGGCACAGATAATAATAAGCTTAAACAGGCACAGATAATAATAAGCTAAAACAGACACAGATAATAATAAGCTAAAACAGACACAGATAATAATAAGCTAAAACAGGCACAGATAATAATAAGCTAAAACAGACACAGATAATAATAAGCTAAAACAGGCACAGATAATAATAAGCTAAAACAGGCACAGATAATAATAAGCTAAAACAGGCACAGATAATAATAAGCTAAAACAGACACAGATAAAAATAAGCTAAAACAGACACAGATAATAATAAGCTAAAACAGGCACAGATAATAATAAGCTAAAACAGACACAGATAATAATAAGCAAAAGCAAGCACAGATAATAATAAGCTAAAACAGACACAGATAATAATAAGCTAAAACAGACACAGATAATAATAAGCTAAAACAGGCACAGATAATAATAAGCTGAAACAGACACAAATAAAAATAAGCTAAAACAGACACAGAAAATAATAAGCTAAAACAGACACAGATAATAATAAGCTAAAACAGGCACAGATAATAATAAGCTAAAACAGACACAGATAATAATAAGCTAAAACAGACACAGATAATAATAAGCTAAAACAGGCACAGATAATAATAGGCTAAAACAGGCACAGATAATAATAAGCTAAAACAGGCACAGATAATAATAAGCTAAAACAGGCACAGATAATAATAGGCTAAAACAGGCACAGATAATAATAAGCTAAAACAGGCACAGATGATAATAAGCTAAAACAGGCACAGATAATAATAAGCTAAAACAGGCACAGATGATAAGAAGCTAAAACAGGCACAGATAATAATAAGCTAAAACAGGCACAGATAATAATAAGCTAAAACAGGCACAGATAATAATAAGCTAAAACAGACACAGATAATAATAAGCTAAAACAGGCACAGATTATATTAAGTTAAAACAGGCACAGATAATCATAAGCTAAAACAGGCACAGATAATAATAAGCTAAAAAAGGCACAGATAATAATAAGTTAAAACAGGCACAGATAATAATAAGCTAAAACAGGCACAGATAATAATAAGCTAAAACAGGCACAGATAATAATAAGCAAAAGCAAGCACAGATAATAATAAGCTAAAACAGGCACAGATAATAATAAGCTAAAACAGACACAGATAATAATAAGCTAAAACAGGCACAGATAATAATAAGCTAAAACAGGCACAGATAATAATAAGCTAAAACAGACACAGATAATAATAAGCTAAAACAGACACAGATAATAATAAGCTAAAACAGGCACAGTTAATAATAAGCTAAAACAGGCACAGATAATAATAAGCTAAAACAGGCACAGATAATAATAAGCCAAAACAGGCACAGATAATAAAAAGCTAAAACAGGCACAGATAATAATAAGCTAAAACAGACACAGGTAATAATAAGCTTAAACAGACACAGATAATAATAAGCTAAAACAGGCACAGATAATAATAAGCTAAAACAGACACAGATAATAATAAGCTAAAACAGACACAGATAATAATAAGCTAAAACAGACACAGATAATAATAAGCTAAAACAGGCACAGATCATAATAAGCTAAAACAGGCACAGATAATAATAAGCTAAAACAGACACAGATAATAATAAGCTAAAACAGGCACAGATAATAATAAGCTAAAACAGGCACGGATAATAATAAGCTAAAACAGGCACAGATAATAATAGGCTAAAACAGGCACAGATAATAATAAGCTAAAACAGGCACAGATAATAATAAGCTAAAACAGGCACAGATAATAATAAGCTAAAACAGACACAGATAATAATAAGCAAAACAGGCACAGATTATATTAAGTTAAAACAGGCACAGATAATAATAAGCTAAAACAGGCACAGATAATAATAAGCAAAAGCAGGCACAGATAATAATAAGCAAAAACAGGCACAGATAATAATAAGCTAAAACAGGCACAGATAATAATAAGCTAAAACAGGCACAGATAATAATAAGCTAAAACAGGCACAGATAATAATAAGCTAAAACAGACACAGATAATAATAAGCTAAAACAGGCACAGATAATAATAAGCCAAAACAGGCACAGATAATAATAAGCTAAAACAGGCACAGATAATAATAGGCCAAAACAGGCACAGATAATAATAAGCCAAAACAGGCACAGATAATAAAAAGCTAAAACAGGCACAGATAATAATAAGCTAAAACAGGCACAGATAATAATAAGCCAAAACAGGCACAGATAATAATAAGCTAAAACAGGCACAGATAATAATAAGCCAAAACAGGCACAGATAATAAAAAGCTAAAACAGGCACAGATAATAATAAGCTAAAACAGACACAGATAATAATAAGCTAAAACAGGCACAGATAATAATAAGCTAAAACAGGCACAGATAATAATAGGCTAAAACAGGCACAGATAATAATAAGCTAAAACAGGCACAGATGATAAAAGGCTAAAACAGGCACAGATAATAATAAGCTAAAACAGACACAGATAATGATAAGCTAAAACAGGCACAGATAATGATAAGCTAAAACAGGCACAGATAATAAAAAGCTAAAACAGGCACAGATAATGATAAGCTAAAACAGACACAGATAATAATAAGCTAAAACAGGCACAGATAATAATAAGCTAAAACAGGCACAGATAATAATAAGCTAAAACAGGCACAGATAATAATAAGTTAAAACAGGCACAGATAATAATAAGCTAAAACAGGCACAGATAATAATAAGCTAAAACAGGCACAGATAATAATAAGCTAAAACAGGCACAGATAATAATAAGCTAAAACAGGCACAGATAATAATAAGCTAAAACAGACACAGATAATAATAAGCTAAAACAGGCACAGATAATAATAAGCTAAAACAGGCACAGATAATAATAAGCTAAAACAGGCACAGATAATAATAAGTTAAAACAGGCACAGATAATAATAAGCTAAATCAGACACAGATAATAATAAGCTAAAACAGGCACAGATAATAATAAGCTAAAACAGGCACAGATAATAATAAGCTAAAACAGGCACAGATAATAATAAGCTAAAACAGGCACAGATAATAATAAGTTAAAACAGGCACAGATAATAATGAGCTAAAACAGGCACAGATAATAATAAGTTAAAACAGGCACAGATAATAATAAGCTAAAACAGGCACAGATAATAATAAGCTAAAACAGGCACAGATAATAATAAGCTAAAACAGGCACAGATAATAATAAGCTAAAACAGGCACAGATAATAATAAGCTAAAACAGACACAGATAATAATAAGCTAAAGAAGGCACAGATAATAATAAGCTAAAACAGACACAGATAATAATAAGCTAAAGAAGGCACAGATAATAATAAGCTAAAACAGGCACAGATAATAATAAGCTAAAACAGACACAGATAATAATAAGCTAAAACAGGCACAGATAATAATAAGCTAAAACAGACACAGATAATAATAAGCTAAAACAGACACAGATAATAATAAGCTAAAACAGACACAGATAATAATAAGCTAAAACAGACACAGATAATAATAAGCTAAAACAGGCACAGATAATAATAAGCTAAAACAGGCACAGATAATAATAAGCTAAAACAGGCACAGATAATAATAAGCTAAAACAGGCACAGATAATAATAAGCTAAAACAGGCACAGATAATAATAAGCTAAAACAGGCACAGATAATAATAAGCTAAAACAGACACAGATAATAATAAGCTAAAACAGACACAGATAATAATAAGCTAAAACAGACACAGATAATAATAAGCTAAAACAGACACAGATAATAATAAGCTAAAACAGACACAGATAATAATAAGCTAAAACAGGCACAGATAATAATAAGCTAAAACAGGCACAGATAATAATAAGCTAAAACAGGCACAGATAATAATAAGCTAAAACAGGCACAGATAATAATAAGCTAAAACAGGCACAGATAATAATAAGCTAAAACAGGCACAGATAATAATAAGCTAAAACAGGCACAGATAATAATAAGCTAAAACAGGCACAGATAATAATAAGCTAAAACAGGCACAGATAATAATAAGCTAAAACAGGCACAGATAATAATAAGCTAAAACAGGCATAGATAATAATAAGCTAAAACAGGCACGGATAATAATAAGCTAAAACAGGCACAGATAATAATAGGCTAAAACAGGCACAGATAATAATAGGCTAAAACAGGCACAGATGATAATAGGCTAAAACAGGCACAGATAATAATAAGCTAAAACAGGCACAGATAATAATAAGCTAAAACAGGCACAGATAATAATAAGCTAAAACAGGCACAGATAATAATAAGCTTAAACAGGCACAGATAATAATAAGCTAAAACAGGCACAGATAATAATAAGCTAAAACAGGCACAGATAATAATAAGCCAAAACAGGCACAGATAATAATAAGCTAAAACAGGCACAGATAATAATAAGCTAAAACAGACACAGATAATAATAAGCTAAAACAGGCACAGATTATATTAAGTTAAAACAGGCACAGATAATAATAAGCTAAAACAGGCACAGATAATAATAAGTTAAAAAAGGCACAGATAATAATAAGCTAAAACAGGCACAGATAATAATCAGCTAAAACAGGCACAGATAATAATAAGCTAAAACAGGCACAGATAATAATAATCAAAAGCAAGCACAGATAATAATAAGCTAAAACAGGCACAGATAATAATAAGCTATAACAGGCACAGATAATAATAAGCTAAAACAGGCACAGATAATAATAAGCTAAAACAGACACAGATTATATTAAGTTAAAACAGGCGCAGATAATAATAAGCTAAAACAGACACAGATAATAATAAGCTAAAACAGACACAGATAATAATAATCTAAAACAGGCACAGATAATAATAAGCTAAAACAGACACAGATAATAATAAACTAAAACAGACCCAGATAATAATAAGCTAAAACAGACACAGATAATAATCAGCTAAAACAGGCAGAGATAATAATAAGCTAAAATAGGCACAGATAATAATAAGCTAAAACAGGCAGAGATAATAATAAGCTAAAACAGGCACAGATAATAATAAGCTAAAACAGGCACAGATAATAATAAGCTAAAACAGAAACAGATAATAATAAGCCTAAACAGGCACAGATAATAATAAGCTAAAACAGGCACAGATAATAATAAGCTAAAACAGGCACAGATAATAATAAGCTAAAACAGGCACAGATAAATAATAAGCTAAAACAGGCACAGATAATAATAAGTTAAAACAGGCACAGATAATAAAAAGCTAAAACAGACACAGATAATAATCAGCTAAAACAGGCACAGATAATAATAAGCTAAAACAGACACAGATAATAATAAGCTAAAACAGACACAGATAATAATAAGCTAAAACAGACACAGATAATAATCAGCTAAAAGCAAGCACAGATAATAATAAGCTAAAACAGGCAAAGATAATAATAAGCTAAAACAGGCACAGATAATAATAAGCTAAAACAGACACAGATAATAATAAGCTATAACAGGCACAGATAATAATAAGCTAAAACAGACACAGATAATAATAAGCTAAAACAGACACAGATAATAAAAAGCTAAAACAGGCACAGATAATAATAAGCTAAAACAGGCACAGATAGGAATAAGCTAAAACAGGCACAGATAATAATAAGCTAAAACAGGCACAGATAATAATAAGCTAAAACAGGCACAGAAAATAATAAGCTAAAACAGACACAGATAATAATAAGCTAAAACAGACACAGATAATAATAAGCTAAAACAGACACAGATAATAATAAGCTAAAACAGACACAGATAATAATAAGCTAAAACAGACACAGATAATAATAAGCAAAAGCAAGCACAGATAATAATAAGCTAAAACAGACACAGATAATAATAAGCTAAAACAGACACAGATAATAATAAGCTAAAACAGGCAAAGATAATAATAAGCTGAAACAGGCACAGATAATAATAAGCTAAAACAGACACAGATAATAATAAGCTAAAACAGACACAGATAATAATAAGCTAAAACAGGCACAGATAATAAAAAGCTAAAACCGGCACAGATAATAATAAGCTAAAACCGGCACAGATAATAATCAGCTAAAACAGACACAGATAATAATAAGCTAAAACCGGCACAGATAATAATAAGCTAAAACAGGCACAGATAATAATAAGCTAAAACAGACACAGATAATAATAAGCTAAAACAGGCACAGATAATAATAAGCTAAAAAAGACACAGATAATAATAAGCTAAAACCGGCACAGATAATAATAAGCTAAAACAGACACAGAAAATAATAAGCTAAAACAGGCACAGATAATAATAAGCTAAAACAGGCACAGATAATAATAAGCTAAAACAGACACAGATAATAATAAGCTAAAACAGACACAGATAATAATAAGCTAAAACAGACACAGATAATAATAAGCTTAAACAGACACAGATAATAATAAGCTAAAACAGACACAGATAATAATAAGCTAAAACAGGCACAGATAATAATAAGCTAAAACAGGCACAGATAATAAAAAGCTAAAACAGGCACAGATAATAATAAGCTAAAACAGGCACAGATAATAATAAGCTAAAACAGGCACAGATAATAATAAGCTAAAACAGGCACAGATAATAATAAGCTAAAACAGGCACATATAATAATAAGCTAAAACAGGCATAGATAATAATAAGTTAAAACAGGCACAGATAATAATAAGCTAATACAGGCACAGATAATAATAAGCTAAAACAGGCACAGATAATAATAAGCTAAAACAGACACAGATAATAATAAGCTAAAACAGGCACAGATAATAATAAGCTAAAACAGGCACAGATAATAATAGGCTAAAACAGGCACAGATAATAATAAGCTAAAACAGGCACAGATGATAATAAGCTAAAACAGGCACAGATAATAATAAGCTAAAACAGGCACAGATGATAAGAAGCTAAAACAGGCACAGATAATAATAAGCTAAAACAGGCACAGATAATAATAAGCTAAAACAGGCACAGATAATAATAAGCTAAAACAGACACAGATAATAATAAGCTAAAACAGGCACAGATTATATTAAGTTAAAACAGGCACAGATAATCATAAGCTAAAACAGGCACAGATAATAATAAGCTAAAAAAGGCACAGATAATAATAAGTTAAAACAGGCACAGATAATAATAAGCTAAAACAGGCACAGATAATAATAAGCTAAAACAGACACAGATAATAATAAGCAAAAGCAAGCACAGATAATAATAAGCTAAAACAGGCACAGATAATAATAAGCTAAAACAGACACAGATAATAATAAGCTAAAACAGGCACAGATAATAATAAGCTAAAACAGGCACAGATAATAATAAGCTAAAACAGACACAGATAATAATAAGCTAAAACAGACACAGATAATAAAAAGCTAAAACAGGCACAGATAATAATAAGCTAAAACAGGCACAGATAGGAATAAGCTAAAACAGGCACAGATAATAATAAGCTAAAACAGGCACAGATAATAATAAGCTAAAACAGGCACAGAAAATAATAAGCTAAAACAGACACAGATAATAATAAGCTAAAACAGACACAGATAATAATAAGCTAAAACAGACACAGATAATAATAAGCTAAAACAGACACAGATAATAATAAGCTAAAACAGACACAGATAATAATAAGCAAAAGCAAGCACAGATAATAATAAGCTAAAACAGACACAGATAATAATAAGCTAAAACAGACACAGATAATAATAAGCTAAAACAGGCAAAGATAATAATAAGCTGAAACAGGCACAGATAATAATAAGCTAAAACAGACACAGATAATAATAAGCTAAAACAGACACAGATAATAATAAGCTAAAACAGGCACAGATAATAAAAAGCTAAAACCGGCACAGATAATAATAAGCTAAAACCGGCACAGATAATAATCAGCTAAAACAGACACAGATAATAATAAGCTAAAACCGGCACAGATAATAATAAGCTAAAACAGGCACAGATAATAATAAGCTAAAACAGACACAGATAATAATAAGCTAAAACAGGCACAGATAATAATAAGCTAAAAAAGACACAGATAATAATAAGCTAAAACCGGCACAGATAATAATAAGCTAAAACAGACACAGAAAATAATAAGCTAAAACAGGCACAGATAATAATAAGCTAAAACAGGCACAGATAATAATAAGCTAAAACAGACACAGATAATAATAAGCTAAAACAGACACAGATAATAATAAGCTAAAACAGACACAGATAATAATAAGCTTAAACAGACACAGATAATAATAAGCTAAAACAGACACAGATAATAATAAGCTAAAACAGGCACAGATAATAATAAGCTAAAACAGGCACAGATAATAAAAAGCTAAAACAGGCACAGATAATAATAAGCTAAAACAGGCACAGATAATAATAAGCTAAAACAGGCACAGATAATAATAAGCTAAAACAGGCACAGATAATAATAAGCTAAAACAGGCACATATAATAATAAGCTAAAACAGGCATAGATAATAATAAGTTAAAACAGGCACAGATAATAATAAGCTAATACAGGCACAGATAATAATAAGCTAAAACAGGCACAGATAATAATAAGCTAAAACAGACACAGATAATAATAAGCTAAAACAGGCACAGATAATAATAAGCTAAAACAGGCACAGATAATAATAGGCTAAAACAGGCACAGATAATAATAAGCTAAAACAGGCACAGATGATAATAAGCTAAAACAGGCACAGATAATAATAAGCTAAAACAGGCACAGATGATAAGAAGCTAAAACAGGCACAGATAATAATAAGCTAAAACAGGCACAGATAATAATAAGCTAAAACAGGCACAGATAATAATAAGCTAAAACAGACACAGATAATAATAAGCTAAAACAGGCACAGATTATATTAAGTTAAAACAGGCACAGATAATCATAAGCTAAAACAGGCACAGATAATAATAAGCTAAAAAAGGCACAGATAATAATAAGTTAAAACAGGCACAGATAATAATAAGCTAAAACAGGCACAGATAATAATAAACTAAAACAGGCACAGATAATAATAAGCAAAAGCAAGCACAGATAATAATAAGCTAAAACAGGCACAGATAATAATAAGCTAAAACAGACACAGATAATAATAAGCTAAAACAGGCACAGATAATAATAAGCTAAAACAGGCACAGATAATAATAAGCTAAAACAGACACAGATAATAATAAGCTAAAACAGACACAGATAATAATAAGCTAAAACAGGCACAGATAATAATAAGCTAAAACAGGCACAGATAATAATAAGCTAAAACAGGCACAGATAATAATAAGCCAAAACAGGCACAGATAATAAAAAGCTAAAACAGGCACAGATAATAATAAGCTAAAACAGACACAGGTAATAATAAGCTTAAACAGACACAGATAATAATAAGCTAAAACAGGCACAGATAATAATAAGCTAAAACAGACACAGATAATAATAAGCTAAAACAGACACAGATAATAATAAGCTAAAACAGACACAGATAATAATAAGCTAAAACAGGCACAGATCATAATAAGCTAAAACAGGCACAGATAATAATAAGCTAAAACAGACACAGATAATAATAAGCTAAAACAGGCACAGATAATAATAAGCTAAAACAGGCACGGATAATAATAAGCTAAAACAGGCACAGATAATAATAGGCTAAAACAGGCACAGATAATAATAAGCTAAAACAGGCACAGATGATAATAGGCTAAAACAGGCACAGATAATAATAAGCTAAAACAGGCACAGATAATAATAAGCTAAAACAGGCACAGATAATAATAAGCTAAAACAGGCACAGATAATAATAAGCTTAAACAGGCACAGATAATAATAAGCTAAAACAGGCACAGATAATAATAAGCTAAAACAGGCACAGATAATAATAAGCTAAAACAGGCACAGATAATAATAAGCTAAAACAGGCACAGATAATAATAAGCTAAAACAGACACAGATAATAATAAGCAAAACAGGCACAGATTATATTAAGTTAAAACAGGCACAGATAATAATAAGCTAAAACAGGCACAGATAATAATAAGTTAAAAAAGGCACAGATAATAATAAGTTGAAACAGGCACAGATAATAATCAGCTAAAACAGGCACAGATAATAATAAGCTAAAACAGGCACAGATAATAATAATCAAAAGCAAGCACAGATAATAATAAGCTAAAACAGGCACAGATAATAATAAGCTATAACAGGCACAGATAATAAAAAGCTAAAACAGGCACAGATAATAATAAGCTAAAACAGGCACAGATAATAATAAGTTAAAACAGGCACAGATAATAATAAGCTAAAACAGGCACAGATAATAATAAGCTAAAACAAGCACAGATAATAATAAGCTAAAACAGGCACAGATAATAATAAGCTAAAACAGACACAGATAATAATAAGCTAAAACAGGCACAGATAATAATAAGCTAAAACAGGCACAGATAATAATAAGCTAAAACAGGCACAGATAATAATAAGCTAAAACAGGCACAGATAATAATAAGTTAAAACAGGCACAGATAATAATAAGCTAAAACAGGCACAGATAATAATAAGCTAAAACAGACACAGATAATAATAAGCTAAAACAGGCACAGATAATAAAAAGCTAAAACAGGCACAGATAATAATAAGCTAAAACAGACACAGATAAAAATAAGCTAAAACAGACACAGATAATAATAAGCTAAAACAGGCACAGATAATAATAAGCTAAAATAGACACAGATAATAATAAGCAAAAGCAAGCACAGATAATAATAAGCTAAAACAGACACAGATAATAATAAGCTAAAACAGACACAGATAATAATAAGCTAAAACAGGCACAGATAATAATAAGCTGAAACAGACACAGATAATAATAAGCTAAAACAGACACAGATAATAATAAGCTAAAACAGACACAGATAATAATAAGCTAAAACAGGCACAGATAATAAAAAGCTAAAACCGGCACAGATAATAATAAGCTAAAACCGGCACAGATAATAATCAGCTAAAACAGACACAGATAATAATAAGCTAAAACCGGCACAGATAATAATAAGCTAAAACAGGCACAGATAATAATAAGCTAAAACAGACACAGATAATAATAAGCTAAAACAGGCACAGATAATAATAAGCTAAAAAAGACACAGATAATAATAAGCTAAAACAGGCACAGATAATAATAAGTTAAAAAAGGCACAGATAATAATAAGTTAAAACAGGCACAGATAATAATCAGCTAAAACAGGCACAGATAATAATAAGCTAAAACAGGCACAGATAATAATAATCAAAAGCAAGCACAGATAATAATAAGCTAAAACAGGCACAGATAATAATAAGCTATAACAGGCACAGATAATAATAAGCTAAAACAGGCACAGATAATAATAAGCTAAAACAGGCACAGATAATAATAAGTTAAAACAGGCACAGATAATAATAAGCTAAAACAGGCACAGATAATAATAAGCTAAAACAAGCACAGATAATAATAAGCTAAAACAGGCACAGATAATAATAAGCTAAAACAGACACAGATAATAATAAGCTAAAACAGGCACAGATAATAATAAGCTAAAACAGGCACAGATAATAATAAGCTAAAACAGGCACAGATAATAATAAGCTAAAACAGGCACAGATAATAATAAGTTAAAACAGGCACAGATAATAATAAGCTAAAACAGGCACAGATAATAATAAGCTAAAACAGACACAGATAATAATAAGCTAAAACAGGCACAGATAATAAAAAGCTAAAACAGGCACAGATAATAATAAGCTAAAACAGACACAGATAAAAATAAGCTAAAACAGACACAGATAATAATAAGCTAAAACAGGCACAGATAATAATAAGCTAAAATAGACACAGATAATAATAAGCAAAAGCAAGCACAGATAATAATAAGCTAAAATAGACACAGATAATAATAAGCTAAAACAGACACAGATAATAATAAGCTAAAACAGGCACAGATAATAATAAGCTGAAACAGACACAGATAATAATAAGCTAAAACAGACACAGATAATAATAAGCTAAAACAGACACAGATAATAATAAGCTAAAACAGGCACAGATAATAAAAAGCTAAAACCGGCACAGATAATAATAAGCTAAAACCGGCACAGATAATAATCAGCTAAAACAGACACAGATAATAATAAGCTAAAACCGGCACAGATAATAATAAGCTAAAACAGGCACAGATAATAATAAGCTAAAACAGACACAGATAATAATAAGCTAAAACAGGCACAGATAATAATAAGCTAAAAAAGACACAGATAATAATAAGCTAAAACCGGCACAGATAATAATAAGCTAAAACAGACACAGAAAATAATAAGCTAAAACAGGCACAGATAATAATAAGCTAAAACAGGCACAGATAATAATAAGCTAAAACAGACACAGATAATAATAAGCTAAAACAGACACATATAATAATAAGCTAAAACAGACACAGATAATAATAAGCTTAAACAGACACAGATAATAATAAGCTAAAACAGACACAGATAATAATAAGCTAAAACAGACACAGATAATAATAAGCTAAAACAGACACAGATAATAATAAGCTAAAACAGACACAGATAATAATAAGCTAAAGCAGACACAGATAATAATAATCTAAATCAGGCACAGATAATAATAAGCTAAAACAGACACAGATAATAATAAACTAAAACAGACCCAGATAATAATAAGCTAAAACAGACACAGATAATAATAAGCTAAAACAGGCAGAGATAATAATAAGCTAAAACAGGCACAGATAATAATAAGCTAAAACAGAAACAGATAATAATAAGCTAAAACAGGCACAGATAATAATAAGCTAAAACAGGCACAGATAATAATAAGCTAAAACAGAAACAGATAATAATAAGCCTAAACAGGCACAGATAATAATAAGCTAAAACAGGCACAGATAATAATAAGCTAAAACAGGCACAGATAATAATAAGCTAAAACAGGCACAGATAAATAATAAGCTAAAACAGGCACAGATAATTATAAGTTAAAACAGGCACAGATAATAAAAAGCTAAAACAGACACAGATAATAATCAGCTAAAACAGGCACAGATAATAATAAGCTAAAACAGACACAGATAATAATAAGCTAAAAGCAAGCACAGATAATAATAAGCTAAAACAGGCAAAGATAATAATAAGCTAAAACAGGCACAGATAATAATAAGCTAAAACAGACACAGATAATAATAAGCTATAACAGGCACAGATAATAATAAGCTAAAACAGACACAGATAATAATAAGCTAAAACAGAAACAGATAATAATAAGCTAAAACAGGCACAGATAATAATAAGCTTAAACAGGCACAGATAATAATAAGCTAAAACAGACACAGATAATAATAAGCTAAAACAGACACAGATAATAATAAGCTAAAACAGGCACAGATAATAATAAGCTAAAACAGGCACAGATAATAAAAAGCTAAAACAGGCACAGATAATAATAAGCTAAAACAGGCACAGATAGTAAAAAGCTAAAACAGGCACAGATAATAATAAGCTAAAACAGGCACAGATAGTAATAAGCTAAAACAGGCACAGATAATAATAAGCTAAAACAGGCACAGATAATAATAAGCTAAAACAGGCACAGAAAATAATAAGCTAAAACAGACACAGATAATAATAAGGTAAAACAGACACAGATAATAATAAGCTAAAACAGGCACAGATAATAATAAGCTAAAACAGGCACAGATAATAATAAGCTAAAACAGACACAGATTATAATAAGCTAAAACAGACACTGATAATAATAAGCTAAAACAGACACAGCTAATCATAAGCTAAAAGCAAGCACAGATAATCATAAGCTAAAACAGGCACAGATAATAATAAGCTAAAACAGACACAGATAATAATAAGCTAAAACAGGCACAGCTAATAATAAGCTAAAACAGGCACAGATAATAATAAGCTAAAACAGGCACAGATAATAATAAGCTAAAACAGGCACAGATAATAATAAGCTAAAACAGACACAAATAATAATAAGCTAAAACAGGCACAGATAATAATAGGCTAAAACAGGCACAGATAATAATAAGCTTAAACAGGCACAGATGATAATAAGCTAAAACAGGCACAGATAATAATAAGCTAAAACAGGCACAGATAATAATAAGCTAAAACAGGCACAGATAATAATAAGCTAAAACAGACACAGATAATATTACTTATTTACCCTAATATCAGGTACCCATGCTAGTTTTTTTTATTTTTTGTATTTGTATAATAATATATATAAATTATATAAATTAATATATGTAAGCTTTGCAGAGCTTACTGATAAAATCCATGTGTGTTTTCAGTGAAAAAGTGTTGATTATGTTTTACCTAAATAGGAAGATATCACCAACTGCCTTCTGCGTCACGCATACATGGTCACGAAAGCCACGTTCACTGAGGTTTAATACGCACGACCAGTCAAGGTTTGATAAACAAGATCAGAGGTCAAGGCAGCCATCACCAGTTTTCTTATCGTTGGTCTTTCGAAGAACACAGTGAGTTTTTAACTTTACATCTATTCCTCAGATATATATATATATATATATATATATATATATATATATATATATATACATGTGTGTGTATGTATATGTATATATATACATATATATATATATATATATATATATATATATATATATATATATATATGGCCAATTCTCATGAATCGTCGACAATGCGAGGATCCGAATGTAAAAATATTTTCTTCTTAGACTTTCAGTTGTCATATTATTAGGTAGAGTACATTTCAAGGATTCATTTGATAAAACTTGGCACTGTTAACTCATTAAATATTTCCTTTGGTCATCCATGATAATTTCGGTTTATATTTTTCTGTTAAAGGACGTTTACATAACATCTGCATAACCAGGACTCTAATTTTCTAATTTCTATAAAAAATATTTGCAGATAGTTAAATTTTTAGTGTTAGGGTCTTGAGTAAAAAATATTTCCGAAGTCAATGAGCAAAAAAAATTTTTTCAAGATGTCACTTATCGGAGGGACTTTAAAGTTTTTTTCGTAAATTGACTGCTTTAAAAAACAGTGATTTTCTGAGAGTAGGTTCCTCCAGTTCGTGCATGTGAAGAATACTATACAAAATTGACAAATAATTAGCCATAATCAATTGGACCGTGGTATCTGTCGCGGGCCGGGCCCGCCGGTTTTACTCGGCAGACCAGGACATTCTGCTGCTATTACCATGCACTATTGATCTATGTTATTTCGGTTTGTCAGGATGGCCTAATTAAAGTAAACCCAAAGGAAATATTATTTTCTAAGGTAAATTGGTATTTTAGGGGATGAATTATAGAATGCTGGACTTAAATACTTTTCATCAAAGTTGGTAATTATTTAATCGCTCTCACACACATGCCCACACATCATATACTGGTGATCACACAATAATGAAGAAGTCCAAAGTAAGTTTGAATTTTGTTAGAAAACTATATACACATTCTCCTCTAAGGAGGATCTAGCAAACTGCTAGAACATGCTTATTCATATTTACTTTTAATATTTCCAAGGTTACCAATAGTTACAGGGGCACTCAAATACTCTAAATAAATAACAGTCAGTTGACCAATAAATAATATGAGCCTGGTTGTAATGAATTAACTAGCCCACTATTATCAATCAATTTTCACCAGAGTACAACTTTGCAAATATATAGCAGTGTACAGTGACACCTACAGTATTATAATAAAGTAATCATCTTTATATGCACGACCAACATGACTCTGATATCCCATCAGTACCTCAATTCCAGTTTATAATATTAATAGTCAACAGCTTATACTTTTATGGCTAATTCCAGGACACCTCGTAGCACAACTTTCCTGGCCACAGGTGGCACAACTACTTTACTGGCCACAATTACTTTTCTGGTCACAGGTGGCATGACTGGTGGCTCAACTACTTTACTGGCCAAAATTACTTTCCGTGTCACAGGCTGTGGCACACTTTGGGTCACAAGCCGTGGCACAACCTACGTCACAGGCTGTGGCACAACTTTCTGGGCTACAGGTGGCACAACCTGGGTCACAGGCTGTGGCCTAGCTTCCTGGGTCACAGTGGCCATAACTAGGGTATTAATTAGATTTTTGTAAAATGTAAACTTCACTAGTTAAATGACCAATGCCCTTTCAGAATATCTATTCCCATTCATTAAATGCTAGAATGGTCAGGTTCATGGTGTTTCACCTGTGTGGTTTCCGTCAGGAGCTGACGGGACCAAAGTCGTCACCGCTGGGCCTCGTCTCCTTTTATAAGGTCAGGCCTGTGACCGAAACTGGTCACATACCACGTTGTGGCCAAAAAAGAGGTCGCGTACTAAAGTGATTGAAACAAATAGAAAGCTATATATTTTACTCTTAACTAGTGATAGCCTGTAATGACTAAGTAATTACTATTTATAATTAAGAAAAGTGACAATATTTAAGCATCAGTCCTGCCTTAAAGGAGATCAAATACCCCGCCATGCACCCTGCGGTCAACAGCCAATCACAGACGAGTGGGTAAGCCCGTATCACTACGCCGCAAATAGTTCCAAAATGTTGCTAAACAAACGCCGGTCAGCTGATCTTGCAACATGGTTTTCCAAGGGATTAAACGGCTATTTATTGTGCCTGACACATATCATATTACCAAAGAAATAATCTATGAGATCTATTTAATGCCTGATCGTTAAGGCAAAACCAAAAGAACAATGTTTTCCAGGGTTATTTTATTGATTCCCTCAATATCGCTCGAGCCGTGGAAATACAATGTGCTTACATGAATTCATGCCGCCGATCACACATATTACCTGGTTATAGTACTCTGATCTGGTTAAATAATGATAATGCAAGAATTTATTACACTTTAGAATAATTATGATTATGTATAGGATCCCCATTGAGCACAATCATGAACGTTACAGCGCGTAGAAGTTACCGTTAAAAGACAACAATGCCAATGCTGTCAGTGACAGTTGTTTAACATCCGCCGTCACTGTCAACATGTACTTGTGATCGACTGTATTATTAATACAATTAGTGACGACACAATTACTAATAGCTGTACCAATAAAGCAGCAAAAATGCTCTGATTAATACATATACTGTAACCACTTCTAGTTATACCTATTAACTTCCTAAATATTATATTAATCATTATGTTAACATTAGGAACGGTAATGCAGTATGAAAATATAGACAGCCATATAGTTAAATAAGTAGGTAGGCATATGTAGTGAGGGACACGTATGTAACAGTTATTCGTGCATTTTATATATAGAACTACGCCTCGTTAGGTTAACCTTTGAGGTAAACACTACAGTTACATATGTTTTTTTTTATTTTAATTCACTGTGTTTTATTATTTTACATATTTTGTTTTATTATAAGATTCAAATATCTATGTTAATATGCATATCTACCTGTTGCTCATTGCCATTTCTGTGGTTAATTATTAAGTGAAACAAATTTGTCGAGGCACTTTTTCAAATTGGTAGTAAGTGAGAGAAAGGTAAAGGCCATTTCATGTAATCGTTTGCCAATGAACATGCGTAAGCCGGTCTTACTCTCTTATTGTTTCCTACAAGTTCCAAGATAAAGTGGTACACGTTTGGTACATGTGGTACATGGAAATTCGGACCTGTACGTGAATACAAAAGAATAAGTTACACTTAAAAGGTAAATATTTTTGATAATTATTGACTTTTCAGATTATCAGTCAATCATAGTTTTACAGAGAAGTGTACCGGTATTAATATTTACCCCGATTAAATATTTTTTCGGGAATACTTGTATTATTTTTACTTTCTCAGACAGGCAGAGTCATAACATAACACAGACATATAATATAATATTAAAATTTAATATTAAAATTAATATTAAAATTGACTGGTTTTTATGTACCTTACAAAAAGACTTTATAATAAATTATGCAATTTTAGAAGCAACCTGAAAAGTGGAACATGGCTTTAACAAAACATGAATATAACTGAAGAATGGACTGAAAATAGTCCAGTCCGTATACGGAATGACTCACCACAAATTGTAACAGAAATTATTTTATTACCATTCGTCTTAGAAATGCGTCTGGGTGCACATATTAAAGTCTAGATTTTAGAAGCAACCTGAAAAGTGGTAAATGGCTTTAACAAAACATGAATATAACTGGAGAATGGACTGAAAATACTTTTAAAAGTAATTGCATATACAATATTATGTTCTTTAATAGTTACACTTGCTTTTTACCATAGATTAACCCGTAACTTCACGAATGAAAGCCCTTGGTGTAAGAGCAAAATTAAATTCGGGATAAATTAAAGACATAATTCTCAAGAGTGGAAGAACTGGCGTTTAATAATTAAAACGACCGCATTTAAAAATTGGACAACAGATATAAAATTAAGATATTTGTGGAGAAATGACTCCTAACTTTTAATATAAACAATATAACGTGTCCGCTTTCAAAGTCGGAAAATCCATGGTTTTCTCAATTATAATTTCTCAAAATTAACATAAAAAACCACTTGGAAATAGCCATCATATTACCTTTAATATGTTACTCAACTGTTAAGACATCAATTTTATTATTACTCTTGCATAATGTTGTATTTAGAGCTTTCCATGTGGTTTTACCGAGTGCACGTGTGAGGCAAAATATGTCTGTCTTAGTTACTATGACACCATGACACGACACATAGTACTCATAAATATAACAATTGAACTTGATATTAAAAGAAAATTGTTAATGAGCAAGATATCTTGATTGCAGTTACAGAGTTACGTTAATGTACAGTAGGAGAACACTAAATATATTAATAGTAGCAAGATGAAATTAATGATACCAATAATATTAACAATATCTTGATATAAGATTATCGTAATTATATACTAATTTTATACAGATGAGGGGACCTATGGGTCAAGGAGCCCTGCTGAATTTGCCTTTCGCAAAAATATGAAATCCTGGTTAATAGAAAAGAGGGTACAGTTTTTGCTATATTGTTTCACTTGAAAAAGTGAATACTAATGCTAAAACAGTTAGATATTATTATTAATAATTCTGCCCTTTTTCATAGTTCCAAACACATGCGATGTTTCTGGTGCTCGTACATTGTATATGCAATAGTAGAATGTTTTCTGTTTCCCAAAGTTAATTACTATTATTATTTTTATTATTATTATTATAATTATTATTTTATAATTTTTATTATTATTATATATTGTAATTAGTTTGTATTAAAGTTATAATTACATTTCTATATTAATATGTAGGATAAGTATTTCGTGTGCGGATCTTATATTTCATGATTATTTTGATCTTTATGATTTAAAGGGCATGCAGGTCATTCATAAGTATACAGTGAAATCTCGTTGTGTCGAACTCACTTAAGTCGAATACCCCGCTTATGTCGAAGTTAAAGACTCGATATTCCGGACAACTCTAATTAAATTATTACCAAATAAAACCCGCTTGTGTCGAACCTCGGATGTGTCGAAGATTTCTGATGGCCCCCCCCCCCCCCCGACTTCGACACAACGAGGTTTCACTGTATTTAGAATAACTGTATTGTACGCTCCTGCACATTGTATACAAATGATACATTCAGACTCGGTGGTCACCACGCTTTACATTCACAATGATCATTGAGCAGAACGATAGTGTTCACAGTTATATCAGCAATGAACCAGTGACCATGGCTCGAGTGTCAAATACAAAAGTCAGACAAACGTGCAGTTACATAATTATTTTCATATATCAAATTAGAAAGAACTCATTCAGAACTATAAATCTCCATACCTATGGATGCATGCCTCCGCAATCAAGTCTCAAGTACAAGTCTCAGGAACGCTCTGCAGACACACTGGACACCGTCACTCCGATACGCTGGGCGCTCGACCATGACCTGAACAGGTGACTGAGCCACAATGCGCTGTGCATTCACTTATGTTTCTGTCCGTATTGCCAGTTTCTGTCCGGCAAAAGTGACCGTACATTTGTGAAAGTTTTTGGATGACGTTCATGAACCTCAGAAAAAGATGCTGGATCAAAACCAAAAGCTAACTCGCATCTTCCTTGGCCCATTCCCGAAACGGCCTGAAACTTTCATGCTATTCCGTTCATGATTGCATGATTTATGACGTGAACAAACAAACACACACACAACACAGGCACTCACCCTCCTGGTGGAGGCAATTACATAGAAATATGAAGAAACTCATTTAGAATCAGGTTTTATCCACCTGGATCAGTGTATTTCGTTTTCTTTCAGCATAACATCAATGAATATATATTTGCATTAGATCCTAATGTTTTATCATATTCATTTTATACTTTACCGATATTATATATAGTACCAATATAAAAGAAATATAAAAATATAAGTTGATTAATATTGATTAACATAATAATTTATATTTATTATGGCTCATACTTATGCATACATATATACTATTATTTATCAGTTATTCATCATATTTAATAATTTGTTTAAATAAAAAAATTATATTTTATTAAAGTGTACAATGTTCTATCCTTGAATCAAAAATACAAAATTATGCAACTTCATGCCAAGTCTCACCGTTTACTTTTAACGATAAATTCTACAAAGGAGGCAAGTAAATAGACGCAGTATCCGGCACTGTAGACACAATGGAGAGAACTGCTTGATTTCTAGTGGTGCCCTGTCTTTGGCCACATAATTTGACATAATCTAATATAATAAAAAAATGCAACATATTATCCAAGTGCAAAGTTAGGAAACCATTAGAGAAAATTTTAAGCGGAAATAACATGTAGCTTAGGGTCAAGGTCACGGGGAGCAGCTAGTTTTCAAAGTCCTTGTGCAGATTGGCTGTTCTGTTTCAGGCACATACTTCGCGGAAATCCAAGCATAAGATTTACTGCCTAGTCCCTAAAATAGTGACATCTATGGACTAAAAAAGAAAGTTTTAGGCAAAATAACGGCTCCAAGCGGAGCTTGTGGCTACCTGCGTATTATCTGGTTTTAATGAACTGGTATTGTTTACAAACATATATTAATACCCAATTTTTTATCTATTTAAGGCTAACTATATGATTTATTTAATAAAATCTGTGTCTTCGCTCGCACACCAATATTTTATATGGAGTGTCTGTTAGCCTCAGAGGGAGGCCTACTACGGAAGCTAGCAAGTTAATAGCTGGTTTCATATACTTTTTTTTTTCTTTTTTTAGGTGAAGCAGAATGGCGTCCATCTTGATGGGCTCGTTAAACATCTGTCATGAAGTCTACTCGTTCCTCGTGTCTGTCGTACAAGCTTCTCACCTGTACTTGAGTGACGACGAAAAATATCGTAAAAAGGAAAAGAGTCCTCGCGGCATAGGGCTGTCTCTTTGTAAACCACTTCCAGAGAAACTACCATCTGCTGTGGAAATCAAGAGAGTCATTCCGAGTGTTTGTTTCCAGCCGACTGTGGCCACTTCTATGTATTATGCAGTGATGGACTTTGTTATAATAGCGTTGACTTATATCGCTATCGTTTACCTACAGGAAGTACCTAATACTTTGTTCAGGGTTGTCACCATGTTGATTTACTGGGGTGTCCAGGGAACGCTGTTCACGGCTGTATTCATCATCGGGCACGATTGCGGGCATGGTTCGTTTTCTCGCTACCCGGTGTTCAATGACATCATTGGTACAATCTGGCACGCATTTCTTCTGGTGCCATACTACATGTTCACGTTGTCGCACCGTCACCACCACAAAAACACCGCAAACATCGACAAAGACGAGGTGTTCTACCCAGAACGAGAAACAGAATCTAGACCAAACCGGAAAGTTCTCCCAGGATTTGGTTTGGGCATTGGCTGGTTTGGATATATGATTTTTGGTTACACACCCCGCGCAGTGGGACATTTCAACCCCTGCAATCTTAGGTACAAGAACCATTTCTTTGGTTGTGTCATGTCTCTCATCGCCTGGTCCTTCATGGCATACCTGCTGGCGGTTTATACCTGGCATCATGGGTTTTTGGCATTATTCTGTTACTATATAGTTCCTCTCTCCATCTTTGGTAGTTATGTTATCATCATTACGTTTCTCCAACACAATGAAATAAACGTCCCATGGTTTTGTGACGAAAAGTGGGATTTCGTCAGAGGTCAGCTTAGTACGGTCGACCGACATTACGGAATTGTCCACCACGTCATCCACTGCATTGGTACACATCAAATGCATCATATGTTTCCAAAAATCCCTCATTATCACCTCGAAGAAGCTACAGCTCATTTCAGAAAAGCTTTTCCAGATCTGGTTCGTGTGTGTGATGAACCAATCATGACATCTTTCTTTCGGGTGTTCAAGAAGTTCAAAACTCAGGGAGTCATCACCCATGGTAAAAAGGTTCATTATTATGAGTAATATATTAGCTTTTGCTATAAATGTTCATCATATATACTCGTAAGAAATTCATTTTATATCAAGCGATTTTTTGCATGTTGCATTTTCATCATTGACACACAAGAAAAACATCACATAGTAATTTTTGTAACAGTTGTCTCCCATCCCTTGTAAGTTCTCTCGTCAGCGTCGTAAGTAGTCGTCTTTAAAAGCTTTAGTTTGATATTAGATGTGCTTCAGTGATATTAACCTTTCTACCGTTGGAACCGAATTTTATCATATTTTATTAGCGTTGATATTATCTGTATATATCTAAACAACAATATATTTTTGCTCAACGGAAAGTATTGCTGCAGGTGCGCCCATTTATTTTATTAATACATATATTTTACCAGGATAGCCTTTGCAGCATGTTCAGCTGTTCTTTTATTGGGTTCTAGAAATATTCACAATGAATTATACATTGACAAAGAGATGTACTTGTAATTTTGTGATTATTTTATCGTAAAAAAAATCTACATGATATTTCCACATTTCGACGATCAAACCTAAATGTTTGTGTTATTTTCAGAAATTCATAAGCAAGGTTTGACAGGTTGGCCATTTAAATGTGTATGCATTTAATTCGAGGCTAAATGTTGAATACTGTCACTTAAACCGTGACTATATTTAATACACTTAAATACAGTCAAAATGTGTTAAGTGTAGTGAAAAAATCATAAAATTTGAGTCTGTGATACCAGTTAGTAGAAATAATGTGTTTGGGTCTGGGTGCTGATTTATTTCTATTAAATACACTTGAAGTCATCCACCCATCCACCAGATGTCGCTTCTACTTAAAACGATCCTCTGCCAGTTTGGCTCTGGGGGACAGCCGGGACTCCTTGTCTCAACTGTCAAACTTTAAGATCAAAATTTGTTACATTTAAAGGAAACACCATATGTTAACATTTCACATGTCCATGGCTACAAATAATACTTATATCTTGAAGTCCTTGCCACAAAAAAAAATTCAGGTTTCTGTACTTTGCCTTGAAACAATTCTTATCCAACATAACTGAACAGACTTCCTTACCCTTAAGCTCTTCATGTACCGGTTATACACTGCAGTAATCCCAGATCTGTTATCGTGTACCCGCTGCTTTGTATGGCAAGATTTTATGGGCCCGAACACCAGCGCAAGGGATTTTAATCGGACCAACTAGAGCGTGGTTTCGCATTTTGCATCCAGCTCCACGTTTTAAAAATGCGACATCCGCTCTCGTTGATCTGATCAAACAAGGACAGCCGCTCTCGTTGGTCGAATGTTTGGTCGGTTCCTTTGCCAAAAACGTTGTTATCAGACCAACGACAGCTCTGTGCACACCCGAGTGTTCGACCCCAGAAAATCGTGCTATACAAAGCAGCGGTTACACGAGAGGAGGTTTGGCACGTATAACCGTTATGTTACCCCCTTAAATACAGGAAAACCTACGCCGCTACTGCATTTAGGACCCCTAATGCATTGTGGGGTTAGATTTTCCGTGCCACAATCCCTAACCATCAGATTCGTTCTATGACGAGTCCGATTAGGGACAGCGTGTCTATCATGAAATAAAGATGAATATTAGGCCCAAAAAAATAAAAGGTATGGTTCTCAGGCACCGCCCGCATCAATTTTAAACCCCCGCATCAAACATTTTTATTTTGATTTTCAATAGAAACTTACCAATTTGAGCTGCAGCCACTCGGACATTTCTTGCAAGAAGATAAAATCACACAATTTCCTTTGTTATGTAGTGCTTTTACGTGTTTAGCAAAATATATCTGTTATTATCATGTTTTTTTCCATATCATTTGACATTTTTATCGAAACATACAAAAAAATTAAAAATAAAAAAAAAGGCACGCCCGCCCTAATTTCTGAAAAAAGTGCCTGAGAACCATACCTTTTTTTTTATTTTGGCCTTACCTATATTAACCTTAAGTCACAAAATATGGTTAAAGTTGGGAGGTGTTTGTGTGCGTGTTATGCGGTATGACTACGCTTATATCGGTCATAGGAATTTGAAACCCTTTCAATCTGTTGCGAATATACTGCCTATTATACGGAATCGACCCTTAAAGCTCCAAAGTAGACTCCTCTGAGCGGTTACTACACTAGACCTTTCCTTTGTCACCTGCGCTTCCTGCCGGATGTATAAATGACACTGAGTGCCCGTTATAATGTCAAAGAAAAGATCAAAATTGCATTGTATTTCAAATAATAAATCTTATATTCTATCATAAACCTTATCTTTTTTGGACATTATATATGTGCCCCCTGTCTGAACAGCTGGTTTATATTTCATTTCATTTGACAAAATTTGCAATGCTAAATAGGACCCGAACACAGCGCCATGCGGGTATGCTTCCATTTCCATTTGTGTGTCTCCTTGTGCGTACGTTTGTGTATGTGTGTTTGTTCACAATATAGCTCACTCAAACATGAACGACATCTCATGAAATTCTCAGGGCATTTCAGAATTGGGACAATGAAGAATCGAAAGGTTTTGGTTTGAATCTGGCACATAACCAGGATTCACGAACGTCGTCAAGGAATATTCACAAATGAACGGTCACTTTGCAAGAATGAACCTGGGAATATTGCCCGAATATGTTAATGCCGGAGGCTTGTTTTCATTTGAATGCCGATTTCTAGTTTGTAATATACTGTATGGGTTTCCAAATCTGTCAGTTATTTTTTCAGTCGAGACAACAATTTCCCATGCAGTCGAGTGCACGTCCGACCAGTCCAAGCCACGGTCGTGGCCAGTCTAAGACCCAGTCAAGGCCAGTACATGCCACAGTTCAGGCCAGTCCCAGCCACAGTCCATGCCAGTCAAGCCCCAGTCCAGGACAGTCCAAGCCATAGTCCAGGCCAGTCCAAGCCACAGTCCAGGCAAGTCTAAGCCACAGTCACGGCCATTCGAGGATAAGCCCAGAATCTTTGAGTTAAAGCCCAGTCCGAACTGAACTGCTATATTTCTTTTTTTTTTTTTTTTTTTTCCTTTTTTCTTTTTTTTAATATCGTTTGGATAGGAAAAATATTGCCATTTGGAAATATATAAAACTAATGTTTTCGCATGATATCATAAAGTTTTCAAGGGACAGTTTGAGAAAAAGTGCAATTTGATTATTTGCTTCTTTTGCAACAACGGGAAAATCATAGCGTAACCAATCGCCACCAGATGGCGCCCATAGCAGTATCAGATTTGGACCTCGGGTGGATATTGTGCAAACCAACTACGGTCCGGATATGAAACCTCCGGACAGCTTAAACTCGGGGTAACTTGGATTTACTTGGCTTCTGTTTAGTTATATTATTAACCATCAGATAGCAGTGTGATCACCCAGAGCCTAAACGTAAAAATGTGGTATGAAGAAACAAGGTATGTTTCGCTCCTATAAGGCAAGTTCTTTGAGTGCGTACCATCAAGGGTTATTTCTTATATGCCATCATACTTAAATCCGTTATTTATATCGAGCTCCTATCTTTTGCATAATAATAATAATTATTATAATTATAATAATAATAATTATTATTATAATTATTATTATTATTATTATTATTATTATTGTTATTATTATTATTATTATTATTATTCAGAGTTGTTGGAGCGGGTTCCAAAGATAAAGGAGTCTGGCACAGGCATGGGGAATAACCATGGGGCTAATTAAGCATATAATTAATAGTGACGCAATATCCATGATATTACAAAAGAAGACAAAATTCAAATGCATAATTATGCGGGTACACCGTTTAAATATGATCACTTAATGATCACTCAACAACTCTGTTTGTTATATATTAACACGAGTCATTTTGTTTATCATCATGTGTTTATATGTCTTGCTTTAATTATTCTTGTTCACAGTCTGCACTCAGTAACCTCATTTATTGTAATATACAAGTTAATTGAATTGATATATATATATACAAAATAGGAGAAGCAGGAAGAAGGAAGATTATCCATAATTTATGACTCTCATATTTACTGTTCACATAAATAACAGAACAAATACACGTATCCGCGTGAGTTTTATATTGGCTATATCTTGATAACTATTTACCTGATAAAGTCTTTATATATAGACTAGGTACTTTTTCCATAGATCAGTGTGTGTATGAAGGGGGTGGGGTAAATTCCACGGGACAACCTAATTATAATAGCATTGTATAAACCATTCTTTTTTTTTTAAATCGAATAAATAATTATAATTTTTAATTTTTCCAAAACATACATATATTTTCAATATTTCGTTATCATACATTGCCTTTTTGGGGGGGGACATCTTTTCATTTTTATTTGTGCCGGTATTAAAATCTTCATACTACCTAGTCTGTTGCAGCCGCACCATCACAGACCTTGATTAAGAGACTCACTCTGGCGGTTGTGGTTGGTTTTATATTCGCGAGGATGAAATTTTGCGATTTCTGGTTTTTGAACGTTTTGCTTGGTTTTCATTTTGGCGATTGTAACAGAACCTATAAATCATCATACTATAATTCACGGGAATCTGTCTGTCCGGATTCATTCGCACGCTAGGGATCGCACGGTCGTCAAACTTCCTGGGAGGGTGCATCTTGGTCCGGGGAAGAACGAGTTTATATTTTTTAGGCGTTTGGTAAAGAAATGGCCTCAAAATCGGTAAAAATATTCTGGGTTTAATACCTGCGGTGTGCCATGGGCATTCTCACATAGTGCGCCCACGTCGTCCTGAATCTCCTCTCGCTAACCAATCAAATCAAACCTGACAGTCTGCCAAACATTCACTACGCCTCGGCCTTTTCTAAGCAGTCCGCTAAAGTCAACACAAATGAATGTTGTTGTGGGTTGACCGCGGGGAGGAATTTAGACCGGGAACATCTCACCACTGCCCATATCGGCAATATGTCCCCCAATTTTGGCACAAGTGAATCATGTTGCGGGTTAATCGTTGGGACGATTTTGGACGCGGAACATTTCACCCCTCGCCAAATCGGCAACATGTCCCGCAATTTGTGTCAGTGCATTTTAAACGCGCACGCCATGTCAGTGCTTACTCATCATTTAAGAAAAGTGTGGATGCAGGTACTGATATGGGTATATTCTAGTCTTAGTAATGCAGTAGCATTTGTATTTATTTTAAATATAGAAAAAAGTCTCTCTATACCTTACTCACCACTGGTTGATGCATTAAATTATGACCTGTGTCACAATTGATATATCCCCTTTGATTACTACGTGTTTTACAATAACTAATGCTTGCATGCATGGGCTAGTTTCAATAGTATGCACAGATATAGTTGCTGATAAGGTTGTTTCCAGAGGTGAGTTACCTAATCTGTTTGTACAGATGCATCGTACAGATGCATCGCCCAGTCTTGTTTATCTAACTAAAGGAGGCATCCCCCCCCCCCCCCCACCCCGAGGGGGTCATTTCACATTTGTGAAAATCGCCAAATTAAAACCCTCGCGAATTAAAAGACACCCACAGTATTTCATTAAACACTTGTTAGAAAATGGTGTCCATCGGCCTCTCGGTAGCCAAGTAAGAGAACTAACACAAAAAAAAACTCCACATTCAAAAAAATGTTTTATTGAACAGGTCACCCAAACATGTAAGAACAAAAATGTATACTCGGGGATAAATCATCCGTTTTCATAACTTTATTACAATCACCTTTCAGTTCTAGCGAACACACATGCCAACAACGACATGCAACATATATAACTTATAAAAAGAGACGGCTTATATATGCACGGAATGATGAACAAATGGCTTGCAGAAGAAAAAAACACGAATTGTTGCGGTTTCAGAAATATTCGCGGGATCTTGTATTCGTGTGTGGCAAATACTGCGGTACGTAATACTGTATTTTAACTAATTTTATATCAAATTTACAATTACCCCTAAACCTTACCTATGATATTTTTAATGTTTGCACATTTTCTCCTTTATAAAGTGATGTAAACAGTGGTACAGTCAGGAAATACTTAGTGATCTTAAACGTTTATATGTATATATAGATAGTAAATAGAGCAAATTCTCAGTCTTTGCAAATTCTCTAATTCTGGTCTTTGCCATCTTAAATCAAAATAAATTAATGAAAACTTACCACGCTTGAACTTTCATACAATTTAACATTTGAAACATATACCTCATAATAATGATTAACCATAATACAAAAAGCGTGTACTTTCAACAATAAAATGTACACAAAACGTACAAATATACAGTATATGAAACAAAGTACACCATATTTCATACGTTCGAGCCAGACAACCCTCGATCAATTTTTATATTGACTCGGTTTAATGATAAAAGTCTATTTACAAACAAATGGAGAGTGTATTATATATACAGTTATAAGAAAAAAAAAAATAACATGCAAATACTAGTCAATCAATATGCAATATTGAGCAGATTTGTGACTCGTGGGCATTGTGGGCCAATGCCCACGTGATTACACTTGTGCGTGTGCGTCGCAAACTTCAACAACATAGCTACCCTCAAATTTATGCTGTTAAAATTACCGAACGACATTCTTTGACCCGGCCTTGACCTTGAATAAAAGTCCTGACCCGTCTATTGCGTAGTAGTTCCAGCGTACCACCTTCATGGCATGAACTCCACAGTTTTACCAAAAAGCAATTGGACAAATATTACTAGTAAATTAACAAAGAAAACTGGTGGAAGGTGAATCTGTCGTAACAGCTATTTCTGTATCATTGCGTAATGTGTGACGGTGACAGTACACGAGTGCACCATGGATTGCACAAAGTTAATTCATGTTTCGTTAATTTGCCCCCCCCCCCCCCTGATAATTATGTATTCACCGAATATACTGCTTGTGTTGGTGCCAATTACCTGAATTATTTTTCTGTTATCATTTTTCTAATCATCAGGTTGGCGTTCATACAGTGTCTTGCGTAAGAATGCAGGTATCCTATCACGTATGTTTATTGCATGCGCCTGTAAATGCACACAGCAGGCTTGTATTCCTTAGTTTTGATCACTGTTAAACATAATTTAGGCCTAAAATTAACGCCTTATGTAGCCCGCCCGTTTATGACCCAATATAACATTATCCTAATACGACAAATCACAGATCATTTAACCAACCGTCATGGAGAGGGAACTTCTCCTTTTGCTCTAACATTCTAAGTATAAAAAAGTTAAAAATTCATACACCATCGATCATGTGAACAAATTTCTTGATCGACAGGACCATTCACTTATGCCTCTAAAAGTAACCCGTATGTCAAACCAAAGATTAATCACTGACAGAAGCGGTGTCGGAAAAATACTGATAGAAATAATATTTATATATGTATCCTGTAAGCTGATGGTGTAACCCACAGTACCCTCGAGTTTATTAGTGCTTGTACACTTTACTGGACGTATCATTAAGATGGTTAGTACATGTCAAATCAGTTAACTTTAAAATCGAAGAAACATATGTACAAGTGAAAAAGTTAAAATATTTTTTAATGTTTTTTCTCTCTTTAAAAAGGCTGACTCCTTTTCTTGTAAATTCAAATCATCCAGTTTATCTTAGTGCGCAGCTGACGTGGACAACCTACCTGTTTTGGCCGACTTATATTGTCAAGAGTATGATCACATAATCTTTCAAAATCCGAATCGTACTCGAACTGGTCCTGACATTTTTCAGTAAACAGATGCAATTTCTTTTTACAATTGTGGATCTTAAAACTTATAAATCATAAAGTACTGGTGGAATGTACACGAGGGACTTAAATGGAGCTACTCCGAAAAACACTCGGCATTGAGGGGTCGGAGTTGGTTTAGTGGACTCGCCGTATCCGTTCTTATTGCGGATAGTTACATATAATCAGGCACAGCAAATTTACGATCGTGTCAGACAAAGGTTTAGGAGATAATGACTTGAACTATTGATGTAAAAGGGGCGGATCCAAGTAATACTGATTTGCAGGAATAATATTGAATATTTAAATTTGGAAATTCCACGAGGTAGCAAATATTTGTTTTCAAGTAACTGTAAGAGTAACCAGCCGCAGATTTGAAAGTAGGCAGCAATGGTTGTCATAGAAACAACCGTTTCAACATTTACTTATGTTAAGCGCTGAGAATGTAAAACAATGCGTTCTTGTTTAAAATTCTGTCTGTGATTCTGTGATTTATACAATTCAAGCAAAGGCAAAGCTACGATTGCGGCGTTTCTCCTGTATATAGTGAGTGCAAGGACCCTTTGTTGCTGGTGTAAGAGGATAATTAAAATTTGTTTCATGTTTTAAAATATATAGGAATACTCGCGATGGCCGTCAGTGATATCTAGCGGCTATTTTATAAAACAAAGACATCATCGTTGTTCATGCTACTCTGAAACTTAATTACTTTATACGCGGAAAGAATTATTCTGCCACAAACAGAAAAAAGAGCTTAGAGGACCAAATGGATATTGACCAGAAAACTTCAGAAAAAATTATAGTTTCTAATGTGACCGATGGATGGCTCTGTTAAGAAACAAATGTTTCAGTGCAATTATAAACCTCTCATTGGCCAGATAGCACTTAATAGTTCCTGTGGTCTGGAGTTGTGTGACCCGAGATATATTCCGTACGGAGAAATATCCACAACAGGCGCTCATTTTTTACAGAAAAGCCATTAGCAAAATATTTTTATCCCAATAGTCGCTTTCTTGTCGTCAACATGTCGTTGGAACACATTTTTTGCGATTGAGGCCACCACAATCAGGGTCTTCATTTCACAACAATATAACGAATACACAAACCTGGGCAGAATAAACACCGTAAGTTCCTGGAAACTCATAGCCTTGAATCGGCATCTTTTCTCCATTCTCCTTCGCGGTATTTAAGTGATGTGTACGCAGGTGTCGGTGCATGGGATTTTCAATGCTTTTTTAATCCACAATGGAATTTAAAAAAAAAACCATACGGAAGGTACTATGGTACGGAAAGTTTTTGATTATCAGGATACAGTTCTGCTGTTAAAAAGTTAGCGAGGATAAAAAGGCTGCAGATGTTAAAGTTAGTGTATCTAACAATCGTCGCGTATTGTTGGAAGTTCAGAAAAGAACATTAAGGGTCTTTGTAGCCTATGGTCCCGTAGAATTACTAAAAGCGTCTAGCTCTCCAAAAATAATGAGCGAATTCCTTATTGCAGGCGCCAGTCTATCTCTGACGTCATTAAATTCTATTGTTTTCTCTATTGTTTCCGGTGTGTCTGGTCCCCACTTCTGCGTGCGGGCTCCCCAGTAATGTAACATTTTTAATTCATTATCATCAACTTCTAATCGTTTTCCAGTTAATAATGCGTTATGGTGGATTTGTGCCCGTACTCTGCTTGGGCGATAAATGGGTTTATCCAGTGGATTAGCGGGCCCAGGAGTTCTGCGATTAATCCGAGCTATCGTCATATCTTGTTTGCGATCACCTTGGCCCATCATTATAAAATTGTGCATCGACACTTCTGAAATATGCTCTGGAAGTTTCTGCAAATAACGTACTAAAAATCCTTCGTTCACGTCGTTCGGCACCCAAGGATATTCGTCCATATCTATTGCAATTTGCCAGTCGGTAACTGTTTTGTATTTATTTATCATCGTTTGGTAACATGCAACTTGAGCTGTCATTGGATCCCTGGTGTCACCCCAGTGAAAGTAGGTCACAAGGCCAAGGTCAATATATCGCTTAAGCAAAGGTTCAATGCTCTCATTTTTGTCCGCATAATGATCACAGATATAGATATGTTGTATGCCGGCCCAAAACATATAATGCATCCACTGTTTAAGCTCTTTCAACGTCCATTTAGCTTTATCTTTTTCGTAAATACGAACTTGGAGTATTTCAGCGAGAAAATAATGTTTAGGCCACGCCCCTTCCTGGACTACTTTCTGCCAAAGTGGAACAGCGTCTCCGGTCTGTGATCCGGACATTGGACCGCTGGCGAGACTTGGGTCACGTGTCAGGATCCAGTCGCTGCCGATTGGTTGCTCGGTTTCAGGTGCGCTCGTGTCGTTCAATGGAATGTATTTTAAAAGATGCAAATGTGGCGACTTTTTAGCAAAAGCGTCTTCCGGTACGATCGCTCGATGAAGCATTTTCTCGAAATCAGACGATGGGCCCTGGCGTACCTTGAAATATATATAATTTATAATTTAAAGAAAGTTACAATTGCTTCCCTCTGAATGAGATTGTTATTTACATGCAAGGGTTTTATGTTTGGAAGAAATGTATTTCTGTCCTGTTAAGGGCTGAAGATATAAATAACAGCTACGATATAAATTGACAGAGGAATTGCTGGAACACAGAGGCCCACAGTTAGTTAAACCGTTTAAACTACCGTTAAAGCTATGGGTTATTAAGGATCATGGCGGGTCAGAAAGGTTTAAAGTTGGACTCGCGAACGACCGCCCTAACCCCGAGGGTTGTGACTTAACGGGGCTATAAATCGTGAATGTATGTCTTAAACTTCATAGGGGAATGTTTATGTTAAAAAGTTTTAGAACATGATATTATATTGTACATGAAGCACTGTCGTCGTTTATGATTTCTAAGAACTTATTCTTGAACCTTTGGTAAGGCTATGTTGTAATAGACTTACAATGTATAAAGACCTATTAAGAATAGACATATTGACGTATGCGATGTATATATATATATATATATATATATATATATATATATATATATATATATATAAACACTACAACTCCAGTTCTATCTGAGCAGTTCAAACTATACCTGTTTCGTAAAAGTTCTTGATCTTTGGAAAGCATTAAAGAATTCATGAGAACATTAGTTATTCATGCATAGGCGCTATAAGAAAATTACACAAGACGCATTGTACCTCTGTCTGCAGCCGCTATATAACATACCAAGCGACTACCCGTAAGTAAAGTACACTAAAGGAATAAAATTAATAATAAATTATTTAGTTATTTTTTTAAAGGAATTTGTTAACAAAAATCCGGGTTAAATTTTGATAATGTGATCTTGTTTCGAGTTTAGTTTCTTTTTTCGAATTCCACACAAATTTATGCAGATATATGAGGACAATTGCTTCCCTGTATAACTTCCATTGTGATATTTGGGCTTTACACAGGGTGTCAGTTAAATTTTAGCGTTTTCAGAAGAATGGAATGAGGATTTCCAGAGCACGGTCTAGAGGCAGTTTTAAATCATCAATACAACCAAATCAATACAGAGAAAGTTGCTTAAACATTGAAATAAAATATGCTGCTTTTAATAAATCATATTTTTTCGTTACATAAGGCCTTAAGTGGGTAAAAAGCAAACTTACCTGGAAATGCATGATGGCGAGCGGCATGACCGCCAGACAAAATACGACCAGGACCCATGCCTTCAGGCGCCGACATACACTGCGCATGTCAGGAAATGACGTTTCGAATTCGAAAAATCAATAATGACGTCAGCATTTCATGTTCGGTACTACGTTTCTTGGACATGTATTTTATACTTTCCTATCTTCTAAAATGCAGCCCCTTGTTTTCTTGTACATGTACCTGTGAAGACAAAAGTCAAGCATAGCAGTTGTGGTTATTTACCGACATATTCGTTCGACGCAGTTTGTATCTGGATTTGTATTAATATGAAGAAATAAAAAAGCCCGGGGACAATTCTCACTCGTTAACATTGGAAGGCGTGCTGACGTTATAAAAGGTAAATACATGTATACACATTTGCAATAACATGTACATCGTCTCAAGCACGCTATCAGTTCCTTTTCCAGGCACCATGACTTCCCTATCTCAATTTCACCTGTTTTATACGTTGTTATGGTACTTAGTAGGAGAGTTTACACAGTCTACTTGTGCCTGTTTACTATTTCAAGACTGCGTGACCACAGTTCCAGACTTGCGCATGCGCGAAAAATCCCATACACGAAGAAGAAACAAGAAAACTAATCACAGTTCTAAAATAGATCAGTTTTGAGCTAGAAAAAAGTGTTTAATGCCACCAGGTGGCTTGCTGGCTATCATGCCCGGTGCAAACTCTTTCCACTTGTGTACAGGTATGCAAACGGTTTTATTATCGTTTATTTTCATCATTATCTCAAAAGACTATTGTGTATAGCATTCCAAAATGTCTGAAAACTTAAACGAATCTGGAAAAAATATAGACGGCACCGCAAATTATAATGTTACTCTCGTAAAGTCCATAAAAAACTTACTGTCAAACAGGATGCATTGCAATATTTTGAGAGAATTCACGTTAAATGGACATTAATTAGCTGGTGAAGCGGATTATAATGGCAGAGCAAAACGTATTAAAACGAGTAACATGTAACTAACAAATTAGCTCCCAAAAAAAGCATCAGAACCAAAGAGAAAATGTTCCAATACCCGGACAAAACACCAGCGAGCACTGTTTGTGAGCGGTCCTGCCGATCTTACAGCTGCCTAATGCAGCTACCTTTCAACGGCAGGCGTTAGACACGGCGTGTTCCAATAAAAGATTGTTATGGGGTTTTGGATTGTACTTTGGTAGTAAGCCGGTTAAAGTAATGGACTATTTTATGTTTAAAATTGTGCCTACATCGATAGACGTTTATTTATTATACAAATTTAACTGAATTATTCATAATGGGACTCGTATGTATTGGTAATACATATATATATATATATATATATATATATATATATATATATATATATTATTGCATTACTCATTTATGGAAAGATACTACCTACACAATATATTAAACACATTGCAATGAATGGTGTAAACACCAGTATGCCACAAGTTGATTTTAACTTAACTATCTCGGCACACGTACTTGCTATATTCAGTTCACTTGATTTATACGTTATGGATTTTGGTGTGAGTAAACTCAGTCCACGTGTCTGTATGCCATAGAAAGCCTGCATGCGTTACCGGAAGTCCGGTCAACCATAACCGCGAGAGATACTATATCAGTTGAGATGATGTACAGGAAAATATATGGCCAGAAATTTCTTTTTACTAGAAAACTGATTATATAAATTTATATTGATAGAGCTCAACCGATCTGTGTCGATACACGTGCCAATGACATCAAACTCCCTCTGCCTGATTCTGCCTGAAAGTTGACTTCGGGCTACTTTTATGTCTCCTCTTCGCTCAAACACGGACCGGTTATATTCTCCCAGTTTCTCGAAACTGCTCATGGCCGATGCCATTTTGGGTGCACAATAAAACCTTAATGTCACAGGTCACATGTCGGCATTATAGGTATAACCGCTTGTTGTATTAAATTCACACAATATATAACTTTATCATATGTTTTCTATTCAGCGGAGCCAAAAAGAAACGGAGCATGTATGATTGATTATCTTGACACACGCAAAACTATCAAACCATTTCAACCCTTTTCAAATAATGGACTATTAGAGCCAATCTTCCTTGGCCATTTATTATATAACGCCAGTCATATTTTCTGCCTCTTTTTAAAATCTGACATGAAAATTTCAACGTAGGTACACTTTCCTCACATATATGTTAAAGATAAGTTGGTGCATGTTCGCCCATCGTTTTATGGCTATTTGTATGTACTTTTTCAAATTGTGGGTCCTGGACCTTGACCTTGGGATATAAAAATCTATAGAGTGCATCTCCTATTTGTAGGTGAGCCAAACAGAAAGACGGGAGTTTTTTAATGAAAGTTTGCATTCAGTTGTATCCAGTATGTTATATGGGACAGAAAAAAGGAATTTATTCGATTTACCAAGGAATTCAGTTAAAGATTGTGTTTATGAATGAAAACAGAGCTCACTGTTTATTAGGGCTTGGTATCGGTCAGCCTGTTCAGGTATAATATGTTTTGCGGTACACTCAAAGTGATACCCAATATATATCGCCGATACGCTTCTTCGTGTTTCAAAATATATGTGATGATATATAATGTTATATACGTAATATCTCATTTTCCTTAATCTCATATGCTTGATAGAATGTTGAATACTGGGTTCTAAAATTTGAATCTGGTTTTATATTATTTGCCCCACAGCATTTCATATATGTTTGTTTATTATTGAGACGACTGAAGGTCATATTTTATATGGATTATAAAGTGAAATACATGATCTGCAGAAGTAACAAAATAGCAATACACATGTCAATTGTAGAAAAATCTAAAGTGAGCATCGATTTCAACAGTAATAAATAACGTTCGCAATATTTCATGTATCATTACACACTCGCCGATTTGTAATGGAAGCAACGACATGGGCTCGTACATTCCTCATCTAATCCATCATACGATAATATATGTAATCTAATTTCGGTTTAAAGGGCCACATAAGAAATATAAAGTTTCTAAAGCTTTATTAAGTTCATATTGAAGTCTAGGTTAGGGAAGTGTCTATATATATTTGTTTGCAGTAATTCTGTAACAATATCTTTTTTTATGATGAATATGACACATTTTAATCTAGATATCATAATTATTTTTGTTTGGAATGTCTGATTTTCTAAAGGGCTTTCTTACCCTAGTCCTAGGGCACACACACAGCATAGCGTGAAGAGAGAAAACGGGATAAATACTGTTATTGTTTGAGTACCAATACTACACGTCGGGACTTTCCTCCTTAAGAATAAACACTGTTTGTGACGCCACGCGTTTTGGGAAATGAAAACTTGTAAGTTGTATCCATGGATATGATAAAGCGCTGGTTCTGCACGAGTTCTATCCAAGTGGATCACCTGTGAACGCTGGAGCCTCGTTTTGGTATGTATAGCTTCTCTATATATTAACCAAATACCCTTTGTTAGCAAGGTGTACTAAAATTGATATTTATATGTATATATATATATATATTAACAGAATCGAGAAAGTCTTTTAGGAATGAAAAAAAAAACTTCTGAATCAATTTCTTGAAAAATAAATGCCGTAATGCCTTTCAGGAAAAAATACAATAATACATGTAATATAATGCCTTTGAAAACTTAGCCAATATACAGCTATTTTTAGTGCAATTACATGTATACAAACAGAGTCACGTGACAGCGTTATCTAGATTAATCACGCTCGAACTCCGGGATATCATATAAGTATAATCTCAAACTCAGGACAAGCATTGGATAACCTGAATTTATGGACAAATCTTTTTCAGAAATTTCCCTGACGTCTGATATATTGACTATTGATTGTGTTAGCAATATAGACAGAAAATAAAGGTTCTTATACCTGGCGGTAATGTTTCCGTTTCATGTAAACCTGTTTTCAATCAATTGGCGTATTAAATTCTGGGTATTACGTCACCTTTTTAAACTACACGTATTTTCGAAACATTGTATATCCAGGAAGGGGCCCGGGGGGTGCGGAACCCCCCCCCCCCCCCAACACCTTTCAGCTACTACAAAATTTTCTTCAGGGTTTCAGACCATTTAGCGACCTCAAGCACCCCCCCCCCCCCCCACTCCTTCCGTTTCCTTGCCTGTGGATATATTTTAAGGGTCTGTCATTAGTTTTCCAGGGTTGAAAACCTCATTTTTTTAATCCTGCATCCGCCCATGGACTTGAAGATGCCGAGTGTAATTTCAGAGCGGAAACATACTGAGCGATAAAACCAATCATCTTTTAAATATGGTGTTATGGTGTTGGTATTAGGTTAAGTAAAAAAAACATGTTTCATGTGGCTTAAAGATTGTCTGATGAAGTCTGAACTAACCGAAGTGCTACGTCGGAATGAAATATGGTTCATGATTATGCTATCGTGAAAGGTACATGTATGGAATCCTTGTAACCAAGGTACCGTAACTAGGATACGCGTGGAATACAGCTGTGTGTTTCTCATATAAAAACAGCGTTCAACAGCGAAAGCATGTTATTTTCCCAGGATGCATCTGGTCATTTTCCCCCCATTTTTTCAACGGGAAACATTAATTCATTTATTTACTGCCAAGGAAGAAACTTTGACATATTTTCATCGTGCGTCACGTCAGATCCCCAACGAACACCAATAAATTCCATCTGAACTTTCCTGTTAAGTATATTATTTAATTTATGGTCATTGCGACATTTTACATTGTGTAGCTACAATTGAGTTTGATCATGATAGACTGGTTCTCAGCGCATTAACAATATATCAGGGATCGACAGTTTACACCATTTTGAGCCTTATGCCAAGCGTTTCGTGGAGAAAGGAATCTGTTTTCAAGAATGCTGCACACCAGCTTGTATTTTGATGGGATGAGGATTTGGGGGTTGTGTAAGAAAGCGTTATAGGCTCTAACCGATACAAATCCCCTTGCTATCAAACTCTTTCTCTCTCTCTCTCTCTCTACAGGCAGACTGAACTGGATGCTATCACCGGTTTATTTCTCCAGATTCTCGAAACCGCTTATTTGAGCTGCCATTTTGCGTGCACACTAAATCAAGGACGTCGCATGTCTCATGTCGAAATTATTGGTATACCGCTAGTAATGTTAACACCACTTTGACCAGCTCAACGGCAGGTATATATACAAACAAATATCAGATTCGTCTGATCTATTATGTCGTTACAAAGATATAATTTTTCGTGTAATTTGCAGTGCATTTTGGCAAAATGTATATCTGTATTATCGGTATAGGACCAGGTACTTCTGTATTTCTTTCTGTACCCTGCAATATTACCCCATCGATATTTGTCATGAGATTAGAATTTCTAAATACCTGAGTGTGATTCGTCATATAATTGCAATTATAGTATATTAAATAACGTCCAGACTACCTTATAGTAGTATATTATAAAGAAAATTGTGAAGCATAAAACAGGTTTCGCATTATTCAAATGCCTTTCAAAGTAATTAAAGTAGCTTCGCTAAAAAGCGTTTAATAAAAATAATGAAAGTAATAATACAGTAATGTAATAATTAATAATTACAATAATGATTCATTTCATATAGCATTAAACAACCTATGAGTGCTCTAAGACGCTATACACATATAGCAATACATAAAAAAGCATAGCTTTGAAAAAGAATACGATATATATGGTGTGCATAAATTTGAAGAAATAAAAATAAGTTAAATGTTCGTATCGCTAAGAAATGCACACAGATAGTCAATAAAAACAAGTAAATATCATGCGTTAACATGCCATAGGATTGAAAAAGTGCATATTTACGCCTCAGTCCCACACAGCACCGGACAAGTGTAATAAATTCTGTTCCATCTACCCCCCCCCCCCCCCCAACCCTCACCACCTGTTGCTGAATAATCTTTAATTTTATATTCGCATGAAAGATTGTATATTTTTGTATTATTTGATTAAGGAACATTTAACAAGGGAGGAATAACCGAACGCGGATTTTTTTCAACGTAACTTGGAATTAAGGAATTGTTGAATAAACCCAGTTGGAACATGACTATATGTATTTTTACCAATACAAGATTATATGTATGTTTCCTTGACATTAACATGGCATACGACCGTGTATTGCACACTAGCCTTTTGACCAAACTTTATGACTTTGTGATACAGGGTAGTGCCTGGAGGGTGATTTATGACGCCTATCAGGATATAGAGAGTTGTGTGAGGTATGGCGGATTATATAGCTCTTGGTTCTCTGTGAAGCAATCAGTACCGCAGGGTGATGTGTTATCCCCATGGCCGTACATGCTGTTTATTGATGATCATCTTGTTAAATTAAGGAAGCCCAGACATGGAGCATACATTGAAGGTGTTTATACAGGTAATCCTACTCAGGCACACGACATTGCCTTCCTGCCAAGGTCACCATCGGGGTGACAAGCTATGATTGATATATGTTATAACTATACTCAAGAGAGTTTAGATTCGTATTTAATCCTTATAAAACTAATATATTTTTTTTAAATTAAAAATAATTTTTTTAGGGGGGGGGAATAATTTTTTCCTTAAGAAATTTTACAAAGGAGATGGCGTATTGGTGGTCAGGATATTATGCAAGTTAGATCTATAAATCATTTGGGGATCAGGTTAAACTCCCAGGTGTCTTGGAATGATGGTGTCGTGGAAGCCTGTCGTAGGGGAAAAGGTGCCTTTTTATCGCTCATGGGAGCAGGAGTCCGACCAATAGGACTTAACCCATTAACTGGTGTAAGGACATCTAAAATAATGGTACTGCCCAAAGATTTATATGTTGCAGAGTTATGAATCCAGCTAAACAAGAGTTATATGACCCAACTAGAACCAATGTTAAGATTTTGTATTAAATACATCCAAGGTCTCATAGCCGTCCACACGGTAATCGTGTAGAGCGAACAGATAAGCTAGTTATATACAGAGGGTAGATAGTAAAGGTAGTGTCGCTGATATGTGTAGTATTTAACAAAATATGAGTTGTCGGGATATATCCATACTGCATTGTACAATGAAGCAATTCCAGCAAAAACTTCATGGTCAGCTTTAATTACTTAAGCGATAATTAACCGTAAATATAGAATGTATGATCAACGATTAAACATCGCCACTGTGGCAATCAGCGATATGTATCGAACTATCTTTGTATCAGATCACTTTGTTAATACATTTGTTAGCATATGTTGATAAAATCTGTGCTGTAACACAAGCGTATCTATGTCACTTCTGTAGTAATACTTTTGGAAAAGCAGAGCATGTTTCAATCTCTTGCGATAGTACTCGAGACGAGAAATAAAACCTATGGTCACTTATTAGAGGTGGAGGTGTTTCTGCATACTAATGACAATTTAACATTCCTATCATATCTTTTCGAAAATGCTGATATTTTACAACCAGCAGATGAAGATATCCTATTTTACATTAAGTGGCATCATTCTTTTGTAGTGTAAATCGAGTTATTATGAAATTATAGCCGAGTGAATAAAATTATCTGGTACAGAGATGGTAGTTACTGATTAGTATGGAAGATACGGGTAGTATCAAATTTAAACTGTAGAATAGGTATTGATATTTGCAGACACACATGGCTGATCAGTGGTAGTATTCTCAGGTATATAGATCTATATGATAATCTATCTTATGTATATGTGTGTGATATGTGTGTGTTTGTGTGTCTCTCGGATATGCAGTGGAGTCGGAATGGGGTACATATGATTAAATGGTAAACTTTTTTTAATGTTCATGTATACCAATGTCGTGAGGATACACTTTTGTGTAAGTGGCCAGGTGGCGAAAAGATATTTTCTGTTCTTTGTATATTTTCATTATATATGGCCTTTTGAGCCATCATTAATATACTTTTGATTGTAACTCTCGAGTACTGGAGGTATAAAGATCACCAATCACCAGTCCCACACTGTACCGGACACGTGTTATAAACTCTGTTCTATCTAGCCCCCCCCCCCCCCCCCCCCTTTATTTTATATTCGCATAAACATGCACTTATAATATTACATAAACATATAATTTGGTTAAAGAACATTTCATAAGGAGGGATAACCGAACGTGTTTTTTTTTTAAATTGTTGAATTAAAGAATTGTTGAATATACCTGAAGTTCATGTTTCACAGGATTTTGGTTACTAAAAGCTCAGTTGTACCGGCATGAGTAAAGTCATCTTTCTTTGAGATTATATTAAACACATAATTAAGTCAATCACTACTTAATGTGTATGGCGTATGATTTACGCCCATGGTATCATATAAGCAGATAAACTGTTAATGTTAACTGATTGGATTTCTTTTTTTTTTAGGTGTAGGACAGGCTAGTGGTAGGAATTCGTTTTAACCTCAAAATCGATGATTGAAAAATAAAAACGAATGATGATTGATTATTAATCGATTGTTTAATGTAATTTCTATATTACCTTGAAATCTAATAGTCTACAAATATATAAAGGTCTTAATATAGATACAAGGGGCTGTATTGCTAGGGGAGATAAATGCGTTTATATATCGACTAGCTGATAGACCCGGTATACCGGGCTTATTACCGTGGTTGGGATGATTTATAAACTGAGATGTGAAACGTTGGCTCATTTTTTTATTCTAAAAGTTAACAGAAAATATAGGTTTCCAATGGGAAACTGTCTCCATAAGATATGTATAAACATTTTGGCACGACTGCAGAATAACTCACGAACCTCTATGAGGCACAACACTTCTGTGAACAAAAAACGTTTCTATGTCCCACTGCTTGATCTTAATTTTGCCGCTTATTTTTATCTGCCTCTTACTTCTAAACATCATACCGCCCATCTGTACAAATCATTACCTGGTGTAGACAATGCGTGAAAGATCCTGCAGTCACTCCAATATTTTTAACATTTATTTTGTGGGGCTCTCCTCGTGGCAAGAAATTTATAGCCCGGTATGTTTACCTTGAAGACCTGGACAGCGATGGTGTTTACATTGCGAACCGGAATGAGACGCAGGGGCATTCAGGTTTTCAATGATATTTGACTGGATTCTATCATTGGACGTATAAAGATTAGGTTGATGTGAGGAACACATAAAAGATTAATTAAATGTACGTTGCAAGGAAACTGTTCCTGAAGAAAGAAACAGAAATATGCATACCTCGTAAGTAGCAGAAGCGGACCCAAAGGGACTGCATGCAGAGGGCCTTAGTGATGTAGTGGTGTTCTTATTCCAACTGATAATGAACTCCAGCATCGGTTTATAGATGTTTTATTCGCCCCGGCTAGAAAACCAACAGACTAACATGTCCACGAAAACTTGGGACATTAACTACGCGCATGCGCACTAGCTATAACAATAAACAAAAGAACATGTAACATTTAAGCCGCTGTTAACCCTGCTCGACCAGTTTCGATGAATACAGTCCTACCACTACACTGCCGGTAGATGTCGCCATCAGCACAACACGAAATAATTTACCGGTTTACATGTTAATACTGCTAGAGTCACTAGATGTCACCACAAATCATTACAATCCATTTTCAACCGCCGCAACCTTTTTTTTCATTGTAACAGAAACTTTTGGGTCCTGAAACCCCCGCCACCACACCCCAGCCCTGTTCCTGGAATTGGGACCTTGAATCAGGTTTTGTCATTAATCCTCCTGGCTTGAACTCTCCATTTCATAAAGCGAGAAACAGGTGTTCTTCTCTTTTACTGACCACGCACGTGGGTCAAATCCCTCGTTGAAAGCAAGCGTTATTCATATGAACAATAGTCCTTAGTGTTAGAGGTTAAGTGACCACGATGCACGCATTCCGGTGATTGCCGAAGACAGTTCGGCTGTGCTTGGTGAAAAAACGGAAAAATCACTCAAAATTATATGTACATTAAAAATTATTTATTCTCATATCGCCTATGTCACTGCGGGGATAATAACCTTTAAAATTATGTATGGCTCAATATTGTATACAACGCGGTTTTTGAGAACACTGCGAACAAACGTGAACTGAATTCCTTTTATAAGTGTTATAGATGACTGGTCGTTTTTTTTCAAAATGAAATCGATTACATTTTTGCATAATAGATTAAAACGATTATGTGTGCACATAAGAAGAATCTTACTCTGTCTTAGCTATACGAACAAAGTAGCAAACAGCATCAACAAGGAACCGTGTGCAGCCAACAATCGTCCGACGACAAATCGACCTTGCAAGGATGGATGGTTTCATAATGAATACCGACGTCAGACTGATTTTACTGCAAGGGTCAATATTTTAGGTACTAGTATATAGAAAGTACATTAAATAATCGATTAATAATCGAGCATCGGTCGATTTTATTTTTTAATCATCGATTATGATTTTTTTTTAAATTCCCACCAATATATATGTATGTAAATGGAATATGAATACACAGAAAAGTCGGTTCACTAAAGATGGAAATTATATTCCAGTTCTATATACAATGAACCAACATGGCTGTACCTCTCTCTCTCTCTTTCTCTCTCTCTCTCTCTCACTCTCTGTCTGTCTATACATATATATATAAATATATATTTATATATATATATATATTAATTAATTACTACAAACGTGGTACATACACACTGTTCTTACTGCAAAATCTAGGTAAAGGCTGCCTTGTTAAAGTGACTACCAAGCGGGTGACTGGTATTTATTCTTATATACACAGGTATATAACCGTTGCAACATAAATGTAACAAAACACCATGACAGTTTGCATGCATATTATCTATTCAGTGGCCCTTTATTCTGCCCATACTGTCATGAAGTTCCCGACACTACACAGTTACCAGCATGATGAGCTATACGGGTATACGGTAATACCAATAACCACCTGTATAAGGTATACAAGGTAAGAAAAGAGCCTGTAGGCCGTCTTCAGGTAACCACTACTTCGTGCAACTTTGCCATCTTTATAAATAATAATGGTTGTGCAAATTGTGCCATTTTCTGGGACATTATATTGAATATATTTAGAGTCACACAGGTGACCGTGAGAAAACAGAGTCAACAAGAAAGTAACCCCACATATATATATATATATATATATATATATATATATATATATATATATATATATATTTATATATATATATATATATACATATACAGAGAAAAAGAGACAGAGAGGGAAGAATGAGAATCAAGGAAGATCCAGAATATTCCCGGAATAAATGGGAATTCTCATTCTTCCTGGTAAAAAATTAGAATCAAAAGATTGTATGAAATGATTCTTTTTTTCCCCGGGAAAAATGAGAATTCTCATTCTCCCCGGGGAAAAAGTAAGAATTCCACTCTCGCCTGGGAAGATTGGGAATTCTCATTTTTCCCGAGAGAGACTTGAGTTAAGTTTTAATATACAAACGTGAGATAAACGAGAATTCTTATTTATCAAGGGTGAAAGGACTCGTTTATGGCAAGTTATGCCTCTTTTATTTTTTTTCATTGTTAATGTTTATCTGTTTAAAAAAGAAGAATTTTTTTATACCTTTCTTTTACATTCATTCTGAACTGTTTAAGTAGTTAAAAAAAATAAATATACACCCGCTTAAAATAGAATTATGTGAATGAAAATGAAGCTTACAATTCAAAGTTACATGTATATATATATATATATAACAAGTTCCTTCATTTTTTTTTGTTTTATTATTATTGTAATAATAGCTAGGGCAGGTTCTGGGAATGAAGTTATCAGAGAATCAGAAGCTTGGAAAAATGAACATTTCTTTTCATCAATGGAAAAACAAGAATTCTCAATTAATATGGGAAAAATGAGAATCAATTGATAGTATAAATGATTCCTTTTCCTCCCGGGATAAATGCAATTTCTCTCTTTTCCCGTTCTTCACGGGAAGATTCTTCCCTCGACACACACACACACACACACACACACATATATATATATATATATATATATATATATATATATATAATTTGGTTCCTCTATGTAGCAGTCACTGACCACTAAAATCCGTGACTGGACATCACGGGCATGTTGTAATGCACATCACGGACATGTCACAATGTACATCACGAGCATGCTGAAATTTAAATCATGGGCATGCTGAAAGGGACATGACGGACATGTTGAAATGTACATCACGGGCATGTTGAGATGTACATCACGGGCATGTTGAAATGCACTAAATGCACTATTTGCACTGAAGCATGTATATTATTGACCTTTCAAGCACACCTGCAAGCATTACAAAAGAAACGGAAAACAATATTTGATCAATGAAAAGAGGCCGGACAGTTTGTCACCGTTATCGCCCTATCGATCAGACAACGGCGGATGACCCGACATTCAGTGCGGGTCAGTAATTTACACCAAGAACACACCGGTACTTTCCTCACACAGAAGGTCTATCTATGAATACCAAGGATAAATAACCTGTCAGCTTTCATACACACTAAAAGCTTTTACGCCGAAATCGGGCTGTTGCACCTGAGAAGTGTAAATTCCAAAAAATTAAGTGAATTGAACAAATGAAGAGTAAACATCGACAACATCCATTCCAAATATAACCAATAGAAGGTATTTGTCCGTAAAACCTATTTTATATATTGATAAACCTATGAATCTATTTTGCGGTTTAATATAGGTAACGTGGTATTGTAGATATAAACAGAAACTTGCGCATGTGTTTCTTATGAAAGTTTACGTGGTACAACCGTTTCCAGAATGACTGAAGATGTAAATGCAAGGTGATACTGCAGTGACATTTGTTTCGGTCATTTCCAAATCATACAAAATTATTAACTGGATGAACTGAGGAATCAACTCTTCATGGCATGCTGACATAATAAATGAGCGGCAAGGGATCACGAGTCACATATTTTTGTCACACTTACTGACCCAGCAAGTATATGGGACTCTGGATCCAATTGTAATGTATTAAGGGCCAGTTTATTACTACAATTCTTACTCTCTGTATTTTATCATGGTTATATATTATGTAAGTTGCAGGTGTTTAAGTTAATTGGGACTTTGTGTATTCAAATGTCATAGCTGAGTTGCCAGGTATTTACATAATGACTGTAATTGCTTCGCCTTGATTACATGGCAACTCTATTCAGTCTAATTGCACTTTCATTCAGCTCCATGTGCACACCTTTCATTAATTGCATCTGTTGTGACACGTCAGGGAAATCTCTGATTGGTTTACAAATGGTTTTATGGATCTTGAATGAAGATATATTGTGGGGGCAGAGTCAGTTAAAAACTGGGGGCCAAGCCCTGAAGAGGGGCTTGGTATACCCTCTCCTGTATAGTTAAAATAAAGAATATTTTACATCAACTCAGAGTGCATCCTGGACCAGGTTATAATTTCTACACAATGTCAGGTCAAACATGTTTAAATCCGTCACTGAAAGCAGGGTTTATTCATTTGCACAGTATACCTTAACACTGCGCTGGAGTTTGCAAGACGCTCCTCACACAGCGGTGAGCAGTGACCACTGACTGATAGCGTGGCATTGAATTTTGCATCCAGCCATAATTTTAAACATGCGACACCCGCTCTCGTTGGTCTGCTAATACCATAACTATGTTGAATAAATAAATAAATAAATAAATAAATATATTTCTGGCAGAGGGCCAAGAATCAGACCAACCAGAGCTTGTGTCCCAGTGTAATCAAACCAAAGATAGTTGGTGTCGCATGTGTATAAACTTGGGGTAGATACACAAAGCGATTCCACGCTTTCATTGGGCCGATTACAATTCTGTGCTCTGCGCACACCCTGGTGTTCCTGCCCAGAGAACTTTGCCATACCAGGCAGCGGTTACATGAAATAATGTCTAGACGACTGCAGGGTATGACCGTTGCGTGAGAACCTTCCTCCGTGCTTGCACGGGATGTTGACATCAGTGTTGATAATGTATTATCACAAAACTATGATGGAATGATAACTATGAATGCAATGGATACAAGTGATGTTAATAAACAGATTTGAGGCGTTGTTTCTGAAGATGTTCGCCCAAACGCTCCCGGAAAGTATCTAGACAAGGAACAAAAAAGATACGTTAAGTAGGTGAATGTATTTACATAATGGTTGTTTTTAATGCACGGGGGATCGTTAGACACACATCAGATAAAATCTTGTTCCATCGCGTGTGTCACTAGGAACCGAATACTTTCAGTGTCTGATAACGGGCCTGCCCGTATACTTATGGTAAAACTATGATTATGACTGACAACAATTATAAATATCTATTACATTGATGAAACAGCTATATATGAGAGAGCGATAATACATGCAGTAAACCACATTAGTCTACTTATGAAGTTTGTAACCTACGTGGCTTAAAATACCCTTTATATCACTTCAGCTGGAGCATATAACCCTATTCTTGGAGACACACACAGACACAGACACACACACACATAAACACACACACACACACATATATATATATATATATATATATATATATATATATATATATTTATATTGCCTGTTCACCAAAAATTTGCAGTCATCCGCCCCAACCTCCATCAATTTAACTGTTAAAATAAATGATAATAATAGTAATAATAATAATCATCATCATAATCATAACCTAATCATAATCACAATCATAATAACAAAAATTTCATAATATAAGGGCATGCCCTGATGAAATATAATTAGAAATAAAGAAGCAGTTTGATAAATGATAAAATATGCTGATTCGACGGTCAGGAAGAGGCCATGGCCATTAGGGCTAATTATTACCCTCCCCCCCCCTTGTGTCAAGTACCAATTTCATAGAATTCTTTACATGCCCAAACGAGAAATGTGCCAAAACGCACCGAATTTCTATACTATCGAATGGACTATATACATATAATGTGATATTGTATTTATGAATTTACCATTCGCCCATGCATCCATATTCAAAGAGTCGATCAATCAAAAAATCACTTGACCATACAGTGTAAGCCGTAACCAAGGCGATTTGTGCAAGCTGGGGCAATTAGGGCCCGATTACTGTTATAGTATATCTAAAGACCAGACGTATAGATATGCAAGGGCTCTATACACGTCTGAAAGGCCGCAGTGGTCCAGTATATAATGTACAATGGAGTCTCTAAATATATCATTACTAGGCCTACCGTTCACACTTAGATTGTTCGTGTATAAAAGTATGTCCGATGGTTCGATGACACAGCTAAGACCCAGCGGCCTTCCGCACCTAAAGGATAGTATTAACCTTCAGGGATAAAACAAGGATTACTCTTCGTATTCTCCACACAGAGTAGTTTTCCAGGTACACTTTCAAGGATGACCCTCCGCATTCTCCACACAGAGTATTTTTCTAGGTACACTATCAAGGATACCCCACCGCATTCTCCACACAGAGTAGTTTTCTAGGTACACTATCAAGGATACCCCACCGCATTCTCCACACAGAGTAGTTTTCCAGGTACACTGTCACGGATACTCTCCGCATTCTCCACACAGAGTAGTTTCCCAGGTACACTATCCAGAATACCCCTCCGCATTCTCCACACAGAATAGTTTTCCAGGTACACTGTCATGGATACTCTCCGCATTCTCCACACAGATTAGTTTTCCTGGTATACTAACACGGATAACCCTCCGAATACTCCACACAGAGTAGTTTTCCAGGTACACTATCAAGGATACCCCCCCCCCCCGCATTCTCAAAACAAAGGAGTCATCCATCGATACTGACAATGCTATATATATATATATATATATATATATATATATATATATATATATAAAACTCTGAAGAAAAACAACACTGTTAATTCACAGCAGTCTGTTTCACGGGATGCGACCCGATCATCAGGTGAATGTGGTTAGAATGAAGCTAACGGCGTTAGCTTCATCCTAACCACATTCACCTGATGATCTCGTGAAACAGACTGTTGTGAATTAACAGTGTTGTTTTTCTTCAGAGTTATACCGCTCTGGCTTAGTCTGTAGGCCCTAGAGCACTTTACATCGGAGGGTAACACTACCTTCTAGATATATATATATATTATATATATATATATATATATATATATATATATATATATATATATTATCAATGGTTAGATATGTTTGTCAAATTAATAAATAAACGTAAAAAAAAAACAAATAGGGGTCTTTAACTACAATATTTGGTAGATCTGGGACGATCTGCGATGTAACTCGGGGGGGGGGCATTCAGTTATAGGAGCCATTCGTCTCACTCCGGTATACTCTCATTATTGTGGTATATATCAACTTTAGTCGGACACCACGGGGATAGCCCTCTATCGTTTCTTTTATCTAAATGGGCATTCTCTCACGGTCGCCCTGTCTCGTTGGTATTGTGACGTTTATACACTACGTTAAGTTCCATCAGTTTTATTGAACGGACCATTACTATGCCGGGCATTCCTAAATATTTATATTAGAATTGTCAGGGAACTCCTCTATGGCCTCGGATATGAAAGGATTCGGTCTTGAACTGTCGGGTATGGCGATCAGTGTGTCCTAAGGGGGTCATATTCCTTATTCCTAAAAAAGAAACACGGATTTTAGATAATTTTTCGGCGGGGCTATCTTAGCGCCATCTGTCGGCAACTACGATTGTGTATCAAGGTTGACAGTTGTTTCCCATAAACTTCCGCCAGCATCCCATTCCCAAACTTTTGCTACATACATTATAGCAGCTCCCATATGTTACGCAGGTGAATGTCGTACATTTCTTATGTAAGATTGATAGTACCATTTTGACTACCCCCGTCATTACAAAAATATACTTAAAATCTGCAATTTAAGGAATGCAAGTCTCCGCCACGTGGGGGTCTAAATAGCGAACAAATGACAAATGGCTGTTCTAACTGATGTGGCGTACCTTCATGTAGACCACATCAGGACAACTCTATACACATAACAAACAAACTTGTTGAAAAAAACAGCAATCCTTATAGACTTACTGGTCTAAATTAAAATGGAATGATTATTACTTCACATAAGGGACTTGTGTTACAAAAATAAGAGTAAGCCTCATAAGTACATACATTACTGGGTGCGTGTTCGTTGGGTGCATGTAGGCTAGCGCCATTTCGGCGCTCTGACATTAGACTGTCTACGACCAGCGTACTGGCTGACAGAGAGCCGTGCGAAGAACGCACTTTTAGGGTCTATGAAGATGCAAATACCTTACAATGCTTCAAGGCAAACTACGCTTCATGGCAAACAAGTACGCTGTCACTTTACATAAAAAAGACCAATGGTTAGCGTTACAACACCTAACTTGGGCGAAAAAAAATCCTAATTAACTCAGCATATTGGTAATGTTGTTGAATTTCTGATCGCATGAATATAACCATACAAGCATTGTTCGAACGGAGAGCAGGACGCAGCCAACTTGTACGCGATACAGGAAATGACTCGTTACCATAGAGAAGGAGTTTGGTTTGTGAGTTAACATGTATTCTTTTTTGTTAATTCATCATTCGTAACCTAATGTAAAGATTATTGGCTGTTTACCACGATATGAAAGCGAAATGACTGAACACCGCTTCCATGCATTCCTCGATTTGGCTTGTATGTATCACGACTCCAGTTAGGCTTACCAGCCCAATATTTAAAATACTTTCGGAGTCGCGTAGGCTCCTGTTTTTGACACATCAGTGTTACATATATGAGGATTACTGATATGTTCGGTAACTGTTCCTGATAACCGCATAGTTTTCCGGTGACAGTACATGTTTTTCTTCCTGTATATTTGTGCAGCTGTTTCCATGTGTAGGACAGAAGAGTGTATAGTGGAGTGTAGTTTTTGCACCACACATGTCAGGGGTGGATCCAGGATTTTTTTTTAAAGGGGAGGACCAAACCCTGAAAAAAAAAGAAATCGTAAACGATATCCGGAAAGCGCGGGGGGTCCAGGTCCCTGCAAAAATGGTTTAAATCCTTCAACAAAAGCTTGCGTCGGCTCAAAGGGGAGGGCCCCAGAACCCCCCCCCCCCCCCCCACTGCATGGTCTGATCTTAAACGCATATCGTAATATATACAAGCTATTTTGTTGTCATGGACTCCATAGAACTCTATAAAATCTACTGTATCACATCTACCACGTTGAGTTTAACTATACTATAGTAGCGGATCGATATGGAGAGAGAGAGGGAGATAGAGTGAGAGAGGGAGAGAGAGATTGAGAGAGAAAGTGTGTGTGTGTGCCCTATTCAGCGGCCACCAATATTTAAAGTAATTCAAACCGATGTTTGCGACCTTGACCCTCTCTTTTTCAGGACCTGAAGTTCTCACAATAATACACTAAATAGTGTTTTTGCCCCCCCCCCCCCCAAGGACCCACCTTAATAATTATGCCATTGATTGTGTAAACTCAATAAAAGTTGACTGTACACAAAGTATCGGGGGCGCCTTAATTATCTAATATCCGATATCTGTTATTGGTTCAGACCCATATCAGATATGAGATAAAGTTCAATGACCGAAGTTTGTACTAGGGTTTTTCCTCGTACGCCATATCGCCTCTTTGAACCCTTTCCAGCGTAAACCACTCCATAAAGAGTTACACGGGGGGGGGGGGGGGGCTGTGTTTCTCGCCACATATAGCTGTTATATATTTTAGGTGATAAAAATTTTGCTAAAAAAAACAAACTTACTTACGGTTCAGTAGTCTCCTCCATCCTGCACAGAGACAGAAATGCCCGATCACTTTTAATGGTCGTCACTTGTTGTGCTGGATATCTATGGAGTGGTCAGACTTTGCACTTTGTATCCTCTGTGTATTGATTTAGCACAGATTACAGGAGTATTTATATCCGTAGATACCTCAGTAAGGAATGTATGTATAATCCAGTGTTGGCAGGCTCTCGTGGTGTCCCTACGAGGATGCTCTCACGTGATTCCATAAAGCACTATAAAGACCTACGTACTACATTCACAGCAGATAGCGACCACGAAAGACCGCTTGCAGCGTTGTTATTAAGAATGCGTATACCCACAGGCCTATATAGGCCTATACGGAGCCGCGTGTATCGTGTAAGGTTTGATTGTCCACCTGTATAGGTCGCTGGAAGTTGGCAATTAACAATAGTGTAAATAATCTAGTGAAGGTGGGACAGGTCCGCCCGGGCTTCGGGTTTCCTTAGCAACGGAGATGTGAGTGTATATACAAAGTGCAGCTGGACAAATGATACACATATAGTCCCGATATTCCATTGACGAAAACGAGACGGACAGAAAATGGAATTGAAAATACACAGGGGGGGGGGGGGGGAATGTCATGGACAAGATAATGTAGAGAGATCTAGAAAACTGCATTCTAAGGAATGCAAGCCTGTGCTTTGTGGGGGACCTTCCCCCAATCCGTGTTTGCATCAACTTATTCGTCCCAAATTCGCAGGTTCGAGCATAAGTGACTGTACATTAGTTTAATATATCTTTATATCGTTCCTGAATCCGGATCATGTGCCGGATCCACACCGAAATATATTCGACTCTTCCCTGGCCCATTCCCAAAAAGCCCTGGATATTTCATGAGATTCTGTGTATGATTGCGCGAGTTATGTTGTGAACAACCACAAACAAACATACACACGGACGGCGGAGACAAAATGAGAAAGAGAAAAACAATACCACATATATTTAAAACAAGGGCACCGCAAAACAGAGCTTCCCCTCGCACGTGGTATAATTAGAATGGGCGTTTTACACAGTGTAAAAATAATTAGCACAGCTCTCTGGCCTCAAACTAAATAGGGATCTTCATCCACTGGTGAGTGAGTCTTACGAGCAAGATGACAGTGACAGGTGTTAGTCAAACGGTATGGCCTAAAATGGGTCCGCAAGCTTTTTAACGAAGTGGGCCCTGTGGCCATGACCTTTGACCTCAAAATCGATAGGGTTCTTCATCCATGGGTGTGTGAGCAATATTTGTAAGATGAAAGGTTTTGGTCAAATGGTTTGGCTTAAAATTGGTCCACAAGCTTTTTAATGAAGTGGGCCGTTTGGCCGTGACCTTTGACCCCGTGACCTCAAAATCGATAGGGTTCTCCATCCATGGGTGTTTGAGCAATATTTGTAAGATGAAAGGTTTTTAGATATACTTATATTACTAGCTAAAAGATATATATATGTGTGTAAATGCAATAATATTATGCCAAACTTTATCAATTATAATCTATATATGGAACAGATATACACCATTGAAAGAAACATTTCCCACAGAAATGGAACTTTATCTGTACATTATAAGAAGTGGAGCTCACTTGTGTCTTAAAAAATATTGTTTATACAATTTGACATTGAGATATATATATATAAAATATAAGTTTTGTGTTTCTAGATACAGATATTGGTGTCGCTGAATATGCAAAGACTTTTGATTTTTTTTCTGTTTTTTTAAGTGAGCATTTGTCATTATAGTGTCAAATATTTGAATTATACTCCCTGAAGAATATAAGAATATAAGCTAAAATTACCTGGTAAACAAACTATCACAGGCCATAATCAATCCTCTACATAAAATTGTCTTTGAACTGTACAAGTTTCCCCATACTGAATTTATCTCTGTGCATTGTCATTGTATCTGTTTTTGTGCAGTGTATTAGTATGTGTATATATTGTTTTACATGTTCATTATTTGTACTGTCCATATGTTGTTTCATGTGATGTATTCAATAAAAAAAAGAAGAAAAAAAGAAAAAAAAAAGAAAAGAAAAAAAAAAGAAAAAAAAAAGATGATAGGTTTTGGTCAAACTGTTTGGCTTAAAATGGGTCCACAAGCTTTTTCAGGTAGTGGACCTTGTGACCTTGAACTTTGACTCCGTGACCTCAAAATCGATAGGATTTTTTTATCCATGGGTAGGTGAGCCATTTTGCAAGATGAAAGGTTTTAGTCAAACGATTTGGCTTTAAATGGGTCCACAAGCTTTTTCAAGAATGGGCCTTGTGGCCGTGACCTATGACCCCGTGACCTCAAAATCGATAGGATTTTTTATCCATGGGTGTGTGAGCCATATGTGCAAGGTGAAAGGTTTTGGTCAAACGGTTTGGCTTAAAATGGGTCCACATTCTTTTCTAAGAAGTAGGCCTTGTGGCCTTGACCTTTGACCTCGTAACCTCAAAATTAAAGGGGTCTATATCCATGGTTAGGTGAGCCATATTTGCAATATAAAAGGTTTTGGTCAAACAGTTTGGCTTACAATAGGTCCACAAGCTTTTTCAAGAAGTTGGTCTTGTGGCCATGACCTTTGACCTCGTGACCTCAAAATCAATAGGGTTCTTCATCTATGGGTTGGTGAGCCATATGTGCAAGAAGAAAGGTTTTAGTCAAACGGTTTGGCTTCAAATCGATCCACACGCCAATACCGGACGGACAGACGGACAGACGGAGGCACGAACGGAGGCGTATTTGTATCCAATTCGCAACTTCGTTGCGAGGGGATAATAACTGTCATATGTATACTACAGTTCTGCATTTTTTTATACATTCACAAGATTTTGAATACAATTTAAATCATCTATTGCTATTTTTTGTCCTTTTCCAGTATTGTTACATAAATTTCATTGCCTTATTCGTCTGTGTCGAAATGGCCTGTGAAGTCTTTTGTAGCAACATATCTTAGTGGGTAAAATAATATAGAGTCTTGGTTTCAAACTGGAGCAAGCCCTCTCATGTGGGATAGCGTATTGATGTTTAAACGGTTATTTATATATGCACAATAGTTATTATCTATGTGTACAAATCCAATTTGCTTCTTACCGATGTTATTAATACACATTTATGAGGTGGCCTAGCACTTTAACGGTATATAAACGTGATAATGATATATGCATTTTCCGTAGGCTATTGATTAATTTTGGCTGAAAAAAAAGTTTCCCTGAAAAAGAAAAAAAAAATATGAAAGAGAAATACGGGAACGGAACGTGAAAAATCTTGATTTGTGAAGCCGCGTGGCACGGCCACCAGGAGGCGCTATATTTATAGTCTGCACCTTTGGTCGCGCCCGGTACAAGCTCGTTTCCATTTGCGTACAGGGGTATTCAAACAGTTTTTGAACGAAATATCGAGAAAAACCTCAATATTTTAAGAGGAAAACACTATATTTAACATACCTGTCATATACATAAGACCCTTTCAACTGTAGCAACACATTATATCCTCGTAAATAAATAAATTCCATTTTTCATTTTTTTTTTAATATTTTTTACCTTAAATATTTACCTGTAGATTGTCATCATGGTAATGTCAGGTAAAATACAAAAAGTTTCAACAGATGACTTGTATTAAGGTAGTTGAACTTTGAAACTCCTAATCCAGAACCGGGCTTAGACGCCTTCCCCCCTATATACACACACACACATACACACACCAACGCACAAGCTGCGGGCCTGTGCTTTTGGGGAAGTGTTTATAAAGTATTTTTAAATTATTTGCAGACCCTTAAATTTATATTACTTCTAACCTGGTATTTTCATTTTTTCTTCATATGATATTTTAATATTTAAATTTTTAATTTTAAACAATATGTTATTTTAAGCACTGAGAATCAGCCAGGCAGTTTTAGCTGGCTACTATTAAACAACATGAAAATATCTCAAAATGTTTTTTTTTATCTATCGTGTGTTTTTTTATCTATCGTTGATTAAGAATAAAATTTAAATTTTTTAACGAACCAAAGTTAAAAATTTCAGTTTAAAAAAATTAAATTATGTATATCATGAGAAGGAACACAATCACAGGTTAAAAAAGATGTATTCTTTATTGGTCTACTTTTGATTCAAAACAACTTTTGGACTGATTTTATACATAAGATTAACATATACATAAGTAAATGAGCTGCACAATGAAAATCGGTTAACAGATCGATTATCTGTCACATTTAGTCGATCAGCTAACTATAATGAATATAAAGTTATTGCATGATATAATGATAATTTTGATATGGACAAAGACCGGTTTAAAGGTCATCGTGACCATGCAGTTTATGAGTCCGTGAATACAAGATCTTTGACTTCCATTTTCTCATTTTATAGAACTTCTCATTATTATTTACTTGATATTAAGATAAGTTAAATTTATAAGGAAATTACCCAGAAAAGTAATAAATTTATCCGAAATCTACACTAAGAACAATTCAAGCGCCTGTGAATAGGCCATCCTTGTAAAATATCTTTGAAACAAATAAATATATGGTCACGGACTATGGAGCTATGACAGAGCTTTAAAAACTAGCGTCATATCGACCCTGTGGCATTACGACCAGATTACTAGCGCCAGAGTATCATTACATCTATGTCTGAGGATTAATGAAGATGCAAATATTTTCGTCATTTCTAACAATGCTTCATGGCCTATGGGTAAACTGTCAATCAACATAAACCAAACCAATCGTTAGCATTTTTTGTATACTTTCTAATAATACCAAACATGAGCGAGAAAAGTTCCGCTTTAACCCAGCACATTGGCACACCCTTTGGCGTGTTTGTTGAATTTATGACGGCATGAACACAAGCATGGCTCGCACGGGTTACAGGACGCAGGCAGCTTGCAGGCGATACAGGAAATGACCCGTGTCCATGGAGACGGTGTTTCAGTTTGGGTTGTGAGCTCACATGTATACTACTGTGTAAATTCACTATTTTTTAGCATAATATTGATATTATGGGCCGTTTACCGCGATATGAATGCAACCTGATGCAAGACCACTGCAATACATTCCTATATATAAATGTATCACGACTCGGGTTGGCTTACCAGCCCAATTATCCCATTGCCTACTGAGTCGGGTTGTCACGGCTATTTAAAAACTTAGACTTAGCAACATGCATATATATATATATATATATATATATATATATATATATTTTTATATACATATATATATATATTATATGCAGCGTCGGTGTCCAGGTTCCTGAAGTGGCTTGTACAGGGTGACAGCACATGAACAATTGTTTGGATATATTCACTAAATAATAAATGCAATGCATATAATACACCCTTTCTGTTGGATGTTTGTTCAGCATTCAAAATCACAAAACATGAATAATTAAATATGTAAAAATATAGGATCACGATTTTCAAACTATACAGCGTGTCTCCCGCTGCTGTTGGTGCCTCCCTATACACTGTATTAACGTCTTGTACTTGCCTGAACGTGTACCAGTATTATAAATTTTGTAATGAAACTGGGCTTATTACTCTACAGACCGAGAATATTTATGGCTAAGGCTAGATTATTATTATTAGTATTAGTAGTATAATTATTTTTATTATTGTAATTGTTATTATTATTATCATTATTATTTTCATTTTTATTATTATTATTACAATTATTATAATAATGATAATTATTATTAGTATAAGTAGTATAAGTATATTTGATTATTGTAATCGTTATTATTATTATTATTATTATTATTACAATTATTACAATTATTATAATAATGATAATTATTATTAGTATTAGTAGCATAATTCTTTTTATAATTGTAATCGTTATTATTATAATTGTTATTATTATTATTAGTATAAATATTATTATTATTATCGTTATTATTTTTATAGTAGTAGGAGTAGTAGTATTGTTTTTATTAGTTTTACTATTATTATAAATATTATTATTATTTTTATTATTATTATTATTATAAATAATAATATTATTATTAAAAATAACAATTATTAAATCAATAATAACAATTATTATTATAATTATTTGTATGCATGATATGCATGTTAAACTGTTAATTTTATTGACATTTGCATTCAGTAATTGAGCAGGTCGTACATTCACTTGTACCAGCACACTATCATAAGACTGATTGTATGTTTCCTCAGACAAACAAAACGACTGGAACCCGGCGAATTAATATGACTGACCCCTTTAGCTCTATCATTAAATATATCAGGTCTATTACTGCTCGTGGACTGAAAAAGTAAGTAGTAATATAAAAATAATAATATAATAATATAATATTTATTCATCTTATACCGCGCCATTATCCATCACTCAGTGCTGCTCAGGTGAAGATAAAACATATAATGATAAAAATTTTAGAAAAAGTTAAGAAAGCTTAATCAATTAATTGCATGTTTCAATCAGTTCTATTGTAAATGTATGAGCTCTTTTCGAGAGCAATTCAAGGTTTCAGACACAAGAATCGATTTTCAGGTTTCTTTCGGCACAATCCTGGGCCAACTTTTGCTACGCCCTATAAGGGGTGCTCTCTAATGCTCCTGGTAACTCCTAAGTTAAACAATATTTGCACTTCAATAAATTCCCCTTCCTGACCTTAAAGAAAAAAAACAGACAAACCTATATCGGGACATCAGTTCTGTTTTACGACACACACTTTGCATTTTACGACTTTCGCGCCATTGAGACAGTTCTAAGAGCCCTTTGTTATCAGTAAAACATCCCGGTACTCTGTGTGTCCCATATACATTTAAAGTTGTCTCAGTTGACATCCTTTGCTGTTGACACGACCTGCCATGGTGCTCATGAATATACTATAAACTAGAAATATGCATTCTCAGGAATGCAGGTCTCTGCAGTTTAGAATTTTATGTAGGATACTAGTACTCGGCAACCTCTGTTTTCATTCACTTATTTTCCCATATGCCCAGGTTCATTGGTGCAAAAATTCCCCCAAGCAAGTTTTTGCATTCACTTATTCGTCCCATATTCCATGTTCAATCTGACATGTATGACTGCACATTTGTGAATATTCCTGGAAATCTTTCCTTGATCCGAATCATGAGCCGGACCCGCATTTTTCGCTGGCCCATTCCCGAAGTGAAATGAGAATTAATGTGTTTCCGTTCATGATTGTGAACAAACACACACACATACACGCGAATGGGAATGAACGCATGCCCTCCTTGAAGAGGCACAGAGCTGCAAGTGATATCACAAGAACTGTTCACCGTGTCGCTTGGCAAAGTAACAAAAGGCTAGAAAATGGACTTCATTGATATCATATATTATGTTTTCAAGTGAACAACTCCGCTGTTAGAGTTTACCATGGCACTTATTTCCACCTGCTATACACACATAATTTGGCAACATCCCCTGATATGTCACCACTACAAGTTACCCTACTGCGGGGAGCTAGTTTTGTCTATGGCGCCATTTCGGCCCTCTGATATTTGAAAGTCTTCAGCCAGCGCCGGAGTGCCATTACATCTTGTTTCAAGAACAGCACTGTAACTCTCGAGGAGGCTGCAAGGATTACAACTATGCTGTCACTTGACTCTTGTGAGTCCGATTATGCGCAGTATGGTAGTAGGCGGGGACAACCTCCGGACAGGGTCAAGATCTATTGAGACAATGATATATAGGCCCCTGCAATTGCGTGATCACCCGGCACAGTACTTGACCGACACAGACGGGGGTTCATGGGGCAACCAGTGAATACAAAATAGGGGGGGGGGGGGCACATGGACCCGGACGTCAACGCAAAGAATCGCGCCCATTCACCAGACATATTTTAACCGGTAGGCAAGGTTTTACGAAACTTTAAACAACAAAGACAATTATATTCTATAGAATCGTGATATTTGGCATTAATGTTGTCAATGCATGCTTTCTGTTTGCTCCATTGACTCTATTATTGCAATTTACAATTCCCCGGCGCCGCAACTCGATTTCGGCGTACAAGCGTGCTCATTGTAAAAGTGTCTGCAGGAGGTTTATCCTTTGATGTTCACAGCTAGACCTTCTGTGTGGAGAATGGGGTGGGCGTTGTACTAGCTCCGCCATCGTCAGTAAAAATGTCAACAGCAGGTTTGGCTCTAACAAGCGTAGACATGTCTAACATGTCTAACATAGACAATATGTTGAATGGTGATAACTGCAGGGCAAGAGTTATCTATAATTCAGTGAACAGAAGTCATGAATCTTTAAATCCCAAACGTTTCACCTTAATTATTTATGCCAGTAATGGTGTTTTATCATAGCTTCTCGTGCTATAAAGTAACACCGTCAACTATTGCATGTGTATTTTTACATATAAAGTATGAAAATAAATACTCAGTAATTAAAGTGTACTTAAACCACAAACAATACATACATAAATGAAACGTTATCGTATTTTGATAGGCCTACTCATTAAGTTATATGCATCCACACACACACCGACATACATCTTAAGGTCACTGAATGTGGGGGATTTGTGGAAATGTTGAACAATAACAGATCTGAACTAATCTCAAAATACCACTACAAATTCCCCACATTCAAACCACCGGACCGCGAAGAGGGATTATACCGGCCCGTACACATCAGCCCGGTAGCCAGACCATCGCCACCCCGACCAGCGTGAAACCTACACAGAGTGTCTGTCTCTATAATACAGAGACGGCCGGGGTGCGCTGCATTCATTCTTGTGGTGCCTTATCTGATATTACTAAATATCCCTCCTTTGGCCAAATTACCAAACATAATCTAGCTAACATACCCTTAACTACGACTGCTTACTTGTTTTCTTGCTCAAATAAGAAAATAAAACATATGATCTAGGTGCAGAGTTAAGATGCGATGCTCGCAGGTTTCTAACCAAACATGACATGTTGCTTTAGGGTCAAGAACTCAGGGAGAACCCAGTTTCAAAGTCCTTCCTGGTTGTTAGGTGTCAGGCTCATTCATCATGGAAACCCAACTTAATTCCAAGCACAAGTTTTACTGCCTGTTGTCTAAAATAGTGCCATCTAGTGAATAAAACAGAAAATGCAAGCAAAACAATGGTTCCAAGCGGGGCTAGTAGCCATCTGCAAATTTTCTCGTTTTCACTTGTCAGAAATGGTTCACACACCCAGTTAAGACCCACGTTTGTTTATTTTAAGCTTATTTTCTGATTTATCTAAATTTCTGTGTCCTCGCTCGCACACCAATATTTTCAATAGAGTGCTCGTAACCCCCACTGGAAGGCTTACTAAGTAGGCTACGTGAAACCCTGGGTAGCGATGCGGACCATTATTTAAGTAAACCATAACATGCTTTGCAATAGTATCGAGCACTTTAGCTGGACTTGATATAACTACATATATATATATATATATATATATATATATATATATATATATATATATATATATATATAAACCAGAACAATCGTTAGCTATTTTAGTATACTTTCTAACAACACCTACCTTATGGCAGAAAATGCCTTTTAAACTCAGCCTTTTTAAAATCCTTCTGCATGTTGGCTGAATACAAGCTTGCACGAGTTACTGGATAATAACGAACGATACGAGAAAAGACTTTTTACCATAGAGACGGATTTTCAGTTTCGTTTGTGAGTTCACATGTATTCGTTCTGTGTCAATTCATCCTTCGTAGCCTGATGTTAAGGTTATCAAAATGTTACTATGGTATCAATGCAACAGGATGAGTGAAGGATGCAGTACATTCCCCCATATCGCTTGTATCACAACACCAGTCATAGGCTTACCAGCCCAGCGTAAATGCCTTTATCGAGTCATTTATTCTAGGCTGCCAGTTGAAATCTCCATTACTAATGGTGGAAAGATGTTTGAGATATAGTACACGAATACACATAAAAAGTCGGATCACCTCGCATGGGAATCGAACCAATGACCCTCCGATACCTGGTCGTCTGCCCTACCTCTGAGCTAACAGGGATGAGCGAAGGGACGCCACTACTATGAATGGTAGATAAGTTTGCATTTATCATTGTGGCTGTTAAATTAAAAAATAAAAATAAAAGTTTGTCTATTTTAGCAAGTTATACATGGTTTCATTTTTACAATCAATATGAATGGTATAATTAATTTGTATAAAATCAAAGACCACATCAGGACGCACAAACGTATTCGTCTAATCAAAAAAGGATAAATCAGTTGGTACTTCACAAAAGGAAATTAGTTTTAGTCATTACCGGGAGTCAGCCGCATTGTGACACACATAGGGTGCTTGTGTGTGTGTGTGTGTGTTGTTGTTGCACGTATAAACTTACCGATATAAATACTGAATTAAACCATGTTTCTTCTAGATCCTAGCTTTCCGGGTTAATTGATTAAACATCCATGCAGCAAAACTTACAGGTACACTCACAGGTTGTCAAGAAAGGTAAGACCAAGGGTTAATAAACACTTGCTTACATCCTTTGACAGCTAGTCCAAAGTGTAAATGCCCGTTATGTTTGTGCGGAATGAAGTCCCGTCATCCAGTGGTAAAAAAATAAGTAGTGTGGATTACTGGCCAAGAGCGTTCGTTTGTAAATTAAAAATGGTCAAGCTTAGGTCCGATATATGTATCCATCATCACTGACCAGCTTGGTATTGCCTGCTGTTGTCACGCGTGTACTTGACAACTGATGTAAACATGCCGACGGCTATAGTCAAACGGAAACTGCATCTATTGGTAAACACTCCTGTACATTCACACGGGAGTTAAATGTTTTAGAAAGGTCTTGCTTGTTACACCACCGGTACCGCTGTTTCGATATCCAGTAATTTTGCTCGTACATACACGACCCGCATTTGCAGTTCATTGGTTAATCATTATATATAATCAGATACTTATGGGTCGGTAACGCAGACGCTCAGAGTGCTCGCGTATAGCGCAGGGGGTCTGATCGGTAGCGTCAATACAGGGGTGGGGGTGGGGGTATAAATCCCCCCCCCCCCCCACACACACACACACTTTTTAGCGAGGGGGGATTGTCAATGTAATCATCCCCTATATATTCATAGAAAAATATGTTTATATTAGGAATAAAATATATTAATAATTATAATAAAAGACTTTGGTTCAGTAAATTTTGGTTAAAAGTTTTATATGAAATATTATATATCTAAACCTGGTTTAGAAGTAATATCTACTGAAAACATAATACCTATTTTTTTTATTGTATACTTCACTGTAATATATGTGAAATGTCACACAGACAATAATATATATATATATATATATTTATATATATATAACTTTAAATACCCCCCCCCCCCACGGCTGCGAGTCATCCCTCACCCTTGAAGATAATAATGACGCCACTCGGTTTAATGTTCTATAACCCTTCCGCCAGAGGTCGTTTCTACTTAAAACGAACCTCTTGCTGATCAACACTCTGTGACTGCCGGGACTACTTGTCACAATTGTCAAAAATTAAGACATAAAAGTGTTAAATTTCAAGAAACACTATCTATTTACATTTCACATGCGCATGCTCGAAAAATATTAATTACTCTGCGAAGTGCTTACCACAAAACACTCATGTTAATGTAAGTTGCCTTGAAACCATTCTTTTAAACGGACTACATTACTCTCTTAATTACATTTGATTTCACTGCTTTGGTGTAATTAGAAGCCGCGGTGCATTCTGGGGGTCTGATTGTGACGCCAACAACCCACAACAAAGTCGTACTCTTGTGAACTGATTCGGCGCAGTATGACGTTACCATGCAGTATGACGTCACCATGCAGTATGACGTCACCATGTGCCATAGTGTGCATGATCTGGATGATCGAGAAATAAATAAGGTGAAAGCGAAATACTATTTCAGCAGTCGTCCAACATGGGTGGAATCATCTATGACTTATATCTGATTAAAAAGTCACATGATCAGTAGTTCCTGGGATACCGGTGACAGTTATCCTATAGTTCATGCAATCAAATTAAATCATTAAATTATAATTTCCAAACAGATTTTGGAAAATAAATTCAACTCTTATTTCTTTAATTTAACATGCTCTGCAAATTCGCACAGGGCCCTTCTGGCGAGATCTGGATTAGGTTGCCATACATAGCAGCGGTTAAAACAAAGGAAATTTAGAACGCGTGCATTGTAAATGGGCTGCCTAAGGGGTGTATTGACAGCTATGGTATAATTTTTTTTTACTGATTTACAGAAAAATTATAAAAAATAGATTATTTCTGATAACAAAAATAAATCAAAATAAGTGGCGCCACCTAAAGCTTAAACTACATGAACAATACACATGTGAAATTCGGTGCGGATGGTTGCTGCAGTTCCTAAGACGTATGGCAACAGCCGTTGCACCGTGTGCACAATAACAGCCAAATTATCGAATTTTGAAATCAGCCATAGTTGCGTAAAGACAGCAGTTTCAAAATAATTTGACTCAACCTGTATTACATTTTATTTCCCTCCCTTTAAAGAACAGTTAATTATGATCTAAAATCGACAATATTGAAACTTTAAAACTTTCTGGAAATAGACAAATGACCATTTCCGACAAAAGAATGTAGATAAACAAAGTGGCGCCACCTGAAGCATAAAATCACATTGGATATTTTGTAACAAACATAATGCTAGGTATGCAAACACATCTATTCATCAAATTTTGCGATTGACCAAATTTGAAGTTTCGTAAAGATGCCCATTTTGAAAAAAAATTGACTGGATTCATACTCATTTTAATTCCCACCGACTACCGTTATTTGACGTGACACTGAAGGTCGCAAAGTACGATAGTTAACTGTTATTTTAAGTCCTATCGTAATCTGCAGATTACGACATACCGTTGTATTACGGTAGACTACCGGCAGCGACGGATGCCGGTGGTCTACCGTAAACGTACGGCGCATGTCTAAACGTGTACATGTATAATAGTGATTCAGATAATTTAAAAAAAATGTGCCATATTGTCCCTTGGGTATTGCCATGGAGTTTTAATATATTATATTATATTATATTATATTATATTATATTATATTATATTATATTATATTATATTATATTATATTATATTATATCATATTATATTATATTATATTATACTATATTATATTATATTTTATTATATTATATAATATCATATCATATCGTATTATATTATATTACATTATATTGTATTATATTACATTATATTATATTATATTATATTATACTTCTTGATCATTTCCTCATTCTATTCGAGACCAAGTCACATGGATTCTACTACTGGATGCCAACATAACTTTGATCAATACTTTTTTTTTAATATTTACGACACTGACTAAACAATCACATGCTTTCATGTATAGCAGGTGACCAGGTCACTGTCACATTCATCAATAGCTTTGAGATATTTTGAAAACACACCACTTTCCCAAAACTTGGTGTTATCGCATATCTAAGAAATGTATAAGGTATGGTATTACTCATTCCATCATTGCAGCTTACTGGTTACTGAATTAATTTGCCCTCCAGGGATGCTACTGATAGAACGGACTACAAATAATTATGGACGAGAACATGTTGGACCAACGACGCACGCTAGATGGCAATAATTCACTGTCCAGAGTACGGTCAGTTTCTTAATTATCAGTGATGGACAATGTATCAGATGGGTTCCCGTTGCCATGTTCTCTATAAAACTAAGGTAAAGGCTAGATCAAGGTCATGGGATCAAGGTCGTCCAGCACTATGTTTACCTCTGCCACATGTAATGCAACATTTTACTATAGTCCGTTTCACCACCTGCTGTCCACCTGTTTTTTGTAGATGATTTACTTAAAAGTTTATACTTTTCAATAATTTCCAAGAAAACAACATATGGAAGTGACAACCTAATACCGCAATTAAGGATCTCACAATAAATGCCCCGTTTATGTTTCACGACATTTTAGTCTCTTCACCATGATCTGGCAGATATGATGTGTCCCTCCATAAGTAGCCATCTTTGTTTTTGCGGGTTAAATTTTTTAGAATGTTTACATGAGATCATCCTATCAGAAGCTGTCAGTTGAGGCTGTTTTTGCATGTGACCAATGACCTTGACTGCAATAAGTGGTTCTGATATGTTGTAAAATGTAGACTGATTTCTCATATTTTTCAAATAATTCTGTGTCTTAAATAAGGTGTAAGGTAGGTATTTATTTACTTTGTTGAAAATTAGGTCCTTTGATTCTTTACTCTACACTACAATTGTTTCCCTTGAAATTTAACTATTAAAAATTTTCATAGCAAAAAACAGGTGGACATGAGGGGACGAAATGTACTATAGCCTTGATTTCTTTTAAAGGATTGAAATTTGGAGTGGCAATTAGCAAAATTAATACTTAGTTATCATTAAGCGATACAGTAGCACAGGTATGTTTTCGAGACGACCTTATATAACCCGATCCTCATTCTACTGGGGAGATTTTTGAGCATCACATGTCTTGAAGTTTAGCGCCATTTTTGCACTCTCACATTACAAGCGTCAGAGTGCCTTTACATTTTGCATCGAGGACCGCACCATAACTCTCAGTGAGATTGCCAATATTTATGTTACTTTTTAAGTAACCTACAAGTAGGATGTCGTTTAATATTAACCATACCAATCGTTAACTGTTTTAGTACACTTTCTAACACCACCTACCATATGCCACAAATATATCGTTTTAGCTCAGCATTATAATAAATCCTTTTGTTTGAATTTTTGACCGCATGTACACAAGCATGGCCCGCAAGGGTTACTTGACGATAACCATCTTGTATGCGATACAGAAAATGTCTGATTTTCAAATAGACGGATTTTCAGTTTGGTTGTGAGTTCACATGTATTCTCTTATCTTAAATCATCATTCATAGAATAATGATAAGATTATCGGTTGTTTACCACGATATCAATGAAACAGGATGGTTGACCTTTGCAATACATTCCCCCGTACTATCCCCGTATAAATGCCTACTGAGTGGTGTATTCATGGCTTCTTGAGGTATTGCCTACTTTACCCTTTGACAAGGCGGTACTGATTGGTCGTTCAAAAATATATTGTTATTGAGCCACAGAGAAACCAAGTTTTCTAACAGGATCGAGCATTTAGAAATTGTTCTGCAGGCTTCTTTGAAAGGTATAATTTCATGTTACTTACAGCTCCTCGGAGGAAAATAGGACAGGATACAGGCCTAAAAATGCCATGAGGCTGGGAACGTATTAGAAAAGACCTCGAGTCTTTTAGCGGTAAATAATTAATAGAAGCGCGCCGTGGCCGTAATGAGTTTCGCTCCTCCGGGGAGCTTTCCTGCCCGATGTTACAACACAGGTCTCAGCAATATACGACCCAGCAGATCAATGTCAAGTAGCTGTTTACCTTCTGAAGGAATAATCGTGACTTCTTGTGTTTGCTTCAAGGAAAAAGAATCAAAATGTACACAGACCGCTTTTCAAACTACCAGCTATCGGAGTCACAGCTTAGGGCTTTAGCATGTCCTGGTGTATATACAAGGTTAAATGTTTCTTCTGAATGCTTCCTTCTCTGGACCCGAGCGTCCCATCACACGACATTCTTGCTGTATAACCGGCAAGTCTAATTATATAATCATGTCTGTGGTCCGCTGATTATTGTTCACTGGCCATATATGATGTAATAATAATAATAATAATAAAATAATAATAATAATTATTATTATTATTATTATTATTATTATTATTATTATTATTATTTGTTATTATTTGTATATTATTATTGATATTGTTATTATTATTATATGTATATTATTATTATTATTATTATTATTATTATTATTATCATTATTATTATCCGATATGCTTTTCCCTTAATTTGTCCCTTTTTAGCTATATAAATGCTCAATCTTTTCTATATATTTTCATCTCCTTAGATATCTGACATTAAATTACTTGTGTTCTGATTATATTCCGTTCTACCATAGTAAACACACATGCAAATGTAAGATATCGTTGTATCTCATTGTATCAGAATATTTTCGACTTTCCCAAACAACTGTTCGTATATCAATATTATTATAATTATATAGATAGATAATATATAAAATAATATATAAAATGCTATATATGTATGTATCTAATATAATGATAATAATAATAATTATTATTATTATTATTATTATTATTATTATTATAATTATTTTTATGTTATTATTATTATTATTTATATTATTATTTTTTTTATAATTATTATTATTTACATTATTATTATTTTTATTATTATACATATTATTATTGTTATTATTATTATTATTATCTGATATGCTTCCCCCTTATTTGGCTATTTTTCCTAATGTACAGTAATTTTAAATTTCTATTTTGCTATTAAATGCTCAATCTTTTCTATATATTTCAATCTCCTTAAGTTATCTGACATTAAATTACTTGTGTTCTGATTATATCGGTTCTACCATGGTACACACACATCTAAAAGTCTGTAAGGAGCACCTGAAGTTTATTCTTAATTAGAAACCATCTCAACAGTAATTTGTGCAGGGTTAAAGGGGACATGATCACTGCATATTGGTCTCATCTAACCTACAATCCTAAAATACATTTTTTTTGTCAGCAAACATAATAATATAATATTATCGGCACAAATGTGTATGTTTGTGTGTGTTGATGGTCTAAATGAAATATAAAGTGAAAAAAATGAATGTATAAGAGAGAGAGAGAGAGTGAGACAGACAGACAGACAGACAGACAGAGACAAGGGAAGTGAAAAAGTGAAAAAGATGAATGTATAAGAGAGAGAGACAGAGAGACAGAGAGACAGAGAGAGAGACAGAGAGACAGAGACAGATAGACAGACAGAGACAGACAGACAGACAGAGAGAGACAAAAAAAGATGAATGTTAAAGAGAGAGAGACAGAGAAGGGGGGGGGGAGAGGGGGGGGGAGAGAAAAACATATCCAGTATACTGGTATATAAAGTACACATAAAAGATGGGTGAAGTGAACTTTTGAAACACGACCAGTTATTCTTGTGTACATCTGCCAACAACTAAGTCCCAATGCTTGCATCAACGATACCACTACAGTTGATAAATCAACCGCCCCTGCCGGCCCCGTGACGCTTTGTTCCTCTGTGTTATTTGTACAACTGTACAAGAGCAAATACCCTGTTCGTATATATAGATATCCACCAAACACCCCAAATCAAACCAGTACCCCGGGAGGATAGTAAGTGTTTGTGTTGAGTACGCAAGACGAGGCCCCGGGATGGTCCACCGTCTATCACTGAACGATGAAATATTTAAAAATACCTCTCTTCGTTGCACTTGACAAAACGTTATTCTATAAATAACCTATTGAAAATCAAAAGAACCTCTAACCCAGCCGGAAAGAAAATCTAAAAAAAGATCAAATTAATGGTCAAGTATGCACATCTATAGCGTTTATTGGATCCAAACTGGTGATTATATATTTTTTTACTGTGTTTGGTTTCATTAAACATTTTTCAGGATGTACCCGCCTCACTGCTACTCTCTGAATCCACATACACAATAGAGTCGCTTGCCTTTCAAACAAAACTGTTTCAACCCGTTTAAATCCAAGAGTAAGCGAAATTTATCATAACTAGAGAGCAGTCAAAGACTTCATATATACCTCTGCCAATATTCTGAATCGTCTTTACCAAAATATTACCCGAATCCTGGTTCAATAATCGCGTGTGCTATAATGAGGACGGTCAGTCCCAAGTGCAAAACTTTACGAGTACCTCGGTTTTATGGTGCGGTAGATACCTGGCCTGGATAACACCAGGATGTAAATGTCCAGAAGAGTGTGCTGCCGTCCTGTCACTTAGTCTAACATCAAAATGGAATTCTGCAGTTGCACATACAGGTTAAGCTTGTTTCTCACATATGACAGGTGTTTTTAAAAAGTGAACTAATCAAATACCAGTTAAGATTAAACAAATGAATTAAACAATGAAGGCTGTTCAACCCCCCCCCCCCCAAAAAAAAAAATCAAAATAAGATCTGTGTAGAGAGATATGCAGCAATGGTATGTTTCACCATATTGTACATGGCTTTCTTACTTCATAGTATCATATATATATATATATATATATATATATATATATATATATATATATATATATGCGCAAAATGTGCATAAAAAGTGTCAAAATATCATTTTTTTGGAGAAATTGGAATAGGATCCTAGCTTTAGGCAAACCATTCCATGATCAAAACTGTATAGGTTAGACAAATATGCAATTATCAGTGGAATCTACAGAGAGCTGTCTGAAAAGAGGGCTCTAGTGTATGGTTATTAAAAACACTAGACGTATTGAATGGTTTACTGCTCCGGAAGCGTCAGTACAGAATATAACAAATAATGTCAGTTTCTTCTTTGGTGTGAATTATACAAACATAGCGGTGAAATATACATCATTTGTGATTTCTCTGACAGTTTTAAAATGGTCTACTTGGAAATAAGAAGAAAGACTGTCCTTAAGGGGGGAAAAAATATACGGTTAAATGTGGAAAGGCTGATGCAAGTGAAGGTATGTGTTCGACATCCTCCTGAGTGTATGTTTTTTTCCTGCTGAATGAAACGTGGTGGAGCAATTCTCCATGGTAACAGAAAGATGATGTTAAAAATGGACCCCCATTCGCTGCCAAATATAATAAGTCTCTGCTGCAATATATATAAATATATATATATATATATATATATATATATATATATATATATATATTCATATAAACTTTTTGTGCCTTCTATTAGATCTATATTCTTAATTTAGAAAGTATAAATTTATCACAAAAAAGGGGAAATAGAGGACTCGCTACCTGTGATAAAAAATCGCACTTTGTGCCAATAGCATTCATTTTTATATTCTCCCCGGGAAAGGAAAAACTGGTATTAAGTAAACAAAGTATGCAAATGACTTGGGTTATCCAGAGGGAAATAATAATATCGTGAAGGTAGGATTTTGAAATGAAAAGTAAACAAAATGGAATAAAAAATGTAGGACAGGATTTGTCCGGGACATATATATTTTACATATATTGAAATATATATATTTCATGGAAATGAACTATCGTCACAAAGGTTGGGCCAAAACGGAGGGAAATGCGCTCTACAGAACGACTTCTGGTTCGTGATTTATTTAAAGTGGAGGCCACAGAATTGTTCCCGGAGACACATGTCGTGGGTTTTTACACCAATATTAATGTACCTGTAACCATATATCAGCCTTTCCCTGCTTTCGGATACATAAATACTTATCAGCTATATTATACTTTTTGTCTTGCTGTAAGCGGCCAGCCCTGTTTATCAGGCCGAGGCTTTCAAGAGACCCATTAAGCCCGCGTCAGGCAGCTGTACGTCTAGGCCTCAGGCTATTTTCTTAAAACTTGCGTCTGGAAGTCAGGTGTCCGTCTATTTATTTTACTTGATCACCGAAAGGTCCAGAACGTGAGCAGTTTTAGTAGTACAGCCATACAGTAATCATTAATCAACCAGTTTAAAATATGCTTTATTAACATTATATAAAAACTTAACATATATATATATATATATATATATATATATATATATATATATATAGTTAAACCCCGCCTTGCGACCATCCCCACAATGGGGACCACCCTCACAATTACGACCATCTTTCCTGGTACCTAATATATGATCCAGGTAACTTAGATTTTCACAAATCGAACACCCCCAAATAACGACCACTTTGGTCAGTCCCAAAGGTAGTCGCTATTGTGGGTTTCCATTGTGTGTATATATATACATTGTATATATAAATATATACACACAAGATATAATACAGATTAATCTGAACTAACGCAATGAGTTTATTTCGAAATGTCGCCACTCCTCAAAGCAACAAAACCGTGCTACATGAACAGGAACAGCTGGGCCCGTTTGTTAAGCCAAAGTTACTAGACGTTAACTTAAACATCGACGTGAAACGCTGAGCAGCGACTCAATGTCTCAACCTGTTTATATCTCATGTATATATATATATATATATCGCAAAATTTTAACCATGCAAGTTTTAAACCGATTTCACTATTCTAGATTAAATATGCACCATGTTATGAAAAGTTATAAATCCCCTCCTCTCGCAGTGGACTGACATGTCTATATTGTATATTGATTATTGAGGGAAATAATCAGGCAGGTTGTCCCAAGGTTAATACAACAGGCTGATTTAGGAGGTTCATAAAATCTGATTTATCCCGACAGAGCTGAATTTCAGGCTCTCCTTCCCAGTGTGTCTTACCGAGGACATGTTTCAGCTGGCGGCAGTGAACTGTTAGATGCTGTTTTGCCCAACAAGTATAAGCCTGATAAAAACACGTATACATAAAACCTCATGTTATGGCCCACCCTGAGTCAAGGATATACGCAAGATGTGGATTTTCACATTTCTCACTTTCAACATAATTGAGCCTGCATCATTATTTTTTCTCTAATGAACGATGAATATTATAAATGCTACCGAGAGCGAGTACATCCCACCCTGGGGAGAGTGGCTCCTATAAGTTGTTATAACAAGTTGTACCATACATGTAAATTAAATAAAGTTTATTATTACATACTATTAAAATAAATGTAAAGTATTAGCTATTCTAAAGAATGACTTCGCGAGGACCATCACTCCAGTTACACGGCCACCCTCCTAGGATGAACACTACAGATTCATAACCACCCCGCTAGGACAACTCTTCAGTTACACGGCCACCTACTGGAACGACAACTCCATGCAGTTACACGACCGCTCAGTTAGGACGACTACTCTGTTACACGACCACCTCCCTAAAACGACCACTGTGTTACACGACCACCTCGCTAGGACGACCAATAGTGTTACACGACCACGTACCCCGCTAATACAACCACTGTGTTTCACGACCACTCCGTGGGGACGACCACTCCAGTTACACGACCACCACGCTGGGATGACCACTCCGGTTACACGACCATCCCGTTAGGACGACCACTCATATACACGACCATCCCACTATGCCGACCACTATGTTACACAACCATCCAACTAGGACGACCACTCCAGTTACACGATCAACCCGCCAGAATGACCACTCCGGTTACACGACCACCCCGTTAGGACTACCACTCATATAACACGACAATCCCGCTAGGCCGACCACTATGTAACACGACCATCCCGCTAGGACGACCACTCTATTTACACGACCACCCCGCTAGGACGACCCACCATTAACACGACCACGTACCCCGCAAGGACAACCACTGTGTTCCACGACCACTCCGCGAGGTCGACCACTCCGGTTGAACGACTACCCCGTTAGGATGACCACTGTATCACACAACCAACCCGCCAGGACGACCACTGTGTTACACGACCACCTCGCTGGGACAACGACCAATAGTGTTACAAGATCTCACCGCCAGGATGACCACTGTATTACACACCCACCCCGCCAGGAAGACCACTGTGTTACACAACCATCCAACCAGGACGACCACTCCAGAAACACGACCACACCGCTAGGATGACCACTCCGGTTACACGACCACCCCGTTAGGACAACCATTCATATAACACGAACATCCCGCTAGGCCGACCCATATGTAACACGACCTTAACGCTAGGTCGACCACTCATATAACACGACCACCAAGCTAGGCCGATCACTCAATTTACTCGACCACCCCGCTAGGACGACCACTCCATTTACACGACCATGTGACCCGCAAGGACGTCCACACCCCTTACACGACCACCCCGTTAGGATTACCACTCATATAAAACGACCATCCCGCTAGGCCGATCACTATGTAACACGGACACCCCATTAGGACGACCACTCATAACACGACCATCCCGCTAGGCCGACCGCTATGTTACACGACCACCCCGTAAGGACGTCCACTCTCCTTACACGACCATCCCGCCAGGATGACCACTCCAGTTACACGACCACTCCGCTAGGAAGACCACTCCGGTTACATGAACACCCCGTTAGGACTGCCACTCATATAAAACCACTATCCCGATAGGCCGACCACTCGTAAACACGACCACCCCGTAAGGACGTCCTCTCCCCTTACAACACCATCCCGCCAGGAAGACCACTCCATTAACACGACCACCCCGCTAAGAAGACCACTCCATTTACACGACCTCGTACCCCGCAAGTACGTCAACTCCCCTTACACGACCATCCCGCCAGGATAACCACTCCGGTTACACGACCACCCTGTTAGGACGACCACTCATATAAAACCACCATCCCGCAAGGCCGACCACTCGTAAACACGACCAACCCGTAAGGACGTCCACTCCCCTTACACGACAATCCCGCCAGGATGACCACTCCAGTTACACGACCATCCCGTAAGGACGTCAACTCCCCTTACAACACCATCCCGCCAGGATGACCACTCCAGTCACACGACCACCCCGCTAGTAAGACCACTCCGGTTACACGGATACCCCATTAGGACGACCACTCCAGTTACACGACCACTCCGCTAGGAAGACCACTCCGGTTACACGGATACCCAATTAGGACGACCACTCATATAACACGACCATCCCGCTAGGCCGACCACTATGTTACACGACCACCCCGTAAGGACGTCCACTCCCCTTACACGACCATCCCGCCAGGGTGACCACTCCAGTTTCACGACCACCCCACTAGGATGACCACTCCGGTTACACGGATACCCCATTAGGACGACCACTCCAGTTACACGACCACCCCGCTAGGAAGACCACTCCGGTTACACGGATACCCAATTAGGACGACCACTCATATAACACGACCATCCCGCCAGGATGACCACTATGTTACACGACCAGCCCGCAAGAACGTCCACTCCCCTTACACGACCATCCCACTAGGATGACCACTATGTTACACGACCACCCAGCAATGTCGTTTATTCCCCTTACACGACCATCCCGCCAGGATGACTACTCCAGTTTCACAAACATCCCGCCAGGATGACCACTCCGGTTACACTACCACCCCATTAGGACGACTACTCATAACACAACCATCCCGCTAGGCCGACCACTATGTAACACGACCACCCCGCAAGGACGTCCGTTTCCCTTACACGACCACCCGCCAGAATGACTACTCCAGTTTCACGACCACCCCGCTAGGAAGACCACTCCGGTTTCACGGACACTCCATTAGGACGACCCCTCATAACACGACCATCCCGCTAGACCGACCACTATGTAACACGACCACCCAATAAGGACGTCCACTCCCCTTAAACGACCATCGCGCTGGGATGACCACTCCAGTTACACGGCCACCCCGCTAGGAAGACCACTCCGCTTACACGAACACCCAGTTAGGACGACCACTCCCCTTACACCACCTTCCCGCCAGGATGACCACTCCAGTTACACGACCACCCCGAAAGGACGTCCTCTCTTCTAACACGACCATCCCGCCAGGATGGCCACTCAAGTTTCACGACCACCTCGCTAGGATGACCACTCTGGTTACACGAACATCCGGTTAGGACGACCACTCATATAACACGACTTTCCCGCTAGGCCGACCACTATGTTACACGACCACCCCGAAAGGACGTCCACTCCCCTTACACGACCATCCCGCCAGGATGACCACTCCAGTTACACGACCACCCCGCTAGGAAGACCACTCCGGTTACACGACCACCCCATTAGGAGGACCACTCATATAACACGACCATCCCGCTAGGCCGACCATTTTGTTACACGACCACCCCTAAAGGACGTCCACTGCCCTTACATGACCATCCCGCCAGGATTACTACTCCAGTTTCACGACCATCCCGCTAGGATGACAACTCCGGATGCACGAACAACCCGTTAGGACGACCTATATGTTACACGACCACCCCGAAAGGACGTCCTCTCCCCTTACACGATTATCCCGCCAGGATGGCCACTCCAGTTTCACGACCACCCCGCTCTGATGACCACACCGGTTACACGAACACCCCGTTAGGACGACCACTCATTAAACACGACCACCCCGCAAGGACGTCCATTCCCCTTACACGACCATCCCGCCAGGATGACCACTCCAGGCTCACGACCAACCCGCCAGGGTGACCACATGGGTTACACGACCACCCCGAAAGGACGTCCATTCCCCTTACACGACCATCCCGCCAAGATGACCACTCCAGGCTCACGACCAACCCGCTAGGATGACCACATGGGTTACACGACCACCCCGTTAGGATGACCACTCATATAACACGACCATCCCGCTAGGCTGACCATTATGTTACACGACCACCCCGAAAGGACGTCCACTCCCCTTACACGACCATCCCGCCAGGATGACCACTCCAGTTTCACGACCAACCCGCTAGGATGACCACACCGGTTACACGACCATCCCGTTAGGACGACCACTCATATAACACGACCACCCCGCTAGGACCTTCATGCCACTAATATTCCCTAGTTAAACGATGCACACCTGCAGCTCACAAAATATTCGGGAACGGTTCCTTTGATGTTGAGTAACTTTATTATTGTGTGAACAGGTTGCATACAGGTGTGAAGAGGAAAAAAACATCATGTTATTACATTGGATTTTTACATTCTTGGCTTCAGATATTACAACCAGAAAACAAAGAAGACGTTTTTCTTCAACCAATCCTTATTTGAGTTCCATCAGTCTACTGACGGGTTTACATGGATTTCATCGACGCCCTCGGGGAATCCTGTCGGTTGCCATGGCTACACGTGGAGTCCAGGTGTCACACCACATGCTAGGCAAACAAGTCAAACAGCCAAGGTGCTTGCATCAATTCATGCAATGGCCATCCCCAGAAATCAGCGGAAGACGAAATCCTTTCCTACCAAATCACTTTTTTTTTTTAAAAGTCATCCCTTTTTTTAGGATTTCTGAAAATGACGCTAATTATTCTTTTTTTCACTCTTTTTGTCAGCAGCACTATTTTTTCCTCTTTTGTTCATGAAAGAATTCCAATATATACTATTTTTCTCCTGCTTTAACAGTCCAATTAAAACAAGAATGGGACATTTCGCAATTGTTTGTGTGCAAATGTCAAGAAAGTGTCATAACTTGTGGAATACAGCCTTATCTTCATGCAAGGGGTGTGCGCCATGCATGTTTCTAACTTTGGGAACGGTATATGTGATGAGATATATATGCATACATATATATATATATATATATATATATATATATATATATATATATATATATATTCAATTGTGGTATGCGGAGTACGTCTTTATTCAGTCTATGATACTAAATGGGGAATTGATGCTAATTTTATTCTTTTGTTAAACTCTTTATGTCTGAGAAGTCTACTCTTTTTTCCGGAGCATTTTCTATTTTTTTGGTCATTTACCTTTGACAGGCCTGCCATTCTAAGCTATATATAAATTTAGTTTGAAAACAATATGCATCTTGTTTTGGGTAAGGCTATGGAGGTGCCCTGTTATGATCATCTGTTCCGCCAATTCTTCCGTCCGTCACTCTCTTTTATGCGCGTTTAGTCCGAAGTTATTTTTATTTATTTATTCAAACGTATTTATACAGGGTAACCGGTTCAGAAAAGATCTGCCACGGGGACCTGTTGGGAAATACAATTTATACAAAGTAAATTCAGTCCATTAATGATTTGAATAATCTAACTTAATTTTATTTTATTTTTTAATTGGATCGTATGTTTGATGTGCGCAATCGTATATCGATCAAAATCGTCATAAATCTAATATGGCTACCAGGCAGCCATCCCGTAATTTCTGTTGAGCGCAATATCTCCCGATCGATCCCAGGTAACGCCAGAACTTTTTCCTTAACCTCCTTAAGTGATTGATTGATTGTTTGACTTTCCTTGTAGACTACACAAGGAGCAATTATGTAAAATGCAGAGTACATTATAATAATTCAAAGACGATTAATCTATTTGATTAAGGGTTTACTAACATGCGAAGCTGTCACGAAACGCTTGAGATCTAAAAAAATAATCTCCTTTTACCCAACCATTTTGGGCCCCACGTACGCATCAAGCCAAATAATATACTGATGTGGTATGTCTTTGCATTGGCCTCAGGTAAATTGTGTTTAAACGCACAGCAACACCTCGGGATCAGCTTCGTCATGACTCGAAATAGCCGACTCGAAAACCTAATTTTTACCATTTACCGGTGTATCCAGATGTCGCAAACAAACTGTTTTAATTAGTCCATTTGAGATGATGTGCATTCCCGATTTTAGCAAACCCAGAACATCCGTCAGAACACCATCTTGGAATATGTGCATGGCCGGGCCGTTATAAAGATTGTTTACTTTGGTTGGCTGCAGCGATATCGTTACAGTAGTGAAGACGGCCATTGCGGTGCAGTTTAGGCCATGACTATCGTCAGCAGAGGCAGGTGGTAGAATAAAAAAAACTACTGGGTCGTGTTTTCCCTGCACGAAGTAAACTAAGATAAACTGGAACCGGGATTTGGAATACCTTTTGTTTGGTGTTATTATCCATCAAAATATTTAAGCTGCCCATTCACCTGCCTTTTGAAAAAGAATTTATGTGATTTCTGGCTTCCTCTGTGTATATATTAATTATCTAAGGGTAATTCTGGTAATGAAAAATTCTTCTAACGCTTCTGTGAAGGTTGTTAATACTTGTTTATCAACAACGTGCTTGTAAACATAGCAATATTGACAAACGGGGAAACATGTAACCAAAGGTGCATGGTAGGTTGCAAACAAGCGGAGGTAGAAAGGTTACTTGTTGCCAACCACCATTTGCAAAGCTTTGGCTTATCTGACTTGCCGCCAGATGCCCTTGTTATTTTTTTACGGATCCACATAATATAAACACGTTGATATAAACAAAATAAACAGCCTATGTGCGGTGATATCCATGTTTTCTTGTCTATTTTTATAAAAGTTCCATTGGATTACCCTTAGTATATAAAGGCCAGATAGGTGATTGTTCCTCTTTCAGCCACCATGCTATTATATTCCTGTAGAGTATGTATGAATGTTCCATGGATATGGCATAACAGAATTTAATATATGTTATGCGGAAAGAATGATCTTGAGCAATACCGGTAATCGTCAATCCCTTGGCATCAAATCAATTGAACATGCAAGAATAATTCATGCACATCTTTATGTTTGTCCATTCCATATGACCGGTTCACTGGTTCACCAATTCCACCAACATAGCCATTTCTATAAATTATATGTACCTACCCATGGCACAAACTATTTACAGACATCAATTTTTATGCATGCAGAGGTCCTATTTTATAGAAAACGTTAAATGGCAAAAGAAAAAATCCTCCTTGTTAAAGGTCTTTAATTAATGCTCACTTAATTCGTTGAAACTTCCCCTATGTCTTAATTCAACTTCAAATACATCCTATTTTACATTTTATTTCATATTCTGCTATATTTTCTAGTTCCCGTAATTGCACAGTATATTACCTTGCGTTTCATAGTTATATCTTTTCATGTTTAATTATTTTATCTTGCCGTAAGCCACTTTTATCATATTTTTATTGTTAGTTGTTTTGTTACATGATTTTACAATACATTGCATTTCCAAACAGGGCCCTGTAACACACCGGACTACTTTGTCTGAGAGGGTTACCCTTTATAAATATCCTTGAAATATAAATTGACGTCAGTAAATATGTTGCGAATAAAAGATGGAGCGCTTGACGTAATGTTCATTTATTTATAAATTAAAGTGCATGTAATGATTGCAAGGATTTCACCTATTTCCTAAATCTAAGATTTAATTTATACCCGGTATCAAAGTTTATTCCTCAAGTTGCTGCCCCGGAAAAAATTATATATATATATATATATATATATATATATATAGAGAGAGAGAGAGAGAGAGAGAGAGAGGGGGGGGGGGGATGGAGGGGGATAAAGAGTATTATAATGCCTATTAGATAGACTAATTTGTTTATAAAACTCTCTTTATCTTTACATAAGCTTCTACTACAGACTTAAACGACTATACCACCCTTTATTAATACATAATATATATATGTATATATATATTTATTTATATATATATTGAACCTCTCCAAAGGATGCCCACATTAAAGTGCTTCCACAGTATATATATATACATATATATATATATATATATATGTATGTATGCATGTATGTATATATATGTAGTTTTCACATATATAGACACCGCTGGTTCAACGCCTATGATAGTTGCCTTTTTCCATTGTATAGCTAACGTTACATAAAAAAATAATCAAAATTAAATATTTACAAACAAGCACTGGGCAAAACATTCCATCCTTTGTTGAAGTTAAATTTAATCCAACATTGAGTGGACTTCTTTTTCGTCAAATGGATGCGAAAGGTCAGCATATGTTGCCAAAATATTCAAAAATATTCATGTAAAAAAAAGTATTCAGACGGTTTTATATGTTTGCGTTTGATATAAGAATATCCAACCCTTATAGATTTGCGCCAAGCATAGAACATTTATAGGGGATAAAGTGGCCTAGGCCCCCTGTGGCTTGTGGTCCCAAAGTATTTAAGTGGCTGTCACCATATATCAAAACACTGACAGAAAGGTAAAAAAAAGATCAATTCGTTATATTCCATATGGGTTTCCGACATCTGAAGTCGGATAATGTATTGATTGGCCTGTTCAGGGGGTGACATTCACGTGACTGTGGCGTCCGTCTATCACCTATCTTTTCATCTATATTTATCAAATTACCTGTTAATTATTATATTTTTATATAAACGTATTTGTCTATCTACATATTCTTTTTATCTCTCTCCCTATCTCTCTATCTATCTCTCTATCTATCTCTATCTATGTCTATCTATATATCTATGAGTGTTCTTATCTGACTAATTCTCTCTCTTTCTCTCTCTCTCTCTCTCTCTCTCTCGCTATCTCAGCCACCTATCTGTGTATCACAGTTTGTCCCTTATTAGCAATCCTAATCGAAATTCACCGATAGGCAATGCATAATTAAACCAGTGACCCAGAAAAAAGATAAATACAAAAACAACCACGGATACCCAGAATGAAAAATACAAATCAATAATTAACCAACAGCCAGAGTCTCGGTCACAGCCGTGCAATAATTACTAAAAAAACAAAACAGTTAATTAGCAACGACAAGCTCACTGGGAAAATTGCTGCAACGGCCAACTGGATCTAAGACTACCTCACGTGATCACACGATACCATAAGCTTCCCACAGAATGATCAATGGTGCAATACAGACTTCCTAAAGCAGACGAACGTCCCCAGCGACCTCTGCAATCCTGCCCTGTAGCATTCGTATTTGGGAAAAACCATTCTTCGCCTATTTTTAAAGAATGTCGCTAACTATGCTAGTTTCTTGCACTGTAGCTGAACCGCGTAGCAGTTATCGACTGGCAAACTGGTAAAAAGAAGTGCCTGCGTACTTTTTCTTTAAACAGGTCGTAAACAGATAACTCTCTTATGTATACAGATTGTGGTCTTACAAGAATGTATTATAAGATATGAGAAATATGAATCTATAAGACGTCTTATAAATTAAAGTGCATGTAATGATTGCAAGGATTTCACCTATTTCCTAAATCTAAGATTTAATTTATACCCGGTATCAAAGTTTATTCCTCAAGTTGCTGCCCCGGAAAAAATTATATATATATATATATATATATATATATATATAGAGAGAGAGAGAGAGAGAGAGAGAGAGGGGGGGGGGGATGGAGGGGGATAAAGAGTATTATAATGCCTATTAGATAGACTAATTTGTTTATAAAACTCAGAATGATCAATGGTGCAATACAGACTTCCTAAAGCAGACGAACGTCCCCAGCGACCTCTGCAATCCTGCCCTGTAGCATTCGTATTTGGGAAAAACCATTCTTCGCCTATTTTTAAAGAATGTCGCTAACTATGCTAGTTTCTTGCACTGTAGCTGAACCGCGTAGCAGTTATCGACTGGCAAACTGGTAAAAAGAAGTGCCTGCGTACTTTTTCTTTAAACAGGTCGTAAACAGATAACTCTCTTATGTATACAGATTGTGGTCTTACAAGAATGTATTATAAGATATGAGAAATATGAATCTATAAGACGTCTTATAAATTAAAGTGCATGTAATGATTGCAAGGATTTCACCTATTTCCTAAATCTAAGATTTAATTTATACCCGGTATCAAAGTTTATTCCTCAAGTTGCTGCCCCGGAAAAAATTATATATATATATATATATATATATATATATAGAGAGAGAGAGAGGGGGGGGGATGGAGGGGGATAAAGAGTATTATAATGCCTATTAGATAGACTAATTTGTTTATAAAACTCTCTTTATCTTTACATAAGCTTCTACTACAGACTTAAACGACTATACCACCCTTTATTAATACATAATATATATATGTATATATATATTTATTTATATATATATTGAACCTCTCCAAAGGATGCCCACATTAAAGTGCTTCCACAGTATATATATATACATATATATATATATATATATATGTATGTATGCATGTATGTATATATATGTAGTTTTCACATATATAGACACCGCTGGTTCAACGCCTATGATAGTTGCCTTTTTCCATTGTATAGCTAACGTTACATAAAAAAATAATCAAAATTAAATATTTACAAACAAGCACTGGGCAAAACATTCCATCCTTTGTTGAAGTTAAATTTAATCCAACATTGAGTGGACTTCTTTTTCGTCAAATGGATGCGAAAGGTCAGCATATGTTGCCAAAATATTCAAAAATATTCATGTAAAAAAAAGTATTCAGACGGTTTTATATGTTTGCGTTTGATATAAGAATATCCAACCCTTATAGATTTGCGCCAAGCATAGAACATTTATAGGGGATAAAGTGGCCTAGGCCCCCTGTGGCTTGTGGTCCCAAAGTATTTAAGTGGCTGTCACCATATATCAAAACACTGACAGAAAGGTAAAAAAAAGATCAATTCGTTATATTCCATATGGGTTTCCGACATCTGAAGTCGGATAATGTATTGATTGGCCTGTTCAGGGGGTGACATTCACGTGACTGTGGCGTCCGTCTATCACCTATCTTTTCATCTATATTTATCAAATTACCTGTTAATTATTATATTTTTATATAAACGTATTTGTCTATCTACATATTCTTTTTATCTCTCTCCCTATCTCTCTATCTATCTCTCTATCTATCTCTATCTATGTCTATCTATATATCTATGAGTGTTCTTATCTGACTAATTCTCTCTCTTTCTCTCTCTCTCTCTCTCTCTCTCTCGCTATCTCAGCCACCTATCTGTGTATCACAGTTTGTCCCTTATTAGCAATCCTAATCGAAATTCACCGATAGGCAATGCATAATTAAACCAGTGACCCAGAAAAAAGATAAATACAAAAACAACCACGGATACCCAGAATGAAAAATACAAATCAATAATTAACCAACAGCCAGAGTCTCGGTCACAGCCGTGCAATAATTACTAAAAAAACAAAACAGTTAATTAGCAACGACAAGCTCACTGGGAAAATTGCTGCAACGGCCAACTGGATCTAAGACTACCTCACGTGATCACACGATACCATAAGCTTCCCACAGAATGATCAATGGTGCAATACAGACTTCCTAAAGCAGACGAACGTCCCCAGCGACCTCTGCAATCCTGCCCTGTAGCATTCGTATTTGGGAAAAACCATTCTTCGCCTATTTTTAAAGAATGTCGCTAACTATGCTAGTTTCTTGCACTGTAGCTGAACCGCGTAGCAGTTATCGACTGGCAAACTGGTAAAAAGAAGTGCCTGCGTACTTTTTCTTTAAACAGGTCGTAAACAGATAACTCTCTTATGTATACAGATTGTGGTCTTACAAGAATGTATTATAAGATATGAGAAATATGAATCTATAAGACGTCTTGAAATCGTGGTAATTATTATATTTACGGTAAAACCGTAAACATTTATGTTGTCTATCAGCGCAGTCACGTGGTTATTACAATATTAATTTAATCAGAGGTATGCAGACACTCGAATATTGTGTTGCATAACATAACCAAGATATATAAATTTTAAACTATGATTTATGAAGATGTATACAGTAATATGACCGTAGGACCAAATTAAAGTAAAAAAAAATACCCCAAGCATGAACAATAGATGGGGGTTTCGAGCAACCTTGGATAATGATTACACACTCAGCTGGTAAAGAATTGTAGGTATAGAAATTCTATGCCCAGCATGCACTGGTGGTTCTAAATACACCAGCGGGTGTAGGTATAAAAGTAATGAAGAGGGTAATAAAAAAAGTGGATAAAAATGGTTTCAAGGGAAATTACGTAACATGTTTGTTTTGATGGAAAGGCCTCAACGGAACAAGTAATATTTTGTAAGCATGCGCATGTGAAATGTAAACAGGTGTTTCACTGAAATGTAACAAATTTTTATTTATATTTTGACAGTTGAGACAGGCAATCTCGGCCATAACCTACAATACCCAATTAAAAGAGGTTCGTTTTGAGTAGCAATACCTCCGGCTTAAGGATGTAATAATTACCGTAATTTCTTAGTGCCCCTTCCATCATCAAAGAACGATATTCTAGCTCCCAGGTAAATCAATACCTCCTTGTGATGGTAAAACATGATCAAGGTCTATTTACCGGACAAGGTGTGCAGGAGAAGAGAATGAGGCATTATCCTGTATCAAGATATAGACACACCTTGCATTGAAAATTAGCGCCTCTGGCATTAGAGAGTGTAATTACCGTAAAAACAATATCATGTTCAAATGTACCCCAGACTGTGTGGACGGATGTATGACATTTTTTACATACAAAATGTTTGTAACATGGTACATGAGCCAATGTTGACAAGCAGAAATAAACGTGTCACTCAAGATACTTGGGGTCTTGGTTTTCTGGCCTATTTAATTGAATTGTCCCAAGGATTATTTTTAGTCAATAGTCGTCAGATGTCAGAATAGGCCGCTTTTATATGTACTAAAAATGTGCTAACGCTTTTCTAACCACGCCCAGACCGTCAAATTGTAGCATGATTCAGACAGGTCGATGATAATCCTCTATCAAAGCAAAGTATAGTCGTCCTCGCTCGGCACATATAATTCACAACATATAGCGCCCTCCAGTGGAAATTAAAAAGGACAAGTTTTAGGGTCAAGCCATTGGAGTACGAATATATGACCAATAAAATGTAACATTTAACAAACAGTAACCTTAGCCTGTATATCAGCAGCTGACAATGCACACGCACTCGTTTGCTCTCTGCAATGGGAGACTCATTTCCTGCAGATGACAGCAAAGCGGACGTTCACCCGGGTATAAAAGGACAGATTTTACCCATGCTCATTTTATAGCAGGGTATAATTTTTAAGCTCTGCCAGGATATACCCCGGGGTTTACTAATATTCTGGCCTGGGTTATTTGATATTCCTAAATCACTCCGATAACGGAAATTTGCTAAGTATTAAAAGCTGAATAAGTTAAATAAACAGCAATGATATGACAACCAGTGTTTTAAGCCAGCTATTGACTTATCTTTTCTATATAATTAATGTGTTTTCTGGCTTACCTTGCGTATTCATTAATGAATTATAGGTAACGTATGTTCAGAAAGTTCTTATAACGCCTCTATAAGCAACGTTTTAGCTATTTTTTTTTGTTGGTAAACAAAACAATGTTGACAAATGGAAAGCCCATGTAACAAATTTTGATTTTAAAGTTTCACGTTTGAGACAAGTACTCCGGGCCCTTCCCACAATTCCAAATTGGAAGAGATTCGTTTTGAGTGGCAATGCCTCTGGCTGAAGAGTAATCTTTACCCTATTTTGTTTGAGCCCCATCCATTTTTAAAGAACGACAATCTAGCAAGTCCCGGTAAATCAATACCTCCTCGTGATGGCAAAACATGATCAAGGCCTAGTTACCGGACGAGGTGTGTAGAAGAAGAAAATGAGGCATTATCCAGTATCAAGGTATAGGCACACCTTGCACTGAAAATTAGCGCCTCCGGCATTAGAGAGTGTACGACCAGCGTATTGGCGTCAGAGTGCCTTTACATCCTTCAGTGAGGACCGCACTTTAAACCTCTATGAGGATGCCAATATTTTCGTCGATTTTTATAACGCGTCACGGCCTTCAAGTATTTTGTCACTTGACATAAGCTGGACCAATCGTTAGCTTTTCAATTATTCTTTCTAACAGCGCACTCCATGTACGAGAAATCCGTTTTTGAACTCAGCATATTGGTAAATCCCACTGCATGTTTGTTTAATTTCTGACTATGTGAATTCAAGCATTTCTCGCACGGGTTACTCGGCGACATCCATATCGTTGTTCATGCAGGAAATAACTCGTTACCATAGTGACCGATGGTTTGTGATTGCACAAGAATTATATTTTTGTTTTTATTCATCACTGGTAGCCTACTGTTAATATTATCGGCTGTTTACCACGATATCAATGCAACAGGATGGGTGGCCGTTACAATACATTCCCCCACATGACTTGTATTACGACGCAAGTTAGGCCTACCAGTCCTAAATTAATGTCTACCGAATTGTGTATTCACGGTAAATTGAAAATCTTTATGAGGGGATTATATGACAGTGTGATGATTGAAACAAGATGTTAAATCAAGCTCTCACCAGCCTTTAAGTCGGTACGAGCCCATGTTGAAAAACAGAAAAAAAACATGTAGCCCAAGGTACCTGGGTTTTCTTACCTATTTTCATGAACAATCCCTGGGATTATCTTTAGTTAATAGACGACAGATGTCAGAATAGGCCCCATTAACATGTACTGCATATGTGCTAACGCTTTTTTAACCACGCCCAAATCCTCAAATTGTAGCATGATTAAGACAGATTGATGATTATCGTCTATCAAAGCAAAGTATATTAGTTCTCGCTTGACACATATGATTCACAAAATTTCGCGCCCTCTAGTGGAAAGTAAAAAGAACACGTACTCGGGTCAGCCATTAGATTTCGAATAATTAGCCTATATAAAATAACATATAACAATCGGCTTCTTGGCTCAAGGGTAGAGCAAAGGACTCAAGGCCGGGAGATCGTGAGTTCGAATCTCAGCTGAGGCGGTGAGAGTTTTCACGGTCGGCCCCCACCCAGGGTGAGCGCTCTGCAGGCTTAATGGGAAGGCCGTGCCCAACGGCCGTGTTTCACAACAAACGCTTGCGTCTTTCGGCGGTTTCTGGGCGGTTTGACGCCCGAATAAAAATGGTAGGAAGCGTGAGATACCACCCTGTCACGTAGTCCGAAACCGGAATGGAATTCTGCAGATGTACATATACGTAGTTGAGTTAGTATTAAAAAAATTGACGGTTACCTCCATAAAAAAATCTTTAAAAAATAACATTTAACAACAGGAACCTTCGTCTGCATATCAGCAGCTGACAATCCACACTCATTTATTTGCTCTGGAATGGCAGCCACATTTCCTGCAGATGACAGAAAAGCGGACAAACCGCTTGTGAACGGACAGATAATACCCCTGCCCGATTTATAGCAAGGTAAAATTTAACCTTTGCCAAGATATATCCCTGGGGCGGATCCAGGGTTTTGGAAAGGAGAGGGCCAAACCAAAGTAGAAACCCTTTAAAAAGGGAGGGGTTGAGGTCGTAATAATGGGGTTAAAACCCTGAACAAATGGTTGTTGCAGCTCAAGAGGAGGGGGTCCAGACCCTCTGCCCCCGTCCCCACCCCACCCCACCCCTCGGATCCGCCAATGTACTCGGGGGGGAATATTCTGACCTAGACTATTTGATATTCTCCCTCACTCCCAGAAATTTGCCCTTATTATATTATTTTGCTATTACTATAAAGTAACAAAAATTTAATATGTTGACTATTCTAAATCAATATGATATAAAACTGCACTGAAATGTCAACCAGTCTTTTAAAGCAAGCTATTCACCTGCCTTTTCAATAGAATTTTTTTGTGATTTATGGCGCACTTTACGTAATTATTAATGAACTGTAAGTACTGCCTGTTAAAAAAATGTCTTAAAGAGGCCCATTCACCTATCTGACCTTTATAAACTAAAGATAATCCCTTGAAGCTTTTGTAAAGATAGGCCTGAAAACGTGGATATCACTGCACACAGGCTTCTTGTTTTGTTTAGATCAACTTGTTAAAATTAAGTGGGGCCCGCCAAAATAATCAGAACAAATTCAACAAGGGTATCTGGCAGCAAGTTCGAAAATCCGGAGCTTTGCAAATGAAAATAGCGTTTTGAAATAATTGACCTTTCTTCCTCCGAATATATGCAACTTACCACCTTAGGTTACATGTTTTTTCCGTTTGTCAAAATTTCTCTGTTTACTAACATGTTGTTGATAAACAAGTTCTTATCCTTTACGGAGGCCTTATAAGACCTTTTCATAACCAAAATTACCCTTAGATCATTAATATATATACACAGAGGAGGCCAGAAATAATATAAATTCTTTACTCAGAAGGTAGGTGAATGGGCACCTTTAAAAAGCTTCTGTGACGGTTGTATGAACTTGTTTATCTAAAAGCTGTTAGTAAACACAGCAATGTTGGTAAACGGTAAAACACCATGTACCCTAAGGTGGTCGGTTGCATATACGTGCAAATGTAAAGGCCACTGGTTACAAAACGCCCTTTGCAAAACTCCGGTTCTTCTTACTTACCGCCAGATGTCCTTGTTAAATGCATTTTGATTATTTTGGCGGGCCCCCTACATGTTATAAACACGTGGATATAAACAAAAGGAACACCTTGTGTGCGGTGGGGGTCGGCATTCTTCAGGCCTACTTTTATTGAAGGTTTAAAGGGATTATCTATGGTTGATGAAGGTCAGATATTGGATTAATTACCTGTAAGTACCTGATTCCTAAATGTGTACAGGGACCGGACTCCTTTAGTTTCTGATGGTAGACTATCCAAAAATTTGGGGCCAATTATTTATAACCGGTTAAACTAGATTATACAGGGTTCTTAAATGAAAGGGTTTATTCTGGCCCGCTACACCGGCCCGGTCTGGTCTGTCTTTTCTGAGAAGTGGAAATTCGTTACAGGAAATGTGATAAACATCAACTACAGGAGAACAGTAAACCATTATGTACCGGTAACTGGGTTTATATATATACAGTGAAATCCCGCCTTACGACCACCCAGCAATTGCGACCACCCCCACAATTACGACCACTTTCCGTGGTCCCGTATATACGATCCAGGTAACTCAGAGTTTCACAAATACGACCGCCCCAAAATTACGACGACTTTGGTCAGTCCCCAAGGTGGTCATAATTGTGGGATGCCACTGTATATATATATATATATATATATATATATATATATATATATATATATATATATATATATATACTGTAGTTATATATACTTTAGTATATATATATATAAACTGTAGAGTGTTCCAAAATTTGCAAAATTCGCGAAAGGGGAATTATGACGGAAATTCAACCTCCTTGAAGAACAGGTCCCATCGTCAAAGGCAAAGTTGAAAAGTTACAGGTTGACATAATGAATAAAAATATATCGGTATGCTAAACGATTGATATTTAATATGATATATACCGTGTCCTTTTTGTAATTTTGTTAATAAGATTTATGCACATAATGTTTGTATTTAATCCTTTCACATTATGATTATACTTTGTGTATAGGTCACTTGTAAAGTAAAATGGCGAAAATAGAACCCTCGCAAAACATTGAAAAAAAAAAGAAAATCGAAAAATTTGAACCCCACGAATATGAAGCTATCCACAGTATATATATATATACAATAGAATACTGAACTTTGATTGTCCATGTACATAATGTATAAAGGATACGACTATTATGGAAAGACCTTCACGTGTATTCAGACTCAGTGCACTGTGGTCACCACGCTTAATATTCAGAATGATCATTAAGCATAACGATAGTGTTCAAAGTTATATGAGCAATGAACCAGTGACCATGACTCGAGTGTCCGGGACCAAAGTCAGCCAAGCGTGCAGTTACATATGAAGAAGTCATCCAGGACTAGAAATCTGCATCCCAATGGTTACACGCCTCCGCCATTTGAGCCCAAGTTTCAAAATCGCTGTGCGAGCACACTGGACGCCGTCACTCCGAGATGCTGGGCGCTCACCAGTGACCTGAACAGGTGACCGGGCCACATTGCGCGGCGCATGAGGCATGACCGCCTGTGCATTCACTTGTGTGTGTGGGTGTGTGTGTGTGATATACCGATGACTTAATTTATGTACTGGTTACTGGGTAATATATATATATATATATATATATATATATATATATATATATATATATATATAAATATATATATAATAAATATAAAAATATAAATACAAATATATATATATATATATTACCGAGTAACCAGTATATATATATATATCATCAAGGAATATTCACAAATGAACAGTCACATAAGCACGAATGAACACTCAAATATGCGTTGTAAAAGTGAATGCAAACACAAGACGGAGGCATGCATTACTTAGAATGCATATTTCTAGTTTATGATGTATTTCATACATGATTTATTAATGCGGTTAACACACATTCACACACACACACATACTAATATATATATATATATATATATATATATATATATATATATATACATGTATATTTGTATATGTGTATGTGAAGCCTATATGTATACCGCTATACGTATACTGGGGTGAACTACAGCTCATCGGCGAAGAGGGATTCAATGATAAAGCTGATATCAGAGATATTCGTTTGATTCCTAGAACAGAGAGTTATAGCTTCCTCAAATATTCTGGCAGCTTTGATCACGTGACATCCCCCCTCCCACACACACAGACACATACAAATACACACGTGCACTTGCCAGTTGCCACACAGGAAACATGAATAGAATTTTGTTTCTTCGTATATACTCATGATGATATCATGCAGCTGTGGTTGGTCGCAAAGAGCGTTTCGGGTTTATTTGCTATCTCATACATCTAAAGCTTGCTTGGTGGGGGGGGGGGACACACAAACACGCAGACAGATATTATGTTACAGACTGAGGCGGGCAGGCAGGGGATCGGTGCTCGGTGTGATACATTCCGGTTAAAGTGAAACATGATTGATTGATATTGATTACGTTCCTTTATGGCGTAATAATCATTTTCATTTGGGTCAAGTATATATATATATATATATATATATATATATATATATATATATATATATATATAGATAGATAGATAAGATGTCTGGATTAGAATCATTGTTATATTACCAATTGACAAAGGGTAATTCATGTATATACATGTGTATATATGTGTGTGTGTACATAAATATAATATATATGTATATCTATAATAACATGTATATATATACATACATATATACTTGTAGGTATATATATATAAATATGTATATGTATATATATATATCTATATATATAAATATATATACATATATATATATATATATATATATATATATATATAGAGAGAGAGAGAGAGAGAGAGAGAGAGAGAGATAGACAGACAGAGAGAGAGAGAGAGACAGAGAGAGACCGACAAACAAACAGACGGACAGAACACAGACAAAGAACAAAGATTGGGTAACAGACAGATATGTAGCTTACCACGATATATGATATAATACAATGTCCACGAGAGGGCAGCAGATCAACGGCCAGTTTAAGATCAGTTGACGAAGGACTCTTGAAGGTGAACTGACACTTAAAGGTAATACAAGCGTTTGTTTAGATGGGGCTGAGATGCAAGCGAAGATGCTGCAATACGGAGAACGCACTCGTCCAGCATCCAACCCCGATCCAAAACCGGAGTCACCCATCCTTCTAGCAACACAGGAGAATTATCACCACGAACGATAAAAAGGTCATACTCACGATTCATCGGGGAAGATCCAGCGTCGTCCCGGCTTCTCTGCTTCAGCCATGTTCCTGCTGGAATCTAGAGGATGTAACCATGGTAACCACTCAGGGAGGCAGGAACTTGAGTTGCGGTTGGGGGTCAATATAAGCTAATAGCTAGTACAAATAGCTAGGAGACGCGCCGCACGACAAGATATGACCCTTCCACGCTCCGACCCGCTAGCTTGTAATTATACTGCAGTGTGGTCTGTCCGGATACGCTTATTATAAACGCTTATCTCTCTATATATATATCATTTCTATTCGTTACTTCCTCAATTAGCAGGATGCAGATGTGCTTGCTTAGGAACTGGCACGCACACACTGACACACACACACACAGCACGCTCATACAGTCACAGAGACACTTCAATAGAGTATTCAGCATAGGTGTATTCATTATAAGAGGCTCAAACTTTGGGGGCTAAAACAAGAACTGTAACCACACTTTCGTCCAGAAAATTGTGAGTAAATCCTTGAGTAATAGACACTCAACTTGTTAACCAATTTGTTATTGTTACCGAGTGCAAATAGTTTTTCTGTGAACCCACAATTATTCTGCTCAATGTGAACCCCCTTTTGATATTCTATCAATGACGCCGCGTAACACGTTCAGAAAAATAAGTCAAGAAATGACGCTTATTTATTCCTGTAAATTCCTAAATTATAAAATACTGTTATCTATTGTTTATATTATTACATAGATTAGCCTGTCAGGCGTGGAATTCAGAGTGGAAAATGCGGTTAACAGCTGGAGATGATCAGGGAAGGTTTATGATGAACTGATATTTAATTGCAATGTTTGGGTTTTTATTACTTGCAGCTCGTCAAGGAAAAAATAAATCAAGAAGTGACCCCAAATTTGTTCAAATATAACTTTTGTGAACGATAAAATACGAACAAGTAAACGCCTATTAGGCGGTAGGCCGAAAAAATGAAAGGTATGGTTCTCAGGCACCGCCCGCGTCAATTTTAAACCCCGCATATTTTTTTTCAATAAAAACTTACCAAATTTGAGCTCCAGTCGTTCGGACATTTCTTTCAAGAAGATAAAATCATACAAATTTGATAGAATTTCCTTTGTTTTGTAGTGGAGCGCTTGTTTACCAAAATAAATATGTTATTATCATGCTTTTCCCTTATCATTTGACTTGTTTATCAAAATAAATATGTTATTATCATGCTTTTCCCTTATCATTTGACATTTTATCGAAACATACAAAAAAATAAATAAAAAACCAGCCTTGAACATACATTTTCGGTCAGAGAAACATAGGTTCGCTTAGTGCTATGCTGTTTCACCAACCTGTGACCGCATGTGTTTTGGAAAAAAAAAATTCTTAATTGTCTTATATGGATAATAAATATTCTGGAAAGCTGTAAATTGAAGTGACGACCTAAGATGGCAATTATGAATTTAACATTAAATCTCCAGTTTTTGCTCCTTTTTACTCTCCGATGTGTCAGTGCATGAGAGGCCATCTTTGTTGTGTCTGGTTATATAATGTGTTTTTGTGTTTAATGTGTTTTTAGAGTGTTTTTTAGAGTGACGCTATCCAGTCAGCACCTGTCAACTGAGACTGTTTTTGCATGTGACCAGTGACCTTGACCGCCATCAGCGGGTCTGATACATTGTTAAATGTACCCTAATTTCTCATATTTTAAAATAATTCTGATGTTTAAATAATGTGCAAGGTAGGTATTTATTTACCATGTTTAAAATCAGGCCCTTTAATCTTTTACCAAATCATATTTTCCTTAAAATGTAGCTAATAAAAATGATTATAGCAAAAACAGGTCGACACGACGAGATGGAACATATCATAATGCGGTTCCAAGTTGACCACCGTATGATGAACCAACGTCGAGTTTTCGGTCTATGCGATATTTCGGCCCTCTGACATCAGAAAGTCCACGACCAGCCTACTAGCGTCAGAAGGACCACACTGTAAGGCTCTATGATGATGTAAATATTTAATTGTCATTTTTTATTACACCTTTTGGCCTACAAGTAGGCTGTCACTTGACATAAACCAAACCGACTGTTAGCTTTTTTAATCATACTTTCAATAACATTGTTTGCTTTTTATTATACCTTCTAACAAAACCACCATTCCGTTTTAATTAAGCATATTGATAGATATCACTGTGTGCCATGAATTTCAGACCGCACGAATACAGGCATGGCTCACACGGGTTACCGGGATGATGACCATTGAAGTATATTCCCCTTATGACTTGCATCATGTCTCAAGTTAAGCTACCAGCACAGTATAAATGCCTACTGTGTCGTAAAGAAGAGATAAGATGAAGAGTGTCACGTTTTCTTGATAAGGATATATCCTTGTGGTTATCGTGTCATATAATCATTAATTGAACCGTGGTTAAACAATAACGTTTATAGACCTACATGGCATAAGCAAACACAAGATAATCGTATATCTATCCATTATATATAACAATGGCATCTAGGGTCCCGATAATAATTCCTCGTGGTTATAAAAACAGATGGACTAACATGTGATCACAAATAGGGGCTCACTCATCCTGTATATACATGTAAAGGTACTACTAGTATTTGAGTGTATATGGGTCTTATATCAGGGGCACAGAGGGACCTGTCCCCTGATTTTTTTCAGTGTTGGGGGTAAAAAGTACCTCCAGGAAAAATGAAACTATGATTCTGGACCGGGGGAGGGGCGGGGGACTATTGTTCTCTTACCTTAATTGGGCTTTTTGGTCCAAGGTTTCTGTCCCGACTTGTGGATAGCATCCCCATCCCTCTTCACGTTTTATCAACAAACCAGATCAATGTAACCCGGATATCATAATATATGACATAGGCTTAGGAACATCAAAAAAGGAGGGGGGGGGGATTTGGCACAAGGCGGGGTAGGGTATGGGAGGGGGTGTCCCCCTCCATCAGTGTTGAAAGTTTTTAAAATTTAAGTGTAAGCTGAAGCAAAATTGAAGCACTTTTGACTTCAAATAATTTTACTATTTAGAGTGAAAACAGACAATTTCTCAAATCGACTATAAGGTCATTCTGAATGAAGACAGAATATATGACATCCATCACTCATTCACTTATTTGCCTGCCCTTATTTATTAGCAACTTCATTGAAAGCATACTTTTTCATGTTTTCTCTACTAAATAATACGCAGCAGTATACAGACAATTGTTCAAATACAAAAACATTCTCAAGGAAGCTAAAAAAATATGGCCTTCACAACTCACTTGCTTATGATGTAATATTGACAGAGCATTTCTACTGCACTCAGTTGGTACAGTCTATAACATCTATAATCATCATCTGAAGATGATGGTTTTAGAAAAAAATGATAAAAAAGTATTAACCCCTTAAAAAGTATGAAAAAAAACCTATTGAAAGAGGTCTTGCCAGAAAAAAGTATTTACTTTAAATAGTATAGAGTAGCAGCACTGCATTTAGGCCATTACATGTTGAATGACTCCAATGTAAACAAAACCAGACAGACGCCCGAATATATGGTGCCTATATTGCTTTATCTTTTATTTAAAAAAGGGCTTCTTAATTTACACTATACAGCACGTACCTTAAAATTACTATTATACAGTTTTATTGTTTTCTATCACCATTGTTGCATTTGACGTATATACATATATGGCTCACTCTTTTTATTATACCAGTGAAGTATCCTCAAGTCTGGTTTATTATTTGCTCTGTAATTTGACGCAGAATTAATTAGGTTACGTTGTCACCCGATAAAGTTGCCCCCTTATCGGTGCCCTTGGAAAAAGCTGCCCTCAAAAGATGTAGGACCGGCTTGCCTTTGGTCCAACGTGGTAAAGTGGGGATTGTGTGGTTTTGTGGCGTATTCTTTGTATCATCACTCAGGTAGCCTATACACAACATAATACAAGGCAGTGGTTAAGCACCAAGGAAAATATTGAAATAAAAGTACAGCATTTCAAAACCACCTCCCAGATAGGGTTCCAAGCCTTTTACGCCTGACACCACATTAAATACACTTGTTGCACATAAAATTAAAATCTAGTAAAAAAAAATCTGGTTAAATAGTGTTTAGACCTCCTGAACTGCAATACTGGACCCCGACTGGCGGCACTGGACCCAAACTGGCGGCACTGAACCTCGACTGGTGGCACTGAACCCCGACTGGTGGCACTGGACCCCGACTGGAGGTACTTGACCCCGACTGGTGGCACTAGACCCCGACTGGCGTCACTAGACCCCGACTGGCGGCACTAGACCCCGACTGGTGGCACAGGACCCCGACTGGCAGCACGGGACCCCGACTGGCGACACAGGACCCCGAGGGCGGGGGGGGGGGGATGTTCCATTTTTGTCCAATTCATCCTGAGCAATTTGACATCTTTTTGAAACATAGCAGCGCCATTTATCAGGAACTACGCAATTGTAAAATTATCTCATGTAAATTTAGCTCTAGGAAATTAACCCGTCCCACACTAACAGGAGTGCCGCAGAGCTATCAGAAACGCAAGAACAGGTACTATGCTAGAGATTCGTGTACAGCAGTAACATATAGGTTTCCGGTGGAATTATTCAAGGTTTCCGAATCTGACTACGAGAAAGAACTTTTTTAGGTTCTTCAATTATTGAGATAGATTTAAGATGGGACCAGTAAGGGTTCCATTGAAGGACCTGTAAATATTCCCAATGCGTGTTAATGTTTTTTAGTCACAGCAAGTGTTATCTTCTGCTATCAGCTCATTTTAGCGAATACAAATGTTTCCAAAAGAAATGATAGCGGCATATAGGCCTTTAGTTTCTCTATCCCACCTGTTTTACATATTGCTGTTAGATATAATCCACGTGTGGTTGTTCCAATGACAAGACCGCGTGACCGGAGGTACGAGATAACTGTCTTCCATGTATACCTAGTGCTTCTAATAACAGAATGATAATTTTAAGGCTTGCTGGAAGAAGGAAAAAGGGGATTTTCAAGGTGGGAGGTGAAGTTTATTATAATAAACAGACGTTCTATCAATTGATGTCACCACACTACTGTTGTGGCTTTTGCACAGTTTACATCTCGGTTTCGTGTTATAATACCATCCTTTTTTTGTAAACTTCATTTAGTTAGGCTAATGCAACATACACAATCCTTCATGTTCACGGGATGAAAGCTTTCGTTAACGACCGGAAGTCACGAGTTGCATAAGTTTTATTGACGTATCTGCCATATAAAGAAACAAAAATGGCGGCATCAACACAACGTATCTTGTAACCAAAACAAATTTTCATTGCGTCGGGTTGGATTTCTTTGGGGTAGAAAATGTGTCATTGTTAAGACACTTATGTCGTATTAGTATTTGACAGTGTGTTTTTTTGTATGCTACGCCCTGCTGCGTCTTTTTCAGCAATTCTCGGGGCTCTTTAATATTTCCCAATTGGTTTTGAACGCTCTCAATTCCTGAAAACTCCACTTCCCATCTCATTTCAAATTTCCGCCGTTTTCTTTTTGCGCAAGATATCCAATAAGGCTGCTTTTCAAAAGCTGAAGTCTGGGCACAGTATTACTCCTAGGTCACAAATTTGCATCTGAAATTTATTATTGACCTTGACCCTGTATCAAAGGTCGTACACTTCACTGCCGATTCCCCATTATCGCTCAGTTGCCGGGGGGGGGGGGGGTCATTTCCTTATTTGCATCATATTCGCGAGGTTGTATTTTTGCGTTTTTACTTCTTTAGTGTTTCGCAAGGGTTTCATTTTTGCGATTTACCATACAGTAACTTACACAATGTAATAACCATTATTTTATCAATTAACTAATTGCACGCAACGTCTTAACAATTGCACGAGGAGCTAAGGGAACATTGAGCAGGTGGGAATTCTTCATGCAATACTGGCAGATATATAGAAAAATTAATATTATTTACATTACCAATCTTTGCATTACAATTAACCAAATAAATGTATGCTAAATATTGATACTATCGGCACAAATGAAATTCCTTTGGAGTTATAGAATAAGTCACTGTTCACGTGTATAGATGTGGCGTCTTTTTCACGAAGGTTTTAGTTTCCAGGAAATAACCCCCTCGCGTATATCGGGAATTTCAAACCCTCGCGAATGAAAAACCTTCCTCAGTACATCTCGTTTTACAAACGGAAGATAAATATGCTTTTATTCACTTATACTATCAAAAACCCCTGCTACCGCAACATTCCTAGCATCTTTCTATTGATTCGTCCACGTTATCCTTTTAAGATGCTGACAGCCGAGCCAGCGGCAAATTTTATTAATTTGATTACGATGCCCTGATTCACTATACTCGGGTGAAAAAAACTAATAGCAACAGGCGCTCCCTGAACTAGCATTCCCTCGCGTCCGAACATGTGAAAACTCATCCCGCAGTGCATTTAGCTGATCGATTGTAACTTGCAGGCAAAGCACACAAACTTCAGCTACCAGGAAATTATTTCCGGATAGTAATATGTTATATCTGGTACAGTGGCCTAGTGTAAGTGAATGTGGGTACTGCTACGTATGACATCGTTAATTCCAGTCAAGACGTGAGCAAAACTCGAGATCACTGTGATATAATTATAGGATTACAGTTGTGCGTTCATAGCTGTGAAACAACTATGAACTCAAGGTCAAGTAGCTGCAGTGAGTTCATGTCTGTTACACAACAGTGAGTTCACAGTGATATCACAGGATGACGTCAAAATGTGACACCGGTGAATTCCCAACCGTAAACTTATAGTGATTACATGGCATGAGTTCACTGAGGCCGTCTCTCGACCAGGATTGGTGTCCCCCGCATGGATCTCCCCCTGTGGGTTGACCGTCTTCGCGACCCCGGTCGTCATTGTATGTGTCATGCAACCAAGCAGTTTTAACTGATACTAGAAACATAATACCTAATTTTCTAAAAACTTATTCTTGTTTTAATACATATGAAATGTGACTGAGTATATATATTTGAAATGTGTCATTACAGACGTTAAAAAGATATACATACATACATATATATAAATATATTTATGTGGGTGTGTTTGTGTTTGTCTGATAGTCACCCCCCTCCCCCTTTAAGATAAATTTGTGCCACTGCCGGAGCCCCTGAATCACCCCCCCCCCCCCCTGGATATGCCACTGACTTTGCATATAATCGTTTGTGAACAGTTAAAATAGACAGATCATGGTTTGATTGCAACACACTAGACACTGTGCGCAGATAAGTATCGGTGGACATGGATGTTCATATTTCTTTTTTAAATATTTCTTTTTTTTTTTTTTTTTTTTTGTTGGAGGATTCCTCCTCCATTTTTTAATGCTAGCTTAACAAAGTATATGTAGATCTGCAGAATTCCGTTTTCGGACAACTTGACAAGGCAGTATCACACGCTTCCACATATTTTATATCCTGGTGTTAACCAAGCCCGGTGACTACTGCACCTGAGGGCCCTGGGTGTGTAATCGTCCCCTTTATAGGGCCAAACCACCGAGGAATCCCCGAAAAGCGCACTCGTTTGTGAGTGAAACACGGTCGTAGGGCAAGGCCTTCCCATTAAGCCTAAAAAGCGTTTAAACAAGTGTGTGTGTGCTTTGTCAGCTGCTAATGTGCAGGCTAAGGTTCCTGTTGTTTAATGTTATTTTTTAAAAGATTCTTTTTATGGAGGTAACCGCTTGCATTCTTTAACTACGTATATGTACATCTGCAGAATTCCATTCCGGTTTTGGATTATGTGACAGGGCGGTATTCTTCCTTTTATTTTTTTCCTAAAGTTAACCAGGCCAGGGGGCCACTGAACCTGTGGGCCCTGGGTGCGTTATTCATCCTATTGCTGAGTCATACCACCGAGGAACCCCCGAAAGGCGTACTGGTGCGGCACGACCTTCTTATTAAGCCTGCACCCTTTGTGGGCGCCGAAGGTGATAACTCTCACCGCCTTGGCTGAGATTCGAACTCACAATCTCCCGGCTTTTGGTCCTGTGCTCTACCCCTTAGCCACAGAAGCCAGTTCATATCCTAAGTACTGGCAATACATATAAACTTGTTTGAAAAAAAAAATATACGAGTTATATTATAAGACTTAATGTATAACAAATGTCAGTACTAGGAAAAGCATGGGAATAAAAAAATATTGCAATTCATATTTTATGCCTTTTAGTCACCAAGAAACGTTCATGACTGAGATATGTTAAAATTAATAACAATTACACGTAATATCATTAAACGTTTGATTCATAATATCAATCTGGATTTTCACGTATTGAATGGAAAAATGAGTATAATTAGTTTGACTTCTTTATTTAAATGGATAAATAAATACATTAATTCCTTCTGAGTAAACACAATCAATGCAAAATTTTGTTAGTGCATGTTCTTTTTACCCCCATGTATTTATCAACCGTTGGTCTTTCTTAAATGCACTTCAAACTTAGGATATTTTTATCGGCTGTTAATTCTCGAAGAAGCAATGACTTTAAAAAAAGGGAACAGAGAGATACAATTTTGGAATATAATATAAACGATTTTCCGATGACTTTATGTGAATCTTTTCTCTCATGTGTTTCTTTTTTACATATATTTTTAAAATATTTTTAAATATTTTTTATATATTTTTTAAATATTTTTTATATATTTTTTATTATATGTGTTACTTTTCCTTGCATGAAACCGTACTATGCCCAACTTAGGTATTGGTACAAATATAAGCATTTTTTTATAAATGTAGATTAATTTTACTTATAGTCACTTGAGTCGCATCGATTTTAAACTCCCAATTTTTGATCGATCGCATGTTAACCATGACGATAAAACAGCGAACGGATCCTTTGAGATTTTCCGTGATTAGGGATTCTTTGGTCACTTTTTCAGTTACAGGAAATTGATTTCAAACCCAGCTGAAATAAAGTATGTCATGAAAGCTGGATATAAGTTAGCTCCTCGAACAAAAACTTCATGGTTGAAGATGAGTTCCGTGTATCTTCCATGTTGTTCTTTATATACTGTGAACGTCTTAAGCTCAATTGCTTCAGGGAACCCTCGAGCTTGATATTTCATGAATTATTGATAAGACAATTGAATCAATCAGGTGTTTTGCGTACAGAATCTGGAACCAACAATATATATTGTACAATTTATAGTCCTAATAACTTATGCCAGAAACTCTATATATCTCATAATATGGCTTTCGGTAGCCTGTGGAGGTCTTTGCGTTGCAGATATAATAACATCCCAGTGTACATGTACTTCAAAATATCTCTGTCATTTTCCAGGAAAACCTTATTTATACTGAATAATTAGTTCCAAGGTCCAACATTCAGTATCCTAGCTAACAAAATCCAGCAGCACTCAGATGTAAGTGAATCTTCTGACGTAGTAAAACCAGTTTGGTGCGGCATTCCATGAACCTTCAAGATCATCTATGACGTCATAAAGCTGACAAATTCTTGTAAGCGAAGAGAAACTGAACGCTAAGCAAGAGTTGGAGCCGCAGCAAAAGATGGCGCAATTTAATCTGCTTCTGACTGTGGCGACATCTGTAGGTGACCTAGAAGGTAGTTGACCTTTCGTCAGCAGGTACCAAGATGCCTCGGGTATTACTGAAATCAGTGAGAAATAAACTATGAACCACATTACAATATAATACATTAGAAACACGGGTTAATTTAAAAAAAACAGAATCTGAATCCATAAACGAGTTATTAAATATGATAATAATAATTCTCTAGGATATGGTTTATTTTCAGCTTTGCACTCTAATTACAAAATTACGTTTAAATAATTTCATTTATTGTGCTTATATTCGAATTCCCTCACAGATTTCGAGATGCACTGTTGTCGTGACGGTTAATGCCGTTGTGTCAAGTGACTCCGTGGACACAGTAGTTGGTTGAGTAGTAGTGGTTGGTAGAGCGTTAGTGGTTGGTAGAGCGGTAGTGGTTGGTGGAGCGTTAGTGGTTGGTACAGCGGTAGTGGTTGGTGGAGCGATAGTGGTTGGTACAGCGGTAGTAGTTGGTACAGCGGTAGTGGGGACAGTTGTCGTTTCAGCTTCAGCGTATTCGTAATAAACGTAATCTGATTCTAATACGAAAGGAACCGATGGACCATGTTTGACATAATTCAGTTCGCAATCATCATCCTCGTAGTAATCCCCAGCCTCAAAATTTAACGATAAGCACTTTGGCGATACCTGCTGGAGACACAGGTTCTGACACTCGCTGAGTCCAGAGACGCTATGATCTGAGCCGATCATGTAAGTGCAAGGTAAGCGTTTTCCATTGTATGCTGTCCATGTTACACCTAAAAAAAAAAAAAACAGAAAATTAAAGTTTATTCACCCAATTACATGGATTAAGTATCGTTGAAATTCGCTTAAAGGGACCATTCAGAAACTGACGTCTATTAAAGGGGCCTAATTTGATATCTGGTGTCTATTAAAGGGACCTATTTCGATATCCGGCGTCTATTAAAGAGGCTTATTCCGATATCTGACGTCTATTAAAGGGGCCTATTTCCATATCTGCCGTCTATTAAAGAGGCTTATTCCGATATCTGACGTCTATTAAAGGGGCCTATTTCGATATCTGGCTTCTATAAAAGGGGCCTATTTTGATATCTGGCGTCTATCAAAGGGGCCTATTTCGATATTTGGCGTCTATTAAAAGGGCTTATTCCGATATCTAACGTCTATTAAAGGGGCCTATTTCAATATCTGACTTCAATTAAAGGGTCCTATTCCGATATCTGGCGTCAACTAAGGGGCCTATTCAGATATCTGAGGTCTATTAATAAAAAAAAATCCCTTGAACCTTTTATAGAAATAGGTCAGGAAGCGCCAATCCCCAAGCATACAGGCTGTTCTTTTTTTATATATCCATGTGTTTATAACATGTGTTTATAACATATGGGAGCCCGCCAAATAACCCAACACATTCAATAAGGACACCTGTTGGCAAGTCTGATAAACCACAGTTTTGCAAATGGTGTTTTGTAACTAGTAACCTTTCAACTTACGCACATATGCAACCGCCCACCTTGGTGTACATATTTTTATTTGTCAACAATGCTGTGCTTACTAATAGCTTATAGTAAGCAGGAAGAAGAACACCAAAAAGAAATATAGAAGAAACATCGGTTTTAAGCTTGAAAAATCATGATTTGTGAATTTATTCATGATTTAAGCTTGAAAGATCATGATTTGTGAAGTTTCGGGGTAGGCTATGATTATGTTTTGCGCAACTGATCGCACCTGAAACAAGTTATTTCGCATTTATGCACAAAAGTAATGGTTTCAGATTGGAATATTAACAGATACCATACAAATTTCATTATAAACCTCTAAACTTACATTTAAAGTAAAATGAATAAAGTAATACACAAAAAAGGGTAGAATATATGCTTTATACATTTCATAATCAGAAAATACAAATCTTTATTTCTTATATACATCAACACTGTATGTCAGTTTTATAAAAAAAAAATAATAAAACGTCGTATTACATGCCGCCCTTTAACTTTCATGGCATACTGTACTGGAGCATGTCAGAAGACCATACAAAATGAGATTTGCGGTTGAAGTGTATTAATGTTCAATTAAAGCAAATGTGTGCATTTGGTCAAAATCATTTCATCACATGACATGTCAGGAACACGACTGCGTTGGCGGAGGTATGCGCTTTATGAGTACTTTCTGGTTGAAGCATGAGTTGATGAAAAAAAGTCTCAAACGAATTTACGTCATATGATCGCGAATTATAAAACATAGGTAATAAAGCCTGAGTAAAACTGGATATCCTGTGACTCAAACATCAATATTATTGATGTCACATAGTATTAGTTTTATTACGCACGAGAACATTGACCGAAATAATTAGCGAAGAAATTTGTTATATTAACGGATGTCCAAACTAAAATATTTTTAGCTATTAATAACTACAGTGAAACCTCCTGGTATCTCTTATGCAGATCTCTATTACGGGTGCGGCCAGTGTTCGTAATAGGAAGGTACTACTGTAACGTAGGAGATAATAAAAAATGTGATTTATATTTAAAGTATCATAGATAAAGAAATTATATGTTTATACTTACTAAAAACCGCTGTTGTCCTTATGGCAATGTAAAACCAGAGGAAATAAACTGTGTAGACCGGCGTCATATCTATTTGTGTGTTGGAAAAGATGTCGAGAAATGAGCAGTTTTACAATCAGTACGTATGACATCCACGTTTCCTGGACAAGTGAAATCCCAAGTCTGATAACAGGATCGACATTACAAAGACCAGAGGACCATGGAAACTAACGCAGAGTCCGAGTTTCACTTTTTCTTTGTTTAAGTTGAAAAGTGATTTCTTCGTTGAGAGCGCAGAAAATTTTTCTGAAGAAGATGGTAAAATTATTCGACACCCGTGGACGGTTGGGCTTTAACTGCTTGGTTTGTTTTCTGTATGTCATGAGCTATATATGGTAATAATAAATTATTCATTTCAAATATCACAGCCTGTATTTTCATATATCCGTATAGTAATAAAAAACATGATACAAACATGTACATGCATAATGCATATCTCATATAACGTATCTCTTTCAGATCTCAAGGGGGTTTAAGTCTCAGATTTATCTCTATAAATTGTCGATCAAGGTTGGCATTTTTTTCTGCTTAGTATTAATTTTTTTGTACCATATCCAATGGGGCCGAGATCTACTTAAGCGGTGAAATCCAAGCAGATGTCGGATACCAGTGGAAAGCGAGGCCGATAGCGCACAATATCATATCTTTACGGGATAATCCTTGAGCTGATATTGAGATGAGAGACTGACGTGACAATCAATCTGGATGACGCTGTATATCTGACAAGCAAATTTCCCATACCGACACACCTGGATTTACCCCGCTTGATAGTTTATACCTAACCACCGTGGTCATATATTTACTAGACTGGTTTCTTGTATCAGGATGTCTTTCATTTAAAATATTGATTTTCTCTTCGTCTCTCTCTCTCTCTCTCTCTCTCTCTCTCTCTCTCTCATAAATATACACTAATCTATATATATATATATATATATATATATATATATATATATATATATTAGGGAAAAGGGAGGTATAGAAACGTGATTCCTGGCTTACTCTGTGACATATTAGTAAAATGTATGAAATTCCTGTTCAGATTCAACGGCATTCAAATAAGTAAGTATGAACTTGACCTAGACCATTATCAAAATGACCTTGACCAATGTCAGCTGGACTGAGATGCTGCGAAAAATTGTTTGCTCTCTCATGTATTGGTTTTAAGTTCATATGTTTTAAAACAGTTTGCAGTATATGGCACCCCTTGGTGAAAAAGAATATGAATTATTCTTAATACATAATACTTTAATCGGATTATAAGGATCTTATCAGCTGAAGATTAATTATAACTCTCATTTGAAACAATCCAGCACACTTCGTTAAATGAAAGAAGAATTTGAAATATATGATTTAAGACAGAGGCAGTGATTGTGAACTCCTTTGCAACTCTTTTAAACCACATTCATGGAGTGACCTATGAGTTTGTGTCCTTTCCCTAAGATTTATAAATAAAAGATGCAAACAAAATGGTAAAATACATAAAAGTACTAATTCCGCAGGAGAATGTATCCTTTTCATAATGTTACATGTTGCGTCATAGAAAACATTCGTGTGGTTCCCTCGACTGTTCTTTTTTTTATTTTTGGTGCAGTCTTCAAGAAACACAGCCGTGCTGACGTCCAGAGTGCAAACCTAAAGTCAATATATAGGCGTCGCCTCACAACAGCCCGAGACGTAAAAGTCTTGGTAGAGGGGAATAGGTAAAAGAATTCACAGACCTGACATGTAGCCATCTAATAAGAACAACAGTGTTGTGCATTTCTATATATTAATTTATTACACGGGGGTTACCATGTAGACAAGCAATTTGGCAGTATATATATAAATCCTAACATAGCCATGGTACCTCGGGAACAGGGCGTAAAGGAGATCACTTCCTGATTCCATCACTCTTTGTATCAGAATTTGATTTGTCGTATAAGTATTAATATCAGAACCCTACAGAAAAATTATCGTCAACACAGATCATGTTGCAAGGTACATAATTAACTATGCTATTTAGGGATGCTTTTACTAATATATGGGATGCAATTTGCTTTGTAAAGAAGAACACGTGGCTCTGGAGACATTAATGTTTGGATTTTCTTTTCTAAGAGAAATTATACAAGGTTTTGACATCATTTTTAAAATCATGGTCTTGTGTCGCCTGACTGAACAAAATTGATTATTCGCCACACTCTCTATACGTGATCTTGCTATTGCGTTGAAAAACAAGGGACCCATGGGTCACTGTGCTCAGCTGAAGTTGACTTTGAAGGTAAAAATCTAAAATAATAAGAACACTTCTGCATATACATACAGCGTGATCTTCAATTCTGCTGAGGCAATAAATTAATAATCAAATGTTTGTATTAGATCCTCATTTTAATATCACATCATATTCTTATTTTAAGTTTATATTTCTAAACATTTCCAATATAATATATATATATATATATATATATATATATATATATATATATATATATATATATATATATATATATATATATCTGAATATAAAAGTTGAGTCATAATTCTAAATTGCATCATCATAAATCTCATCAGATAACACCACAACATGCATACAAATGTACCGGTATATTTACTTTTAACCACAAAAATATATCTTTTAAATTTACACAAATAAATATATATATATATATATATATATATATATATATATATATATATAATACTGGATTTAGGCTTCACAATTTTAAATTATGCCTTTATTTATCCAGAATTTGCTTCATATTTTATAAACTTATCAGCATACTTATGGGTTTAATTATATTTTTAAAAAATCATTTTAAAAAAAATTGATTCTTTAAAAATACTCCATTAACACAACATTGGCATCTCCTGGATTACTCCTTGAATTTCTTTGCAAGGAAAGTTTTGTATTTTGGATTGGAAACAGCACTAAAATTAAGGAAATACAGTGCAAAAAATACAATAACTGCATAACACTTGGTGTGGAGGGTTGGTGGGAGGGGGGAAGGGGGTGATATGAGAATAACTGGACACCTGTCACAGCAGGGTATCTCCCCCAGTGACTGTAACAAATCAGGAACCCTGACATATATATAGCTTACTTACAGTCACCAGGAGTGAGTAGTTGCCTGCATCTGGACAAAACAAGTGACTACAATATATAGAGCCTCAAGAAAAAATTCAATAACTAGCCTTATTGTCAAGCTTTTATTTTCAAAGTCAGATTTAAACAAATTTAATATGAATGTTTACATGCTGTGAAAACTAAATCAACAGTACTTACAGGAAAAAAACGTGCCATGTTCAAAGTTTGCCAAAATTTAATGTACTGATTTAATTTTTATGCTAATAACCTAAAAGATTTACAAAATTCAGATCTAATTTTGATACAATTAAATTTTAATTTATAAAGTTATATACCCGGTAAAGAAAGTCTCCAGCTAAAAATATTTTCATGTTAAGTGAGCAAATATATTTCCTGATTTTATAACAAAGTCCAATATGTTCAAGCCCATAACTTATAGAAATTACACTTAACAGTCTTAATTTCTGGCATGTATATAGGAAATACATAGGAGCATACTCCTGGTAATATTAGTAGAACATATACGTGGTTTTGATATTAGGCAGTCCTGAAGTGTGATTATATGTTTTAAATGGAAATTTGAGGCTTTTCCATAATTTATCGAAGGAACGAAGTCTCAGTGACCCAGTTTTCGGTTTGGTAGGAGATCTTGGGGACATCGAACAGTATGCCAATTTTTTTTTCGTCGGTCTAACGGTTTTAAAACGTGCCAGTCTAACGGATGAACGGACCGACGGACAATGGACCACGACTATAGCCCAGATGACTTGTAGTCAGCTGAGCTAAACATTGTTTTAGCGACATCACATTTCTTTAAAAATGTCAAATGAAAGTGTAGAATGCCGCCTGGTCATGTAATATATGTGTATATGGCATACTCGGAGAATGATTCATCCATTGGTACAGGCCATGCAGTGAAATCTACTACTGAATTTGAAAGCGTACCTATTCAAAGCTGGTCTGTTTAAACTATAAATGTAAGCTATCAGTCCCCGAGTCAGCGAGGCTCCAGTGAGGGGCTTCAATTGATTTTCCCACACGATGCATGCATTTCCTTTGTTCTAACTGTACGTTCAAATATATTTGCTTGACAGTTATTTCTAAATAAGGAAGTCATAGCTTACCGGAATACTTATGGTAAAACACACGGTGTCTGACAGCCCTGGAAGATCGTTTGAGAAAACTTGAGACATTCCACTTAACAATAACATTCTAATTGTCCTTGGTTTCATCATAAATCGAAAATATATTTTATATCGAAAGCATATGTAAAAAAAAAATACTTCGGCACTTTTTTACACATCGTTTGATAAATTAGTGGTGATGAGCGCAAACAATATCTGCCCTTTGTTCTGAACAAACCACTAGAAGCCAGAAGCCTCTTGGGTTAACTTGTTACAATGTATCACTAGCCAGCGATCCGGCTCTCTGAGCAGAGACCAAGCAAATCATTGTTTCTGATAAGAAGACGTGTTCAAGCATCGCGGTTGCAGTTGTTTTTAGCAAGTTCCGTTTCCATTAATTAACACAATATTTAGCTAAATTGCTTAGACATTCGAATATATTTCTATTTGAGACCCGCATTATTTTCTCTGTCATACACACAGTATTTGATTTTATACGATTTTTTCCCGGCAGTCGATATAGGTTCTAGAGCTATTCTTAACCTTAGTATTTGGCGGCATCCGTATTGGACTATGTTACGCCGCGTATATACATGTCGTAATATAAATCATAAATATTACGGAAATTTCCTCATTCCTGTTAAATGTACCATACGATCGTGTTTTGAAACAAATAAAGAAAACGGGCACATGACATAAATCAACATAAACATGACATGAAACTCCCAACAAATGCGAGCATTTTTTTTTACGTTACGTACTTTTGACAACAATCAATATTGGAGCATTTTTAAGCCGAGCCTTGGGCTAAAAGTGACTGGATATAATGTAAAAGATCAACACCCGCGGTATCACAACATCTTGTTAAATTATTTCGAAGGGATTATTGATTATGTAACCTTTAAGGACATATAACCCTGTGTTATAAAAAACATTTATTCATAATGACTTTATTTAGATAAAATACTTTAATCCTTGTCAGATTTAATCAAATTTATGAAAATTATTTGTTTGTCTCAAGCGGAGAATGCTAGATGGAGAGGGGACATGGGTCTTGTTTCATTTGCCTGGTGGGGGGGGGGGGGGAATTTAATGTACCTTTGATTATATAATAATAATATATCTAATTAATATAGCGCTAATTCAACAGAACACTTATCAAAAGTGACTTACACAACTAAGAGTAATAGTTGATTAAACCATGCATTACTAAGAGCACAATTACTAAAATTACAAAATAATACAAAATCCCTGCTAAACCCTGATTCTGAAGAACTGCCAAAAGCTTATACAAAAAGGAAAGTTTTAATATTTCCTTTAAAAACTAATGATGGTGAAACCATGTGCATACGTTTATTCCACACCCTGAGGGCGCTTTCCATGTACGCGTTTCGCGAGCGTTTGCCGCGCGGCTGCGAAAATCAAACCAGTTTAAAGGTCATATGTGCTTTTTCCATGTATGCGATTGCCGCGCGGCAAACGCACGCGTCAATTTTGGAATCCAGCAGTGCTGGTTTTCTGCGTTTGCCGCGCGGCAAACGCATGGGAATTCCGCCTAAATGACGTCACATGTGGGGTTTCCCCGTACTCGTATGTTTAAGTGCGTTCAGCTGTGTTAGGAAGGCATGCGATTGCCGCGCGGCAAACGCATATAAAACGCTCACATGGAAAAGGACTGGTCGCGCATGCGTTTGACGCGCGGCAGTTTCTGATAATCGTTCGAGGAACCCCTGACCAACGATCGAATTTAACATTTCTCCGAAATCCAGCCTCACAAGTATTTGCACCAACATATCTTAATTTCGAGTCATAGGCGCATTCGACATTTTGTCTTTGCCGATGACGAAAAAATTTGTAAACTTGCATAACTGGGAAACTGGTTAAACGGTCCAAATGACCGAAATCGCAAGTAAAAGGGCTTTGCGTCTCGAAGTAAGGTCGTTCACAAGGATCGAGTTCGGTTCTCGAATGGCATGGCTGGGTCTCCGCTGCTGGGATCGGTGGAGGGAATGCGGGTTGCTTCGGGCTTTGTTGCTGTGGATGCTGTAGCTTTCGAAGAAGGACTTCAACCCAGGAGAGAAGATGGCGCCCTCTACGGCTCCTTGCTTGGCTTGGTGTGGCACTGCGACTGTTGGCTCAGAGAACATGCTTAAGGAGCGCACAGGGCTGAGGTCTTGACCGCAGCAACCTGTAGCTGTTCGATGAGCGTATACTTCTTTTGGCTTGGACATTTTGTCTATAAGGGACAAAGGGGAACGGTTTGCACGAAATCTTATACAGACATATAAATACAAGTGCTAATTTCTGATGAAAATTATTATATACTTTTATTTAAAATGCGACCCGACAATTAAAGTAACGTGGACGTGGATACTGCAGTAAACGTACATGACGTCATATCCAATTTTACAAGCTTATAATGAAAGGATCTGTAACTTTCTGGTTTTCTATTTTTTTTATCGAAAGTGTTAAATTATAGTCAATTTTACCACCTGCTGTCCACCTGTTTACTAAAATGATGATGATTTACTAAAAAGTTTATATTTTTCAATATTTTCCAAGGAATCAACATATGGAAGTGACAACCTAATATGGCAGTTAAGAATTTTACAATTAATCCCCCGTTTATGTTTCACAACATTTTAGTCCCTTTATCATGATCTGGCAGATATGGCGTGTCCTTCCATAAGCAGCCATCTTCGATTTAGCTGGTTATGTTTTTTAGAGTGTTTACATGAGATCATCCAATCAGCAGCTGTCTGGTGAGGCTGTTTTGCATGGGACCAATGACCTTGACCGCCATAAGTGGGTCTGATATGTTGAAAAATTTAGACTGATTTTCATATTTTCAGAAAAAAACTGTCACTCAAATAAGACATAACGAATTTAGTTACCTTGTTGAAAATTAGGTTCTGTAATCCTCTCCTCTACACTATAATTGTTTCCCTTGAAATGTAACTATTAAAAATTTTCATAGCAAAAAAACAGGTGGACATGAGGGGATGAAACGAACTATAGTTATATCAATATTCATATTCACATTTCATATGTACATTTGTATTCTTCATCATAGATAGCATTTTTTGTATTCTCCTTTTGGATTTACATATGCCTATTTTCAATAGCAGAATGTGTTAATCAAATGAAAACACAAGTCGTGCAAAACAGCTAACAATACCAGTATCTGAATTTATATTTTGTGTTCTTTTGTGCTTAAAAAGTTACATATGCAACGACACTTAAGAATTAATTAATATGACTTTTCTGTTTAACCCAGTTTATATTTTATAGAACGACACTCAATGTTTCCAAGCTATGAGTATTATCTTAACGTATGATTTATAAAAGCCCAAATTGGCTTGATAGTGCAGGGATATATCATTTAGGGGTTTCGGGTATGTTGGTGGTTGTTATTATATAGTTCATGATCAGGTTTGTTTGATAATTTATTTCTCCATCACACTGAAATGTATAATCCTTTTTATACAGACTACCTACAGATTAAGTGGAGGCCCAGCCAATTTTCCTGACAGAAAAAAATCTTTTCTACAAAGATGGGTGCTTTGTAATTTGTCATGTGGAGAACCATTAAAGGTGCCCATTCACCTACCTTTGAACAAATATTTTAGGTGATTTATGGCTTCCTCTGTGTAGGCTTTATATTAATGATCTAAAGGTAATTTTGGTTGTGAAAATTTCATAAAACGCCTCCGCGAATGATGCTTGAACTTGTTTATCAACAACATGTTTATAAACATAGAAATGTTGACAAACTGGTAAAACATGAATTAATTGAGATATGAATTTGTCAAGCTGGAATGATCTAGCGCGTCATCTGGCGGGTCATTTATAAATTACCCTTGGACCGATAGATGTCGCAAGGGGCCGGTTTGTTTGAATGCCGGTTTCAATGTCCCGTTTACGCATGCGTCAATCTGTGAGTGCCGCTATAAACAACCAGTAAAGGTGGCTTCCCGTATTAGGACGATATTACGGAGTTTTCAGCTGTCTCGTATTTATTCGTGAAAAGAAGTATGTGATTATACTATGGAGAAACGAATGATTTGGAAACAGAAGCAGTCATTCGTACTGTATGTTATTGCGTGGCTGTGCGTGGTTTCGCTGACAGGTAAGTTCGTCAATTACACCTTACAGGTAAACCATACAGGTGAGATATATGTCAAGTTTGGAAGACTTTCTCCCGGATGTGCTGCCAAATTAAGTTGATATGAATCCTTTTTTTTTAAATTTATATATATATTACACATATAGATTTTGAAGCCTACTATTATGACCACGATTATCTGTGAAATACATTTTATAACTTTTTTGGGGGGGGAAAATTTAGAAATTGGGAGCGATATTACAATAGATGTGACATTATGGTTCAATAAACTCTCTAGTAGGCGACACTTGAGTAAAATCAGGCAAGTACTAGCAATATATCTATCACATAAAATAGGAGAGAACATAAAATTTTAGCATTATTATAGCACCAACTAGTGTCAAGTGGCAGACCTTCTTATTCGATATAAGTTCTGGTGTCACACATATTGTAAAATCGTACCAGAACAGGGATATAAAAACATATATGCATATTATTTGTTGTATCTAAACACAATTGGTATATAAACACAACTTTACATATATATATATATATATATATATATATATATATATATATATATATAATCTGTGTGAATGTGTGTATTAAATCAATAAATATGAATCTTTTTGTGAAATTATTAAAAATGTATAATATATGTAAATATATGTGATATATTGTATAAGTTTTTGTCATTTACATATATAAGCAATCAGTAATTTACAAAAACAAACTGCATGAAAATATGGAATTTTGGTAAATAAACCTAATATATAATTTATCACAAATGTTATATAAATTCAGCACTAGGCAAAGCTGAATGAAAGAGAGGGATGGGGTATATACAGAACTATCAAAGTGTACATATTATTGTGTATACATTGCCCCATACACAGGTCAGTCTGGACTATCAGCATCTGTGAGCACAAGCTTACTCCAAGCTAATTACAGATGTCTCTCAATCATGTTGTCATTTACTTTAATAGATAAAGCAGAGGTTGGTAAATATCTAGTCACCAATTAAGATTTAGGATTTAATTGGTTGATTCACCAGTTAAGCTATATGTCTGACTCCAGTTTATTTCCCAGGTTTAAATACAAATTATTGTAAGCTTCAGTATTCAATATTTCGAGGTGATGGGAAAATAATGATAAAACATAAATACATAAGTGGATCCATTTTTACAGCCATTGCAGCCTTATTTAAAGGGTTTCAGACCAATTTTTGAGACCTGGACCCCACCTTTCCAGACCTTGGGATCTTTTCTCAGGTTTTGTTTTAAGTCCTATGTTGGACCCCTCCTTTTAATTTATCATGACCACCCCACTAAGATGACCACTTTTTGGGATTGGAATAATCTAAACCATTTTTAAAACCACTATCAGGACAACCCCCCTAAAGCAACCTTACTTTTGCTTCTTATGCAAGAAGTTAGATTTCATTGTACATTAATTAATCCATTGTTTTTTTCTGCAAGAAAAAACTGCTAGAGTGCTATATGGCATGAAACTATAGTTGTACAGGTATACAAATAAAGAGAAGTCAAATATGTTGGCAGACATGTTTCTAGTGCCATTCTGGCTGTCTTGCAATAGAGAGTCAACGACCAGCTTACTGGCTGTCAGAAGGCTGTTACATCCTTCAGCTAGGAACACACTTTAAGGCTCTCTGAGGATGCAAATATTATCATAATTTCTGAAGCCTCATAGCCTACAGGTACACTGTCAATTTACATAAAGTCATAAACCCAACTAATCGTTAGCTTTTTTAGTATACTTTTTAACAACACCAATCATCAGCAAGAGAGGTTTCATTTCAACTCAGCATATTGGAAAATCCAAAGGACTATCACTAGACGAGAGCCAACTTGTATGCGGTACAAGAATTAAATGTATCCTCACCATGGAGTTTTACCATGGGTTGTGAGTTGACTGAGTTCACATGTATTTTCTTGTGTTCATTCATCATTCATAGCTTAATGTTAAGATTTATGGGCTGTGTTTAACAATATGAATTCAACATGACTTCAAGACCACTGCAATTTATTCTTAGATTATTGCTTGTATCTTGCTTGAGTAGGCTTTTCAGCCCAATTATCAGAGCCTACTGAGTCGGGTTGTCATAGTTAACATGTTTCCTACTAAGTAGTTTTGTGCAACATGTCATTGCACTCCTCAGCTAAGCAGTCTGAGGGTTGAACTGGTGTGTTTAATATAACAGGACACATTTGAATAGTTTGTTGTAGTTTGGATTGCACAATAGTTACAGGTTATCAGATACATTTGTTGAAACCTTGTTTAATCCATCCAGTGATTACAAGTACCATATACTGTTTCATTCTGCAACAAATATACCCAATAACTTGTAATAATTATAACTATAACTATAACTATATTTATTTCGTATAGTGCCATTTTCAACCCGTATGTTTCAAATGCGCTTTACAACTAAAACATCATACTTAAAAATAGAACCACATATTTACTAAATTATCAATGACACTAAAAAGCTAAAAAAGTTATATCGGTAAAAAAAAATTAAAAAATATGGAGGTATTATATTTTCTAAAAAGGTAAGTTTTTACGTCCTTCTTAAATTGTTCAATACACGATACTGCTTTCAGTTCTTCTGGAATGCTATTCCATAGCTCTGGACCACAAACACTGAAGCAAAAGTTTTCTGTTTTGTAGGGGGTACTACGAGCCTTCTTACACCCCTGTCAGATCTAAGCCCTAATCTGCCTGGTTTCTGTACCTCTATCAATTTCTTAAGGTAATCTGGTGCAGTTCCTTCTAAGCATTTGAAGACAACGGTCAAGACTTTATGTTCTAAGCGAGCACGAATAGGTAACCAGTGTAATGCCTTACGAGCTTCCGTTGCACTTTCGTATTTTTCCTTGTTCAATACTAATTTTGCTGCAATGTTTTGCACATGTTGTAGCTTTGTAATTAATCTTTCTGGTAAACCAAATAAAATTCCATTGCAATAGTCAAGGTGAGACATGACTAGTCCACGAACTAATGTGTGGGTTGCTTCCATCGTGAGTATGGATCTGATCTGCTTAATTCTATGAATATTATGCATTGCAGTTCTACATTTCAATGAAATGTGATGTTTGAAATTTAGCTGCTTGTCCAGCCAAGCTCCCAAGTATTTAATATTATCTGAAAGTTCAACCTGTTCTCCATTTACATTTAACTGAGATGATGTGCATTTTGATAACTGTCCATTGTTACCAAACATAATGAATTCTGTCTTGGAATTATTCATTTTCAGTCTGTTTGAGTCCATCCACGTTTTAATGTCTTTCGCACAAGTTTCCAGTTTTCGGATGGTGGCGTTCTCTGCTTGACAATTGTTAGCACTGAATGAACACTTAATTGCATGGTCATCTGCATATCCATGAAGTTGGATGTCTCCTGGAATAACTTCCTGTTAATTGTATATATATATATATATATATATATATATATATATATATATATATGAGAGAGAGACAGAAAATTTGAGCTAAGTGTGTCTTTGGAAAAATTATAGTAAATAGTATAAAAAATAATATAATTAGTTTAAAATTGTCCATTAACTTTTTCCAGTTTCTTCTGAGTGAAGATTTTCATAATTTCCATAGTATTCAAGAAACTATATGTTTTTGTAGCAGAAATATACTGTTATTGTAAATTCAGAATTTAATAACGTCACTATATTTACCCTATGAAATATATCAAAGATATCAGTGCTTCATTATATAAATAAATTTTAACATCAGGTTTTTTTGCATGATGATCTGGAAATGAATTATATGTATGTAATTGAAAGATAGTGTTAAGTTGTGTATATACATTTTCAAATAATATATTTTATATATATATATATGTGTGTGTGTGTGTGTGTGTATGTGCATTCTCAAAAGTTCCAAATACACTATTTTTTTTTTCACGGATTCACATCTGAGATTTTTTTATGGTACATCTATTTTCTGGTTTTAGAAGCTCAGCAGTTGATCATCGAGCCAACTGAACCTAAACAGACACGAGCTCTCGGCGATAATATTGTATACACATGTGGGGTCCGGAACAGCGACCCTACAGCATCAACCAAGTTGGTCTGGCTTAACATAGTTAACAGGAGAATTGAACTTCGACAAGGAAGGTAACAACAATGCAAGCAACCCTTTGGTCCACACATATTTTGATAACCCCGTCTATGACGGAATGTATTATGGTATACCTGTGTCACCATGATAAGTAACTGGGGCTTTGAAGGATTATCACAAAACTCACCATAACTACTAACCATTAAATTATCTGGCCTGATTTTGATTCTAGGCAAAATCCACACATATTTAATGAGGTCAGAGGTCACAAGGCTACTTTATGGTGTCACCGCAATAACTTCTTGGGAATATATGATGGATTTGATGAACCTCAACAGAAATATATTAACCAATATAATATCATGCCTAAGTTGGATTGCCAGCAAAATCCATATTGAATGAGGTCAAAGGTCACAAGACTTTGTGGGGCCATGATGACTTCCTTAAATCTGATGGATATTCATGAAACTATAAATATAAACTAATACAGTTTCTCACCTGAATTTTATGCTCCGCAAAATTCACGCATATTTAATGAGGTCAGAGGTCATAAGACAGGTACGTTTAATGCACATTTGCAGTGCTGTTGTTTGGTGCTGCAGTAATACAATACCTCAGAATGTGATATGTGTTTTTCAATCACTTATGTGGTGTGGATGTGTGGGTTAATAGTTAGCTCACAGACTGAGTAACAACAAACCAGGAATAGATGTTAGACATTTTATACCAGTCAGCTGCACAGACTCAGAGAGACTGCCACTGGAAGACTAGGAGGGATCAGCATTAGTTGTTGAAGTATTGTGGTTGCGCTTTTGTTTGCAAAGGTTTCAAATTTCTTATGTTCGCAAAAGGGAAATTGTTGCGAAAATAAACGTTTTGTATAAGAGGCTCCATCATCCATGACAAGTAAAAAAGGAAAGGATTGATATTATAATTGATCCTGTTAATTACTGTAAATTTAAGATTACTAAAATTAATATTGATATCTTTCAATTTACCAGAAAATAAACAACAATTTTATCTACTTGTTCTGTATCCAGATGTATTACTTTGCTTAATTAATTCCTAAAATGATTGATATATATATTATAGTTCATTGATAAATATCACGAAAATTGAACCCTCACGTATCAGTGAAAATGGGAAAATGACAAAATTTTAATCTTTGCGAAGATGAAGCCGACTACAGTATCTGGTTTAGGTACAGGGTTGGGTTTTAAACTGCCCAAAACCTGTTTTTGTCAGGGCAGAGCTGAAAACCTGCTTCAAACTGCCTAAAATAGGTAATAACCTGCCTAAAACTTCCGATAACTGCTAAAAACCTAACTTGCACTCTGTGATTGAGATTTTTAGCAAACCTTTGAGCTTATGCAATGGTGCGTCATCTGTACATTAACCCATACTATCTGGAAAATGGCAGGAGCTGGCATCACCAAAATTTATGCAAAAAATCAGTCATTTGAAAAACTCTATCAGATTTTGTTTATTTTTCGGCTGTCTGCATTTATGATTTTATACGGAAAAAGCTTAAAAACCTTTAAAAATCTTCTTCTCCAAAACCATCCAGTCAAATTGTCCAATATTTCACAGAAATAATCCCAGAAACAATCTCTCTCAAGTTTGTTCGAATGGTTCCATTTGGGTGATTTTGGCCAAGTTACAGGAAGTTGAACTTAGTCATCTGTCCAAAAAGTACACTGAAATTTCAAATTCAGAAACGGCTGGAGCTATCATCACCAAATTTTATGCCAATGTTGGTCACTTATGAGTCATATCTGAAATTTAGGTATTGGTGGCACCACCTGCATCGGCCATTGTACAGGGGCATCAGTGCCTGTATCATACTGAGGGCTACAAAGAACTTCTTCTCTGAAACCATATGGCCAGATTGTTTAATATCGCACAGAAATGATCCTAGGGTAGTGCTTTCTGAAACTTGTTCAAATGGTCTCTGTTTAGTGACTTTTGGCCGTGTTTTTTGGAAGCTGAATTTAGTCATATGGCATACAGCCCATTTTAGCTCAATGGCTACAAAGATCTTCTTCTAAAAAAAACCACTGGGCCAAATTCTTAAATCTCAGACATGAATTATTCAGATTTTGATAATTCATGTTTGTTCAAATGGTTTTGGTTCAGTGCTTTTTGGCTGAGTTACAGGAAGCAGAACTTAGCCAGTATGCTGTATCTTCCTATATAAACCTGCAAGATGTTTTTTGACTGACGCCACTGAAGCTAGTTTGTTTAATATTTTACAAGAATAAATCCCCACGATAATTCTTTAAATAATTGTCTTTAATGGTTCCACATGAATGATTTTTGCTGAATTATGGAAATCGAATTGAGTCATTTTACCATATATGTTAGCTGTGTGAAGCAGTTACACCTAGCCTGGCACCAGTTTATCAGCATCTATTACATCATGCCACTAGACATTGAGATTTCAGGTTAAATAGCTTGGCAGACTGCCAAACATTTCAGATTTGGCAAAAGGCTAAAGGTCAACCTGTATTTAATATATGGCTTTGGCAGACTGCCCACTGTATCAGATTTGGCGCCAAAGGTCAGTCTGGATCTATTTATAGCTTTGGCAAACTGCCAAATGTGTTATACAACTGGTCAAGAGTTCAATCAGTGCAACCTGATGCAGGTCAAGAGTTCACTCAGTGCAGCAGCAATTTGTTACAGTTCACTCAGGGCAACTGCCTTTCTCACCTAAGCCTGGTCAGCCCAGTGCATCAATCTCAAGGGAAGTTTGATGTATTGGCCTGATATTTTGACCTGTCTATCTATCTTTGATGGCTTTCTCATTCACAAGACAGGTGTCTCCACCTACATTGACTTTGAGCAGTGTATGTGTATGTGGGAATATGTATAAATCTCTGTGTAGCCGTGCTACGGTGGTTCGTAGTACATAAAGATGAAGTACAGCAGTGTTGAGTGTCATACTTGTTTATTAGAGTCCTGGGTGAATACAACTCACTGGTATAACTTACATCAAGTGCAGAAGCACAAGGTCAAGGTCAAGAATAAAGGTTGAAAGTGCAGGTTATAAACCTAGTATAAATTAAAGTTAAAGGTTAAAGCTAAAGAAAGGTGGCCGACACCGTGGCTGGAATGGCTCTGTGGAAACATAAAAATAATATACCAGTATTAAATTAAGGTAGAGCTAATGAACAGTGTGAGATATGTTGACTGTCATATTATTGTTTCATTACATCTATATCTAACAGTCAAGGTACCATATAAAAATACAAAAACTACACATGGATTAATAGACAATAAATGTCTCCCTCTACTGTGCATTTACATGATAGATTGACCACAGGAAAACATAAATGTGCATGCAGTATTATATCCAGATTATAATAATGAGAAATATCTTGGGTAGCTAATCCCTGAGCTGAATTTCTTTAATACAGCCTTCTCATATTTATATGCACATCTCTATTCTAATACTATTATCATATGATAAAGTGTCAATCTAAGGGAAACGAAGTACAATAAATTTAGACATATTAACTGGATAATATTTAAACACCAGCATATCCTTTCATATAATTAATGATACTGGTACTCCAAGAAAATAAAATAAAATAAAACCATGTACCATGAATCCAGTACTACATGACAGGAAAGAGCATCAACACCGGAATGAAGACGCAACTGGTCCATGTTGATCTCGTCAATAAGATGCCCAGCTGGTAATCACAAGGTACGGAAACATCACCATGAAAGCTCAAACTGCTTCTCGACACAGCAGTCCACAGATGCCCAGCTGACGGCCACAACTTACTTGAATGCTATCAAAACCAAGCACATAAATTAAGGGAATTATCTTACAACTTCAGTAGTATTATAGACATGAAAGCATACAGAAAGCCCGCAGACTTTATGGATTACAAAATAAGCCAGACGAGAACATTCCATTTAATAAATTATGGGATGTATTGGCTCTGGTCAACTTCCGTCGAGCAATAAGAAAGAACTGAGAATTGACACGTGATGAACATTACATGAAACGAAAGAATAAACGTTGATTTGACTTGGGAACTACGAACCAGAAGTTATTTCCTCTTATCTTCCATCAAATTCACATGAATCTACAGCATCGCAGAGAGACCTGTTTTCATGCAGCGAGACCCGGATCAGCTTTTTCCTTATAAGGAATACCGTAAGAACTCCGTTTATTCTGGCTGTAAATAAACCCCTAAAAAATGACCGCGCTTGTACATAAGCCTAGCGCTATGACGAAATGTCATACTGCTACATCTGATACCTTTGTTGTATACAAGACATGTAGGTCATATTGAAAAGTAATAGACTAGCATTGAAGCATTATATGTGGTGTATAAACCATTGCACAGGTTTGCATTAGGCCTGTAGGCCTTGTTATTTATGATACACAGGTAAATATATAATAAAAACATGCTTAACAAATCAAAAGTGAGAAACATTTAATTAAAATCAGTAAGACATGTTAGGAAAAAACATCACCACTTCATTTTGCCCAAGTAAAGTCCATGTTCACTATATTGTTTTATACCAGTCCAATGCTGCCTTCCCACGCAACATGCGATAGCAAAACACAAGTTTGCTGGTTCTCCACACCATTATGGAATTAAGGTACAGATACACTTTAATTGATAATTTTAAGTACACAGCAGTGAATGCCAGTGATGCCAATAAAAGAATAACCATACTGTATGATTATGACACCATATACAGTGGAACCCCACAATTACGACCACCTTGGGGACTGACCTAAGTGGTTGTCATTTTGGGGAGGTCATATTTGTGAAAGTCTACATTACCTTTATCATACATTCAGGACCAAAAAAAGTGTTCATAAATGTTGGGGTGGTCGCAATTTTGGGTTGGTCGCAACGCGGGATACCACAGTACTTGTAATCACTAGGGGACCTGGTACATCATGGGGTTCTGAGAAACCCACACTACAGAGTTGGGGCTCTGACTGCTTCATATACTCAGTCAATAAAACATTTAACTCATAAAAAGGCTTCCTGCACAGAAACCCACTCTGCATCATCCTAGTCATGCATGAAAGTTCACATTCATGAGCTTCTACTAGGAAAATAGTGAGGCCATGGGATACGACCACATCACCTTGATTAATAGGAATCACTCTATATCCTCAAGCATTGGTCTTTTCAATCAGGTACTGTTGTTGGCTTCATATTCGCATATTTTCGTGAGGCTGAGATTTCGGGATTTCTTTATTTTGAATGTTTGTTGAGGGTTTCATTTTCGCGTTTGCACCAGAATCTGTGAAATTGAAGTACAATAATATTTACATTTATAATGAAATTAAAATAAATCCCACAATACCTAACTCATTCCTGTTATAGTCATTGTATTATAACCTGTCTCATAATCAGTGTTTTGACAATTATCATTGTATCCGCCAAAACAGAGTTTTGCGGATACTATGTTTTCAGCTGCACGCCGCCGCGTAGGTTTCCGGAGAACTCCTCCGTAACCGCTGGGCGGAATTTTACGAAACCCGGGATTATGTTCGGGTCACATGTGAACTGCTGCGCCCCGATTTTGTTTTGACCTCTGACCTTTCCTCTGCGCTCTGCGTCCGTTTGTGCGTCTGTTTCCACACATAAACCCACATATCTCGGGAACCGTTTGACGGATCAGGAAAATTTTTTTGCACAAATGTAGCCCTTGGAGAGCTTTATAACATACACAAAAAATGGTGGCGCCACCTGCAACCATGTTTGCACAGTGTCCATCTGTTCGTCTGCCTTGGGTTAAAATCACTCATATCTCTGCAGTGACTCGACTAATTCACCTGAAATTTGGCATGCGTATACATCCTTGATAGCTTTTCTGATTTTGTGACAGGAGGCGCCACCTACATTCATGTTTATGCTGCAGACATCCAAGCTCATATCTCGGGAACTTGACCGATCAGGAAAATTTTTTTGCACAAATGTAGCCCTTGGAGAGCTTTATAACATACACAAAAAATGGTGGCGCCATCTGCAACCATGTTTGCACAGTGTCCATCTGTTCGTCTGCCTTGGGTTAAAATCACTCATTTCTCTGCAGTGACTTGACTAATTCACCTGAAATTCGGCATGCGTATACATCCTGGATAGCTTTTCTTTTAAGTTGAAAGAGTTAGAGTTACAAAATCCTCAAAATTGTAAAGCACATGAGCCGTCTGAATTCCTATTCAGAAATTCGACAAAAGTACCTCCCTTCAATGAAAATGAAGTGGAGTGTTATTTCAGTTATTTTGAACGGGTGGCCACTTTAATGGCTTGGCCTAAAGGCCAGTGGACCCTGTTGTTACAAAGCGTTCTGGTTGGTCGCGCACAGGACGTTTACACTGCGCTCACAGACGAACAATGCAGGGATTACGACACTGTAAAAGAGGTCATTCTGAGAACCTATGAATTAGTCCCCGAAGCGTATCGCTTAAAATTTAGGAATGCCACAAAAAGAGAAAATCAAACTCATGTTGAATATGGTAGAGACAAAGAAAGTGCATTTAATAGATGGTGTCAGTCTATGAAAATTGGTCAGGATTTTGAAAAACTCAAACAACTAATTTTGATAGAAGAGTTCAAAAGGCATATCCGTAGTGACATTAAAATATTTTTGGATGAACATAAAGTAAGAAATGTAAACGAGGCTGGTGTCCTGGCAGATGAATTTGCCTTGACGCACCACCCCAGTTATACCAGTCACAGGAGGAGGTATGGTGAGAAAAGAGAGGGTAGCAAAAGCCCAAAACTTGGTCGGAGAAAGGGTAGTCCCTACTATCGGGGTCACTCCGGCTCAGGTAAACCACGGTCCGATCATGGTAAACCCCAGTATAAAAGTCAATCTGACTCTCCTGCTCAACATAAAGAGGGACAACCTAGGACTGGACCCAAATATTGTACATTCTGTGAGTTCAAGGGGCATACAGAATCTGAGTGTTATAGAAAAAGATACGGTCAAAGTAAGCCTAAACCTAATGCGTTAACTGTTACGCAGAGCATGAAACCGGTAACAATGCCCAGTAAACTAGAGACTAAAGGTGAAACAAAAAGCCCTGTCCACGAGAGCTTTCAGCCCTTTGTGTCAGATGGCTTTGTTCAGTTAGAGTAGTATACAACTGGGACGGCTTTCTGGATTTTGTGAAGGGGGGGCAACCTTCATACACAATTTGGCTGCAGACATCCATGCTAATATGCAACACTTCACTCTATTTCCCCTTGCCACTTAATCCATGCTTCACTTCACCCGTTCCACTCTGATTTAGGCGGATACACGTAGTCACTTGTCGACTACCCGTATTCTAGTTAAGTGTTTGTATGAGAAGGTTGTGATACCATCCACAGATTATGTTGTTGATTTACAAACCTTGTTTTTAGAGGTGTGATAACTAATTGTATCCGCCAAAATGAAGTTTTGCGGTTTCTATATTTTTGACCGGGTTCCGCCACCGCTGCTTTCGTTTCCGGAATAGAACTCTGAGACCACAGGACAGATTTTTCCGAAACTTTACACGATTATTGAGTCACATATGGTGCCAACTGGTGCCAAAATATTTTTTCTGATGTTCCAGTGTGTCCATCTGTGTGCGTGTTTTGACACATTTTGCACAAATGTAACCCGTGAATAGCTTTATAACATACATAAAAAATGGTGGTTCCACCTGCAACCATTTTTGCACAGTGTCCATCTAGCTGTTCATCTGCCTTGGGATAAAATCACTTATATCTCTGCATTGAATGGACTTGAAATTTTGCATGTATATTCATCCTGGATAGCTTTCTGGATTTTATGACCGGTGGCTCCACCTACATTTATGTTTACGATGCAGACATCCAAGCTTATATCTCAAGAACGGTCTGACTGATTGGGCCAAATTTTTGCATGTGTAGAGATCTCACATAGCTCTTTATCATATGCAAAACTGGTGGCGCCACCTGCAACCATTTTTGCAAAGCGTCTGTCTGTTTGTCTGCCGTGGGACATCACTCATATCTCGGCAGTGGTTTAACTTATCTGCCTAAAATTTTGCATGTTTATACATCTTGGATAGCTTTTTGTGGCAGGTGGAGCCACCTGCTTTCACGTTCAGGCTGCTGACATCCAAGCTAATATCTCGGGAATCGTCTGACCGATTTGGCCAAAATTGTGCATGTGTATAGATCTCACATAGCTCTTTATCATACACAAAATTGGTGGCAACAACTGTAACCATTTTTGCACAGTGTCCATCTGTTTGTCTGCCTTTAGATAAAATCACTCATATCTCGGCAGTGGTTTGACTTATCTGCCCTAAATTTTGCAATTGTATACAACTTGGATAACTTTCTGGATTTTGTGGCAGGTGGCACTACCTTCTTACACATTTCTGCTGCAGATGTCCATGCTTATATGCAATAGGGCCCTGCGCAGGCTGAAAAATTGAACCCACACCCGCCCAGCATCATGCCCTGTCAGCCCGCAGCCCGCCCCGCAATCAAAACAATAAATTCAGTCCGCCCCGCAGTTACTTTGATTCTTTCAGCACGCACCTGCTCCGCAAAATGCTCTTTCAGCCCGCACCCGCCCCGCCCCGCCCCGCGTTTTCAAAGTTTCTGCCCCGCAGTCCCGCCCGTAATCCAAAGGTTTACATATCAAAATATTTTACAGCACATGTATAAGACACGATTATTATTATTATAAATAAAATGTTTGCTGATTGGAATGAAAAATTTATTTGAATACGTTTTTGCAATAATTCAAACCATAATTCATGAAATATTTTTTAAAGACATGTTTGATAGGTTAGATGGATTTAATTTATAGATAATAATTTAACACCTTAAATATGTTTTCATAGGGTTAATAAACAAACCTTTGGTTAATTGTGTCTGTTTCTACTTTAGTATATAAAAAAGTAAAGAAAAAAATTGACTTCTTCAAAGTATTTGTACCCAAAGTTACCCTTTAGAATAGTATTGGCTAATCACAAGCCATCAAACTAACGAGATGTGTTGCTGGTTAAATTTTTATAGTCATAATCTGCTAATTAACTGAAACTGAGACTAATCAGGTCAAGGGAGTAAAGGGGTAATCTGTCTGATATGGCTTTCAGTTCAGGATGTTCATTGATGTCTGGACATGGCCAGAGCCTTGTTTCTTACACCAATCATCAACACATTATGCTATGACCAAACAGGGATTTGACCAGCCAGTGGCCAGTGTCATTTACAATTAGCCAGCACATGGAGTTACAATAAGATAAGGAGTCCATCTTAGGCTTTGTGCAGTTCCAGGTCAATTGAGTCACCTACAGAGCCAGCTGTAGCCAGACACTGTCTATTACAAGATCAAAGGTAATCAAGCCCTTGCTTCACTCCCAGCCATATTATGTAATATGTGAGACCTGACACAAGTACAGGGTTACAGTCCATGGATGTAGGTCAAAAGCCCCCCCAATGAAAAGCCCCCCCCCCCCCGGTCGAAAGCCCCCCGGACAAAAGCCCCCCCCCCCGGTCAAAAGCCCCCTACCTTAATGATAAAGAGGACAAAAGCCCCCCCCCCCAAAAAAAAAATGTTTTTTTAAATTACTATTTAAGGTAACTTTGAGTCCCTTGAAGTAATGAATCAATTTATATTACCAATATATAAGGTAACTACACAAACAATTCTGTAAATTTTATTTATCACTGGTGAAAACCTGCAAGAGTGCAGAAGTAATACTGTGCAATAGTAACTAATGAGTCCCTTGATGTCAACTAAGCAGTAGTTAACATATATGTATATATACACAGTTAAAGAATCAATTTATATATATGAACATATAAATTACATACATAATTCCACAGCTCTAAGGGCTTTAGACACATTTTTTTTCCACTATTTCAAATTTTATGTGCACATATATTAGGTACATATATAAGGTATATATATGTAGTCAAGTCATGTGGCATGAATTATCTCATAAATGATATTTAGTTTAACTTTATGCAGTGTCCAACAGCTCTAAGAGCTTCAGGGACAGTTCTTTCCCCATCGCGGAGTTCTGAATGTAATTAAATAATTATATGAGATAACACACATTGTTTGTATTTACATTATATATTCATAGATATAGATATAAATATATTGGAGGGGGGCTTTTGTCCTCTTTATCATTAAGGTAGGGGGGCTTTTGACCGGGGGGCTTTCGACCGGGGGGGGCTTTTGTCCGGGGGGGGGGCTTTTGTCCGTACCCCACAGTCCATATACAACATCAGGCCAGGTTACTTTATACAAAGTTATGACTAGCTCCCATTGCAAAGACAATTGTTTAAAGTCTAGATTTCAGATTAAGGATACACTATCTATTTTGTATATAACAAATTGATGTTATACCTAGAAAAGACACAGTTGCATAGTGTTTTTACAACTGTCAGTCAGAATAAGGGGTTAACAGGGATATATTTTTTTTTAATTCAAATTTACGACACCTGAAAACATTTTATACAAAAATTCCAATTTCTTCAAATGATATTTTTTGTAAAGTATAATTTTATTTTCATATTTTACTGAACTGCCAGATCATCAACCCGCAGCCCGCCCTGCCCTGCACAGACGTCATTTCGGCCCGCCCCGCCCCGCACTTTCTTAGATGTAACCCGCCCCGCTCCTCAAAGATTCCTATGCAGGGGCCCGCGGGGGGACCGCGGTCTGCGGGTCAAAACCCGCCCCGCGCAGGGCCCTAATATGCAACACACCTCTCTCTGTTTCCACTCATCACTCATTCCATGCCTCACTTCACCTGTCCCACTCTTTGTTTTGCATCATCCATGCTTATATGCAAAACATCCTGTCTATTTCCCCCAGCCACTCAATCCATGCCTCACTTCACCTGTCCCACTCTGATTTCGGGGGATACACGTATTTGCTTGTCGGCTACCCGTATTCTAGTTCATTTGTACAGAATATGCAGATGCATCATATCCTCTTGTTCATTCTAGATAAAAAGGGCAGCTTATTCCCGAGGGTTTCATATTCACGATTATATCCCATTCACAAATATTGCGAAAATTAAATCTTCGTGAACAAAAAGGCAACCACATGCAGTACCTATTCTTAGCGGAGGGGCTACTAGTGGTGGGAGTCGGCTCCTTTTTCATAATCGATCATCGGTTTGAGCAAACCGATTGATGATCGATTATTAATCGGTTCAGACAAATATATGCAATTATTCAAGAAATATGCAATTATCTGTGAAACTGTACCTGCGTTTCCCCGGCAGGTATTCTCCTCTTGCGCACGAGTGTAACGATCCTTCCACGTATAAAGACACAATCAGACTAATTTTAAGGATCAAATTTAACGATCTGCAACGTCGGGTAATATCTTTCATTATGGGAATAAAGAGCATCTGAGAATGTTTGGCCTATAGAGGGGTTGTTTTTCTAGCACATGAAGGCAGATTTTACGGGCCCAGGTGCGCTTGGGGCAGATCATACCCAAACATAATTTCAGACTAGTCCAAAAAAAAAGTCTGAAATCCAAATTCTAGACCGGCCGGGTTAATTCCAACAAAGGATATTTTAAGAACGGCCTAAATTTAACAGCAACACCTTGTATCGGTTGAATAGATTATTTCTAAGAGAATCTCGTAAAATTGGCATAGACCTGGAGAATTTATGGAGTATTTTAACGCCATCCCGCCCATATTTGAAATGTAGAATCTCGTTAGAAAACTCTCCGTTAATTCTGCAGCTCCCTCCGAGTTTACAGATAATAAGTTTAATAAGTCCTCCGTTCTTGCATCTACTTTGTCATACTCAGTTACATACTGAAGTTATTTTGGGAACACAGACTCATTATATGAAGTGCGGAATGTGGTAAAAAAAGGAAGAATAATTTTTGCCTATAATATAAAGGCATTCTGGAAAGAAAACAATCATTATTATGATGTAATCGATAGTTGCCTTTGGTAATCGAGCGCTTGAAAGTGGTAGCAAACTGACTGACTTTCGATAAAACTCGATGATCGGCCCACCACTAGGGGCTACTGTAGGGACTATTACATCATTCATTGTTGGCTAGCAGGGCATGGATGACTCCATACACAAACATCCATCAGGAAACCGGGTCTTGATAAGGATATTACAGGTCTGGCCCGCAAATATTACAAATTTGAAACCCTTGCGAATAAACAGGCAACCACAGTATGCACCTGGGGGTTTTTTTCAACATCATGAAGAAAAATGCAGATGATCTGTGGGGGAAAACTGTAACATTATTACTAATTATTATCAACTATTCATGATAATTTTTATCTATTATTAATGACAATAATTATTTTTTCTTCTGTCAGGATAAGGATAAGTGACGTTCAGAATGAGCCGTCGAAGCTGAAGTTGTATATCACTGATATACAGCGCGGTGATGTGGGGAGGTACACGTGTCAAGAGATAGCAGTGGATCCTTCTAACGATCGTGAAACTGGCATAATCCAGCAGGCAAGCAGGCAGCTTGATATATTTAGTAAGTATTGTATTATTGTATTATATAAATTATAATCTATATATTAATAGCGTAAGGTAATTTTTCGTATCTCCTCTGATACCACCGTACGGATTGCCGTGATTTTCGACATACATATGCTTCGTATTTGTCCGAAGAGATTCCACCCACTTTTATTTGCAATATTTGCGTATAACGTGCATTATTAATAATTTTGATTTTAGCTCCCCCTTGGGCGGCTCTTTTCTTTGTGTCTTCGGGCCCGGTAACACAATGGTCATAGAGTGTGTGATGGCGGGACAGATTTTAATCCGGGGGCCCATCTGGGTTTTCTTATACTTCGTGGTGACCGGCCCAAATAATCCACATCGGCGATCCCTTCTCAAAAGGGGGATCTTTGAAAGAATTGTTTTGCAGGAGCCCTATTCTTGACTGGATATGCTTGAGTGCACATCTACTGGGTCGCAGTAAACCGTGATGAATAGGCCAAAAAAAAGTTATAGTTCTCCGGCACTTTATTTAAGAAAACTGTGCGGGCGGGCGATATTTTACCTTTGTTTTGTAGTTTCGATAAAAATGTCAATATGATCAGGGAAAAGCATGAAAATAACAGAATTGTTTTGGCAAAAGCACTACATAATAAAAGAAATCTGTATTTTTTTTTATCTTCTGGTAAGTTGAAAATTGAAATAAAATATTGATGCAGGGGGAGGAGGGGGGGGGGGTAAAATTGACGCGGGCGGTGCCTGAAAACTATACCTTTTATTTAATTTTTTTTTTTGCCTTCTACAGTCACATTCGGTCGCACTCGGTCCAGGGCCTTGCATGCGATTTAGGTCCTTGGCAAATATTCACCAACACATGTAGGCCTACTATGTAACAGATGTAAAGAAAATGTTAACCAAATTCACATCGTGGTTGGTACAGTGTGATGTGTACACATGTGGAGTGGCACCACCAAAGTTGAAGACACATAATATTGACATAAAATGTTTTGAAAATTGAGATTTTTTCTCATTACTGCAGTTACAAAATTTACATTTTTACTCCTGTAAAAATGTAAATTTAATACATTTGTACTGGTATTTGTTTCTTTTACATGTCCGTGCCATTTCATTAATAATATATATGTAATACTCTTTTTAAAGACATTTTTTTTCATTCAGTATGCATACGCATTGCGTATAAGTCATGGCCATCATTTTTTCTATTTTCACAAATAAAAAACTGTATTTTTGCTTCTAAGGTCTATTCCATGGAAAGTTTCATTTGAAAGTATATGTGATATTGCTGATCAGTTTCCCATGTCATATGGTACATGTGTAGGTGACTATTTGTCAAAGACCCCACCACATGTAAAGCACTGGCTTGGGGCGACCGTGTGCGACTGTACGCTTTTCCGAAACATGTTCCGAACGCTGTTCCAAAAGATTTTTTACCATTATTAATGGTAAAAGATTTTTTTATTAATAAAGTAACGCAATTTGTGTGATTTTACGTATCTGCTCTGATACCACCGTACGGATTGCCGTGATTTTCGACAAACGTATCCTCCCGGGTTTATCCGAAGAGATTCCACCAACTTTTACTTGCAATATTTGCGAATTATGTGCATGATAAATAATTTAAATATTTGCACCCCAAGGGCGCTCCTTTTCTTTGTGCGTTCGGGCCTGATAACACAACGGCCATAGGATGTGTGATGCCGGGGTCAAGCCATCATGGGCGTCTCTGTGTGGGGTTTTCGTGCATTTTTCGGACACTGGCCCGTATCAATCCCCATTGGTGATCCCTTCAAAAGGCAACCTCCGCGCAGAGATAAGGTCTATTGTGCCCAAGGGGTCCCTTCATAGACGAGATCACGCATGAGGAGAATGCCCAAAACAGGGATCTTTAAAAGAATGATAATTACCTGAACGGTGGTGGCTTAGCTTTTAAACAGGAATGGTGTTTGGGAGTGCGTGGTATTAACAAAAATATACAGCCATTAAATGTATACAACATACTATAATGCTAGAGTATGTTATTAGTGCTCAGTGATAAGGGGAATGCAACAATCGAGAACACGTCTCAGCATTACTGAACTACCATTCGAGATTACAGGTACCTTCACTGGCGGATTGACGGGCAATGTTCAACTTATAATAATTTCATATAAAAATCATCCAGACCCAGAAACAAGGTCACCTCAAATACAAAACACACCAAATCTAACTGCGCGCCAAAAACCGTGCGTAGCACGGGTAATTGCTAGTAATCATTTATATACACATCTATTATGAGATGCACTATGGTATACCCACAGTTAGTCTGTTTGTCTTCTGATCATTAGCTACCAATCCAACCATTTTTTCCAGTCAGCAAAATTTCCGCTCGAAAATTGGTAGATGGAATACCAGGTTTAGAGTGTTCATCATGAGAAGCTTTTTCCATTGAAAAAAATTTGGTTCTACCCATTTAGATTGCAAATTGAAATAAAAATTGGAATTTTTTTAATATTTTTACAATTTCATTAAAATTTTAATATTTTGAAAATTTTATAAAAGTATTGTTTAATGTGACTGATGAACATTGCTGAATTTACATATTTTATGGGTTAGGGCCTTTAGCCCTTCCCATCCATTTAAAAAATATACAGTTAATTTTATTTCATGTGTTATGATAATATAAGCAATTTACAAATTGCAAAATTCCTCAGCAAAACCTTGATACCTTGCTCAGTATTAGGTAAGACCTGGAATATCATAATTGAGGCTTCAGGTATCAGACATGGGGTAATAGTAATAAGTAATAGTAATAGTAATAGACTATTACAGCTTCTTTCATGTAATAGTAATAGTAATAGTAATAGACTTGAAAATTTGAGCTGTAATAGTAATAGTAATAGAAAAAGAAGGCAAAGTAATAGAGTAATACATATTACTTTCTATTACTTCCAGTGAGCCTGTTGATCATGAAGCATATCAGCAAATAATGCTGAACAGACTCAGTTCTTGACCAGTAATTGCCCAGGATGTGCCTATTGTTGAGGCAAGCATGGGCCAGCTGCCACATTGCTGGTGACCACTGGTGCTAATTACATAAGAGTACTGGACAGATTAGGTCACAGCCAAATAGGTTACCTGGCACAATCTGACCTTTGATTAGTAAACCATGGATAAACAGAGGCATGTTTGATGTTAAGAGACAGATAAATAGTGTATTATTATTGTGACATGTACATCTTATCTCACATCCATCAATCCATATGCATATTCTGAAATGTACCTAGATTTGTTTTCAAAAGCCAGTTTGCATTTTGATCATACAGATTGCAATAACACACTTTAAACTAGATGTGTCGGTACGACACGAATGCCCCCGCCTGGGGCAAATTAGAAACATTTGTTAAATTTTGTAAAATTTTTTTAAGTTCAGGAGGTGTTGTATGGTCAAAAGTAGGTCAAGAAGGGCAAAATGCAAACTGTGAAAAAAAGTCCATACATGTGCATTTTTCATAAAAAATTCTCTTTCATGAAATTTTCTATGTTCAGGATCTGTCATATGGTCAAAAATAGGTTAACTGGGATGAAACGCGAACTTGACCTTTAAGTGGTCATTATGCACCTACAGACCAAACATTGGGCCAGTATCTGTAAGCATTGTATTGCGAAACTAGAATATTAGCAAAAGCTGGTAATCAGTTATAAATTTAAATTGGAGAGGTATGTACCATGTTTTATAACAATCCACCAAATGCTTCCTGAGAAATATCCCCCTAAGTTTTTTTTCTATACTAAGCTCTGTGACCTTGAAAAGTAGGTCAAGACCACCCATCTTTGAACCTGACCATGATTTTGTAAATATGATGCAAAAGCACTGAAGTAATGAAGTTCTTTAGTTGAATACCTTTGGAGATATCCTGCACAAAGGCCAAAATTGAAAAATCCGATAAAATTTCATTAAAAAATCAGAAATTGCAGGTGACGCCACCAAAACTGTGCAGAACGTACAGACCATCAGTCCCAATGATCATAGTAAGTTTTGTGTAAATCCACACAATGGTTCCTGAGATATAAGCTTCTGAGTGTTTTTCTATAATCAGCTGTAAAATGTAGAAAAATGGGTCAAGGTCACCCATCTTAGAACTTGACTGAGATTTTATCGATATTTATCTTCACTGATGAAATAAAATTCCAACGGTGAATCCTTTTAGAGATATCCCGCTCACAAGGTAAAAGTTAACAGATGCGGAACGGACAGACGGATGGACGGACATGGACAGACAGATGGACGGATAGACGGACAGCTTGTGTGACGACAATAGCCCATCAGCCTATGAGCTGAGGGCTAAAAACTGCTGTACATGTACATTTGTCATAAAAATTAATTTTCATGAAATTTTCTATTTTTTGAAGCCGTAAAACAATCAAAAGTAGGTCAACCGGGACGAAACGCGAACTCGATCTGTAACTGGTCATTATCTGCATACACACCAAAAATCAGGCCAATATCTGCAAGCATTGTGAAAAAAAGTCCGTACAGGTGTATTTGTCATGAAAATTTCTATTTTTCATGAAATTTTCTTAGTTAAGGAGCCATAAAACGGTCAAAAGTAGGTCAACCTGGACGAAACACAAACTCCATCTGTAACTGGTCATTATCTGCCCACACACCAAAAATCAGGCCAATATCTGCAGGCATTGCGAAAAAAAGTCCGTACATGTGTATTTGTCATGAAAATTTCTATTTTTCATGAAATTTTCTAAGTTTAGGAGCCGTAAAACAGTCAAAAGTAGGTCAACCGGGACGAAACGCGAACTCGATCTGTAACTGGTCATTATCTGCCCACACACCAAAAATAAGGCCAATATCTGCAGGCATTGCGAAAAAAAGTCCGTACATGTGTATTTGTCATGAAAATTTCTATTTTTCATGAAATTTTCTAAGTTTAGGAGCCATAAAACAGTCAAAAGTAGGTCAACCGGGACGAAACATGAACTCGATCTGTAACTGGTCATTATCTGCCCACACACCAAAAATAAGGCCAATATCTGCAGGCATTGCGAAAAAAAGTCCGTACAACTGTTTTATTTTGGAAGGACGGAAGGACGGACATGGGTAAAACTATATGCCCCGGCCACTTTGTGGCGGGGGCATAAAAATAATATAAAATGGAACCAGATACAGTGCAGACCAAAAATGTTCATGATAAGCTTAGGTGTTTTCAATACCCGTAGTGTATTGAAGCCTACATTGCTAAAAAGTCATATCAGTACCACAATCACTTGGATAAAATCATACTGCAGGCACATGTATTATCTAGTTAATTTATTTACATATTCTTTTAAAACTATTCTTTGAATACTTGTAGTTATTTCATAGTACCAATTTTGCAGACCTTCATTCAGTATCTAAAATTATGTTAATTTATATTTTGAAAAATTAAATGAACCAACTATATTAATTTATTTGTTAATATTTTATTATTAAATATCTGAAATTTTGATATCAAATAATCAGATCCTGTTATGTACAAAATTTTAAGTACAAGATTGTTAAATACCAAATTTATTGTGAAAGTGATTTAAATAATATTTTATTTGTTTTGTAAAATTGATGTAAGTTTAAATCACTCTCCATTTTCCTAAATGATCCTATGCTGGTTTTGTTGCAATGTAGAAGGACATGCCTGAAGAATAAAAGCCATGCATGCTACGTAACATCTTGAGAGTGAACAGAGAGGTGGTAAACTTTACAATAATGGTAGCATATTATTGTAAAGTTTACCACCTCTCTGTTCACTCTCAAGATGTACTATGTGATGGAATAAAACATGGCATCACATCAAAATGAACATATACACCCGAGAAGATGGGGTACTTTTGTCTCCAGTTTGGTTCTATCCAGATTCTTGACATAAACAATATTTTTTTGGGATATATTTACAAGGGTTGGGAAACAGGACACAGCCCTACATAAATTCCTCTCCTGATACATACATAAAGGACTGAATTGTCAGCTTTGATACTTAATAATAATATGCAATAATAATGAGAAATTCCTCTGGTGACAATTTTTAGTTAAACTGAAAATCTTTTATTTATTAACTATGAGAAAGAAGATTAAATCTAAACAGAAGTATGTACTATAAAATAAATTTATAAATTTATCTGAAATATATATGAAAATAATATAAAAAGTACAAGTACGCATATCATTATAAATCAATATTTTAAATATGCCCGGGCCTTTACAATGGGTTGCTTTTAAATTACATGTATTCAAGAGTTCATACAATTGTCATATAATTTCGACTTGAAATGCCCCAATAATGATCATTGAGGTTTCAAAATATAAAAAAAAAAACAATTAAAGAAGCTGAAATAATTAAGATCTCCAGTTCCAGTAGGCTTCTTGTAAATGCCAGACACAGTATAAGAAAATTGTGTAGTACTGGATGATATAGCACTCATGGCTGCGCAAGGTTTAGAATCCCCTCATCAGTTTCAGTAATAGTAATAGTAATAGTAATAGATACCCCAGTAATAGTAATAGTAATAGTAATAGAAGATAAAATGTGGTAATAGTAATAGTAATACCAGAAATTGAAAGTAATAGTAATAGTAATAGTAATAGAACAACTGTAATAGACCCCATGTCTGTCAGGTATGAATATTTCCTATTTTGTCATATGAAATGACCTTAATAGCATATTCATTTAATGAATAATCATGAAAATAACTGTTCCATGCAGCCAATCAGGATGCCGATATGACTGTAAACTGTGAGTCACCTGACCATGATATAATTTGCGTAATCTGGGAGACCCCTCCAAAACAGAACACATGTAGTCTGTACCAGTACTCATGTCGGCATGTTTTCCTGGATATTTTCTATATACAAAGGAGACAGTATAAAAAGTTCTAGGCCAAAGGTTGAAGGGGCCATTCTTCTGACTACCACATGAATAATCATGTCTTACCTGCATGCCACGTAATTCGTATGAGACAAATAATCGAAAATATTGCAAGACGGTTCACAATGACTGCAATATATTGATTATATACATCAGTACAGCGAATGCAGATGATGACGTCCGTCAGTGCAACATTTACATTTAGGCATTTGTGACGTTGTTATTGCCTCATAAAGAGCTGTCGGTAGGAATTAAGACCTTCTATGTAGAAGAGTTTTAGGGGCTCATTATAATAATTAAGTCAAAAGGGCGTGGCATTAGGGCTCTGGTGGTGAGGTCAATTATTTTAAGTTTCAGACAGGGAAAAATGTGGTAAAAAAAAACACACAGTGTTAGAATACTTTTTTTTTGTTTTCTCAGAGGACATCCAGTTTGATGACTGTCCACTGGAGCAATATTTCCCACAGTACACCAACATTGTAATCCTGTGTAGAGTATCAGGGAACCCCACACCCGATGTCAACTGGTACTACCGAGGTAACGTCATCACAGCAGGTAAGGCCGCCACACGAAAAACACGAAAAAAATTATAACTTTAAGTGGGAAGTCGGTTGAGACCAGCTCTGTCAGGTATATTTGTTAGACTGTGTTAACACATTGCCTTTACCTTTTATTGTGTATTATTAGTTAAAGGGGCCCAATCACCATTAAAGCATGTTGATTTAAATCAAAAAATAGCTTCTTCCCTTAAAAATAAATATATACCTTCCAAAATATTGCCCTGAAAATGTTTGCTTTCTCCTGTAAACAAATGTTAAAAACAGTGGAACGGGCAGGATGAAAGGTGTCAACATAAACACAGCATGTGGGGCTGTGTGCATCGCTGAGCCAAAACACGTGTCAATCAGGAGATACCCGGTCTGACTTGGCCCAAAAAATGTAATACATGTTTCTTCTGGCTAAAACACAGCGTAGAGCCCCTATTAATCGGACCTCTGGTCACGCGGCCTTGTTATGGTAAACAAACTGTGTTTACCAACAAGCAGAGTCATAAAATTGTGTTAAACAGCAGTATGCAAGGAAATGAGACTGTGTGGTGATATGGTTTTGCTGGGAAACATATGTATAAAGTAAAACTGAACGGATAGTGTGAAAGTCTGAAAGAATAGGCATAATTTATCTCCTGATTTTGTCCCTTTAATTGTTGCATGGACTAGCTCATATAATACAGTAAAACCTCGCCTAGCAACCATCTCAGTTCAGTGACCACCTAAAAAATAACAACCACTTTTTCAAGGTCCCATTGAAGGTCGTTACTTCATATATTCAGTATATTTTGTTCTGCTGCAAATGATCAGATATAAAATTTATGAAGCAATAATATAAATAAAATTTTTTAACTTTATGTATGCTTTAGTTAATTTCAAGGTTTTTACTGTACATAGTCTGAGCAGGTACCAGTCTAGCTTTTGGTCACTTGTCCACAAAGTGTACAGTTACATTTCTGACATGTTTCCTTTGTATGAAAGGTATATCTTACACTGAATGTCAATATGTATGATTTTTTTCATAGCATACACTCGCCATGCTTACACAAACAGAGGTCTGCAGATCCTCAACATTACGCAGGCAGATGCCGGCCAGTATGAGTGCGGGGCTGAGGTGTCTCAGCAAGGACAGTACGCTAGAAAACGTATACAGGTTCATGTCACGGGTAGGTTTGCAGTATGAATATTTTCTTATAAATTTGGTGGAGGTAACACTGCCTTTTATTTTTTTAATGCTGACTTTTCTTATTCTTAAGCTACGTATTTATACATCAGCATGAGTTCCATTTCAATTGGTGACTTAGGGACAGGGCAGGCGCACTCACTTCCTGTCATTCTATTTCATAATCCTGGTGTCACCCATGCCCGGTGTCTACCACACCTGCATGTCCTGGGTATGTAATCATCCCCATTTGGACTCATAACACAGAGGAATCGATCTCCCTAAGACGCACTCGTTTTTGAGTGATACACAGTTGTGGGGTACAGACTTCCCATTAAGCCTGCGGGATGCTTGCCCTGGGTTGGGGCTTCTTGGCCGAGATTGAGCTCGCAACCTCCCAACTTCAGTCCTGTGCTCTAATACTGGTCAAGCCACAGGAGCTGGTTGTAAATGTTTATAAATCAGACTGTCATTGATGGGTGCTCATTTATCTGATTCTAGACAGTGGTGATATTCAACAATTATCATGCAACTGCTCTGTGGCCCCGCCTGCATGGGGGTTGATGCCATATGTGTTCTAAGAGGGTCATTTTTGTAAACCTGTGAGCTTATGCGATGGTGTGGCGTCGTCCGGCGTCCGTCGTCCGTACGTTAACCTATACTATCTTGATAACGGCAAGAGTTAGCATCACAAAATTTTATGCAAAAAATTAGTCATCTAAAAAACTCTATTGGATTTTGCTTATTTTTGGCTAATTGCATTTTCTTAGATTTTATAGGGAAAAAGCTAAAAAAGCTTTAAAAATCTTCTTCTCCGAAAATGTTCAGCCAAATTGTCCAATATTTCACAGAAATGATTCCTGGAACAATCTCTCTCAAGTTTGTTCGAATGGTTTAAGTTCGGTGTTTTTTGGCCGAGTTACAGAAAGTTGAACTTAGTCATCTGTCCAAAAAAGAATACTAAAATTACAGTCTTAGAAATGGCTGGAGCTATCATCACCAAATTTTATGCCAATGTTGGTCACATGAGTCATATCTGAAATTGAGGTATTGGTGGCGCCACCTGCATCAGCCTTTTTTGTACGGGGGTCATCACTGCCCGTATCATACTGACGGCTACAAAAAACTTCTTCTCTGAAACCATATGGTTAAATTGTTTAATATCACACAGAAATGATCCTAGGGTAGTGCTTTCTAAAATTTGTTCAAATGGTCTCAGTTCAATGACTTTTGGCTTAGTTATGGGAAGCTGAATTTAGTCATATGCTACAATAGCCAATTTTAGCTCAGTGGCTACAAAGATCTTCTTCTCAAAAACCACCAGGCCAAATTCTTAAATCTAACACATTAATCATCCTTAGATGTTGATAATTCAAGTTTGTTCAAATGGTTTTGGTTCAGTGAATTTTGGCTGAGTTATGGGAAGCTTTGCTTTATTTTCCCCATATGAGTTATAAACCTGCACAACGTTTTTTGACTGACGCCACCGAGGCCAATTTGTTTAATATTTTACAAGAATAATCCCCTGAATAATTTTGATAATAATTGTCTTTTATGGTTCCAAAGAATGAATTTTGGCTGAATTATAAAGATTGAATTGATTCATTTCACCATATATGTTAGCTGTGTGAAGCAGATACATCTAGCCTGGAAACAGTTTATCAGCATCCATTACATCATGTCTCCAGACATTTAGATTTCAGGTTATCTTTGGTTAATATTGACAAGAATTTTTTTTAAAAACTTTTAAAATATGTAGATTTATGATTTTAGATATTCTTCATGCCAGGCAATGTTTATAATCACAGGTATACGTTAACCCATATTATTTCGAAAACCACTGGAGCTAGCATCATGAAATTTAATGCCCAAAATTAGCCATCTGAAAAAATCTGCATGTTCTCAGATTTTATAGAGAAAAAAGCTAAAAAAACCTTTAAAAATCTTCTTCTCTGAAACGGTCAAGCCAGTATGTTCATTATTTCACAGAAATAATCTTTTATATCGTCTCTCTCAAGTTTGTTCAAATGGTTCAAGTTTGGTGAATTTTGGCAGAATTACAGGAAGTTGAACCTATTCATCTGTCCAAAAAGCATGCTAAAATGACAATCTCATAAAACGGCCGGAGCTGTGATCACCAAATTTTATGCCAGTGTTAGTCACATGAGTCACATATGAAATTCAGGTATTGGTGGCACCACCTGCATTGACCTTTTTTGTACGGGGGTCATTGGTCATCTGTACATTAGCCCATAATTTCTCAGGAATAGCAGGAGCTACCATCCCTGGATTTAATGCAATAATATGTCACATATGTTGTGGGATTCAGCTTATTTATTTGGTATCTGCATTTACTTAGATTTTATAGGGAAAAAGCTGAAAAACCTTTAAAAGTCTTCTTTTTTTACAAAAATGATCCCAGAGGCAAGCCCTCTCAAGCTTGTTCAAATGGTTTGCATTTGATGAATTTGAGTGGTGTTACACGAATTTGAACAGTCATTTTTCCAGTTAAGCATACTGACATAGTAATCTCAGAAATGACAGAAGAATTGTGCAAATGTTGGTCACATGACTCCTATTTGAAGTTGCAGATTTTGTGGTGCCACCTACATTGACCTGTTTTTTACGAGCAAAAACCGCTTAATTTTAGCCATTTTCAGCTTAAATGTTTATGATGATACTGTCAAGTTGAATCTACAATTTTTCAAAAGAATTATCCTAGGACATGGTTCTTTCAGTCATATCAGAAAAGCTTAAGTTGGTCTTATGGCCATTATTATGTCTATTTCAAACTGAGGACTGCAAAACTGTTTTTTCTACAAAATTATTGTTTCAATTATAACTTCTGTAACATTGCACATATTATTCTTAGGTGGCCTTTGTTCAAGTTTACTTGAATGATTTCTGGCAGAATTATTGGACCTTTAACAATGAAAGAACTGCATCTTTTGTTATTTTAGATATTTTGATAAAAAGTTTATAAATATGTCAGCTTGAAAAAAAAAGCATTTTAGCCAAAGTCTTTCAGTATGTGTAAACAGATTTAACAACAGACCAAGATTGTGTTTGTATCTTTAAATAGGTTGAGAAACTGCCAACTGTTTCAGATTAGGCAGCAGATTAAGAGTTCATTCAGTGCAGCCAGATATAGGTCAAGAGTTCAGTCAGTGCAGCCAAGCACAAGGCATGTGATCACCTCATGGGTGACATGTGAACACCTCATGGCCACCATGTGATCACCTCATGGGTGTCATGCCCCTCAGGGCTGCATGTGGACTACCAACAGTGTCAGATTATGCAACAGGTCAAGAGTTCACTCAGTGCAGCCAGGTACAGGTCGAAAGTTCACTCATTGTAGCCAGGTGCAGGTCATGAGTTCACGAAGTGCAGTAGCCTGAGCCAGCTAGCAAATTTGTCACAGTTCACTCGGGGCAACTGCCTTTCTCACCTAAGCCTGGTCAGCCCCATGCATCAGACTCAAGGTAAGTTTGGTGTATTGGCCTGATATTTTGACCTGTCTATGTGTCTTTGATGGCTCTCTGGTTCACAAGACAGGTGTCGCCACTTACAGTGACTTTTGCACAGTGTATGTGCCTGCTTATTTCTACAGAGGAATTTGATATATCAGCCTGAAATTGGGCATGTGTATATATCTCTGATAGCTTCGTTGTATACAAGACTGATGGTGCCAGCTACAATCATTGTGTTGTGTGCACCCATGCCAGAATTCAGCAATGATGTTTGTGTAATTGTTTCTTTTTCAAAATGTTTAGTACTTGCATTGTTCAGATACATGAGAGGTAATGGTCCAGCATTGAAGCATTATACCTGGTGTATTTCCCAATGCACAGGTTCGCATTAGGCCTGTAGGCCTTGTTCCCAAATCCCTTATAATCAATGTAATTGATTTATTGGCACAACACTGATGATAATTTTTGGATGGAAAGGGAAGTATATGTAATTTAAAGTATGCATTGTATCAGTAACAAAAGTCACTTTGAATTTTTTGGTTGTGGTATTTCAGTACCTCCCAAAATGATCAGCGGAATCGGAGGAGCTAATGGTGGGACCATGATCGGCATTCAAGGGAAGAATGTGGACATCAAGTGCGTAGCGTCAGGCAAACCAGCTCCGATGTTCAAGTTTTATAAGGTGAGTGGAATAGGAATAGGGTGAAACAGGTAGCAAAAGTTGGATAAAATCACCTGCCAGCTGTTACCTCACTGGCACATGAGAAAATAATTGTTATAATGGTGATACTAAACTTGTAAGTACCATATCTGTATGATAAGTGATAGTAATGGCATTCAGTCATTGGGGTTGGTATTCTTTTGTTGTAATGTGACTTCTCTTCATCCACACTTAGGAAATGTCTGTTTTCAGTCTTTATGTTTTCGGACAATGCCAAGTATGGCCCAAGAGGCGAGAAAACTTTTCTTATGAAAAGAATTGTTTGTCTTCTGATAAGATAATTTTTCTTGCTTTCAGAAATGTATATTTCTTATGGCAAGAAAGAATTTTTTTTATATTAAGATGAGGCAAATTTTTCTTATGATAAGATTATATATCTTATCTCAAGAAAATCTAGATATATTTACTTGACTCTAACCATGATGCCTATAAATAAAAAAAAACTATCTTGAGGATTTCTTGTCAACAAAAATTTTCTTTAAATAAGAAATAAAATCTTTTCTAGAAAATAAATTTTGGTGGTGCTGGGCCTCTTACAGTTACTATTTAAAAAATGTAGTAACCTCAGCGCATTCATTTCTCCAGGATGGACATCCGACATTTCTGCAAGACACCGGCAGAGGGCGCCGCTTGGTGGATGAACGATCAGGAACCATACATTTTCGTCCTTTGATAAAGGCTGACCAAGGAAGTTACAGGTGTGTTGCCACAAGTATTGCAGGGACGGACTCCATCGAAGGAAACCTCCAAGTCATAGGTATGTACAGTACACATGATACAGCTAATACTGATACTCTTTTGTAGCTAATGAACTTCAATGTGAAAACAAAGATCACACTATCTTTCTTCAAAATGATGGTTTCAGCCTAGTGCCAAACTCTTCCTGCAGGTGGCAGGGGTGTTCAGACTCTCATCATGGAGTGGACATGCTGGCTCATCCGACACCTAGTTTTGACCTTGGTGCTTGGTGTACTGGAGCTAACCTGGTCAGGTGTTTTGGATACCTTTAGTGTTTCATCTACAAAAATTTTCAAAGACTTTACTTCCAATTCTCATTACAGTATATTGAGTCGACATACCAGGAAAGTAGCTTTTCTTAACTTTTATTGTTGAGGGAGCCAGTTTGGACACCAGTCTTGCTGGAGTCAACACAATCAGCTGGAGGCCTCAGCTCGATTTTTCATTCGTTTGTCCTTACTCTTTTGTAACGAGGTAGTAAATGATAGCCTACCTGAAAAAAAAAACAGCAGGCAAACAACAAGTGCCCCTGGAAACCAGCCTATCTAGCAGTTAATTTCTGATAGTTTTGTGTGCACTGAGTATAAAACTTTTCATTTCTGATCATCCTAATATTTATCCCTGCGCAAAAGTGAGTTTTCACTTGATTTTGTCAGTATATAAGTATGTCTGCCAATTATCTAAAGAATGTGTTCATGGATTTGATTGCAATTTGACATACAGTTTGGTATTTTGAAAATCTCCACGTGATTCAATGTCTTTAAAAAAATTAGAAACAATAACTGGTTAACGTCAAACATTTCAGGTAACCGCACAGAGTTTAAGGCCCCATATTAGATGCCTTTGTTCATTATTATTGAGTTATCTTCAAAGACAGATGTTGGGTGGAAAATAAAAATAAAAGAAATGTGAAAAAGGATTTCATTTGTATGGTGATGTAAGTAGGCCAAAGTCAATCCATGGATTACACTTTGACTGCATGAATATATAAAGATATACCAGCACTGCATTACCTATGTTAGTTTCGTGCTGAACTTCTGGGAGAAAACAAAAAGCTATACTAATGTCATGAGAAAACAAGCTCAGTTCAGCCATTAGGTGAGAGGTATCACTCTCTCAGATAACCAGGCTAAAAGTAACCATTTCAGTCAGTAATGCTGGTGCTATTTAAAGATTGTGAATTAGTTCTATAATTTGTCACTAGATGGCAGAACCTACTTGGTCTTATGTTCCAAAAAAAAAGTGATCAGAAAGCATACAAACAGGGCAAGTGTAAGCTGGCAAATAAAGCTGGCTAATAAGCAACATTGTATTTGTAAATCTGTATTTGTAAAGATAATGGAAATAGGATTTATTTTCTGAATGCCTTTCCTCATGTTCTTTAAACAGTATTTCATGAATTGAACAATTATGGCCACTCCTATGTAAATGTACTTTCAGTAACAACCTTTGATGAAAGTGCAAGTTTAAGTATGACACAGATTTATTTGTATGTAAATTTAAATATAGATTATTGGTTTTACGCTTTATGTTAACTGAAAAAATATACAAGTTATGAAAAGTCTTTAAAATTAGCCAAAAAGCACAAAACTCTGTTCAGAATTATAAACCTGTGGATATGTTCTTTATTTTCACAAAAAATAGGTCAGTATAATCACGTTTAATGACAATTGATAAAAGTGTGTTTGCAGGCTAGGCACAATGGAAGACTTTATACGTGGCAAGATTTTATATACAATTCTTGATTTTGTTTGTTTTAGAACAACCAACCATACACCGCTTTAATAATGATACAAAGATGGAAGGACAGACCGGAATGCTGTCCTGTTACTCCTATGGAGATCCTCCATCTTTCTGGTGGAAAAAATGGGGCACCAATGAAGTGTTCCGCACAGGGGATCATGTAAGTAACTGGGTTTTATCAATGTACTCTACATCTTTCTGTTGGAATAATTTATGTTCCACGCTGGAGATCATGTAAATAATTTGGTTTTATCAATGTACCCTGCATCTTTCCGGTGGAAAAAATGGGCCACCAATGAATTTAGTGTTCCGCACAGGGGATCATGCAAGTGGCATGCTGTATCACATCAGTACTGTGACTATGCTGGATGCTACTAAGTTCACATGTAATTGTCTAGCTATATATTAAGCAGATGTGCAAATCTTTAGAGAAATAATTGAAATTTCAAACAGGTTTTTATAGTAAAAATGCAGGAAATACTTGAATGTAAATTACTCCCAGGTTAAGGTACATGAAATCCTTGTAGAACTTTATGACATCAATCACAATGGTAAAGTTTTCTGTTCACATAGTCATTATATAACTTATTTATTTAACATGGGTTGCACAAATAGTTATTAAACTATGATAATCAAGGCACTTTTCATGGCTCCGCATTCAGTAGTCTGTAGGGGTTTAGGACGCAAGAGAACCTGTAGAAAACCACTCACCTTGGACAGGCTAATACAACCCCACTCTGACAGCCACTTCTTGGATCAAACCTTGGGTGGCCAGCGGAGAGGGCTGAGCATTTACCCCTTGACTGTCCCGGCCCCCTTAAAAATACATGCAGTATATAGTGTTTTCTCCTTTAAATATTATGGTATCTGCCAATATTTTTTCCTAAAGAGTTTGCTTACTTCATTACATAAGTTGAAATAAGCTTGCACCAGGCACAATCAGTTGTGCAAAATATAAGCAGCTTTCTTCACCTTTGCATCAAGAATTTCAAAGCTTCAAACCAGTGATCCTTCTGTTTCTTCTTTCATGTTTTTTTCCCATTTTTTTTGGTTGTCCTCTTGTCAAGCAGTCTTGTCATGGTAAACAGATACAAGCAGACTGTGTTTACTTACACACAGAAATGTACTAAAATAAAAACTGGGTGATTTATCAAGTCTGTGTGCCATGATGGCTTTGTATGTAAACTTATGTATTCAGCCAAAATGAACTAATATTGTGTGATATATGATACACATATTATAGAAAATGTTTATGTGCCTTTACATATGAATTCTTGATGTTCCATTTGTAAAAATTTTTATTTTTCTCTTAGATATTTCTTAATAATTTTCATTTGTTGTTTGCAGGATGGCGGCCGTATCCGCGTGGTTTCACCAGACCCACAGCGCAGCAATCTCATAATATCTAACTTACGCTGGTCAGATACACAGAATTATACATGTTACGCTCGGAACCTCGGAGGGGAAGCCAACATGACAGGGCAGATAGTGGCTGAATGTAAGTAGCAGAAAATGATATGATGTTCTTTGAATCAGATAGTTTAAAATATGATACATACTAACATATTACCTGTTTCCCTGGGAACAGGATTTCCATAGGCCAAGTTGACATGGAACAAGTTCACCAGAGTAGTTTCTGACAGATTTCACTGCAATTAACCCATGGTAAAAATTTACCATTTAATGTCAAATGTCTCCTCAGGAATTATTGGAAAACATGATAAACTAAAAATTTGCATTCTAAAGAATGCAAGCCTCCACCATGTGGGGTCCTAAAGCTGTGATTGCATTCACGTATTTGGCAGTATTACCATGTTGATCTGTGCATTAGTGGTTGTACATTTTGTGAATATTCCCTGAAGATATACCTGAATCCGGATCATGTGAAGCATCCACACCAAAATCAAAACAATTCTCCACAGGCCAATTTGTGAAATGCTCTGAAAATTTCTTCATGAGATTCCCTTCATGATTGCATGAGTTATGTTGTGAACAACACACAAACACACACACGAACAGGTATGGAAGCATAACCTCCTGGTGCAGGCAATAACTTACCTACAGTAAAACTTGGAATATTTCCCGACTTTTCAAACCAAACAAAGCCCTTTTTCAGGTTTGGCCACAGAAGATTTGTTTCTTAATGGTTGACGGCCACCAGTATGATTTATAATATAGATTAGAGCAGTTTTAATTATATATTTGTATTACATCTTAGTCATATATAGAGTTTGTTCAACTACCCCAGTCAATCATTAATTAAGCCATAATACTTTGGCAACTAAGCTTGAATTTTTTTATTGCAAAAGTTGAACATTAAAATGTGTAATTAATAGGACTCCATGTTATAATTGATTGTGGTGCCACTTTTTTGCTACACCGCTCATCTGTGGCCAGTTGTCTCTAAAAAAGCCTATTTTGGTCTGAAACACTCAGGAACAATACCAAGAGTGTCTATCCTAAGGGGGGTATTTTATACCATATTTTTTTATATATCCTAAACAGTTTTTACATGATTTCACTAAGGAGCTTTTGCAGTGCCATCTCTCAGGAATTAAATGAACTACCTAAGAACCTGTATTAACTAATATAATATAAGTTATATAAATATAATATTAGTTATATTTAATATTGATTTAATATATAGTTAGTGTAATATTTTGAGTCACTGTGTAAGTTCCTGGATAAGATGAAAAGAAATTATGAGATAAAAGTAAACAGTAGTTCTGTTATGTATCTGTATACCAAAATTTCATTTTTCTGCTGAGCACCATGACCCATTGGTCCCTTGTTCTGCTAGGTGACAGTAATATGGATACTTTTTCCAGTTACACCCCGCTTTCTGCCAGACCACCCTACATCCATGTACAACTGGAGAACTCGGACACGTAACATGACATGTACACCACAGGCGGAACCTGTACCCATAATCACCTTCTACCATCGTAGAGAACCAATCACGCATGAGAATGAAACATTCCGTCAGTTTCCCAGATTTGGAGAGCGCAGTAGGAAGAGTTATCTGCAGGTATCTTTGCTCTTTATTCATGAAATCAAATGTTATATACAGAAACAAATTCATTTTGTTGGCTCATCAGTCTGGCCCTTAACTGATACACTTACACTGTAGCAAGGCAGTGTCCATCTGCTGTGGAAGAGGTTTTGGTAGCAGGGTTTTAATTTTCACGCAAATCTAGCTCCTGCCAAAAGCATAAAAATTAAAACAAAACCTTTTCCTCAGTATACCCATCCTAACGACAAAAGTACAAGTACTAAGGCCAAAATAAAAAAAAGGTATGGTTCTCAGGCACTTTTTTTCAGAAATCAATGCGGGCGGGCGCTTTTTTTATTTTATATTTTTTTGTATGTTTTGATTAAAATGTCAAATGACAAGGGAAAAGTATGAAAATAACAGTTTTATTGTGATAAACAAGGAAAAGCACTACAAAACAGAGGAAATTGTATGGTTTTATCTTCTTGAAAGAAATGTGTGAGCGGCAGCAGCTCAAAATTGGAGAGGTTCTATTGAAAATCAAAATAAAAATTTTTGATGCGGGGGTTTAAAATTGATGCGGGCGGTGCCTGAGAACCATACCTTTTATTTTTTTTGGCCTAAGCTCTTATAGAATTGACCCAAGTGATTGACACTGATAAAAAATCAACTTGAGTTTCTGTCTCTTACCATACAAGTAAGTTAAGCAGCTGAAACGTACAGAGTGGCATGTTTCCAGTTTCTCATCCCTACTACTCAAAGCTCCGACTTGGTGTGAAGACTCCTGCTGCTCACGTTAGATCTGCTGAACTCTCATTGGTCGGCTCATAATTATTTGTGATAAACAACTCTCCCTAATGCACATATCCCTCCTGTTGGCTCATCATTATTCTTTATGACTTTTATAGTGGTATTATCTGTAATTTTATGATTTCACTGTAATATAGTGGTACAGGGTATGTAACTAAAGTAAGTGGGTGGGGTTAAGGTTATATAAAACAGTTGAAAAGAGACTCTAGTGTTTATCGTCTTACCCACTTAATCCCAAAGTCTATTCTTTAATTCCTTGGGAGGTATATATCCCCACAAGCTATCTGTCTGAGTGATAACTCAGGCTGAACGAAATTAGGGGGGGGGGGGTCTTGTCAAGGGCAGAAACAACTAAGACAGATCAATTAACTGAATAAATGTTTAATACACAATTTAGTACTTATCTTAAGGTAAACAAGACAAAGCCACTTCGCGGCAGACTACTGAGTTCTATCTAAACAGACTGTTCTTGAACAAGCTGCCAGCAATCTGTCTCCTCCCCTGGCTTACAACTACATCACAGGGATGTTCCCCTAGCCTGGCCTTTCTCCCTCTTCTTGGGCAGACTGATACCTGCCCCAAATATGCTACACTGTGCACTGAGCCTTCAACCTGGGGTCCCTCAGGAAAATTGTATTTGGCCAAAATGAACTGATAGTCATAGAAAATACACAGTGTAGCAGCTGACTATGTCAAATTTTCACAATTTTTAATTTTACAGTGTTTCCCGAGTTTTCCAGTTTCTCAGTCTCTCAAATCAGTCACCTGCCCAGAGTATATGCATGGTTATAGATTTATTTGATAAAGATTTTTACAATATGAAATTCTTATTATGTTTTAGATGAATTAAAATATTATTTTCAATATCAATCTTTAACTTACAAACATAAATGATCTCTTTATATTTATATAGTAAACTTTATTTGCTTTTGATGAAGGAGGTTACAGGCATGGACAATGTACATGATATGTTAATGTGTTCATAGTTTAAATGACTGTTCTTATGTGTAGATATTTGACAAGGGTTTTAATTTCACAGATATTGTGAAATTTAAAACCTAGAGTTCTTACAAAGTGACATCCACTTTTAGTACCTTTAAAATGTTTTTGTTCCAGATCCGTGTCCATGAGCGTGACGAGATGTGGGTGTTCGGAGAGTACATCTGTATTGCAAGGAACAAGCATGGAGAAGGGAGAATCAGTATAGATCTGCTGAAAGCAGGTAGGTGGCGCCACTCAACTTTCACTCCATGTGTGCTATCCAAGAAGAACGGAAAGACTGTTAATAACTTAATATACTGTAATATACTGAAACAGCGCTTTCCCTCTTATTTGGCATGTTAATGCATGTTTACCTGAGCAAAATTCAGGACAGGACTCCAAGATGGAAGATTGTGAGTTCGAATCTCAGCTCAGGCGGAGACATTTGTTTCCATCAGCACCCACCCAGGTTGAGCGTTCTGCTGGCTTTATTGGAAGAGTTGTGCCTAATGGTCTTGTTTCATTCACAAACCAGTGCGACTTTTGGGGGTTCCTCAGTGGTATGACTCAGAAATGGGGACAATTATACACCCAGGACCTGCAGGTGCAGTAGTCACCAGGCTTGGTTAACACCAGGATATATATTGAGAGGAAGCTTGTGTTAATGCCCTGCCACAAAGTCAAAACCGAAATAGGATTCTGCAGATGTACATATATATATAGTTATAAGCTAGCATTAAAAAATGGAGGCGGTTACCTCCAACATAAAATTTTGAATAATAATCAAGAATGTTTAAATAAAGGAATAGTACTGGTTTAATTTTCAGTTAGATAAAATTAAGTTTGATCTGAAGTATTTATTGCTTTCTTTTTCAAATACTTCATATATATCACATTAATATGGCTTGCAACCCCAGAGAATTGGTGATATGCAAAATTAAACTTGCATAACCAAACCATTTTGCTGTCAGGCTTATAGCTGTAAGGTGTTCTCTGTGCACGGTGCCAGCTTTAAGTTTTATCACAAATAAAATATTTTCATTTACTGAGGCCTGATGCAGCCCCTCTTTTAACAACTAAAGGTGAATAGACAACTTGCTGTTTTTACAATGGTAATGATTCACTCCTGTGCTAGATCTAAGACACTTCAACAGGTGTTGGTCTGTCTGACTGTCATTTTCAACAGTTCACAGCCATGGAACCAGTAAATATTCAAATCTCCATTGTGACATTATATTAAGAAATGTTAAGCATTCCTGAAGGTCTGACAACAATATTAAAAACACCACGTGTTTTTGAAGACAAAGCTGGAAAAAAGCTAAGCCCACAAATTTTATCAATCCTCTCACACATTCAGCCTAGGGTGAAGTGGGCACTTCCCTAGTTTCTATTTACCAATAAAACTATTACCATATTGACCACCAGATGTCGCCACCTCACAGGTGCAGAAACCCACTAAGCAAGAATGTGAAGCAATTCCACTGGCCTATGCTTTAATACAGGGATAATGTGCATCCCTTTCCAAAGGTCACCCAGGACATGACCAGTGTTATAACAATACTTCATTAACCTGTGCAAAGCGAATGTTATTGTTTTCTCTTGATTCTTTGTGTATGTATGTGTATGTGTGTGTATGTCCTAGCCATATCTGTATATGGTATAAAGGATGTTATTGAAATTTATTATTAAGGTTGGTGTTGTGAAAATGTCATAGAAGTTCAAATTTGGTGTAAATTCAAGCATAAATAACCCCAGAATGAGTGATTTATGGGTTTTTATAGCACATATGTTTACACTAGGACGTAGCATATGATGATATGGGCGAGTCATGACATCACAGAAGGCAATGACGTCAATCCACATGCCGTTTTCCTGAAAGGTGTCAATAGTGTGCATCAATATGGGGGGGGGGGGGGGGGGGTTGTTGTTCATTATGTTTATAGTCAAAGACAACAATAACACAATGTCCAGGGTGTTTTTCAAAATATTTTTTGTTTAAATGTTCTCTGGAATAACACAGGTTTAAAGGTGCCCTATCTTTTGAAAAAGAATTTATGTGATTTCTGGCTTCCACGGTGTGTATATTAATGATCTAAGGGTAATTCTGGTTATTTAAAGTTCTTATAAGGCCTCCATGAAGGATGTAAGAACCTTGCTTACCAACAACATGTTTGTAAACACAGCAGTGTTTACAAAAGTGAAAAACACATAATCTAAGGTGGTAGGCTGTAAATATGCAGAGGTATAAAGGCCACTTGCATTTGCAAAGCTCTGGCTTTCTGACTTGCTGCCAGATGCCCTTGTTGAATTTGTTTTGATTATTTTGTTAAATATTACAGAGGTCCCTGATGCACCTGAGACTGCAGAAGTCATATCTGGCAGTCCAACCAGAGTCAAGATGACTGTTAAACCACCGAAAAACAACGGGGGCATGCCCATATATGGTTATGTGGTGGAGTACGAAACCTATAGGAGGGACTTCCGCCTGCGTGAGTATTAGCGTATTCACTTGATTCATTGCAAACAAAGTTTATCATTAATTTGATATCTGTATACTAGATGTTAAGTCATAGCCTTCATTAATACCTCCACCAGAATCTTGTAATCAAAATTTCTTATGTAGTACATTATGCCACACTTCAGCAACACAGGTTCATCTGGTGAGCTGCAGATCAAATGTTGTCCCTGATACCAAGGAATGGGCAACCTCTGCCTCGGACAAAGGAAGGGCCCTGTGTCACAATAGTATATATGATTCTTTTTAATGCAAAATATATTACGGTGTTCTGGATTGCCTCCAAACCATAATGAATTAACTCTTCCTTGGGTGTCACTGTAATCTTCAACAACCTCTCATCAAAATGTGTTAATAATCAACTTTATAGTGATTCTGTGAGCTTATGCTTCATCTTATACAAGATTGATGGTGCCACCTACAATATTTTTTGGACTGCATATGTCCCTACTTATTTCTCAGGAGTGGTTTGACATATCAGCCTGAAATTGTGCATGTCCATACATCTCATTATGTTTTGTTGTATACAAGATTTGTGGTGCCATGCACCTTCAATTGTGTTTTGGTTTCATGCATCTATGCACAAAATTAAAGAGTTGTTTTAAGTATCTGCCTGAAATTTTGCATGTCCATACATCTCCTAGGCTTTCTCATACACAAGACTGGTGGCACCACCTACAGTCCTTTTTGTGTCATTTTTGTAAAGCAGTGCCAGTATTTCAGGAGTAACAATGGTGTGTGTAATTAATTGCTTGTACTCAGGTTCCAGCTGTTTTAGTATTAAGTACTTGCATTGTATATATACATGTCACAAATGTACTTGAAAAATTATGGTCAAGCATGTTATCATGGAAGCATTATACCTGATGTATATCCCATTGCACAGTTTCGCATTACACCTGTAGGCCCTGTATATGTTAAGTTGCAAACAGACAAAACAACTAACATGACCAAGGGGACAAATAAATACATTACAACTTGGACTTTTATATTATTTTTTAGATCAGGAAATTATTATTGAAGATCTGCTGGCCAGTCATGATTATGTGTTTAACGTCAGAGCAAAGAGCGAAGTCGGGATCGGGCGCCCATTCCCTGTCAGCCACAAAACTGAAAGATATAGTAAGTATGATTTTAATCTCTAGTGTAACCTCTAAATTACAACCACCAATGGGATTAAGATACAGGGGTCACATTTTCGAGGTGGTTGTCTGAACAAGGTCTGATTTAAATAGCAATAAGATATTAAGACTGCAAAAAGTTTTCATTATTTTGAGGTGGTCACAAAACTTAGGTGGTTGTTATGCAGGTTTTAAAATATAAAACTTTGTGTAAGCTATACAATAAAGTGTAGTTCAAAATACATATACCGTAAAGTTCTCTATAGAATATGCTGCCTCATTAGAATACTCACCCCATTTTTGCTCAAAATGTTTAGTCATTGATGCACACTTACTACTTCTGCTAAAGTCCCTAACAGAATACGCACCCTAATTTTGCTAAAACCTGCCCCCAATTTCTACCTTATATGGTGGAATTCATCCAAAAATCTTTTATAACCATGTACATGCATGTAGGTATATATCTTCCAGTATTTTACCTGTATTACTATTCATGACCCCAAATGGATATATCTGCCAAGCTAGAAGACACCCAGTGGGGTCCAAATGAATATTCAATTGGAGTGACTCTTTCACAATGTGGCGTATTTAGTAAATGCTAATGGATGAACTTTGCTACCAAAAGTAGTGAATGTAGCCTTGGGTAGAGACACCTGGTGTTTATTTAAAAGAATAACACTGATGTGGCCACAGAAATCATATGACAAGCCAAGCGGTATGAGATTGGCTATAGTGATGAAAGGATAAATGTAATTTACTCATAGTCATATTTTATTCAGCGCTGCAGATCAGATTCACTGTGATTCCCCAAATATAAGACACAGGTAGACTTTATACAAATTCCCCAGTTTGTCAATGACTTTATCTGAATATAATATGCGTATTCTATTGAGATTTGTATGGTATATTAAGTATTTTTGGTTCTGCCAATGATCAGATATAAAATTTATTACTCTATATGCATGTTAGGTTATATATTCATTTATATGAATATTACTTTTAAGTTAATTATTAATAAATAATGGCACACACACCTGTAGAAAATGAAGTATAACTTTGGTAAACGTCTCTTGTTAGAGTATACCATAGGTTTATGTATATGATTTCGTTTCAGGAGCACCGTTTTCCATCAAGGTGTTGTCTAGTCCCCGGGGACTCTACCCGTACTCGTACGTTTTACGATGGGAGAAACCTCGCACTGGAGGGGTACCAATCATTGAGTACTTTTTCAAGCGTACTCCTGTAAGTGACAGTATCAATATTTGCACTTAATATTTATCTAATTTCTCATATTTTTAGCTCAGCTGACTATAAGTCATCTGAGCTATAGTCGTGGTCCATTGTCCGTGGTCCGTACATCTGTCCGTCTGTCCATCTGTCCGTCCGTCCGTAGATGTGGCACATTTTGAAACCATAAGACCTAGGAATCCAAAATTTGGCATAATGTTAGATGTCCCCAAGATCTCCTACCAAGCCGAAAACTTGGTCTTTACGACTTTGATCCTTTGAGAAATTAAGGAAAAACCTCAAATTTTTATTAAAAACCTATTTTCACACTTCAGGACTGCCTAATATCAAAACCACTCATCTGTTTTCCTCATATTTACCATAAATATTCCTCTATATAGTACCTATGTACATGCCAGAAATTAGGTCTGTATTATATAATTTAAAAAAGTTATGTAACCAAACAATGCATTTTGTAAATAATCAGGAAAGAAATTTGATCACTTAACACACAACTTGTTAAAGCTAAGCACTTTTTTTCCAGTAATATTACTTTTATTAATCAAAATTAAATTGTATACCCAAAGTTAGATCAAAATCTTTTAAATTTTTTAAAATATTAGCAAAAATAAAAAATTGGTACCTTAAATTTTGCCCAACTTTGACCATGGCACATTTTTTTCTTGTAAATGCTGTGGATTTAATTTTCGAAGCATGTTTTTTTAGCATTAAAACTGTTAACACAAAAAATTTGAAACCAGTTGATCAAAAACTGTAGATTTTATTCAAGTTTTCAAACACCATGTCACATATTGTTTACATCAAGCTAGTGTTATGCAGTTTGCTAGAGCTCAGCTCCCGAGCTTCAGCTCTAAGTTCCTTAAATTTGGCATACAGTTAGATGTCTTCAAAATCCCCTATCATGCCAAGAATTTGGTCACTAGGACTTAATTCCTTCGAGATATTAATGAAAAACTTCATTTTTCCATTTAAAACCCATTTTTACATTTTAAGACTGCCTAATATCAAAACCACTGATCTGACTTTGATCATATATAATATACATATTTTTCTATACATTCACTATGCACATGCCAGAAATGATGTCAATAATGCATAATTTTTTTAAGTTATGGGCCCAAACATAATGCACTTTTTAAAAAATCAAGAAATATATTTACTCACCTAAGATGAGAATTGCTGAAGCTGGAGACTTTTTTTTTCAGGAATATAACTTTATTTAATTAAGATTCAATTGTTACGCAAAATTAGATCTGAATTTTGCAAATTTTTCAAGTTATTAGCATAAATAAAAAATCAATACCTTAAATTTTGTCCAACTTTGACAATGGCACGTTTTTCCCTGTAAGCACTGATGTTTAATTTTCACAGCATATATACATACGGATTTAATCTTTTAAAATCTGAAATTTAAAGGAACTGATTGAAAAGAGTAGCTTTTATTCAAGTTTTCATACACCATGACAAGTGTTGTTTACATCTAGCCCACCAAGTAGTACAGCCTTCACTTGCATTATGTAACCCACCCCAGACAGCTTGCCTTGGCTAAGCTTGGCCACTACTAGCAGGCTTCCCCTCTGGCCTGCACCCCCCCCCCCCCAGATGGTGCATTAACTAGATGAATGTTATAATTTTCTGTATTTCATTTTATTCTTGGCTATGCAATGCTACATTTTAGATTTTGTATGTACCACCAGGGTTACAATGATTAAAGTGCACATTTAATTAAGGTGTATTGCTATGAAAGTGTGGATGTTCATCAGATAAGTAATTCCTTACTTGAGAAGAGTTAAAACTTCACCAGGTGTGAAATTGACTATTAATTCCAGTAATAAATTATAGCTTAGATTGTAATTAGCAAAATGATATTGTTTGTCCCTCATTCAACCAACAGTGTGTATACTTTATTTGAAAAGATGTTTTTATTTTACCAAATTTACTGAATCTTTTATTTTATTTCGTTGAATAAGATTAAGCATGTACTGAAAACTCCAATGTGCAAATCTTTTTAATAGTGATTCAAGGAATAATCTTGTAGATGCCATGTTGTGGCATTATTTTCTTTGAAATTCAGTTTAAACATTTGTGATTTAAAAATAATAAAAATATATGTTTATGCATAATATGACTCAATATGAGCTACACTCTGGATATATAATGATTGCAACTTAGAATTCTAATATTTTAACATATTATTAGTGTTTTTTAATACAAATTTATAAAACTTGTTAATAAAAAAAATTGATCAGATAAAAATTATTTTAATGGAAAAACAGGATATGCTTAAATAATAGGCTTATATATAAACTTAAATGCATTATTCCCTTGAAAGTGAAATAAAGGTATTAGTCCATTCTGTCCACTGGCCTGTCCATCTGTAAATTATCATATGCATCACAGTATCTCAAATCTTTTACTGTTTTTCTTCATGACAGTCTTGTCAGAGTATTAGTTTGCAATCATATATTTAGAACTTTACTATAACCAAGTAGGAGGACCTCTTTCCTCTTAGCTTCTCATATGCTTATATAAATGAAAAACATTACAATAGAATATTTTGCATTTGCAAATATTTCAGACTTAAGCAGAGCGCCGTGACCCATGAGTCCCTTGTTTAAAAAGAAAAGTACCTTTTTATATTCATAAGATTATAACATGATTATGAGGGTTATGTTTTCTCAGCTGCTCTTCTGTTTCCCTCTGCACATAATAGTACCTACATTTTCTCAACCAATTCGCTTGGTAAATGTCAAGTTGCCAGTTTGGTGTTGGTCGCCACCTTGCCTTGTTATGACATTACCGTATTAAAATAAAAATTTTGCCCACACATAAGATAATTCAGTAATTGCAAGCGCCACTGCCAACAACAGAAATCGCAGGCAGAAAAAGTCATTAATGAAATTTATTCTGTGTCCATGGCCTTAACAGCTGATCGGAAGTCGACTGTCGAGTATGGCAGCCAAAACGTATGACTTATCTAGAACGTACCACTTGAGTAAAAAATGACAAAATCATTTTTCACAGTGAAACCTGTTTTTTAAGAGTACCTGAAGGATACAAAGAACTACAGAAACAGGGTTTATTCAAACATACCTGACAAATAATGGTACCTTGGACCTATATAAGGTAGATCATTTTTGTATCCGCCAAAACAAAGTTTTGCAGATACTATGCTTTTGACCCAGGCTCTGCCGCCGTCACTGCTGTATTCATTTCCGGAGAACTCCTCTGAGACTACTGGACTGATTTTTCCAAAACTGAACCCAATTACAGTGAAGTCTCATTATAATGAACATGTTTGTTCCATGGGAATTAGTTCCTTAAGTGGAAATTCCGTTGTAATGAAATTTCAGAGTATGCAGCTTATGTGGTATGGCAGAAAACTGATAAAGCCACACATGCTGCAATGTTGTATGTGTTTAGATCTCTTATGGTAGCTCTTTTTCATACTCAAAACTTGTGGTGCCACCTAGCTGCAACCATTTTTGCACAGCATCCATCTGTTTGTCGACTGTGGGATAAAATCACTCGTATCTCTGCAGTGGATTGACTTATCCACCTGAACTTTTGCATGTGTATACATCTTGGATAGTTTCTCTTTCAAATAACAGGTGGGCCCACCTACAGTCATGTTTACATGGCAGACATCCATGCTTATATGTAACACATTTCACTCAATTTCCCCTTGCCACTCAATCCATGCTTCACTTCATCCGTCCTACCCTGAATTCGGCAGATGCATGTAGTTGCATGTCAACTACCCGTATTCCTAGTTCACTTCTAGTATTATCGCCCACCTGTGAAGGACATCCACCATCCCTGCATCAGCATAACTCTATATACTCATTTTTAGCTCAGCTGACTGAACGTCATCTAAGCTATAGCAATCACTCTTTGTCGGGCGTCCCTTTGACTGATGGCGCCACCAAGATTTTGCTTATTTTATGCATTTTTCTCCTATTTTTGTGACCTCCAAAAATGCAGTTGTCTGTTAACAGGGCACAAATCTTAACCGCTGGATCACGAATCTTCCTACTAGACATCCAGAGGGTCCATGAAAAATCTCCTTGGAAACCTGAAATTGAGTCTCTGTTACCCATATCTTCGAGCAGTGGGGCCCAGAAGTCCCCCCAGGAATAATTAAAAATTAGATACCATGAAAAAGCTTTAGTATCTGAACAAATAATGCATTGATCACCATGATTGTTTGCTTGCATATTGATCATTGAGTGTTTCATCAGTTTTAGCAGACTGGTGGTGCCACCTAGATTTTTTTTTCTAATTTTACACATTTATCCCTCCGTTGTTGAGACCTTCAGAAATGCAGTTGTCTGTTAACAGTGCACCAATCATAACCACTGGAGCTAGAATCTTTTAACTAGACATCCAAGTGGTCCATGAAAAGTCTCCTTGGAAACCTGAAATTAAGTCTCTGTTATACATATCTTCTGAGCAATGGGGCTCAGAAGTAACCCCCCCCCCCCCCGAATATTTAAAATTTGATACAAAAGTTTCAGTTTCTGAATAACTAATGCATTGATCACCATGCATGATTCTTTGCTTGCATATTGATTATGGAGTGTTTCATCAGTTTCTGCAGACTGTTTGGGCACCTTGATTTTTTTTTTACATATTTTTCCCCTTTTTTTGAGACCTTCAAAAATGTGGTTGTCTGTTAACAAGGCACAAATTGTAACCACTGGACCTAGAATCTTCTTACTTGGCATCCAAGGAAGTCCATAAAAAATCTTGTTGGAAACCTGAAATTAGTGCCTGTTACCTATATCCTCTGAGCTATGCTTCAGTTGAATTGGGATACCACTTACAAAATATGACATTCATATGATAAAATTCATTTTGTGAATGTCTTCCTACTCAGCTGAGCATCATGACCCCTCTGTCACTTGTTATTGTTTTTATTTCGGATTTCAAAGATCGCAATTATTTATTTCTTTCCAAATTAATTGATAATGTACAGTATATATGACTTAAAATGTGTGTGCTATAGTAGAACGGAATAAAATCAGAACACAAGTAATTTAATGTCAGATTTTGTAAGGAGACTGGAATATTTAAAGAGAATATAGCATATAATAGCAAAACAGAAATGTAAGATTACATCACTGGACAAATGTGACAAAGTATGGTGGAAATAATATCCAGGGAAAAAGTTTTGAATAAATTTTTACATTGTACTTGATGTGATTGTGTACAAAACTGTATGAAATGTATATTATATGAGTTTTGCAATAAAATATATTAAAATAAAGCAAGATGATGAGTTTAGACTTCTAAGACACACACACACACACACACACATATATATTTATAAAATTATTGAGCCAGGGAATTGTCAGTATTTTAGTTCTTGCAACAAGCATTTTGTTGAGCAGTAATTGTATGCTTTCCTGGTTCCAATTCTTAAAGTTTAAGTCATCATTTTCAGTATCAGTTTGTTCTTAATTTTAAACATTTTTCTGTTGCCCCTAGGTTTTGCTCTCTGCAGGGACAACCAATGTGATACGTGACAACGGTGATACCATAGAAACCAGGGTCCTTGACAACCCCCAGAGACCAATGCTGTACTATACATTCCGTAACCTGGAGCAGCTTCAGGGCTACAGACTCGAAATACAACTCCGAAACTCCATCGGATACTCGCCCACTTCATCGTTTGTGTTTTACACAGCATCAAGTAAGTAGCACAAAAAAACGGCTTCAATAGCTCAGGGATAAAGCACAGGACTCAAAGCTGGGAATTGATTTAGTTGGTACATAAAATATTCAATTAATATCATTTTTCAGTGTTTTTTTTATCTTTCAGTCTTTGAATATGATTTACAGCTGATTCGTATCACTAGTATTTATATCTGCAAGCTGGGTTTTTTTTAAACTTACTATAATTGGTGTTTGTCTTAATTTACATAAAGTTTAATTAAATGCAAAGAATAAATTCTGGCGTAAATCATCAAAGTGATTTTTTTATTTTTGTTTTCATTAGGTGTATATTGTCCTTTTTTCTCAGAGAGTTTTTGGACTTAAATATACAATTATTGAAGGCAAAGAATTTGTATTCACATTGGGAATATTACTCACTTTACCCAATTTTGCAGTACATTAATGGCTTTAAATTCCATATATGTCACTTATGTATTAAATAAATAAATTGTTGATACATGAAGTTAAAGATTTGTATGATATTTTTAATGATGCATGGTTTACAGTTTGCTATAACAGAGTTAAGATAATGAGACTCAAATAAAGGTCACCCAAGACAGGGCCCACTGTAAATTGACTTTGTACTGTATGTTAATGAATCTTTAAAATTTTGCAGGAAAAGGATATTCAGCTTACCCAGCACCAAGAACCAGTGGCAGTAATGCTATCAGCCTGTCAGCAGCCAGTGTTATTCTGATGCTATTCGGGACCTTCTCCACTTAACACTCAATCTAGAATTCTTTCTTGATGAAACAACTTTATTATTCAAATACATGCATCTCACACCTTCAAAGTTGACTTATGAAACTATATGGATGTACATTTGATAATTCTCATGTATTTGAAATAATAATTTTTATACATATATTTTTTTTCAGATATGTCATAGTTGGGGAATAAAATGTTTTCCTGGCACGCTCGCCAGTGGTGTTAAAAACAATAGACCCTTGTAACCATTTTGTTTCTTTTGACTTCTTCATCTTTTGTTCATCTACATAGACATCATAGATTTATACAAAAAATCACATTCCACAATATATGTTGTGCTGATATATACACCAGCTAATTTTGTATTTTAAACTACTGTTTGAATTTCCTGCTGATAATTCCAATCATTTTATACAAATATCTTTGTTCACATGAAGACATATTAAGTACAACAGCAAAATTTTGGTTTGTTTATGTTATTTGTTAGAAATATCTGAAATTGTTGAATGTTTTATATATTTAAAGGAAACAGAGGACAATTTTATAAGTGTGTTCCTGTTACTGGTATATCCATTTATTTTCCTGTAAAGGTATATTTGCTATATACATGGCAGCAAATAGTTGTATTTTGGTAACACTCAGCCTTTAAAAAAAATTGGAAAAGTCTTATTATCAACAAAGCATAATAATGCATTCCTGTCAGAAAAGAAGGTCAATATATGAGAAAACTCTTAAATATTTGGATGGTTTTATTTTAATTTTTACGTGGACTGAACTTTCAGTAATGATCATTTGCAGGTTGAATGTGGGCTTAATTTTCATGTTTATTTTCTGGCTGATCATGTCCAAAAATTTTTTTGTAAAAATGCTTGATGGAGGCAGGTGCGCGATGAAAGCTTAATGTTGGTGGGTCAAATTTTTCTTTGCGGGGCAGGGTAAATTTCCCAATTGTGGGACAGCCTGAGGTAGGTTTTTCCAATAGTGGGACAGCCTGAGGTAGGTTTTTCCAATTGTGGGACAGTCTGAGGTAGGTTTTTCCAATTGTGGGTTTGAGCAGTTGTGGCTGGAATAAGGGATGTTGTGTAGGGTGGGTGCAGGCTCTATATGCCAGGGCTCTATTACATACATATCAAAAGGGTCATTATGATATATATTTGATAATGGAAATGTATGTTGGCCTGTGTTGGAAATCATGTTGCACAATTAGCATATAATATAAGCATTCATGTTTAAAGATATATACATTTAAGGAAAGACGCTATGTGAAGATCGATTTTTAGTTCAATTGTTATATTTTCTTAATTCAAACACAATATTGTATTCATCAGAAATACATCTCATATTCCAACATATTATTACCTAATCACTGCAGTCACTTAGGATTCTCATTTTATACTAAATAAGGTTGGCTTTCCATTTTGCGAGATTAAATATTTGCTGTTTTCACCTCTTCAGTGTTTGCTTTCATTGTCACTGTTTACCGTAGAGTACCTTACTCAGTGTACATAACCATTTTTATATAAGTTACCTAATATATATGCAACATCCTAACAGTTGCATGAGGAATCAAGGGAACACCAAACAGTTGGAAATTCTTCATGCAGTACTTTAAGATATTCTGAAGTATATAAATATTATTCCAGTTATTCTCAGAGGTGTTATTTACTCCATGTTTGATTCTTTTCAAATATGAGGAACCCTCAGGGGTCAAAGAGCCAACCACAGAATATGTTAAAGGTTACTCAGACCATTGGTATCAGAATGTTAGAGGCATATTAATATGAAAGAACTGCATATAAAATTAATTGTTATTTGTGTCTCTGTTATATAAAGAGTGTAAAACCAGACTGCAGTCCTAGCAGTAAGCAGTATGGTATATTGTATGTGTAAGCTGATCTAATTATAATAAATAATTAAATAATGTAATGTGTATTTAGAAGAAATGTATCATTCTGAGTTAGCAAACCAAAATTAATGACTGTCTAATTTTATATGTAAAGAGAGAGTGAATTTTAAAGTAGTGATATTAAAATGAAATCAATATTTGATTGTTCAGTTGTGTGTGTGCGTATTTGAGTGGGTGTGTGTGTATGTAATTTACTACTACTCAATAATAATGCATAATTGTGGTGAAATATGGAGACAGAGGCCGATCTGTTTGTTATTAGTGTTTTTCTGTACAAAGGGGTAATATATAGGCATTTACATGTAACTGAATATAACATATATTGTTTCATTGTATTGTTATATTACTACTCTTTGCACAAAATCATAAACCTTCCAAAATTACATACATGCACCTTTTCCTAGCAAGAGAAGTGTCTTGGGATTTACATTTTTACATTCATGCAGATTTATATAAGGTATAAAATACTCACAGGAAAACAAGGTGAAATACACATCCTTTTTAAGTGGATTCTTTTAAGACATGATCTGATCAGTAAAACAGTTGTACAAAGGTATTCTGTTGGTCTCAGGCCCACGGATAAACAGACTGAATGAATGGATGGATACACGTTTTTTTAATTGAGAGTGATTATTTGTACAGAATGAATGCTATGAGCAAATTATGTTTTATATAAGCGTGTACTTTATATAATTTTTATAATAAAAATTATGCTGATTTTGATTTTTTTGTTTGTGTCTTTTAAGTGTCACAAATGTATGTATGGTGAATTTCATAAAAACAAGATCTCGAGTTTAGTGTACAAATCTGACGCGAGGTGGCAGCACATGACGCTGTCGTGTGTAGAAACCCCTTCGAATTAAAATGAATTGTACTAGAATAAAAAATTTTAAGGATGCCCCGTCTTTTCACGGGAGTTGATAAAAATCAGAGATGGTCTTTTTGTATAAATTTGTAACTCCATTCAGAAATCTTAACAATGCAAATGCAAGGTGCAAATGACTGAGTTGGCTATGCTGAATTTTGTGAATTTCGGGGAAAGAAAACATGCTTTCGCACATTTTAAATGATAGAAAAAAGTATAAATAAATCCATGTATACCTTTCTTTCATAAAAAAAGTTTACTGCACGCATTCTATCATTGTTCTATACTTTTATAGATTTTTAAATAAAAAAGTAACAATAATGTTATATATTACAGTCAGCAAACTGACTCCAAAAGGCCAGTTGTATTAACACATGGGCCAAGACCCATGATGAGGAATGTTTTGAGTCGGTCAAGAGGCTGCCTGTTCTAGTCCTCTCGCTAATTACCGTAATTATCTTGTAGCCCCCGCGCTGTCTGAGAGCTCAAGTGTTGGTCCTTCATAAGATATCCATTAAGTATATTTCCGGGGTGGTGTTTCACACAGCTGTCGCTCTCGGCTGTGATGCGCTTAAGTTTTACTCAAGCGGTGGCCACTCAGACACCACGAGCTCTGGATAACAATAACCAGGAACCCAAATTAGGGGTTTCTGTCACTTACCCAGGCGTCAGTCGGCCATTGAATCAATTTATCGACACTGGGCTATCCACAACAAGAGTTAGTATACCAGTCTAACCGCGTGATTCAGAACTGATTTTTTTTTACCCGTATTGCCTTTAAGCCGAAATGAGCCAAAAATCTCACTCTCTCTCTCTCTCTCTCTCTCTCTCTCTCTCTCTCTCTCTCTCTCTCTCTCTCCTATCAATTGGAGAATTACTTGCTGACCTATATTTACCATTTAAAAACAAACTTTCTCAGTTAAAGATTAAACCTATATTTAATGTAATTTATTCTACTTTTAAAACTGTAGCAGTTACGTTTATTTTATGCATCGTCAACAAACTGGAGTGCAATAACATCAGTAATATTATATTTTATCGGAAACGGGTTCTTACAGCTAAGGGGCTTCTATACATGTAACGGAAATTGGGCCATTTATTTCCTGATTTAAAGAAAACAGGAAATCGCTCAAAGACCATATCTTCCTCAACACAGCTGAATAAATAAACTCGCGAGCAAAATTATATGAATTATCTACAATGTTTGGTTAACTCTCATCACACACACACACAGCAGATTCCTGCACATTCCACAGTGGCACGTATAATCAACAGGTGATTCAAGGTGGTAGGCAGTCGAAAGTGGCAAGTCTTAAAAAAACATGGATATTGATAATGGTTAGGCCAAAAAAATAAAAGGTATAGTTCTCAGGCACCGCCCATGTCAATTTTAACACCCCCCCCCCCCCCCACCCCCCCCGCATCAAAAATTTTTATTTCGATTTTCATCTTTCAACAAGATAAAATAATACAATTTTGATAAGATTTACTTTGTTATATATGTAGTCTTTTTACCTGTTTAGCAAAAAAAATCTGTTATTTTCATGCTTTTCCCTGATCATATGACATTTTTATCGAAACATTCAAGAAAAGGTAAAAAAATAAAATATCGCCCGCACTGGTTTCTGTAAAAAAATTGCCATTCCTTTTTTCTTTTGGCCTTATAGGACTACATAGCTGTTCGGATTAGAGATAACAGGTTGGGTTGTCAAAACTAATTTAGAAGACAAACAGGTCCTTGCGTTCGGAAAGGAGGGAGGCGGGTGGTTAACCTCTTAAAACAGTTGAGGCTGTTGGAAAGGGGAGAACCAGACCATTACATGGCCTCCGCTTCTGGTTCCGCTTCAGTGGTTTCTTTAGTTTTGACTCTCGCCGGGTCTTCTTCTCGTTTTGACTCCCGACGTGTGGCCATCTTGGCAGTGAAGAGTGAATTAATGGCTAATTTCATAACTTGTTTCAAATGCTATATGCTAATAAAGGGAGCATACCGTATGAAAAGCGCTACCTGAACGCAAGGTTAGTGATAGTCACAACGAATTTTCCTACAAAAATTAAATAAAATCTAAATTTATATTTTATAGTAATAAGAGCGCCTATGATATTATAAAATCAAGATTCTGAAGCGGGATTATCATCTTGGACGACGGAGATAATGTATAAAATTGCTTTGTATAAAATTATCATGATGGAAGTTTATAAGTTATCCGTCCGAAAACCCACAAATGCATAAACAAACAGACGAACAGACAAGAGTGCAATATACCCGCGAACTTTCCTTTGGGACTCTTAGGGACTATGGGTTTATTGAAGGATAATTTCACAAAATTCAATGTTGGTGCATAGAGTGCTTAATAAGATCAAAGGTGCGTATAAAGGCCGATATTAAGCCGTCTGAATCGCAACGTTTCACCAGTGTAATGAAAACAATCAGTATAGCCATAATCTGTTATTAAGACAATATCGAGTGAATCTCTGAATCCCCCCTCCCCCCCCCCCCCCGAAGATAAATTGACGCCACTGCAGAGCTCAAACTTCATGAGGACCTCCCCTATATCACACCCCTAACCCACTTGAAAAATAGTGGAAATTTTGATACGTAATTATAAAGACCTGCCAATATATTAACATTAATTTAGGGTAAACCTTCGCAGTGCAACACGATATCACTCTTTGTATTTAGTACTCCTGCGGTTAACCAGCCGTCCCTGCCTGCGCGATGCCCCTCGCACTCAACCACACTTTCTTATACCTACGCCGCATCTTGGGAAAACTAATATCTATATTATCTATAATACCTACGGTGGTGGTGCCACTCAATAGCTGTCACGCAACTGTCCTGTAGGGACGTCTTTGAAATGCCATTATTGGTCATGAAGTGTCGGATTGTGCATGGCAAGTGTGTCCTAAGGGGGTCTTATTTCATATTCAACCCATAAATCCTGAAGAATTTTAGATTATTTCGCTTAGGATTTTTTGCAAAGACATCTATCAGAAGTTATGCTATTCAGTGATCTTGGACCATGTCAACGGCCCATGGAAATATTCTATAAATTCTGTAAATACCGCCGAACTGTACCAACGCAAGAAAGGGTAACGTGCAAATATTTATCGATTTTTCAATTTAATTTAAATACATTAGAATACGGAGGTAACAAGCCCACGCAGCTTTTTTTTTATAAGAAAAAAATTACCTCACAATTTAATATTTTCATTTATACGTTGATATTAATCAACTGGTCTGACTTTTTATGTTCTTAGTATTATCACTTATTTAATTATTTAAAGGGGCTAATGTTTTAATTGACGTCCTATGACCCTCTTACGGTGCAATTACTATTGCAAGCTAAAAAAATAGTTAACATACCTTTAGCATATAGTCTTTATATATAAAACAGCCGACCCATGTGTATCCACCACGTGACTAACAACATTTTTTAAATTTTTTTTTCAGTGGCCTCCACCTACCCACAATGAATATAAATTCACGCCTACACAAATATTTTCTATTGAGACATAAAGGCATTCGATATGAAAGAATTTTGATTATTTTTGTTGGCGTGGGTGATACCACATCCACAAGTGATCACGTTTCTTTCTAGTTTTATATAGCAGTGTAGAAGTATTAAAGGGACCTATTCACCTATCAGGTATAATAAATATAAATGAAGAACAGGGTTTAATCTTTAACATATTATGGTATCTGCAAATAATTTGCTTACTCTTGTATACATAAGTGGAAATAAACCTTCACAGGGCGGGATTAGTTGCGAAAATTATAAAATTATAAAAAATATGGGCCAGATCGCCGTAGAGCGCAGCTATAGTGCCCCGAGGTCTTTTTGAGCTTCGTAGGAGCGAGGTAGTGTCTGCCTGGGTCGTCATATGGTCACCATGAGCGACTGATTACGAACATGCACAAACTTTACGGGGTCGCCGTGGATTGAAAAGCGCAGTTAGATCGAAATGCGATCGCCATCAGCGTTCTAGCAGCGCAGTACCAGCTTTCTGAAAACTCAGGTCGAGCGCCAATGAACAGGGTAGCATCGACCCTCCCGTTGCACAACGCTGGCCAAGTGTAACCACACTGCACAGTCGCTCGTATCCCTATTTGTGGTTGTGGTTTTTTTTTATCTAGAAATGGACGATAACTGCACTATATATAGGAGTATATAGTTGTGCTTTACGTATTACTTCGTAGGGAGATAGCGTGTATCACTATAGAGGCGTTATATGCACGGTTTCTTCCTATTTCCCCCTGAAATAGGGATTCGAACGACAGTGAACTCTGCTACCGAGACCTCAGCGACCGAAATGAGCTCTTTACACGTCTCCCATGGTGCTGCCGCTGAGCTTATGACGTCAGAGCTGCGCTGTCGCTGCGTCCGATGAGATCAAAGGGCGCTGCTGTTGCGCTCTTACGAAGCTCAATATAAATACCTCGCGACGCCCGCTTAGCCAGAAAAGCCAGAGCAGGCAAGAAACTAATCTGTCACTGCATGTGCTTACAAGTTGTCAATCAGTTTGCACTAGTTTTGAAGAACCGTCACTCAGTTTGCTCAACATGCCTCGTGAACAGAAGAACGCAACCAGGAAAACTGCTCCTAGAAACCCTGTCAGGAGGTCACCCTTACCCATTGAATGTGCAGAGCCTGCATGGCCAGTCCTGACATTGTATCCAAGACACCCAACCTGCAGCTGAAGCCGAGAACATACAGGAGCAAGTCCCTGCTGAAACTGTTGGTGAGTATGGGAGTGGACAGGTAGCAACAGGTACAGCCACAACCACTGTTGCCAGGCATTGAGGACAGTGCAGAGCAGCTCTTGCAGATGCAGCAGTACCTTCTCTCAAGGATGAACAAGGCTGATAACTTAGAGAGGGATGCTTTTGCGGAGTGGCTCCGCCCCGCTTTGAAAAACTTGTATAACCGTATCTGGAGGCGATGCCAGCAGGGGCTAAATCAGGTGATGCACGGGAACGAAGCATCCAGGGTACAGCATCAGCAGCAACAACATGTGAACTGTGTTTATTCTAAATTAGAACCATAAAATTAGAACGCCTTCGTGAAGGATGTATGAACTTATTTATCAACAACATAACGAATGTTAAAAACATGAAACCCAAGGTGGTAGGTTGCATACATGCGGATGTAGAAAGGTCACTTGTTGCAAAACGCCATTTGAAACGCTCTGGCATATGACTTGCCGCCAGATGCCCTTGCTGAATTTTTTTTTTATTATTTTAGCGGGCCCCATATTATAAACACGTTGATATAAACAAAACAAGCAGCCTGTGTGCGGTGATCTCCACATTTTCTAGCCTATTTTAATAAACCCCGAAGGGATTACCTTAAGTTTATAAAGGTCAGATAAATGATTAGCCCCCTTTAACTTGGGGAAATAAATCGCATCACTTTTAACATAGATATTTTGAGATAATTCTGTACTTCAGTTTACAGTTTTTTTTATATTTTCCTCAATCATCTTTCAGTTTGTTTGAATCTCACATTTCTAAAAAAAAATAGCATATGGTGTGTGTCAATTGTCTCATTGAATCAGCATTGATGTTAGTGTGCTAATGAATGTTTGTTAATGACGGTGATTTCAAAAATATGAATTATTACGACCGTTGAAATTCGAGCAAAACATACTTCTGTTTACAATATATATAAAACATAATATGTGGAGAGAGAAAAGATAATTATGATATTCTGAAAAGAATGTATGGGGCCTTTTTCCTCTTGTCCCTTGAGGAGATGGTGGTGCTTGGGGGTTTGGAGGATATCTGAGCAGGTTTCCTTTATTTTCGGGGGGGGGGGGGGGGGTGTCTGGTGTCCGAACTCCTGCATGTGGAGTATCCCTCTCAAATTTTCTCATCAAACCCTTCCTCTGTTTCACTCTGTCTGTCTGTCTGTCTGTCTGTCTGTCTGTCTGCCTGCCTGCATGTCTGTTTGTCTGTCTAACTCTCTCTCTTGGGGGGTGGGGGTGTGCAGAATATTATGCAATGCATAGCTTCTAGAAGGACATTATGTATTTTTGTGTCGGGTGTTTCATCCTAACAAATGGATAAAATTATGCAAACAAAAATGTTCATTTGTATATAATTATTTATATTATATATGCACTTATAATAGTGACATACAGTAAGTAATATGATACTTTGGGCGTATTTACCCCATGGGGTTCTTTGGACGCCTGTGGGTATTTGCAAATCAGATTTGTACCCGCATGTACTTACATCAATCACCATGCACGTTGTGATTAGTAAAGACAGATTTTAGAGCTATAATAATTATATGACAATAATAATCATATACATAGGAAGCAACTGAATATATGCATATTAAATGCTGACACGTGGACTTAATTGATGAAGACATAATGGCACATGTATACCATTACGTATACGATCGAGGTACATTGCATTTGAAAAACACTATGACAATGCATATATATATATATATATATATATATATATATATATATATATATATACATATATATATATATATATATATATATATATATATATATATATATATATATGTGCATAATAATGTTCATACAGGCCTATTACCTGACAGATAACTTTATAGTAAATAGTTGTACGTATAACTGCTTATTATTATATAAGCATGTGATAAAGGCCTCAAACAATAGGAACTTCACACCACCGATAGAATGGTAATGATAGAGAACCATCCATGAACAAAGTTTGCGCCGGGGTTGAACAACAGCACTATCAAAGACTGTGCATAGATTTGTCCCAGTCTCTATATAGCTATGGCCACTAAGAAGTTAAAGAGGCCTATCCCATTATCTGATGTTTATAAACTAAAGATAATCCTTAATTTGAATCTCTCATAAAATAGTCCAGTGAATGCTGATATCACCGAACATAGGCTGTTAGTTTTGTTTATATCCATGTGTTATAACTCGTGTGTGTGTGTGTGGGGGGGGGGGGGGGTCCCGCCAATCATTACTCCAAACTGATTCAACGAGGACACCTGGCTGCGAGTCCGGTGAACTATATAAAGTTTTGAATATGGTATTTTACAACTAGGGAAAACAACTTCCACGCACAGGCAACTTTCAGTTACATGTTTTTTTCCCTGCTTGTCAAACGGGGCGCATGTAATGTGTTTACAAACAGCTTGCAGAAAAAAGGATCATGTATCCATCACAGAAGCATTATAAAATCTGACCCTAATATGAGTACCTTGCTGTAAAAAAAAATACGTAATCAAGAAAGCCAAAAAAAAAACTTAAATTCTACAGATAAGACAGGTGAATGGCAGGCTTTAAAGACCACCCAACCATTGATGGACATATGCGAGCTCTTCCCTTCGAACGACACGTTATTACATTGCCTATATATGTGCGTGTGTTAAGTAATATAATATAAAGATACGTGCATGATATATAATCGCGCATCTGCCCATTTTAAAGTAAATGACATACTGTCGGTAATCTGACGCGAGGGGCGTGTTAACCCCCGCAGGGATGCACAAAAGCTTGATGGTATTTGAAAACCAGACTGGTACAGACTTGTGCGATTCTGAAATAAATAAATACATGGGTGTTACTTTGATAAATGTCTGTCATGCTAACACTGACAGGACGATTAAACCGTTTTGATGGCCCTACAGGTTAAATACAAGCTATTATATATGTTATAATATGACATTATATACAGTGAACATCAGTGACCGGCGACTATATTATAGTGTACAGTGTGCGTGACTATATGGATATGCATAACAACTTGAAATATCCGTACTCGTACATGCTAATTTAGTATTTATTTGCAAAATACGTCTACCAATTCATAGTTCATATTATTATGACCTATATGTAGGGTGTTATCCTATATTATATAAATATATTCTTACAATTACGCACGAGTTCGTTGGGCAATATATATATATATATATATATATATATATATATATATATATATATATATATATATGTATAATTTAGTGGTAGGAAGTGGTTTGAAAATCATAATCGATTGAAAAATAAAAAAGACCTGTGATCGATTACTTATCGATTTTTATGTAATTTCTTGATTATTCTGAAATCTGATGTGAACTTGTCCCCAACATTCTGACCCCAGTTAAGAGTGTGACATGTACATCAGTATTCATAATGAAACCATTAATCCAACCGCATCCAAGGTCGACTTGTCGTCGGACGATTGTTGGCTGCGCAAGGTTCCATTTTGATGCTGTTCGTTACTTTGTGTTCGTATATCTCCGGCAGGATTAGATTCGTTGCATGTGCATAATCGTTTTTAATTGATTGTGCAAAAATGCAATCGATTTAATCGATTTTGAAAGAAAACAACCAATCATTAATTTACTCGATTAATCGGCACACCACTAATATATATATATATATATATATATATATATATATATATATATATATATATATATACATATATATGCGTGTTCGTGTGTGTGTGTGTGTGTGTGTGTGTAAAAACATGTTCAACTTTGGCACCGTGGCTTTAAACATATTTTATCGTCTTTGGTAAGGAATACCATATAATTACAACAAATGAATCGTTTGAATTTGATTAATTTTGAGAATTTCTTTTGTGCATTACAAAATAAAGAATTTTATCCATTATTTGACTCTGTACTACAAAAAGCCGTGTTGTCATGAAATACAGTGTTTTGTGTTAAACACAAACATATATCGATATGTGCTAAGATGGAGTGACGGCCCACGTGACTAAAGCAACAGAGTGCATAAAATCCCTAATTTCTCACATTACAATATAAAACCATCTCCCTGACTCTCTCCACACGCGCCGTCAGGGCAAAGTTTTCAGCGCATATACATATGCACGCGCGTGTCCAAGAAGATGCAGGTCTTCAAGTCTTGTTTCTTCAGGACTGTTTCAAGTGTCCATAATACTAAGGTGGTGAATATAGGGAGTGACCGTAAAATGAAGTTTCCCTGTTTGTTTCCTTTACTGTCAGAGAATATCCCTAGCGTAATTGAAAAATTTAACAGCTGAGCCCTAAGGCCTAAGAACGTCTGGGAACGTATTGAGCACGTCTGTGAGAGACCACAGACGGCATAAAATTTCAGTCCCATTCCTATCTGAGCGCCCGGGGAAGAGAAATGACCAGACCGAAGCCAAACCAAATATCAAATATTCCTTTGGGTTGTGCCACGAGTTATAACATAAATCCCTATGCTGTGAATTCATAATAAAAATACCAACATATCAAACGTCCGATAATGGCATGGAATCGTTATGAACCTTTATCGTACAAGCTACTTAGCGGTATCGCGTTTACTTTTTTACCAAATGGTTGTTGCGATTTATAATAAGAACATTAATAATAATAATAACAATTAATAAATAATAAATAAGGATAATACTAAAAATAATAGCAGTAGAAGTTGTAGTTTAATCATGATAATAATGTAATAATAAAATAATAATAATAATAATAATAATAATAATAATAATAATAATAATAATAATAATAATAATAATAATAATAATAATAATAATAATAATAACTAAATAATCAATAAGGATAATACTAGAAATAAGAGCAGTAATAGTATTTGTAAATAATAATAATAATTATAGAAATAAGAATAATAAATAATAATATTAATATTAATAATGATAATAATAAGAATAATAAATAATTTATCCTCAGTTGTTAGAAATCATTATAATCTGTAGATTATTTACTGGAATCGATTTTCAAAACAAATTTACAGAACTGATCTATATATCCATTCAGAACATATTAATCCTTATAATACAAATTTAAAGTAATTATATATTATCCTAATTTGGAACTCATCATTTTATATTAATTATGTCATCTATAATTTAATTATTAAGCCTTATTATATACCACAATTTCTCTCTCTCTCTTTTTTTTTTTTTTTTTTTTTTTTTTTTGCAATGTGATTAGTCAAGTAAGCTAAATTATATGCGCTGATCTATGACATAATTATGGAGGATCCGTGGATGTTCCTCGCGCAATATTTCGAAATTAAAATGAAAAGAGGCATACGATCTTTTAAAAAAATGAAAATTCACAATACTGTTGTTATTTACTGAGTTATGTACTTGAGTGTCCGAACAGTGGACAAAGCGCTGGTCGATGTCAGTCTCTGATATTAAATAATGACGGGGATTAAGATGCCAGATGTTGAGTTAATTTCAAATTCATTCACACTTTCATATGTGATAGAAATCTCACTTATGTAATACCATATATGATCCGCCAAATACAACCGAACGTCGTGAATATCCCATGTTTAGCTCTGAAGAAAAAGTCCCGGCAGGTTTGCATTGTTTATCATAAAACACTTAAATCACTCCGCTCATAGGTGATCAATGCGAGGAACAACTTTTCAAGAAACGTCTCATATCAAGTAAAGAACTCATAAAGATGTTACAATAAAGATATAAATGTAAAAGAAGCGATCATATGTGTGCGCGGATGGTAAGAAACCTAACAGATGTGGGGCAGTTGGGACTATATTTCCGCGGATGTGTAAAACAACCTGCTGCGCGCGCCGTCCTGAGCGTTGATTTGATAGTCAACATAATAGGCTTTCAATGGAGAGCCGGCTAAGGCTGCACATTCACAGAGACCGTGGATATTTTCTGTGACTGTCAGTTCAGCTTTAACGATGAGGACTTGTATTTTTTCCGTAATCCTGGTGGTGGTTTGTTTGACATCTGTTTCAGGTAAGTCTCTTTATTTTTTTCCCGACCTGGGCACCTGTCACAAACATTGGCATGCGGTCCGTTTGAAGCTATAGAGCCATCGCCACTGATAATATCATGGCGTCGCTCTTAGAGTTCCAGTTCCCAAATTATCACTCGCGATGGCCAGATTTTTCAACCATTTGAGTCATGTATTATTAATAACAAAGAACATTAACCCCTCATCTGTTTATAACCGTATGGTTAATGTACGCTACACGTTTTTATTCATGTGAAATCACGTTTTCTTAGACAGTTGGACATCTCTCGCTGGATCTGTTTACATTAGCAATCGGTCAGGTCCACCGCCTGGCAGAATTATTTGACATGCGACCTGCCGGTCTCATTATGTATCTAGCGGTGTATTAATTAACCATATCGTCCTAATGACTTGTAAATAATGGTGTCTTTGTGGTACTGCAACATATATTTCCTCTAGTTATTGCTCTGACAGCTGCACACAGCACATCAGGCACAGGTGATGTTCTATAATTAGCCGTACACAGACTGAATTATTAATTAATTTTTTTGGTGCTAAGCAATCGTATATTGTTATTATTATATATTCTTAGGTGGATCTTTATAGATATCTGCCTTTCAAACATTTAAGCAGTACAGCTATGAACTCTTAGGATCCAAAATGCCTAAAATGTTAAACACCCATAAATGCAAAATCTGTGTATAATGATTTCTATTCCCCCCCCCCCTTTAATTCTGTCATCTGGTTCAGATTTTATTGTGACGTGGTTCTATTGTCCAGGAATTAGTTAAACATGATCATGAAAATTGAATGTGACATGGTGGTCACAAAAATGACTTAAAAGCAATTTTTAAAGGTGAATTTATTCTAAATTTTTTGGAATTATCAGTTTTGTAAAAAAAAAGGGGGGCATGTAGCTATAGGCATCAGATTTTATGTACATAATGTTATACATCATAGTATCCTACAGTTCACTTGAAACATATTTTCATGCTCCTAACATGTGTTTAAGGGCCTCAGTCAGTTCCAAACATCTGAAGTATTCATAATGCTGATAAAATACTCTATGAAAGCAGCAGTAGTTGGAATATTTTTTGATTGCCATGTTACAGTATCTCTCACACTAAAATGCGTTTTTTGGTATCAGGCAAAAAAATAAAGTTTGGTTCTCAGGCACATTTTGTTCAGAAATCAGCGGGGTGGGCACATTTTTTTTCATTTTTATTTTTTGTATGTTTCAATAAAAATGTCGAAGAATAAGGGAAAAGCATGATAATAACAGATTTATTTTGCTAAAAAAAAAGTAAAAGATAATACAAAGAAAATCTTATCAAAATTGTATGATTTTATCTTCTTGAAAGAAATGTCTGAGGAGCTTGAGTTCATGATGTGAAAATTTCAATTGAAAATCAAAATAAAAATTTTTGATGCAGATTTTTAAAATAGACACGAGTAGTTCATGAGAACCATACCTTTCATTTATTTGGCCTTAGAGCAATTACTTATGGAGAACCAAGAGCTGCAGTAAACGGAAAGCATTTTACGATGATCTAGCCCAGAACAAGAAAGAGGAATGTATACACTGTGCAAGTTACACCATCTGGGGAAAATTTTATTGCTGGAGGGGTGCAAAACGTAGATGTAACGAACAAGTGCAGAAAGTTGCAGGAGGCTGTAGGCCACCCATGTTATTCTAATAAATACAGTAACAATGTTGTAAAGCGACATTTTTGATGGGCTTCACTTGCTTGTGTGGCAGGGTCTGGCAAGGTTGAGGTCACAAGGAGCAGCCCTGGTCAATTTCTAGTTTCTTAAACAATTAGATTGACAGCTACAGTGCTGTCAGTGGCTGAGCAAGCGCTGGTGCTTAACCTGCCAGTGCCTAGGATGATGGATTTCTGTCTGTGTATTTCAAACATAAGCAGACTGGCACCCTCATCATTTTTGCTCCCCGAGGCATTGGCTTCAGTCTAAACTTTATTATGTGTAGTTAGGTATAGTGTATGTAGTTTTTTATCAATTTTATGTACTCAGTTTTTTAGCAAGTCAGATTTGAGATGGATTCTCAGTAGTATAATTAATATGAATAATGAAGCTCATTTATTTTAAGATAGGTTCTGTCAAAGATTTTTAAGTTTAATGCAAGGTTCTAGACAATTTTAAACAATATTTCATGTTTCATTAAACTTTTGTGATGCTTAGACTTGTAATTTAATAATTATATCAGCTTCAAAAATGTATATTTTGTGGAATATATTTTAAATATAATAGTTCTTCCTAGTATTTTGGATGACGTTTATGTAAATTTTTTGTTTTTCATTAAAGTCTCAGTATTTTAAATCAACTCTGAATTCACAAAATAAAAAGAAATATATTATGCCAGCATCCATGAACTATAACTAGATTCAAACGGTACATAATGTCATGCTAGTTTATTCAAGAAGGTTTATAATGACTTAGTTAATGGCAGAACATGGACTCAATCAGGAGGGTGGCACTTATAATGAAAATGTATATGTTCAAAAACTTTATGTAATCTGTTCCTTTCCTGGTGGACAGATTATCCTCAGATAACATTGAGGATTTGGGTGAGGTCTCAAATAAATGTTATTCTGCTCTAAACTCTGCTGATGCACATCCTCAGCTTGTTACCATACCCTCTCCCCTGATAGATTCTCACTGTGTTGCTGTCCTCAGAGTAATTTCCTGTCACATCCCCTTACACTTATCAAACCTTTGCTGACATGTTTATTTCTCCCTGTTTCTTGAAACTACTGGCAGGAGCAGCCATTTTTCATACGCCATAAAACTGGAGGAGGTCATACCTTGATGTTGCATCTGGAAAATATAAGTGTATAATTGTCAGTGTTGATTAGTTTGACACGATTCAGGCATCGTAATAACCACATTCAGCCATTGTGACTATATAATCAATCTGATGAGTATCAAGACTTCGTGAGTTCATTGATAATAAATAAACAGTAAAGTTCATGCTCAGGGTGTGATTCATACACACATTATCAGGGCTTGACATTAACTTTTTAAAGTAATTTGCTAAGTAGGGCAAGTGACAACTAACGTTTACTTGCCTTACATGAATTTTTACTTGTCCCACAAAAATTAGTAATCATGGCCACAACCACAAAAAAATGCGATCCACATGGTTATTTTGTTGATTATATTTCTCCTTGGCATTTTCATAGATTAAAACATGCATGTAATTAAAGCTTGAGGTTTTAATTAAAATATGATTTCACTTCTCATGAAAAAAGGGGCCAACTTATGATTGCTCAATATTCAGGCCTTTGTGAAAAGGTTTATGTTCCACCCACTTGCCCAGTCGGGCAAGTAGGAACTAACTGTTGGTAACCCTACCACCATTTTACTTGCCCCTGGGCAAGCGGTTAACAGTTAAAGTCAACCCCTGATTATATGTAATTAAGTATATACATTTCTGCTTTCACTGTGTTATCTGCTCAGCTGTTTCCCTTAAGGTAATATGCAGTATCATGTACATCCTCAAGACTCTCATACTGGAGGAAGAAAATGATTTTATATATCATGTTGACACACATGTGTACTTGGTGCGGTGTCATTAAAACTTGTAAACTGAACCATGTATAAAACCTGAAATGCAGAAGACCTGAACACAGCATGTTCTCCTCATACAGTTATTGTCACAGTGCCAAAAAGGACTTATCATTAAGAATGTAACAGTCATCAGTGGAACAGTGGAAAACCTGAGCTCTGGTGGTAAAAAAAATTGTTTCATTTGCTGGCTTGCTCTTAAATGTACCAGTTGACATCTTATGTTCATTAAATTGACAGATTAGTTCAACAATAGCCCTGTGTTAAGCAACAACCAAATTCAGGCATCACATCTTTTTTATCAGTTTTATCCTCTTATCAGTTTATTGATATTAGATAAAGATGTCATGTGTAAAAGCAACCCTTCCTTTCCTCCTACAGGCCACGAACTGCATGCGTAACTTCCTACTGTTATTTGAGGATTTGGGTGTGGTGAAAAAAACATTATTCCCCTCTAAACTCTGCTGATACATGTCTCCATGCTACCAAACTCTGTCAGCAGATAGATCTCATCAAGACATTGTCCATGGAGCGCTTCAATGTCACATTCCTGTGTCCTTATTTAATCTTTAATTATTTTGAATGCACTTAAACCTGGAAGTCAAAGGTCCCATCTAAATAAATATGGATATACAACTATTTAAATATAATAAATGTATGTTGCATAAATGTTTTGTGCTCACTCATATTTGGTTTCATGTACATCCTCAAAAAGCATTTTCCTCTGGCAGAAAGACTGGTGATATCCTGTTACAATGAAGCAGTGCTTATGACATGCACGTGTTGATGGTGAGGTGTCCTTAAAACATGTAAACTGAACCATATGTTGCTGAAAATGTTGCGGTGTTTTGTAATTATACCTATGTTCTGTTTTCATGACTTGTGAACTTGGGTTCTTGTTGCTTCTGAAAACACAAACGATTCTTTATGCTGTTTAATGAGCTGACAGCCCTATACTTGAATGATATCCAGGCTCTAAAGCAACATAAATATTTGCAATAATATGTATATTATCTCATGCTATTTGTACTTAAAAGATATGGAGGATTTTAAAGAAACATAAACATTTGCAATAATATGTATATTATCTCATGCTATTTGTTCATTTGTTTGAATTCAAAAATAAAAAATTCCTCAGTAAGACCATCCCAGCATGTTATCTGCAGTTCCCCTGTTTCATTGGTTGTTATGTTTCTGTGTGTGATTTAACACAGTCCACATGTTTACCATATCATTTAAGGCTGCTTGGCCAGAGGTTCAGTGTTGAGAATTTGTGATAATTCTCCAAACCAGTATATATCTAAAGTAGACCATTAATTATGTAATGTTTCATGACATCTGGTAGACCAAGTAAAGATTTCCATGAAATCACAAGGAGACTATTGTAATATGCTAAGAATTCACACATAATTTGAGAAAAATACCCTGTGAAGTCAAAAGTAGATCATGTTCAAAAAGACATACATATAATAAAGTAACAAATTGTTTTGTGAAATCACCAACTTGAACAGCTAGTGAGTAGTGACAGTTCCAGCAAGTTATTATTAGACCTAACTGAATGTCCCTGGAGTTAGCAGGTAGGTAATTAATGTACTGTGAAATCTCAGGAAGAAAGTCCCAGGATTTTACGAGTAGGCAAGGTGAAATGTTTCTTGAAATTTCACATAGAGAAAAATAAATTATGTTCTGTGAATTAAATCACATATAGGACTTAGAAGTAGATCTGGTGGAAATTTCTGTAAAATTAATAGCAAAAAAAGTGAAATGTTCTTTGAAAGGTCACATAGACGAATTGAAACGCACAGTGAAATCTCAGAGATGTTGTGTGACAAAGGTGAAGTGCCACTGTCAGTTATAACATGGATGACAAGGAACCTGTTGTCATTGTATCCGCCAAAACAGAGTTTTGCAGATACTATGTTTTCAGCCAACCGCCGCTGCCGCGTAGGTGTCCGGAGAACTCCTGCGTAACCACTGGGGGGAATTTTACGAAACCCGGGATTATGTTCGGGTCACATGTGAACTGCTGCGTCCCGATTTTGTTTTGACCTTTCCTCTGCGCTCTGCGTCCGTTTGTGCGTCTGTTTCCACACATAAACCCACATATCTCGGGAACTGTTTGACCGATCAGGAAAATTTTTTTGCACAAATGTAGCCCTTGGAGAACTTTATAACATACACAAAAAATGGCGCCACCTGCAACCATGTTTGCACAGTGTCCATCTGTTCGTCTGCCTTGGGTTAAAATCACTCATATCTCTGCAGTGGTTTGACTAATTCACCTGGAATTTGGCATGCATATACATCCTGGATAGCTTTTCTGATTTCATGACAGATGGCGCCACCTACATTCACGTTTACGCTGGAGACATCCAAGCTCATATCTCAGGAACCGTTTGACCGATTGGACCAAAATTTTGCATGTGTATAGATCTCACATAGCTCTTTATCATACGCAAAACTGGTGGTGCCACCTGCAGCCATTTTTGCACAGCTCCCGTCTATTTGTCTGCCATGGGATAAAATCACTCATATCTCGGCAGTGGTTTGACATATCTGCCTAAAATTTTGCAGGTGTATACATCCCCGACAGCTCTCTTGATTTTATGACAGGAGGCGCCATCTACATTCTAGTTCATGCAGCAGATATCCAAGCTCATATCTTGGGAACCGTTTGACCGATTGGGCCAAAGTTTTGCATGTGTATAGTTCTCACATAGCTCTTTATCATACGCAAGACTGGTGGCACCACCTGCAACCATTTTTGCACAGCGTCCTTCTGTTTGTCTGCCAAGGGCAAAAATCACTCATATACATGTAGTGGTTTGACTTATCTGCCTTAAATTTTGCATATGTATACAACTTGGACGGCTTTCTGGATTTTGTGGTAGGTGGCGCAACCTACATACACAATTTGGCTGCAAACATCCATGCTAATATGTAACACTTCACTCTATTTCCCCTTGCCACTCAATCCATGCCTCACTTCACCTGTTCCACTCGACTTCCCTTATTCTAGTTTGCTGTTCTTATTAATTGCCCCTTAACTGGCCTTAAGTAGTGTACACTACAAGGGATAAGCTTACAATGGATAAAAATTGAGGGATGGTTTATAGCAGACAGTGCTAGACAAAATAATAGACCAGTTGTGGTATTGTAGTGGACATATTCACACATCAAAGATGCCAGGGTGTGACAAAAGAGTAAAATTACAAGAGGGTTGAACATTAAGCTGTTTCCTCCTATTCTGCTGTTATAGAAACATGAAAGTAACCTACTATCTCATAAATCATAATGCGGGAGGCCCGGTGTATAAAAGTGCTTAAGTTCTCTTATCACATGTTCATCATGTAGCTTTGACAGCAGTGTTTTGTACTCAGTGACGTTTATATCTACAGCATAGGGGTGCCGGTACAACCAAATAGTTAAAACCACACACAGTTTCCACCCACTGCTATAGATATCTGAGCCGTTACTCACTGGCTACAAACCAACTCGAGAGTAGGTGCAAAAACCTCAAAGTTCCAGTTAATCATCCTGAACAGACAGTGATCAACTCAGTTGATCTTGCCTGTAAAGAAAGACAATGTTAAACACACTGTAATATAGAGAACTGGCTTCACTAAAGAGTTTTACAGGAAGGTTTGTGGCATTCTTGATTCCTGCTGTTCGCAGGGAAGAAATAATTTCTGCCATGGGGTACACCAGACCTGGGTTTTAGTGAACAATAACTTTACTGTACTCATATAACTTTATGGTGGATATATGTTCTGTGTATATACATTTACATTCTGTGTTCTGCAAAGTGTACAAGGGTAGATCTATCGCTAAGATTAGAAAGGCAGTTTCAGACCACATGTATACCTGCACCAGAATCCTGATCAAATTTAGGTAGGTCCTACATGTAATGTGACAAAAAATGAGTGTCATGATACACCAGCCCTATGTTTGTATCACAGGTGAACTCTTGAACAGAAGTGGCCCCTAATACCTTTGAATGGCCTAGGTCCTCGGCGGAGATAAAGAAATTGTTCACACTGGTATAGACTTCTTTATATTAATAACATCACTGTAATAATTGATATACCCCGGTACCTTCAAAATTTAATTGAATGTTCCATGGCTGTTGCCCTAACCCTTTACAAAATAAAAGATTTTGTCCGTAAGTTTTTGTTCAGCTGCTAACAGACAAAGCAAATAACTAACTAACTAAGGGTGAAACATCATACTTACTACCAGGTATGGAAACAGTATAGAAAGTGAAACATGTTTCCTATTCCATCTAAACAATTGACATTGTGTGCATTGTGTGTTCTCTTTTAATTTTATTTAAAATGAAACTGAAATGAAAGTTCTTACTACAGTGTGTTGTCTCAATTCATTATTGCAACTGATTTTTCAGATATGACGTCAACATCTGGTTAATTTAAATAAAATGTGGTTAATTTAAATTCAAAGTCCACAGTTTCTTTAAAATAAGCTATAAGGTGGTAATCAGGTCACACAGTCTTGTAGATTAATGTTTGACTAAAGATCAGTTAATGAGTCACCTAAAGACATCACCTTGAGTATAATAGCCAAATTATTTCCCCTAATGCATATGAGGTATTTTTTCATCCATCCTTCAAGACACACTGTATGTTAAATAGCTGCCACAAGAAATGGTCCTTTAGAGTTACGAAGTATTTGGTGAGTCTGTAAAAAACAGATTGATTTTCCGTGTAATGCCCAGGGCAAGGCAGGTGCCGGATAGTAGCAGGTTGGCAACCTCATTTTGCCGTCCTTTCGCAAGGTTGAATATGCAATTTGACCTGCCAATCGCAGGATTCGTTAAGAGTCACTTCGCATGAAACCACTACTCTTTGAGTCTGTTTGACATTTGTTTACTCTGGGTCATGAATGTACAGATATTAGGTCTGTGTCAGGAATAGGATTTCAGAATGATCAAAGATTGAAAAATGACCGATGATCATGAAGTTAATTCAACTGAACCTGAGCCTCAGAGTACTCTCTACTTGCAAAGATTAACTTAATACTCATTGAAAAAATAATCTGAAAAATTAAAAAAAGTTAAATTCTATGACCTTGCAGTGTGTACTCAGCTTTTGCACTGGATATTTATAGTCATTGCAGACTAAGGAAAATAAAATATTAAAAGAACAGTTGTAATGTCAAATATCTAGGGCAGTTGGAATATTACCTGATTTGTGCAAGTAGTAGACAGTCATTTTAAAATACAAGTAATAAATCCACTGAGGTATGTCACTGATTGGCCATAAATATGTATATATGTATTCAAACAAGCTGAAGGTATTGATATTTAGTGATTGTCATGTAACCATACTGTACATACATTAGGAATAACCTATAATATTTTCATGTGAGATTGTTTACCAATTTGCATATATTCCTTTGGATTGTGACATCTGAATGTTAATTTGTGGGGTACATTAATTTTTATTTTAATTTACTTAAATTGGATATTTATTCAAGCATTTTAAGTTGGGTATTTCAGCCTTTTTAATTAGTTGAATATAAGACAGTGGTCTGTACCCAGGCAGCCTTCATCTCCTGATGACCTCTGACCTCTGAAATCATGACCAGCAGCCCAAGAAAGCTGATTGGTCCTACACCTGAAAATGACACAAGAGTTGAGTGGCTTGTAGTACACCAGATGTTGTCTCAACACAACAGGATTAATATTCCACTGTTTTCGGATCAAAGACTACCCTTTTGTATAGCTCCTTAGTGGATGGGGATATAAATATTGAATTTTGTTTATTTCATTATACCCTCTCAGTGCCAGTGGATTAAATATTGGATCTTGTTTATATCATTATCCCTACATAATGCAAAAGAAAATAAGTAGAAGATTGCTGCTGTCTATGATTAGATCTGATTGTTTACATTAAAGCTCAGCACTTCAATCTGTCTTGAGGGTTGTGCAAATAAAGTCCAGGGCTTCCAGTAAATATACCCACGCTAGACTTTCAGTGTTAGCCACACCATTCATTATACCAGGCAAATGACTGTGCATGTCAACACCAACCCCCCCCCCCCCCAGCAAATCAGCGTGATTAACCAGTGGACACTGTTTCCAGCTTTTGCATCTTTTTGATAGGCAATTTCCTGTGTGTGCAATCTTGTACAAATTTCTCATTTTAAATGTCCATGACATAATTTTCTTAGATTTTACTGTATTAGTTTAAATATTTTTGTAATCTTTATTATAAATGATGGTGGCACCTTTGACTTTTGTCACTTAACTCCTCTGTGACCATGCCTTGAAAATGCCTGCTGTTAGTTCTGAACTGTCTGGAAATATGACAAGTATGTCCTAAGGGGTTCTTCCTCCCATATTTTCCCATAAATGTTAAGAAAATTAACATTCATTAGTACCAGGAGCTGCCAACGATAGGTTTATTTCCCATTATATAATTATATAACTGTATAACGGTATAAGTAATGGTCTAAACTGGGTGTTTCATGAATATAATATTTGAGGCATACCTTTTTGGTACTATATTCACTAAACTATTAATATCATAAATTTGAGGTATATGGTAAAGATAAGTTAGTATTCTGAACTGATTCTTTTAGCAGACACCTACCCTCATTGCAGCTATAGTACTTGTATCCCTGAGAAAAGTTAATCTCTTACCAGTTAAGCTGCCAGCCCCAAATGAGTATGTCTGCATCAGATATTAGTCCAGTTGCTGTGTAAAGTTTAGATCAACAGATTATATTTCTTACATGTTTGTTGGTGATAGAAAATTTGAAATCACTTTATGGATTTTCTATAATGAATAAAGTGCCTTTGTCAATATACTTGAAAGTACATTTGTCATTTATTTCTTTTCAAAGCAGTATACTGGGCTGATAAAATCTATTGTAAAAGCACATATGCTTGAAGTGGTTAAAAAGGTCATGGAAATTAATCAAATGTTAGCTTCAGACAGAGATGTTAGCTTTTTCATCTTACAGACAATATGGCCATTTATGTGAAAAAGTAATAGAAATTAATAAAATGTAGATTTGGAAACTTTTTTAGTACTGGTGAGCTTTTTCAATCACACAGGCAGCTCTTTTGATGTTTCTGCCAGAGTATGAAGTCAAAGCACATAGCAGCAGGCTTAGCCGTAATGTCCGTGAATCCTTTTGGAATTCTGGGATATAGGATCTGCGATAATCCAGAGCTGAAACAGAATGTCAGGGACCCACATGTATGGGTCGAAACCCCCGTATTCTACTGAATATGGTGATAGTGTTTTACTCCTCCAACCGATTTAATCAATATATAAAGGGAATTGGAGTCGAGACGCCAGTAATGTACTACTGATGGAATGAGACTACAAGTGGCAGAATATGCCGTGGCTGGCATAACTTGCTCTGAATCACAACAGAAAATCTGGTAGTCTCGTAAGACCAAAGCCTAGGAAATGTCAGTGATTTGTATGCTCCAGGCTAAGAGTTGTCAGACTGAATCTCAGTCACATGACTCATGCATTACCTTCCCATGAGCCTTTGCTGCTGTTTCCTGTCAGGCCAGTCATCACCAAGTGTTGAATCTGTGTAATAAAGTCTGATTAAAAAAAAAAAAACACTCAGGTTTAGGGCTACAAATAAATGTTTTCCCCCCAGGCAAATTGTCAGAGACAGTCATTATTTGTCAAATAATCTTCTGTTCTTTTCTTAAAGTAAAGACAAATGGCTCTTTCAGATAGAAGAAAATAAACATAATTTTTTAATTAAAATAATTATAATAATATTTCATTCTGTAAAGTGTTAAATCCAAGGTGACGTGCGCTAAAATGCTTTTACATGCAAGTAATTGCATAAAAAATGACCTGACTTTGAAAAAAATATTCATTTAATAAAGATGCAGACTAAAATTAAATATTACTTAGGCTAGATATGAAATGCACATAATGACATAACCCAGTAATAAACTTTGATATGACATTGAACCCATAAAAGACATTAAACCCATAAAAGTAGCTAACATCACGGTATAGAAATAAACTCTGCACAATCTGCAAAATCACAGGCCACAAAAAATTTGCACAGATAAGTATGTCTCGAGCATTTTGTCTAAAGTGGCTAGGTTCTGAGCTTGTGTCAATTCAAAATGTAATGAATCGACAAGGACTTCTGTTTCTTTTTAGGGAAGTGATACATATATTAAAGTGTCTTCAGGATCATATCTTTTTCATATTATGATCATTGTCATTAGCAAATTAAATCTATTATTGGTTAAATTAAATTCATAGAGATTTCACCAATTTTCTTAAAGTAATATCGGTGTGAGGTTGGACAAGTATTCTGCCCCCATAATGCTGTTAGGTATTTATGTCAGACTACCTGATAGACCCGGTATATCGGGCTTATTACCGGGGTTGGGGAGATTTATTAACTGAAATGTGAAATGTTGGCTCATTTTTTTTATTCTAAAAGTTAACAGAAAATATAGGTTTTCAGTGGGAAAATGTCTCCATAAGATTTGTATAAACATTTTGGCATGACTGCAGAATAACTCACGCACCTCTCTGAGGGGCAACACTTCTGTGAACAGAAAACGTTTCTATGTACAGCTGCTTGTATTTTAAATTACATGAATCCTTAACATCATAATGTCCGTCCATATAAACTCATGATCCTGCAGTTGCTCCAGTATTTTTAACATTTATTTTGTGGTTCTGTCCTCGTGGCAAGAAATTTATACCCCGGTATGTTTACCTTGATGACCTGGCCAGTGATGGTGTTGACATTGCAAACCTGAATGAGACGCGGGGGCATTCAGGTTTTCGATGATATTTGACTGGATTCTATCGGTGAACATGTAAAGATTAGGTTGACGTGAGGAACACATGAAAGATTTATTAAATGTACGTTGCAAGGAAACTGTGCCTGAAGAAAGAAACAGAAATATGCATACCTCGTAAGTAGCAGAAGCGGACCCAACTGGACTCCATGCAGAGGGTCCGTATTCATTTTCAACCGCCGCAATGTTTTTTTTTTTTCATCGTATCAGACAAATTTTGATGCCTGAAACCCAAGACTGCACTCCACTCCACCCCACCCCAAGCCTGTTCCTGAAATTGGGACCTTGAATTAGGTTTTGTCATTAATCCTCCTGGGTTGAACTCTCCATTTCATAAAGCGAAAAACATGTGTTTTTCTCTTTTACTGACCACTCATGTGGGTCAAATCCATCATTGAAAGCAAGCGTTATTCAAATGAACAATAGTCCTTAGTGTTAGAGGTTAAGTGACCAAGATGCACGCACTCCGGTGATTGCCGAAGGCAGTTCGGCTGTGCTCGGTAAAAAAACGGAAAAATCACTCAAACTTATATGTATATTAAAAATTATTTATTTTCATATCGCCTATGTCACTGCGGGGATAATAACCTTTAAAATGATGTATGGCACAATATTGTACACAGCGCGGTTTTAGAGAACATTGCGAACAAACGTGAACTGAATTCCTTTTATAAGTATCAGATGATGCATTATGTCAGGTCTTGTGGTTTGTAATCCTACTAGAATTTAAAGCTTTGGTAAAAAAAAAGTGTTATTCTTCTTTAAACTTTGCCAACACACATCCCCTTGCCACCAAACTACATATCTTGCCTGGACACTTTCCTTAGAGTACTTTTTTGTGTCACAACCCCGTACCCTTATTGAACCTATACAGGTTTTATTTCTCCCAGTTTCTCAAATACACACTAAAAATCACATGTCACAGGTCACTTCTCAAGGTTTTGGGTATGCCACTGGTAATGTTTAATATCACAAGTTTATTATCTGATTCAATATCAGCTTAAAATCATAGTGTCCCTGGCTGTAAAATAAGAGTTAAATGACATTCCATTAGGCAATTAAAAAAAGGTATGGTTCACAGGCACTTTTGCAGGTGTGCCATATTTTATATTTTACTTTTTTAGTATATTTTGATAAAAAGTGTCATATGATCAGGGAAAAGCATATAAATACAGAGCTTTTTTGCTTAACAGGTAAAACCACTTTCTAATAAAAGAAATCTTATCAAAATTGTATTATTTCATCTTGAAAGATGAAAATCAAAATAAAATTTTTTTATGCCTGGGGGGAGGGGGGGGGGTAAAATGACAGGGCCTTAGATTCACTGCAGGAGATTTCGGAGCATTACTTTAGCAGTGTAGAGAATCTACAGTATTGATTGAATCACATCGCAACTCAGTTCAATGTCCCAGAGTAAATTTTAACACTTTTTGAAATTCTGTCTGACACAATTTAATTTCTGTCAAACAAAGTTAATTAAACTGTGGTTCATGGTGTTCACTTCACTGTAATTTATACTTCAGAAACTGTCACAAAGTTGATCTAGCAACAACAGGAAAATTGTAACACTTTCATGATCACAATATATTGGCTATTTTAGGAGCTTAAAGTTTGAATCAGTCAAATTTGAAATTTCCAAAGTTAATTTTGGGATCCAGATTGCTCTGTTTACAGTTAAAGCTATTGTTTAATAAAGGATACTTAGATAGATAAAGAAAAGATTTCAATATAATATAAAACTGGCACCAGTCATAATTATTTGGATAATTTCATTCTGACCAATCTCAAATTTTAATGGATACTAACGCATTCTAGTAGTTACTTGAGCATGATTGCTTGGAGGTTGTTCACCTCGGTGACTGATATTCTGTTGTTAATTAATGTAATTGCAAGATTGCTACAGGTCCTGGAAATTTTAATTAGCATGCAGGTCCTTGAAATTATGAATATGTCTGTTAATTAACCTAGATTGTTAGGAACAAGTGTCTTTCAATGGGCATGCTTATTCAAGTATACTAATACCAAAAATATATGCAACCAGAAATCTGTGTTCTAAAGAATGCAAGCCTCCATCAGATGGGGTGGTTCTTATTGTGCTTTGGATGCTCCAAAAACCATACTCCTACAACACATTACACCTGCCATTGATTTTTTATCACCTCTGCCAAGGAGGGGCAGGGGTTATATAATAAATTAAATCACACCTTTTAAATTTTAAGTAATATAATAAAATCAATATCTGAGTGAACAGTTTATTATTTTTTTTAACAAAATCTCATCCCCATTCATGTGGTCAAGGTTACTGGTCACATGCTCAAACAACAACTCTAATGATAGCTCCTGATTGGTTGTTAAGTGTCAAAAATGATTTGCATATATCCTCCTTCATTCTATGAGGATTTGGCTTTTTAATTTAAATGTACTTGTAGTCAGGCCTTGTTGCCTTGGTGTAATGTACGGACAGTTTGCTGATGGAGATTTCTCTGCTGATTACAGTGCTTGTCACAGGCTTGTCTGCATATAATAACATGTTGCATAAACAGCCAGTCTTGTATATAATAGCTGTAATGATAGATATATTTGAGGGCTATGATATCGCAACATTACAAAATCATCAGTACCACTTTAGAGGGTCATGTTTGGTGAAACATCATTGTTTTTCATCACCTAAATGCAAATCCCCTACTGGTGCTTGCATTGATATTGTCAGTGTGGATTATTTTACTTGCCGATGTGATCCTTATGTCGGGCCACCAGAGATGACTCATACAAGAACCCTCGAGGACAGAAACCTGATCTTTCAGTATTACAGCATTGATTTCTGTGGAATAATGTAAGAAAATGTGGGAAAACAGGAAGGACCTTTAGGAAATCTTATGCATATACTGCAAAACCTCTATGTGTTTAGACTTGCTTATTTCAAATACGCAAGAAAAGTCCTAAGCTTTAATTCCCTAAAAAAATATAAAGAAAAACCCATTCCTGATTTGAACTACTTGTGTGTCAAATTCTTCCATTATAAGTCCCTTCAACTTTGACACAAACACGCTTTTATGATGATATTTTTATGATGATGTTTTTAGGTGACAGATTGAATTTAAAAGAATTCAACTTTATTCAAGCATAGATTTTTGGGGAAGACTTTTTAGTTCATATTCATACTCAACTCATCATTGAGGTTAACTAAAAGTGAGATAAAAGTGATCTGCAATAATTAGCACAGGGTGTGAAAAACAGATATTCATGGATTTTATGCAGGCCACAAATACATATATAGAGCAAAACTTGACCTAACCACCACCTCCATTACATGACCACCTGCTTACATGGATATGTTTTGTGGTCCTACAAGATGTAATGAAATTGAAGTTTTTGTTGTGTATTTACCAGTTGTATGTTTAAAAATAATTTGTGTATGATTTTCATTTTCTTCTAATATAAATTGTATCAGAAACAGCCTTAATTGGATGAAATTTTAAATCCAGATGATTTTATTTCAAAAGAAAGTGGGAATAGATGCCTTTACACCAATGTCTAAAGTGATTTTACTACAATGACATGAAATTTCCCTTTTCTACAAGTGCAAACATTACTGATTTAGGTTTAACAGGCAGCAGCTCCAGCTTTTATTTACACATGAAATTAGACAGTTCCTCTGTCTTAACAAGACACAGCTGCAAAAGCTCACGTTCTCCAAGAAGATCAATAGCAACTACCCGCAAGAAAAAAAAACATTGTTGACACTGAATGTCTGTTCATCATTACAGTCCGCCAGCTGACAGGGCCAGCTATGATTGTTTAATTTTCCCTGTCTGTGTGTGGACAGAAGTGTCTAATTTTTCTATCACAAAATGTAATTTTGAATTTCTAGAGTTTGTTGCTGAAACATGATTTCAGATTTTAATGTCATTGTTTCTTTGCCATTGTGAAATAAATGGATACCATTGTGACTAAGGTGCCTCTTGACTTAAGACCAAAACATGACTAAATTAGAAATGTGCCCGGATAGTTTAGACTTCCGTAAAGGAAGCTCATTGGGCCTACACTGACATAGCTTTGTCAGAAATGCAACATTATTCCTGGTATAGAAAGGCTCCCTTGCTGTACATTGATTTACTGACACCTTACAGGGAAATGGCACATTTCATTGGCACATGACATTGTGTGACGTCATTGTCCACTTTGACGTCACGACTCATACTCCTAAGCTGGCCATATCGTGACGTTACATCCCTGTGTGAACAAATGTGTTATAAAACCCCTTAAAACACTTATTCTGGACTGGAATTATTTGCACCACAAATTTAATCAATTGTTCCTTGTATCATTGCCGAGCTATCCTGACAATTTCAACAAAATCTGTTAATAACTTCTTGAGTAATGTTGCTAACAGACAGACAAACCAACACCACCAAAAACATATCTACTGCTGCTTTGCTGAAGTAATTAATACACTTAATGCAACAGACCTGTGATGAACATTCAGCTTCAGACTTGTTGTAAAACTTTGATAATATCCTCTTGGAATGTACATGGAATTTTTTGCTAACAGTCCCTTAGACAGGGATCTCTCAGACAAATGTATGGCATAAAATTGGCACTTTCAGATAACCATATGGTTTGGATTATCTGATATCTATGTACCTTTCACTTTTGATAATTAATATTCTTTGAACGTCCTGATAACTTTGTGTTTGGAAAAATCAGATAACTTTGTACTTAAAAAGTCACAGAATCATCTGATAACAACATCAGCCATGAACTGTGTGACATCTCTTCCCCTTGAACTTGTTGTGCATCAAAGCTTGGAAAATTGAGTGAAATTTTTTTTTAGAAAATTACATAAATAATTGTAGATTTTACTGTATGCCTTAGTCACTTTGCACAGTTAGCTATATTCATACCTTTGGTGTTGTCTTTCTTTAGATTTCTGAGATTTCTAGAACATAGAAAATGGCAAAATATAATTAAATACCACTAGAATGACCTGACAATCATTTAGATGGGGTTGATCAGCTGATGTTGCAAGCTCTAACAAGACGGATAAACTGTCATATTTTGGACTTATTGATCGATGATACTATCTATCTCTCTGCAACGTTTCAAATATTTCATAGTCATTTCTGCCAGACAGTTAGAGAGATAGGCATAGCTAATTCGTGTCTGGGGCCTGATGTTCGGCCAGTGTGTGATTTGATGAGGCCGACCAGGTCATGATGGTGGAATCGTGGCATCAGGTCATTTTCGCTCCGAATAATTTGAACACGTGATGGTCAGAATGGGTGTTTGCCGATTAGCCCATGCATTGCCTGTCGTTTGTTGTCTGCTAATAGTATGGGCTTCCCTTCACCTACCTGATGAAACTGAATCATTGCTGCAGGCCACCTATATAAAGCCCTCTGTATTATCGATTATTGCCAAGTGATGCAGGTGCTAAAATTGTATTTGCGATAATATTACTGGTACCTAATCAGTACATTCAGTGACATGGAACAAATGATATGCTAATGTTTCTGGGAAATATCCAAAGGTTTCTACTACATGTAGTCCATGTATGATGTACCAGAATTTTTCAGTTCAACATTTTCCATGTGATCATTAGAGATGTACCTATTGGTATATTAGCTTATAATTATAGCTGAAATGATATCTCCCTCTTGTACTTTATTAATTTTTAAGTTGTTCTATGGATACTGACATTAAAAATATACTAATAATAGTACTTATTAACTTACCAGTAGTGTCAGTATATAGTAAAAATGGCTTTACATGTAAAATCTGTGCTCCCCTCTTCCATGAAGTCGTCATCATAGATTTGCACACAATTGATAGTGGCTGCCACAGTGGTCATATGTGTGTACTTTATACACGTATGGTCAAGTGAGGCACTTGTTATACATACATGGTTGAAATAGAACATAACAGGTCTATGAAATTCCTTGGACCAGGTGGTACATGTGTCATGTGAGGGTCAGGTGTTTTGTGAAGGAAAATGATGTCAGTTATATCACTACCTGCAAAGATTTTTGCATAGTGTATATATATTGTACCTGCTTATTTCTCAGGAGGGAATTGATATATCAGCCTGAAATTGTACATATCATTACTTATAGGATAGTTTTGTTGTATACAAGACTGCTGGCGCCACCTACAATAATTTTTGCACAGTGTATCTCAGGAGGGATTTGATATATCAGCCTGAAATTGGGCATATATGTATATGTCGAGGCCCAGATTAGAATCTGGCCCAATTTAAAACTGGGCCAGCCCAGATCAAAATTTTGATTTGGACCGGCCCAGATCAAAATTCTAATCTGGGCCAGACCAGTTTTAAACTGGGCCAGCCTAGATTAAAATTTTGATCTGGGCCGGTCCAGATTAAAATCCTGTGGTGAAGACTTCAGGATTTAAATCTGGTCTGGACTGATTTTAAACCGGGCTGGCCCAGATTAGAATTTTGATCTGGGCTGGTTAAGTTTATTATCCTGTGGTGGACTGATTTTAAACTGGGCTGGCCCAGATCAAAATTTTAATCTGGGCTAGTCAAGATTACAATCCTGTGGTGGACTGATTTTAAACTGGGCCTAACCAGATCAGAATCCTAATCTAATCTTAGGCTAGCTTGACTTTTATCATCTTAAATCAGATTTATCATACAGTAAACATTTTTTTCCAGATACACAATTTTGAAGGGAACAAAACAGATAATGAACAAGATCATTTAAAATATTTTAGTGAGGAAAAAGCTAATGAACAAATGTGATGTGCTTCTTTGGTTTCATCTATTCTTCAAGCATACAAGTTCACATTTGAACTTCACCTAAACCAACTACCATAATTAATCACAGTTTAGAATATGTGTCAGTTCTGAGACATCTACTTGACTTAATATCAAAATTTTCAACTTAATTGAGATAATTTTCTGTTCTGAATATCAAAATTTCATGTGTTATATTAAATATATACATGCATAATTAAATACCAGCTTTACCTATCTATAAGTGGACAAAAGTAATTTATCAGTCTTGATGCTCATCTGGACGATCAGCATGACATTGTGCCCTAACATTGGGCTAGGGAGAGATTTGTGATACCATTTCTGTAATTTTCAATAGCAGAAAATCCACAGCTGAGAAAATGATATGATTGTTGTCATTTGTCAGTCTCAAAAATAGAGGTGAACATGAGTGAAAATTGGATTTAGAATTTTAATTCAGAATCAGAGGGTGACAAACATGGTGGAGTTTTCACTTTTGAGTTAATAACTTAAAAAAAGCTAATCTATTCACTGATAAATAATGTAAATTGAAGATAGTTCAAAGCTGCAATACAAATATTCTCTACCTTCAATGGTTAAAATGCTGAGTTGGTGAATATTGTTCCCACTGTTCTATCTAAATAGATGTTTCAGGGCCTTCTTTCCTTAATATGTAGTACGTTATAAGTTCTAGGTCCAATGTTACAATAAGTGCAAATTTTTTAATAGGTGACTGGGGGGCTGGGGACAGATCACAGACAAAATAACCCCAACTTATTTATGATATATGCTAAATAACTTAACATAACAAATAAATTTTGAATTTACAGGTCTTGGATCACAAGCTTAACATTGAGTAACATATATATTAATCTTTATTGATTAAATTTGTTTTAGTTTGTTGAATTAATGCACATGTATGCAAGCTATATTTGTAGTGTTTAGCTGTAAAATACCAATGTTTAACATGATTATCTTATAATTATATATATAGACATTTCACATAAGAGGTGGAATTACAAAATAAATATGACAGGATCTAAAAAATGATATTTTCATAGAATATGAAATAAATTCATTAAATATTAATTATTATTGACTTACAGTCTTACAATGTTTTACAAATTATTTGAATTGATGAAAGGCCAGCTAGTTAAATATAGTGTAATTGAAGCCAGGCTAGGAGTAGATTAGGATTCTGATCTGGGCTGGTCCAGTTTAAAATCAGTCCACCACAGGATTGTTAACTTGACTGGCCCAGATCAAAATTCTAATCTGGGCTGGCCCAGTTTCAAATCAGTCCAGACCAGATTTAAATCCTGAAGGCTTCACCACAGGATTTTAGTCTGGACCGGCCCAGATCAAAATTTTAATCTGGGCTGGCCCAGTTTTAAACTGGTCTGGCCCAGATTAGAATTTTGATCTGGGCCGGTCCAAATCAAAATTTTGATCTGGGCTGGCCTAGTTTTAAATTGGGCCAGATTCTAATCTGGGCCTCGACATATACACTCAGATAGCTTTGTTGTATGCACAGGACTGGTGGCACCACCTAAAATAATTTTTGCAGTGTGTATGCTCCTGCTTATTTCTCAGGAGTGATTTGACATTTAGTTTTGTTGTATACAAGACTTGTGGTGCCACCTACAATTGTTGTTTGGTTTTATGCATATACTCATAGCTGCTGAATTGCCATAATGGAATCATGGAAACCCAGAAAATGAATTTCTGTCTTTCTGGCCAGTTAAAGGTCTCGGAAAGAGAGGAAAAATGTCTCAAATCAGTTTCAAGTCAGATACTTTGATTGGCCCAAAATAATTAGTCAACTGTCAGTTGTTATTTATTTCTCATGTGCAAGTTACATTTGTACTTGATGACTATAACTATAGTACATGGCTTGTGTTTGTGTTGAACAAGTATTTTTTTTTGGAATTTTCAAACTATTTTTTTTCCTGAAAATTTAGTTCAGAAAATCAGGCAAATTGTTTTGATAAAATGCATTGAACTATGTACCAACTGTTATTGTGATGTTTTATTTTTCGTTCCTTTTCTTCTTAAAGTAAACCCTGCAACTAGCTAGTGATGGCATATACATCAAGTTAGTCAAACATGGCTTTAAAATAAAATAAATTTTAGTTGCATATAACTCAGTTAACAAAATAAGTTATTTATCATATCACAATTAAAGCCTGAAAAAGAATGGCTACCAGGATGAACTGTAGAAATTCAGTCTGATCCAAGAATGTTTTTATGTACAACTACCCTTGAGCAGTTAAATTATGTGAGTTTAAGGTTTGGTTGAGAAAGCAAAATATGGATGGTACAGCACAAATGCTCCAAAATGTTTCCAGTTTCTGTAGTAATAGAATATTTAACTGATTCTCAGTTGATCTTTGATCAGTTTGCTTAGACTGGTGATTGATTTTACAAGTTAATTAGTCCTGACTCTTACCAAAACTGGATATCATGACCAACTAATTTAAATATATAAATTAATGGAGTCACTTTATCATATGCCTTGAGGAGACCAAAAAAAGTGTGTGCTCATGGTGGGGGACTGAACTAAAGTGGGTTGTTCATAAAGAGGGAGTTTAATGTAAATCCATGTTTTAACTATTTTGGTAATCAACCTTGGCATTGAAGAGTTCACATACCACATCATTAAGGGTAAGTAGTTTGTCACCCACCTGGATTTAACAACATACAAATAAAACCAAGACTTGACATGCAGATAAAAGCTGCATAATATTGAAACAAGAATTTTCAGGAGAGCCCAAGATATTCCAGAATGCTTTGACATCTCACGTTTGCCTATAGGCTCTGGTCAATAGTATTTGCGGATGGATTATGGTGTTTTCACAACTACACATTAGCCCAGGCTTGGTGTTAGGTTAATTGGGTTTGCGCTGCCCTGTGCGGAGCCTCAATAATAATTAATGAAAATCCCAACTGGATTACATGCACTCTGCCAGTTAAGAGGTGATAAGGGCAAATTATTGTAACGCAGTGAAGGAGAATGGTATCAACTATTGGCAGTCATTTACATGTAAAGTATACTTGTAAAATACTGGGCATAAATGCAATTTTCATCCTCTTTTTATTAGAAAGGATAAAAATTTAATAAAAACATTGGAATATTGTTAAGAAAATTAAATATCTGGTTAAACAGTTCAAATGAAGTCAAATGAAAAAAATTTCACTGCATGACTTGATGTTTTAATCTTTTTAATGTCCCCGCCACAAAGTGGCCGGGGCATATAGTTTTACCCATGTCCGTCATTCCGTCATTCCCAAATCAAACAGTTGTACGGACTTTTTTTCGCAATGCCTGCAGATATCGGCCTGATTTTTGATGTGTGGGCAGATAATGACCAGTTACAGATCAAGTTCGCGTTTCGTCCCTGTCTGTCCGGTGTCTGTCCGTCCGTCCGTTCCCCGTCTGTTAACTTTTACCTTGTGAGCGGGATATCTCTAAAAGGATTCACCGTTGGAATTTTATTTCATCAGTGAAGATGTATATCGATAAAATCTCGGTCAAAGTTTGAAGATGGGTGACCTTGACCCATTTTTAGCTCAGCTGACTATAAGTCATCTGAGCTATAGTCGTGGTCCATTGTCCGTCGTCCGTCCGTCCGTCCGTCCGTCCGTCCGTCCGTCCGTAGATGTGGCACGTTTTGAAACCGTAAGACCTAGGAATCCAAAATTCAGCATAATATTAGATGTCCCCAAGATCTCCTACCAAGCCGAAAACTGGGTCTTTGCGACTTCATTCCTTTGAGAAATTAAGGAAAAACCTCAATTTTTTATTAAAAACCTATTTTCACACTTTAGGACTGCCTACTATCAAAACCACTCATCTGTTTTTCCTCATATTTCCTATAAATAATCCTCTATATAATTCCTATGTACATGCCAGAAATTAGGTCTGTATTATTTAATTTAAAAAAGTTATGGGCCCAAACATAATGCATTTTTTAAATAATCAGGAAAGAAATTTTATCACTTAACACAAAACTTGTTAAAGCTAAGCACTTTTTTTCCAGTAATATTACTTTTATTAATCAAAATTAAATTGTATACCCAAAATTAGATCAAAATCTTTTAAATTTTTAAAAATATTAGCAAAAATAAAAAATTGGTACCTTAAATTTTGCCCAACTTTGACCATGGCACGTTTTTTTGCTGTAACTGCTGTGGATTTAATTTTCACAGCATGTTTTTGTTAGCATTTCAACTATTAACACCAAAAATTTGAAACCAGTTCATCAAAAACTGTAGATTTTATTCAAGTTTTCAAGCACCATGTCACATATTGCTAGTGTTATGCAGTTTGCTAGAGCTCAGCTCCCGAGCTTCAGCTCAAAGTTCCTTAAATTTGGCATACAGTTAGTTTTCTCCAAAATCCCCTACCATGCCAAGAATTTGGTCACTAGGACTTAATTCCTTCGAGATATCAATGAAAAACTTCATTTTTCCATTAAAAACCAAATGTTACACTTTAAGACTGCCTAATATCAAAACCACTGATCTGACTTTGACCATATATAATATACATATTTTTCTATACATTCACTATGCACATGCCAGAAATGATGTCAGTATTGTGTATTTTTTTTTAAGTTATGGGCCCAAACATAATGCACTTTGTAAAAAATCAAGAAATATATTTACTCCCTTAACAAGGGCATTGCTGAAGCTAGAGATCTTTTTTGTCAGGGATGTAACATTATTTAATCAAGATTCAATTGAATACCCAAAATTAGTTCTGAATTTTTCAAATTTTATAAGTTATTAGTATAAATATAAAATTAGTACCTTAAATTTTGCCCAACTGTGACCATGGCACGTTTGTTTCCCGTGAGCACTGTTGATATAATTTTCATATCATGCACACATAAGGATTTCAGCTTTTTAGTTTAGAAAGCTGAAAGAAATTTGCCAAATATTGTAGCTTTTATTAATGTTTTTTATGAGACCCTGTCAGACTTTTGCTCTCTCCAGCCCCTCTTGAGTCACCTGTATGTTGACCTTGTTGACCTTTCATCAAATTATGCACGCTTGAGGGGAGAATCCAGGCAGCTGATGGCCAGCCACAGTTGATCCAGGTGTTCAACCCAACTCATCTAGTAGTTTTAACCAACATCATAACAATAAACAATAAATTAATAAATTTTCATTGGTTTTTAATAACAAATTAAAGAAAAATAGAAAAGGAATTTGTTAGTTTATAATAACAGGAAATTAACTTGCAGTTACTGATGATATAAGAATCTTGTATCGATGGGTAGAATGTCACATATTCCAAATAACACCATGCAGTCACCTATGGAATTTTTCAGTTCATTTTTAATGATAAAGAAGTAAATCATATTATTCATTACTAATCATTAAGGATTATATGAAGGAAATTAATGATAGACAAAGATGCAGTTGATAATATTAATCTAGATTCCTACTGTGTCTAGTGTGTACATTGATGTAAAATTAGTCCAAAATGAATTTTTTACAGTTATTTTTTAATATAAATAAAAGCCATAAAACCAGGTACTTATGATCATTATTTAAATGTGTGAATTTTGTATATTCTGGATTCTCAACATCATTGTTTGGTGAAAACTGTATAAATACCAGACAGGGTGCGAATACTTTGTAATTGTATTTAAAAACGAATATGATTATGTACTCCATTATAAAATTTCTTGCATAAAGAATGGGAATTCAGGTAAAAATGAAAGTATATGAATACTCGTGCAAATACTTTCAAAATGTATTCATGAATGCATTCATGAATATATTCTTTAATATTATTTTAATAATCATATCAATTATATTTCATTTTAAAAAATCATATGATTCTCTTATTATTTTTAATAAAAATTATATTTGGGACAATATTTGTAATATTTTTAATAAATAGTTAAACTCTTATATTATATGTTCTGCTTATAAGTAATATGGCCAAGTCAAAATCTGTGTGACAGTAGTACTCCATTTGTTAATAAAATAAATGAAATCAATCCTCTTCCCTGTCTCCAAAGGTACTATCAAAATCATACATAAGCTAAACAACAACAACTCATAATACAGCTTATATTTATTACCACACAAAACCAGCATGTGCCTCATTTCTAAATAATATTTTTTTATCATATATAACAGCTGAGCGTCGTGACCCATAGGTCCCTTGTTCTACATTTTAGAGCTGATTATAGAAAAATACTCAGAAGTTTATATCTCAGGAACCATTGTGTGGATTTTCACAAAACTTACTATGATCATAGGGACTGATGGTCTGTATGTGCTGCACAATTTTGGTGGCGCCACCTGAAATTTCTGATTTTTTAATGAAATTTTATCAGATTTTTTCAATTTTGGCCTTTTGTGCAGGATATCTCCAAAGGTATTCAACACAGGAACTTCATTTCTTCAGTGCTATTGCATTATATTTACAAAATCTTGGGCAAGTTCAAAGATGGGTGATCTTGACCTACTTTTCAAGGTCACAGAGCTTAGTATAGAAAAAAACTTAGGAGCTTATTTCTCAGGAAGCATTTGGTGGATTGTTATGAAACATGGTATATACCTCTCCAATTTAAATTTATAAATGATTATCAACTTTTGCTAATATTCTAGTTTCGCAATGCAATGCTTACAGATACTGGCCTAATGTTTGGTCTGTGGGCGCATAATGACCACTTACAGATCGAGTTTGCATTTCGTCCCAGTTAACCTATTTTTCACCATATGACAGATCCTGAACATACAAAATTTCATGAAAGACAGAAATTTTCATGAAAAATGCACATATATGGACTTTTTTTCACAATGCCTGCAGATACTGGCCTGATTTTTGGTGTGTTGCTTGATAATGACCCTTTACAGATCAAGTTTGCATTTTGCACTTGTTGACCTACTTTTGACCATACAACACCTCCTGAACTTAAAAATTTTTTCAAAATTTAACAAATGGTTCTAATTTGCCCAAGGCGGGGGCATTCGTGTCGTTCCGACACATCTAGTTTCAAAGTTAATTTCATATTTACTTGTCACATATTTTGCAAAATTATTTGAAAATGACATTGTTAATTCCACCCATATTTAAATTGATAAAGGTATCCAGGAAATGTTTAAGGCCTTTCTAGGGGCCTTAATTCTGGCCTTTCCTTTCTGAATTTTTCTGTGTATTTTAAAATTTTTTTACAGGAAATCACTTAAAAGTCCCCCTCAGCGTAATGAAAAGTACAAATATTATTCCCCACATGAGCAAAAAAGGCCCCATGTCTAAAACCTGGAAGATTTTCTGGATTAATTTGAAAACCTCTTGTCACTCAAAGAGTCACCATTGCTCCCATGTGTATACAGCATCAATACATTAAGTCGAGTAACCAAAATTTTGTGTCCATTTTGTTTTGTCCTTTTATATATTGGGATGGAAGATAACCATTATATGAACATGTCAATTTTAATATTTAATTAAGTAATGCCCATAAACACGATAGCTGAACTGGTATATTGGGAAGCACAATTGAAAAATTAATAACACATATCTTGGATGTCTGCCATATTTGGTCTGACTGTAATCAACATATTGTTATTTAAAATGCCATATTGTCATCCCATGTCCCTTCTTACATATTCATATCTTTTATTTATTGATATAGCTGCATGTTGATCATGCCTCAGGAAATCATACTTGTTGATTATGGTCACCTGACTTTTTGTCATTTTGATTGGCTTCTTTGAAGAGGCCATATAAACTATGACAGAAAGTAAAATAAGTTTGTATTAATCATTGTGTGTGTATATATATCCAGATTAAAAATACATAAATAGCTGAAATGTATGCTATTTTCACAAAGTTTCTTTTATAACACAAGATAAATATTCCTAAATGTTAAAAAATAATTAAAATTTGCCACTTTTTCAGAATGAGATCATATTTATTTATATGATTTTAACAATTAATACACAAAGTCCAAATAGGCTGTTTACTTAATTATATAATCAGTCATTTTCATATTGAAAACAGTATTATACCATGTTACATTTTTCATGAAAACAGGAGATTAGTCTGCCAGTAATTTCCTGTCCTCCTTTGAACAAGCCGAGCTGTCATAAAAGGGGGACCATCGAAACGTAATAAAAGGTGCCAGGTTCCACGTAAACACACTTCCAGAGTAATTAGTTTCCAACAGCTTATAACAGATAACAGGACTGATTGTTTGTTTTAACAAAACTGGTTTCTAGAGAAGCATTGCTGATCCTATTAAATGTTTTTAACCCAACGTCCTTCATTTATTCATTTGCCCATTTGTATAAAATTTTGTTTCTGTCAGGACTTTTAAGGAACCAAGCTGGCTTGTCTTAATAATTAATTGGGCTCGTCAAATTAAGATTCCCTTGCAAGCTTGAAATTAGAAACCCCCACACAGGTCTCTAAGTTATATCATTATAACATAACTACTCGTGGACTTTTTTCCCTTAGATTACATGCATCGGTAAATATATAGAATTCTCCATATTATAATCACACGAGTTGAATCTTCTCAGCTTGGTTAATTTAAGTGGAAATGCCTCATATAGCTTCAAAGTGATATATGTTTTCTAGATGAGTTATCCAATAAAACCTATATCGTAATTCATTTCAGTTCATTTAACACCATATTGTACATATTTTTCAACTGGATATTACACAATGAACTAGAAGTCTGCATTCCCAGGAATACAAGCCTCTTCAATTATTTGGCCCATATTCCCAGGTTCATTTGTGCTTAAGTGAATGAACATTTGTGAATATTACTTGATGACATTCCTGAATCGGATCATGTGCCAGATCCACACCAAAATCAATTGGATTTCATGCATGATTGCGTGAGTGTCGTTGTGAACATGCAAACACACAAACATATGTACAGACAGGGTTGAATACATAACATCCTGGTGAGGCAATTATAGGTTTCGTAGAACACAGGACACATGATTAATATACCCTTATGTGCAAGTTTCACATTAACATAGCAGGGATAATTCAGCCTAGCACCATGACCCATGAATCACATGATTTATTCTTAAATAGACAAATTCTGTAAAAAGTTATTGCACCTTAATATACTGTACAGTATAGTCTAGAACCACCATAAAATCTAAACTCCATTAAAAATTAAAAGTGAATGCAATCATTCAAAAGAAATCTACAAAATACTATGAAACATCTCTTTAATTCTTATGTACATAGATGTGTGTATCAGAGCAATGATGCATTGAATTAATTTCTCAGGTCAGTTAAAATATTTGGCATCTGTTTTTACACTAGCAAAAGCTATTCTGTTTCACTGAAAGACGTTGTGCTTAATATGAGCTGCAAATGCTCTAACAGGTATCAATGGTATATTAAGCAATATATCATCTGTTTTTTAGAAATCTGTAATAAAACAGGTAAAAAACTGAGTATTCTCATTTTATTTTAGCACTGCTTTCACTCATGCATCCATATGAAAATTGGTCTATTTTTCTTTCTTTCATTATATGAAGAGCGTAAGGTTAACCTTTCATCTGATTAATAGTCATCGCGCCATATATTTTTGTGATGTTCATTTTTACTGTGGTTTGGATATTGTTTTGTTTAATAGGGACTGGTAAAGCTGGTAAAATTGGTTATATTCATGACTCCATAATAACCTTTGTGCCCTAACAGCAGTGCTTCTAATTAAAAGGTATTACATTTCTCAGCCCTACTAATTTATGAGAGGCCTAAGTGGGCAGTCAGACACGGATATTGGGCAGCACTGGCGTTGAGTATGATAAAGCATTTGAGGTGCTCCGGACAGTCTTCTGCAGTGGCAAACGTGCAAACACAAACCTGCTGCAGTGTTTACTTACCCATCGAATGATAGAGAGAATACAATATCGGGCTGAAAAGGACAGTGGGTTATGCTATTTTTACGAAAAAGATCGATTATAAGGCCATGGCAGCCTTAGGTACAGATCTCACGGCCTGCCGTCTTATGTTATGTAACTGAACCCAGAGCTGCGGCACTGAGCAATGGCCGCTCATTTTTGGTTGCCATGGTGATATATTGATCTAGTGGGGAGATCGTCAGGTTTCCGCTGGATGTGGTTTGACAGCAGTTTATACCATGTTGGCATGCGGGACATGTGCCAGTGAGACCAGGCTTTAGGCGAGCAGACCAAAGGTTGCGATTTAAGGAGAGTTGTATTAGACACAACCTTATGCTTCGGCTGCAAGAATATTGGACACTCAATCTTTTACTGTCCCAGACGTTGGCGATTTATATCCAGTCGTTCGTCCAGAGGTCATAGGACTTGTGCCGAATCTTGTATTTCCAATCCATTCTTTGCTCTTTTATATTCATGGATTTTGTAAATTTCGGGAAAAACAAAAGTAAAGGCAAATAAAGAAATCCTTTGAATTCATTTTTTCCCTAAAAATATGTATCTAGCTTTTTCAAGAAATAGGTTTGGGTAAATATATACTTTTGATATTGGTGGAAGTAAAATTAAATATATATGTCAGGCTCCATTTTGACCCAGAGGGTAATAACATTTGAAATAGTCCATATTATCAATATTTGATTATTGATTTTAAATATTTGATATTTGATCAATGAATAAATTATTAAGAGTTTGAAAAAATATTAACATTGAGTTGTGATGGAAATATATGTATCAATGAGTTACTTAAAAATAGGTTAATGATTTACTGAAATTATTTTACATATCATATAGTTACCCATGAAGAGTAATTAAGTTATAATGCCTGCACTGTAGAGTTTGTATATTGCAGTTATGAGCTGCAGTTTATTAGTTACTCTCCTCATAATATATACCATTATCACAGACTGTTATGTTAGGAAATGTGATTGTAATAATCTACCAAAAAAGTTTAACAGGCGTTTATATGCACTGAACACAAGATTTAATGACACATCACAGTGCCACTTTCACACAACATTATTAAGTGAGATTATAAAATCAACATAGACCTGGCAGTTAACATATAAATGAGGTGAAAATAATGCCGTTGAAATTTTCAGATGATCATTAAGTGTTAGTCTGAGCTGGTTATCAACAATTAAATCAGTTAATGCTGTGTTTAGCTTCATGTTTGCCAGGTTAATTGTTTTGTGATCAACCCATTTCAGCGTTTTCATGAGGTTTCAATTTTTGCCGTTTTACCTTACATCAAATTCACTGAGTAAATCAGTTATTGTCTCTCTCTCGCTCTCTCTCTCTCTCTCTACATATATATATATATATATGTCAAGGCCAAGATGGCGATCTGGACGGATCTTAGATCTGTCCAGCCCAAATTGCGATCGCAGTTCAGGCCGGCCCAAACTGCGATCGCAATCCAGGCTGGTCAGATCTTAGATCCGTCCAGCCTAGACTGCGATCGCAGTTTAGTCCGGCCCAGACTGCGATCCTGTCTTTCTTGCTTCAGGATTGCAATCTGGTCTGGACAGATCTAAGATCAGTCCAGCCAAGATTGCGATCCTAAACTTGACCAGCCCATATTGCAATCCATGCTTTTACGATCACAGGAGTGAAACATTGGTTGTTTTACCAACTCATTTGGTATTGCATTGTGCCATTTTCCCATAATAAATACAATTATAATACAGAAAGGCAATTTTCACTCATTCATATCACAGGAGTGAAACATGGGATGTATCACCAACTCATTTAGTATTGCATGGTTGTTGAAAAAAGAACCCATGGGTTTTATATGCTCACAAAATATGATTTGAAAGAGGAGGTAGGCAAGTGCAGGTTTTGTGTGGTAATATAAGCTGCATTATGAGCTGATGGTGTTTAACTCAAGTTATGTAAGATTATGATAATATCCTTGGAGACAGGGAAGAGGATTGATATAATTTATATTATATACAGTTGGAATGGTGTGCTGTTTTCACATAGGTTTTGACTTGGCCATATAACTTTATCTACATTGCAGCAGAATTATTTGAAAAAAAAACCCTGTCCATTATCAGTCATGGTAATTCTGATTTTTACAAATGAGAACTTTTATTTAATAATTACTGGTTATTCCTACCTAAGAATAAAACTTAAATAATATAACTATTTATTATAAATTAATAACAAATATTGAGTCAAATATAATTTAAATTAAAAATAATAACAGCATCATATGAAAAGATCTTTTAATAATATAATTGAAATAAATGATTATTAAAATAATATTATAGAATATATTCATGAATACATTCATGATTACATTTTGAAAGTATTTGCATTTTTATATTCAAATACTTTCATTTATACCTGTATTTCTATTTTTATGCATGAAATTATGGAGTACATATATTCATATTCGCATTCAAATATATTTGCAAAGTATTCTTATCATGTCTGGTATTTATTCAGTTTCAGCAAAACAAAGTTCTTGAGAATCCAGAATTTACAAATTTCACAAATTGATCATAAGTATGATCATAATGATCATAAGTACCTGGTTTTATGGCTTTAATTTATATTTAAACATAAAACTATTATATTCACTTTGGACTACTTTTACATCAATCTAAGCACTAGACATAGCAAAAGTCCTATGACAATTATCAACATTACAGAAATCATAACGAGAACTTGTCTAAGATCTGATTTTTTATCATATTTAAATATTATTATTTAAAAAAATGTAAAAAAAATTTAAAAGAAATCTCAGCTATGAAACCATTATAAGAATAAAAAATAACTCAAGCATAAGAATACCCTATAAATTGTACAAGGAGAAAACTAGAGATGGGCAAGTTTAATTTTATTAACATAAATTGAGGAACCAGCGATACAGATTTTGAATATTTACATAGTCTTGTGACAGCTGGTACAGCCACGAGTCTTAATATTATTAGTGAAGCATATTGACATATTTAATCAGTACTTGTCTGAGTAAAATTTTGACATATTTTACTTTTTTAAAATTTTAAAATAACTATAAATTAACAAGCTGAAACACTTGGATTGCATGGATCGCAATATGGGCTGGTCAAGTTTAGGATCGCAATCTTGACTGGACAGATCTTAGATCTGTCCAGTCCAGATTGCAATCCTGAAGCAAGAAAGACAGGATCGCAATCTGGGCCGGACTAAACTGCGATCGCAATATAGGCTGGACATATCTAAGATCTGGCCAGCCTGGATTGCGATCGCAGTTTGGGCCGGCCTGAACTGCGATCGCAATTTGGGCTGGACAGATCTAAGATCCGTCCAGATCGCAATCTGCGCCTTGACATATACATGAACATAATCTGAAGAATTTTTGAAGACAGAATGGGATATCAAACTAGTGAAAATTCTTCTTCATTAGGCCAAAATAAAAAAAGGGTATGGTTCTCAAGCACTGGTTCTCAATGCGGGCGGGCGCTTTTTTTATTTTAAATTTTTTGGTATGTTTCGATAAAAATGTCAAATGATAAGGGAAAGGCATGAAAATAACAGTTTTATTTTGCTAAATAAGTAAAAGCACTACAAAACAAAGGAAATTGTATGGTTTTATCTTCTTGAAAGAAATGTCGGAGCGGCAGCAGCTCAAAATTGGAAAGTTTTTATTGAAAATCAAAATAAAAATTTTTGATGCGGGGGTTTAAAATTGATGCTGGCGGTGCCTGAGAACCATACCTTTAATTTTTTTTGGCCTTATAGGCTGATGCTTTAAAAGATTTGATATTTTATTTTACAGAACCAGGGTTTTGATCTTCAGGTAACAAAATATATGGCATTATATTTTATTATAATTCTTTATCTTCTGAAATATTATCATGGTAGCATGGGTTATGTACAATGGGATGCCAGTTAGGCTCTAGAAAAAAATAAATGTATAACTCCTCTTATTTATGAAAATTTTATTTTCAGGTTAAACATGGTGCCAAACAGAAACATAAGAAAACAACTTTATTTGTGTTAAGAAAGTGGCCCTATTGAAAACAAAAATTAAAAAAAATGAAATACTTTTATTAATTTAATTCATTCATTACTTTTTGGGGCAAACTTACTGACATACAAACACAGATGAAAACATATCCTCCTATAAGTTAAAAATGAGTCGGGCTCCAGCAGAGGTATAACAGGTCATGAATACCAGATAAAGGATTAGGAAATAAACAAAACGTGAACCCCGAGGGCGGGCTGTTGGACTAGCATCTATCAAATACACCCCATGCTAGAGCAGGCAAACTGAATCAATAAGACCCGGGACTTGTGCACTCTTTTCAGAATTATTTCGGGTTCCCAAAACCCATTTGTCTTTAGGCAGAGGTGGAACAGTGCCAGGAACGTGAGGGGAAGCAAAAGTCAGGCAAACGCTGACTGCCCAAGGCTGCATGCTGCCTGTACCAGATTTATTTGTCTCCTACCTCTGGCTGGTGTATTTGTTCTAGGGTCACAAAGGGTGAAGATATATTGAAATATTTATGCATGTTTGTATGAACATGTAGAGTGGAATTTCTCATTAACAAATCATTTACCAGAGATTTTCCCCGGGGGAGGGGGGCGGGGGGGTTGTTTCACTGTGGGTGGTCATACAAAAACTTATCGTATTGACATTTATAAATAACAGCATATATAAATATTATACATTCATATTTTGACATATCCTTGCAACAATCTTTGGGACCAGTTTTCCTTAAGCCAAATTTAAACGAGGCCATGTTTCCAGTGATGGATATAGCCCCCTCACCAAATAAAGTCAACTTTTTAGAATTTATGGGAAAATGCTGAAAATGACCCCCCCCCCCCCTTAGGACACATTTGGCATTGATCCAGACATTTGAAGACCAAAAAAAAGAGCATTTCTAAAACATGGCAACAAAGGAGTTACCTGACTATGTTTGAGTCACATAATATATATTCAAAGTGGGTATATATTTGCATTATACTTTATTATAAATCATGAAGAATTGACACATATAGTCACTTTTTTATGCAAAATATTTCCTTTTACAATATATGTAATTATGATCTGTAGAAATTAAAAAAAAACATCAGGAAAATAAATTGGGTATTTGCTACAATTGACTATCCTTTTTTAGGTAAATAGGCTGAAATTAATCTTGAAAAAGTTTGTTTGACATCTTTTGTGGAATACACGGGAAACATTTTCTCCTTGTATCCAGCTTTCAGGCAATATTTGTAAGTGACAGTCTTTTTTTTGTGACAAATAGTGCCACATAAAATCAAAACGTTGTCCGTCTGGCCTTAGCCCCACAAGTCTCATTCGTTACCATGGTGACTATCAGTTGGAGCAGTCACAACAAGGTACTCCCCCCCCCCCCCCCCCCCCCCACCTCCCTGAAATCTTTGTAGAAGTCTGCAGGACTTTAAAAAAAAATAAAAAATTTCTGTTGTTCAGCTTCATGTTGGTTAATAAAGGGAGACCTCCTTTAGTATTTCTTTTGGCCCTATTTCCCTGGGTCTCGTTTATAGTGTAATGTCCACATATATGACTGGGGGTTTATATGCAAGCTAAGCAATTAGTCTGTGGTTATTGCATACAAGGAAGTGTACAGTCTTTGATAACGCAAAAGATGTGTCCTTCATCTTGGCGGAACTCTGAGAATTTCTTCCACAATATTTCATGATGGTATTTCATAAAAAATCTTCATAGCTACATTTAAATCATTTATTGCCAGTTTATTTCTTTCCTTTGTGGTCTTCTTTATCATTCATCGCCATAACAACTTTCTGCATCCTTTCAAATAGGGGATGCAGTCAGGAGGACAGCCAAATTTATCTGAAGAGTGTTTTTGTAGGGCAGTAGAGCCATATCCAATTAATACTCGTTATAAATATCACACTGGACAAGTGAGAATTTATCTCCCTCCGGCAATGGTTTGTTTGGAGCTCATTGGTCATTCATTGTATTCAAAAGTAATACAAAGCAGTGATGTAGTTAGTAGTTACTAGATTCCACAAGCTCTTTGAGTTTGAATGCAGTCAGTGAGTCAAGGGGTCCATGTCAGAGTCCTTGAGGTTTGAGTCCAAGTCACTTAGAAACTGAGGCCATGCATGACTGAGTCCAGTACAAATCTCCTTTTAAAAGGGATTTGTAAATTAAATTTAAGATTATCATGTTCAATTAATTTACACATGCTTTTACTTGAATGTTATTTAAGTTACCTTTAGCCCTTGATTCCAAAGTAAAACTTGGTAAATATAGTCTTTTTTGCCTAATATTTGGTTGGTACTTTGCGCATGTATACAAATCTTCATAGTAGGTGACAGCTTTCCCCTGCTGGATATGAGATGGACTCAGTCAGATTTCTTCAGTCAGTGAACAAGTTTGAGTCCAGGGCCTCCAAGTCCGAGTCCAAGACCTCTTGAGTCAAAGTGGACTCTAATCCAAGTCTAGACTTAATTTGTCATACATCAGCGATATCAGGCATAAGGCAGACTGTTTCTCACATCAGAGATCAGTTATTAAGACTGTCTTATTTGCAAGGTATTATCGTGAAACAGACTAAGCACAGAGGTATATGTTATATTATTTATTAAAGTTAGTCAGAAGACATGTGACTGCATTAAGTGTTAATTCAGTCACATTGGGACTGTCATAATTTGGACACCTTTGTTTGAGTTTTTGGTCAGCAGGGACATCCCTGTTTTTCAGTGATAATTATTGCATATCACTGGCCAATCCCATGTGGATTAACTGTCTAATAATTAAGAGATGACCTGGAGAAAGTCGTCATGTCACCAACATCTTTTGACTCATGAGTTAGTTGATGCTTCATCAACCCCCCAGTTGCTTAATCCTGTTAATTGCTCTTTAGTACATACCAGTCAAACAGTAATCTCTCTTTAATAGTCAGTAAAATTAGGAAAATGATTATGTATATATAAACTTCATCTGATGTTAATATAAGCACTCGTTACTATATTTGAAAAAAATTACTGTCAATCACACAGTTGGGATGTAACTAATTTCCAAGCCATTCTTAAAACAGTACAGATAGGAAAAGGTAATTAAGATAACCCTGTACTTGTGTATATAACTGTGTATATCATTGTACCACTTTGTGGAATGCAAAAAGGAGGTCACTCATGGACTTTGCCCAAATGCTGAGAGTTACACCGACTGATAAGGCACTTGTTTACAGTCAGTATATGTAACAGTAATAACATCAAGTGATAAGTGACCTAAATTAGTACACAAATACAGAAGCCACCTGTAGTATATCATAACTTCCTGAAATACATCTTTGAAGCCAGAGATATTTGTTTTTACAGATAAAAATCAAGACCTATAAATATGTAATATACAGTGAAACTTGTGTTATGGGACCACCCTTGGGACCGGCTAAAAAATTGTCTCAGTACACATATGTCCTTATTAGACTGGTCAGTTATAACCAATGTGAATGCTTTCAGTTCACCCAAGGGTGGTCTTAATATGCAGGTGGTCTTATAAAGTGTGATTACCTCTGACCTCATTAAATATGCATGGATTTAGCTGGAAATCAAACATTTTCTGATGAGTTTTATCAAAATCCTTCTTATTATTCATAAGTTATAGTGGCGACACCACAGAGTAGCCTAATGACCCATGACCTTATTAAAAATGTGTGGATATTGCCCATAATCAAACTCAGACGAGATAATCTGTTGGTTAGTAGTTATGGTCAATTTTGTGAAAATCCATTAAAGCCCCAGTAAGTTATCACGGTGACACTAAAAGTTAATGGATGGACTCTAAGACGGACAGTGGGTGTACCATAATACTCCCGTCATATGATAGGTATTTAAAAAAACAATATATATCAAGTTCTAGCTCTGAATCAGGAGCGAAATGTAATAAAACATTAAAGAAACAGTTTTTTAAACTGATTTATAAAAATACACATGATAGTCTTAAATTTCTATTTCAAATTTCTTATAATGGTGGCCTGAACTCAGATTTGCAATTTGACTCACAAGGCTCGACATGAACAGTTACCCGCTTGCCCAAGGAAAGTGAAAGTTCCAGATAATAGTGGCAGTTCAACTAAGTCACCTCCTACTTATCCCACTGGGCAAGTGGGTGTCCATCATAAACCTTTATCCAAAGGCCCGAAAAAAGATGTTTGTGTTCTTAAATACAATCAATGATTTTTGTAGGGCTAGTAAAAATTCATGTGGGGCTAGTGAAAGCTAGATGTTACTTGCCCCACTGGGAAAGTACTTTCAAAAGTTATTGTTGATCCCTGACTTGGATGGTTTGGACTCTACTACATCTTTGCCATTCTTATTACCTGTCTCTGCGTATTATTGCACAGTTTATATGTGCAGTGCATCCTGTGTTTGCATATCCTTTGTAAGTTTACTTTACAATGGATATATATATAAATAGACTTTTGTTAATATATCCTTCTATAAACAGTGCACTGCCTATTGAACTGGTTTAGGATCTCAACAAGCACGAACTACAATAATACTTCGGATCTTTTCACCAGGTGACTAGGGTTATAGTAGGAAGCTATGCATTGTTCCTTTTGTCACAGATCGGGGATCAAATATGAACCACTGGTGAATACCGTATTTTATTGTGTTATAAATACCATTCACTTCCCTTTGTCCACACAGCTTGGTGCTCAAGATTTTGTGATATTACTGTACATATATATATATATATATATTCAGAGAGAGAGGAACCCCACCTAATGGAACCACCCCATAATTGCGACCACCCCACAATTACAACTACTTTTCTTGGTCCCTAATGATCCAGGTAACTTAGAATTTCACTAATACGATCACCCCCAAATTGTTACCACATTTCTTTGTCAGAAATATATATGTAACTTAGAAATCCACAAATATGGCCACCACATATTACGACCACTCTGGTCAGTCTCCAAGGTGGTCACAATTGTGGGGTTCCACAGTATTTGCACATTAATACTGTCAGCTTAGGTATAAATTTGTCTAAGGGTCAAATGTCACAAAACCAACCTCACATGTTTTGAAATAATTAGTCCTAAACCAAGAATGTTGTTTCTGATGGTCCCTTTAACTCTGAAACTGTATATCATTTACAAAAGATCAAATTTGTGATGCCACAGTTAACGTATATATTTTTCCTTTTTTTAATGAATTTAACATAATTTGGAAATCGCCTGAAACTCTAGTGCTTGTATATTTATGGAATATTTACAGAATTATAGAAAATTTGAATGACATTACACAAAACAACATACCAAGAAACATGTGGCCTTTGAGCTTGGAATATATACAGAAATCATGCAGAATTATAGAAAATGGGAACGACATTTCACCAAAAAAGATACCAATAAACATACATGTGGTCTTAGTGATATTGAAGGAAAATAGATGCCGGTAAACTCCCAGTAACTAACTGCGGTTGGTGAAGAGGTTTTGCAGAATCCCTTAATGTATAACACGGAGGGCAAGACAGCAAAAATATAGAAACTTGTTAAAATACAGTGCACAGCTGTCCAAGAAAAACTATCAGGTGCTTCCAAACTGTGATATGATAACAAGTTTTATCTGCAAATAACACAGAAAAGACCAGACTTATTGGTAAAAAAATCCACGAAGGTCAACAGGGATGCCATAATCATGTTGATCTTGTGATGCGATATGCAATTACAGCTGCATCCCACAATGCACTTGCTTTCCAGTTCGGCTGTAGCTCGCTAAATCAATATGAAAACCAGGTTCTTTTGTTGGTAGCATCATAATTTTTTTGCATGGAATGTATATTTGCCCCCCAGAAGTCTCACTTGGATGCTTAATGTAATGCGTACAGGATTTTACGATTATATTGATTCTGTCTTCAGTGATAGCTATAAATAGTGGGGTTTAGTACTGAGATATGCTGATTTGTTGAAAGAATGGTGTTAACCATTTAAAAAAAAATATAATAAGGAGGAACACGGGTCATATTCAGGGAATTAATGTAGCATTGTTCTCAATTTTAAGCAACCAGTAACAACATTCAAACCACTTCTCAGTAGGCTAATATCAAACTTTATGACATATCAAAACTGTGTGTTTGTTTTACCTTTACAGTATTTCTTTCTAATGTTTAAAAGTGAACATTTTATCTAATCAAAATTGAAAAATTGGCAGTGGTTATGTGTTCACCCATGTCTCCTTGACGTGTCTTTCTGTGTACACACAGTATCTTAAAGGGTATAGGCCACAGGCAGGGTGAAAAATGGGTGATTATGTTTTGTGGTAACCTTTTGTGGGCAGACCTGGATGCCGAAGAAATAATGGCCTTTGCATGTGTATTTACACTTTCAGTGCTTTCTGTATATCAAGTTGATTTTAATTATTTAAAGCCATGAGTATATTACACATTATTTCACACTGGAAGACATTTTCTTTCCAGAAACAACAGATGGTGCTGCGATGCTGCTTATGATGCCCTGGTAAATCAGCCACTCAATTCACTGTCATAGTTTTATGGTAGACAGTGCTCCTTCATGAAGTAATGTCTTGAAGTAATGACCACCCCCCTTAGGCCACACTCTGCATTTAAAAAAAGGTAATTTCAAGCCATGGCCATAGAGTACTTGTGTGATAAAGGTTGGGTGGCACCACCATCAGTTATTTAATAAATTATATATTAAATATAAAAACTTATTATATTATGATCTATGTGAAAGTTGCATTAATTTTGTGTCTTATACAATAGATTTTCTTTCAAATCCTTGCCATAGTAAATCAGCTTTATAGCAATGGTCAGTCTGAGATTGCAACAAAGGCCATCATGAGGATCTAATATGAATGTTAAAGGGCAGATATTTAAAGATTTATTAGAGACAGAGGTCAAAGGTTAAAATGACAAGAGTAGAGGTTACAAATGATCACACAAATCACACAAACGATCGTGCGTACAAGCTGGTCCTGGAGGGAAGGATCGGGAAACTCAAAGAGAGGACTGTGTACTGGAGAACCTGATCTTGTGACTGATTGTCAGAGCGTAGTAACTCCCCAGTCTGTGTTCAGTTCTGTATCAGTCAGTCATAGTTCCATCAGGGACTGCAGAAGAAGATAAACTTCAGAAATCAATGGGGGCTCGTCTGAGTTAAGTCGCTATCTTTGTGTCCAGTGGGATCAAGTTTAGTGATTGTAAAGTTGCCAGTTTCTCAGTTGCAGACACTTTGACAAAATCTCTTCAGGTATCATCCATAAATTTCAAATATATACTGTTTTAAACAGTAAACTAGAAATATGCATTCCGCAATGTGGGTGGTCCCTTTTGTGTGACGCTCCCAAAATCGTGTTTGCATTCACTATCATAATTTTGTCAATAAAGCATAATATAAAGTCTGTATGTGATAGTCAGGTCAATTAATAATCAAGCTATTTGAAAAGTCGCATTGAATAACTAAGTCTTGTGAGGATTCACTCATTAATCAAATCTTGGAACAAGGGGAGATGGGGTATTCAGTATCTTTCCATTTTGTATAAAAATCTTAAATAAAACCAGTATGCTAATTACGTTTGAACATGTACATACATTCATATTCATGCAGGCATAGAACCTTGTAACCACAACTGTAGCTTCACACTGACAGTTTGCGGTTTGTGTGAATGTAGCGTTTCCATGGACAAGTGCCATTCTCTTTCTCCGAGGATGCTTGGAAAACCTGAGGAGTATGTGAGGAGATCGTTCCCAGAACTGTCGGAAATCATTAATAAACACAGACATATGTCTTACAGTGTCTCACACTGCGGTGCCAGTGAACCAATGCGTGGATTTATAGGAAGTGTGTGGTTATGGCAGGTGCTGTGGGTTTTCTACCATTGATGTGGTCCTGGATATGTAGACTGGTTCTATGCTTAATTAAGTTATACAAAACCTTGGCTTACCTGCTGATTACATCATTATGAAATACAGAAACCTTCTGACTCCATTGAGACCACCCCATTCAGGACATATATATATATGTGTCGGTTTTTAGGATATTCCTTAGATCCATATATGTATTTATCTCTCCTTCACTATATATATTAGCCGTGACAACCTGACTCAGTATAGGCAATGATAATTAGGCTAGTAAGCCTGTACTTGAGTCGTAATACATGCAGTATCACGGAAAGCATCGCAGTTGTCTTCCATTCATACTGTTGTAAACAGCCCATTATCTTGACATTATGCTACGAACGATGCAGTCTCAAGAAAATACATGTGAACTCACAACTGAAACTGAAACCTGTCTCAATGGTAACGAGTCATTTCCAGTATCACATACAAGTTGGCTGTGACCAGTAACCTGTATGAGCCATTCTTGTTTTCATGTGGTCAGAAATTCAATAAACATGCGGAGGGATTTACAAATATGCTGAGTTAGAACGGAACTTTTCTTGTTCATGTTTGGTGTTGTTAGGAAGTGAACTAAAAATGCAAACGATTAGTCTGGCTTATGTCAATTGACAGTGTATCTGTAGGCCATAAGGCATCAGAAATGACGAAAATATTTGCATCCTCAAGTGGCCTTATAATGCATTCCTCAGACCTAGATGTTAAGGCACTCTGGCAGGCCAGAAATCTGGCTGTGATGTCAGAGGGCTGATATAGTGCTATATATATATATATATAGTGGATTAGTATATATATATAGTGGACTAATCCATTAACAGCCCTATGATATAGAAGGCTGCCCCGATAGGGGGGGGGGGGGAGGGGGAGGGGGATAGAGTCACTTTTTTAGACTAGTTGGTTAAAGGTGCCTGGATACACCAGTGTGTTTTTTAAGGCAATTTTCTAATTGAGTAGCCAGACAATTTAAGTCAGATCTCTCTATTTCTCACTTAAATCACTACCTGAAAAAGTATTTTAAAAAAACATGCTTTTACCTGATGAAATATCAGGATATTGAACTTTTATAATGTAAACTTTACTGAGAAAAAAAAATATAAAAAATAGATCATTAACGTATCAACATGATATGAACCATACACGATAAAGGAACCAGTCTAGTAATCAGATACAGCACAAACTGGTAATGGAGTCCCATTTGAGTTCAGGAAAGATCAGGAAATTCAGACTTTTACATCAAACGTGAGCTAGAATGAGATGTAGCATAAGATTTGTGTAATGTTGGTATTCCCTGACCTCCATTTTGGACTGTGATCAGTTGATACTGATTCCAGTAGGATTTGTCTCTCATGAGAAAGGCTGACTGTAGAAATCAATGCGCTCAGCATTTGTCTCAATTTGTCTCAGTCTAAGAACTTGGAAATTTGTATCCATATTTCTCTTTGACAGTCTATGCACAATTGCTTGTGTCAGCCTTCAGATCAGTCTCATATTTCTTTGTTATTTTATTTAATATAAGTAAATAAATATTCATTACTTCTCCAACACCAGTTAGCATTTATTAAGGTAAAGATAGCCTGTAGTTCTGTGATTTTATCAAATATATTAAAATACGGCTGGTACTTTGAGCCATGTACAGCAGAACCTGTCTAAAAGACCACCTGTCTTAAAGGACCACCTGTCTATTTATTAAGACCATCCTTTGATGAACTGAAAGCATTCACATTGGTTATAGCTGCCCTGTCTTATAACACCATCTGTGATTTAAGACTGCTTTGGCCAGTCCCATGAGTAGTTTGATAACACAGGTTTCACTGTATAAATATACTTTTATGATGCAGCAATTTGTGCTTAGTTCAATGTGTAATTTGCTAACTTTTATAAACAATATATACCCTAAAATCAGATTATTCTTGCAGCCATTGTCCATTTGTTTAATAGATATTTATACCAGCTGTATTATAAATATATGTACAAACGTATTAAACATGGAACTTTCCAGGTATGGGCCAGTGATGGTACATGTTTTTAGCTCAGCTGACTATAAGTCATCTGAGCTATAGTCGTGGTCCATTGTCCGTCGTCCGTCCGTCTGTCCGTCCGTCCGTCTGTCCGTAGATGTGGCACGTTTTGAAACCGTAGGACCTAGGAATCCAAAATTCAGCATAATGTTAGATGTCCCCAAGATCTCCTACCAAGCCGAAAACTGGGTCTTTGCGACTTCGTTCCTTTGAGAAATTAAGGAAAAACCTCAATTTTTTATTAAAATCCTATTTTCACACTTCAGGACTGCCTAATATCGAAACCACTCATCTGTTTTTCCTCATATTTACCATAAATATTCCTCTATATAGTTCCTATGTACATGCCAGAAATTCAGTCTGTAAAGTATAAATTCTTTAAGTTATGGGCCCAAACATAATGGACTTTGTAAAAAATCAGGAAAAATAATAACTCACTTAACATGAAAAATTTTGAAACTAGAGTCTATTTTCTCAAGTATATAACTATGTTTAATTAAGATTCAATTGTTTACCCAAAATTAGATCCGAATTTTGTAAATTTTTTAAGTTATTAGCATAAAAAAAAATCAGTACCTTAAATTTTGCCCAACTTTGACCATGGCACGTTTTTTAGCTCAGCTGACTATAAGTCATCTGAGCTATAGTCGTGGTCCATTGTCCGTCGTCCGTCCGTCCGTCCGTCCGTCCGTCCGTCCGTCCGTCTGTCCGTCCGTCCGTAGATGTGGCACGTTTTGAAACCGTAAGACCTAGGAATCCAAAATTCAGCATAATGTTAGATGTCCCCAAGATCTCCTACCAAGCCGAAAACTGGGTCTTTGCTACTTCATTCCTTTAAGAAATTAAGGAAAAACCTCAATTTTTTATTAAAAACCTATTTTCACACTTTAGGACTGCCTAATATCAAAACCAATCATCTGTTTTTCCTCATATTTCCTATAAATAATCCTCTATATAATTCCTATGTACATGCCAGAAATTAGGTCTGTATTATTTAATTTAAAAAAGTTATGGGCCCAAACATAATGCATTTTGTAAATAATCAGGAAAGAAATTTTATCACTTAACACAAAACTTGTTAAAGCTAAGCACTTTTTTTCCAGTAATATTAATTTTATTAATCAAAATTAAATTGTATACCCAAAATTAGATCAAAATCTTTTAAATTTTTAAAAATATTAGCAAAAATAAAAAATTGGTACCTTAAATTTTGCCCAACTTTGACCATGGCACGTTTTTTTGCTGTAACTGCTGTGGATTTAATTTTCACAGCATGTTTTTGTTAGCATTTCAACTGTTAACACCAAAAATTTGAAATCAAAAACTGTAGATTTTATTCAAGTTTTCAAGCACCATGTCACATATTGCTAGTGTTATGCAGTTTGCTAGAGCTCAGCTCCCGAGCTTCAGCTCTAAGTTCCTTAAATTTGGCATACAGTTAGATTTCTCCAAAATCCCTTACCATGCCAAGAATTTGGTCACTAGGACTTAATTCCTTCAAGATATCAATGAAAAACTTCATTTTTCCATTAAAAACCCAATGTTACACTTTAAGACTGCCTAATATCAAAACCACTGATCTGACTTTGATCATATATAATATACATATTTTTCTATACATTCACTATGCACATGCAAGAAATGATGTCAGTATTGTGTATTTTTTTTAAGTTATGGGCCCAAACATAATGCACTTTGTAAAAAATCAAGAAATATATTTACTCCCTTAACAAGGGCATTGCTGAAGCTAGAGATCTTTTTTGTCAGGGATGTAACATTATTTAATCAAGATTCAATTGAATACCCAAAATTAGTTCTGAATTTTTCAAATTTTATAAGTTATTAGTATAAATATAAAACTAGTACCTTAAATTTTGCCCAACTGTGACCATGGCACGTTTGTTTCCCGTGAGCACTGTTGATATAATTTTCATATCATGCACACATAAGGATTTTAGCTTTTTAGTTTAGAAAGCTAAAAGAAATTTGCCAAATATTGTAGCTTTTATTAATGTTTTTTATGGGACCCTGTCAGACTTTGGCTCTCTCCAGCCCCTCTTGAGTCACCTGTATGTTGACCTTGTTGACCTTTCATCAAATTATGCACGCTTGAGGGGAGAATCCAGGCAGCTTATGGCCAGCCACAGTTGATCCAGGTGTTCAACCCAGCTCATCTAGTAGTTTTAACCAACAACATAACAATAAACAATAAATTAATAAATTTTTATTGGTTTTAAATAACAAATTAAAGAAAAATAGAAAAGGAATTTGTTAGTTTATAATAACAGGAAATTAACTTGCAGTTACTGATGATATAAGAATCTTGTATCGATGGGTAGAATGTCACATATTCCAAACAACACCATGCAGTCACCTATGGCATTTTTCAGTTCATTTTTAATGATAAAGAAGTAAATCATATTATTCATTACTAATCATTAAGGATTATATAAAGGAAATTAATGATAGACAAAGATGCAGTTGATAATATTAATCTAGATTCCTACTGTGTCTAGTGTGTACATTGATGTGAAATTAGTCCAAAATGAATTTTTTACAGTTATTTTTTAATATAAATAAAAGCCATAAAACCAGGTACTTATGATCATTATTTAAATGTGTGAATTTTGTATATTCTGGATTCTCAACATCATTGTTTGGTGAAAACTGAATAAATACCAGACATGGTGCGAATACTTTGTAATTGTATTTAAATATGAATATGATTATGTACTCCATTATAAAATTTCTTGCATAAAGAATGGGAATTCAGGTAAAAATGAAAGTATATGAATACTCGTGCAAATACTTTCAAAATGTATTCATGAATGCATTCATGAATATATTCTTTAATATTATTTTAATAATCATATCAGTTATATTTCATTTTAAAAAATCATATGATTCTCTTATTATTTTTAATAAAAATTATATTTGGGACAATATTTGTAATTTTTTTAATAAATAGTTAAACTCTTATATTATATGTTCTGCTTATAAGTTATATGGCCAAGTCAAAATCTGTGTGACAGTAGTACTCCATTTGTTAATAAAATAAATGAAATCAATCCTCTTCCCTGTCTCCAAAGGTACTATCAAAATGATACATAAGCTAAACAACAACTCATAATACAGCTTATATTTATTACCACACAAAACCAGCATGTGCCTCATTTCTAAATAATATTTTTTTATCATATATAACAGCTGAGCGTCGTGACCCATAGGTCCCTTGTTTCCTGTAAGCACCATTGATTTAATTTTCACAGCATGTAAACATAAATATTTAGTTTGTCTAAATCTGAAATTTGAAAATAAAAGCTTGAAAATTAAGCTAGTTATTGATTTTTTTTTTCTGTAGTCACTTGCTTTGATTACAGATGCAGGGTCCCACTCCAGGTCACTGGAAGTCATCTATGCCAGGGTTTCTGATTGTTACAGTCACTGGGGGAGATCCCCTGCTGTGACAGGTGTACAGTTATTCTCATATCACCACCCCAATCACCCCCCCCCCTAACCCACCAAGTGTTATGCAGTAATTGTTATTGTTTTCACTGTATCTCCTTAATTGTAATGCTGTTTCCACTCCGATATGCAAAAACTTTCCTTGAAAAAATAATTCAAGGTGTAATACAGAAGATGCAATGTTGTGTAATGTAGCATTTTTAAAGAAATCAATTTTCTTTTAAATGATTTTAACAAATATAATTGAACCCATCAGTATGCTTAAATTATTGTATCCCCAGACAAAGTCGGTGGATACTATGTTTTCATACCGGTCCCGCCGCTGCCGCCGCATATAAATCTTGTTGGCGCGATAACCCAAAAAATATTTCACAGTAATTTTCCAAACTTGGTATATGTATAGATATGGGTAAGAGGACGACGCCTATTTAAAATGAGGTCATGACCTTTACTAGGAGAGTGTCCTTGACCTTGAATAGGTCCATTTTGGGGAAAATCACACAAATTCTTTAATATCTCAAGAAATCTTGCATGGATTTATCCCAAAATCAAGTTGATGAAGATCATGGATAGGGTTGTCATGTTCCAGAAACTGGTGGCGCCACCTATTATTCTTTACTTGTTTTCGTGCTGTTTAATACCCCCAAAATTGCCACCTTACAGTACTGTGAGCATTATTAGTCAAAAACTAATGGACAGATTTCTTTTATATTATGCATATACATAGGTATGGGTTATGGGATGATGCTTATTTAAATTGGGGTCATGACCTTTCCTATGATAGTGGCCTTGACCTTGAATATTGCCATATATGGTGAAAATCACACACCTCTTATGATATCTCCAGTGTTGATAGCCATATGGATTTCAAACATGACTTATGTATGGCCCACCAGTAAAGTAAGAACCCTATAGGTTCTAGGGTCATGAGATCAAAGGTCAAGGTCACTGGACTGGCATTTTAAAAGATACTGTGGATGCATTTTAAGCCAAACTTTCATCCCAGGTCTTCATCTTGAATATATATATAGCTCACTTGCCAATAGTGGATGATCCATATAAATTTTGGGGTCACAAGGTCAAAGGTCAAGGCCACAGGAGCTATCTGTCTAAAAATTAGTTTCTGGATGATATTTCCTGCTTTTATTGATGTAATGATTTCAAACTTGACCTATATATGTCCCATTGAAAAGCAAGACCCAAATTGATTTTGGGGTCATGAGGTCAAAGGTCAAGGTCACAGGACACATCTTTAAAAAGATTGTGGATGCATTTTCAGCCAAACATTAAATCTCAGACCTTTCATCTTGCACATATAAGTCATCTGCCAATAGAGGAAGACCCCTATCAATTTTGAGGTCACGAGGTCAAAGGTGAAGGTCACAGGAGCCATCTCTCCAAAAATTAGTTTCTGGATGATAATTCCTTCTTTTATTGATGTATGGATTTCAAACTTGACTTGTATTTGACCCATTGGAAAAGCAGGACCGGAATTAAATTTGGGGTCATGAGGTCAAAGGTCAAGGTCACAGGAAACCTCTTCAAAAAGATTGTGGATGCATTTTCAGCCAAACAATTCATCTCAGATCTTTCATCTTGCACATATAGTTCACCTGCCATGAGTGGAAGACCCCTATCAATTTTGAGGACTCAAGGTCAAAGGTGAAGGTCACAGGAGCCATCTGTCCAAAAATTAGTTTCTGGATGATAATTCCTGCTTTTATTGATGTATGGATTTCAAACTTGACTTGTATATGTCCCATTGGAAAAGTAAGACCAAAATTGATTTTGGGGTCATGAGGTCAAAGGTCAAGGTCACAGGACACATCTTTAAAAAGATGTGGATGCATTTTAAGCCAAACATTTCATCTCATATCTTTCATCTTGCACATATAGTTCTCCTGCCAAGAGAGGAAGAACACTATCAATATTTTGAGGTCACAAGGTCAAAGGTGAAGGTCACAGGAGCCATCTGTCCAAAAATAAGTTTCTGGATGATAATTCCTGCTTTATTGATGTATAGATTTCAAACTTTACTTGCTATGCCCCATTGGAAAAGCAAGACCCAAATTGATTTTGGGGTCATGAGGTCAAAGGTCAAGGTCACAGGACACATCTTTAAAAAGATCAAGGTCACAGGACCAACATCTTCAACAAGATTGTGGATTGTTAGATGGAAGAAATAATAAATATGCCAAGTGTCAGTATGTGCTGTTAAAAATGGGGGTCTATTCTTGTAGAGGGGGGCCTACTATGTCTGGTGATACTCTGGCACCTGCGGTGCCAAGAAATGTCTAGTTATAAAATATGAAGCACATTATGGATAAATAAAGACACAATTAAAAATTGTGAAATCTAAATCAAGTATTATATTTAGATTTTTATTGTTTTGCAGATTTCAAAGATATATTTTTGTGGTAAAAAATAAATAAACATTTGTATGCATGATGTGGTGTTATCTGACAAGATTGAGATTTATGATGATGCAATTGAGAATTATGAATCAACTTTTATATTCAGATATATATGTTAAATTGGAAATGTATAGAAATATAAACTTAAATTAGAAAATAATTGATGTGATAAAAAAATGAGGATTATTACAAACATTTGTTCATTATTTTTCTGCCTCAGCAGAATTTGAGATCAGGCTTTGATTGCCCTATTTATGTTGTTAATTAGCTATATTTCAACTGTATACATTTCATAAAAATACATATATATATTTAATAATATATATTATACAAAAAAATAGATTCAATTGAACAAATGTGTAAACTACCGAAATGTCAACAGTTAATCGAAAAACCAATTAATGATCATAGGAATAGTACAGATCATTTGTTCACAAACTGCTCACATGCTTAAGTTTCAACATTAGGAAACACATGGTCAGGTCACAAAATATTTTTTGCAACAATTTCTTGCTCATCAATACAAACCAATCATATAAACCAACCATGGCCTTTATTACCTCTTCCTCTTACTCTTTATCTCCATTTGATATTATTTTAGATTTTTACCTTCAAGGTTAACATCAGCTGAGCACAGTGACCCATAGGTCCCTTGTTTTGTCTTTAACAGCAAGGTGTTCATAATAGAGAGGCATTTTGCAAAAATCTAGGACAACCTCAATCATGTGCCTTTAATAGGGAGTGTCCTTAATATAAATGTGACCATAAGTTTTTTTTAAGGATTTTCTGTAAATTGTTTATTCAGCCTGTGGGCCACATATTTCTGTGTTGTATTTTGATTTATGAAAATTAAAAAAAAGAGCAATACATGCTAGAATATATCTTCACATGAAAAACAGGAAACCAACATGTCAGAAGGATAAATAAATATATAAATGCATTTTATACAGCAAAGATATAAAGACAGTCATAATAATTCAAACAAAAATCAAACATTTATTAATTTATATCATATGAAAGTAATTATGTTTTCTTAATGTCCCTTAAACAGACAGTGCCATCTAGCGCACTGCATTGTCATAATCTTCATATCTATAAAACATAAACCATCACTGTATAGTTTCACCAATTGAAAGTAACATTTATTATACAACCTGGGCCCAAAGGTGATACAGTTAACACTAAGTCCTCATCTTCAGAGGCTGGGGGATCACTTTACTGCACCACCCCTCCATATCAACATGTGACCTTTGACCTTTGGTATTTGCGTTGAATGGTGTATGTCATAAGACCTGATTCTACACAGCTTGCCATCTGGAACCAGAAGCCTGCCGTGAAGACCTGCTGGCTCTGCTAACACGTTTTTTACATAGTTTGTTAATATAAAGCACATGGCCCCCATGATGGAAACCTTTACTTATGCTTGAAAGAAGCAGCTCAGGTTTATAAAAAGCGGGGTATTGGCAGCTGATCTGCATACTTAAGTTAATGATGCATTATGGCTGGGGTATTGCACTTTTCGGTTTTCTTTTAATGATGTTTTGTAGGTGGCACTCTGTCAAAAAAATGATGATTATGATATATCAAGCAGCATAGGTAGTATTAAAAGAACTCCAAGGTTTGGAAGGGGGAAGGGTAATCTAGATTACACTTAAAGTAAAATTTAGATGAGGGAACCCAGGGAACATTAGTCTCAGCATATTAAAAAAACAATCAAACATTTCTTGAATTTACTTTTTTAATTCTTGTGTTAATTTTGTGAAAATTGTTTAAACTAAAAGGAGGAATTTTGATTTCTGTATATACCAATTATTTTATTGTTTACAGATAATTTCATTTTCAAAAATGGCATGTCAGAATTATTCATAATCAGCCAGGTGGCCCTTCAGAAATCTTCTTTTATCCAATACCTTTATGTTTCATATTGGTCATTCTGAACATTTCATCTTCTTTGGTTATAAAAAACTATTATAAATTTAAAAAAAATATCATCATCTGCATTTTTCTATATATTTAATTAATTATTTTTTTTTATTACTACATTTTCAATTTCTTTAGATGAACAAATTTTTACAATTTAATTAAAATTAAATTTATATAAATCAGTTGATATCAAACAAATTACATGATTAACAGGTTCACAAGAAATGATCATAAATAAAACATAGTAATTTGCAGAGGGCAAGTATTTGCTAAGTTCTAAGTACCATCAATTAGTGGTTTCATTATCATTAGATCTCAAGATCTCACACTTTCACACATATCAGACAGATTTTATCTCTGATGAGAGAAATGTGGTCTGTAATGTGGATTTCAACCGCACAAATTCATGAGCCTTGAACATGAAAGCCATAAAAGCTGTGTGATGGAGCTCAAATTACAACATCACTACAACCCAGTTATTAATCCCTGCGGAAATGAGAGAGTTGCCATGACATCTCAGCGGGCCAACCCTTTGAAAAAAATCTATGTAGGGCTGTCTCGTGCTACATCCAGCGGGTTATGAAGGGCTTGATTTATCATATGACTCATCTCGGGTCTCTGCTCGGAGAGTTGTCAGTGGTGGACCTATGATTCTGCCTGGAGAGTTGATAGGGTTCTGTATGCAATAGAACAGGGATTATTGTTCCCTTCTTGCTCTACTGTGAGGAGACTGTGCTTGCGCTACACATTTTTATTTCTCGGCATAAATGTGGTGATCGTAAAATGAGTAATTTACGCAGTCAGGGAGAATAACTTGGCATGTTCATCAGCATATCCACATATCCATCACATAAACTGACACTTGCTCAGTAAGGCTATGGGTGCCAGACCCCAAGTCAGATATCATTGTATATATGTGGTTTTACATCCCTTGAGACTCTAGACAACATAGACAACATGGGTAATTTGTGAAACCTAGCAGAATTTTCTGTGTTAATCTGCATATTCACACATCAATCAAATTGCAGTTTTCTTTCTGATGCATATTAACCCTTAATATGAAGGACAGACTATAGTCAGTTATTGATCAAAGAGAAAAGGACATTTGTAGTGTGCAAGACTATATATAGCTACTGGTACTATAGTTACATCTTTCATAAAATTCTAGGCCATACATTAACATGTATTTACTTATAATAATCACTAATATTCAGATCAAAAGCTCCACAAATTAATTGGCTAACTTTTTTACTTTATTTATTTAGGTGCTGCTTCAGTTCAAATAATTCTTTTTTTTTTTATTCTTCATATGTTGTAGCAAAAATAACAATTGCAAGATCTTTTACATTCATTAATGTATAATAGATAAAAAAAAGTTACATGTTAAATTTTAGGAAATTTAGTTTCAACATCATTTCAGTGTAACCAATAAGGGAAATACAGCATTAATATAAAAAGGATGTTAAATCAATATGTTAACCAAATATGAGGAAAAATTAAGTATGTTTAACTTAACTGAATTTAGTACGTTTTACCAAAATTGAGACTGAATTAGGTTTAATTAAATTAAATTCACTCATCTTGCTTTGGTAAATTTCTAAGTTAAATGTCCTGCACAAAAAAAAAATCAGCTGCATGGACTAAACTTAACTCCAGATAATCGTCTAAGAGATTTCAGCACCTGGGGTCAATGTCTGTTATTAAGCTATTAAGCCTCATATACAGAGAGCCAATGGCCATTATGGCCAGGGGATAAAGATCATGATTTCAGTAATTCAATAATTGGTAATAGAACATTTGCCCTTGCGGTCTCCTCTGGACCTGTGGACATTTGCCATCTGTCATCAAGTCCTCGTAATACTCAAAGGTCGGATTTATTGACCCAGCTGCCTTGGAGCTTGGTAACTGACCTCTCTTTGATAAATTTATAGTCAATTAATTGCTTTCACACTTACCTCCAGGCAGGGTAGAAAAAATTCAACTAGCTCAAACATTTTGATTTTTAAATACATTTTAAATGCCTTAAAAGAGCTTGAGTTGCTTGAAATATTTCCAGAAAAAAAAGACCTTGACCTTTACTGTATTGCTGGCCATTGCTGACCAATACGATTTGAAAAAGATTTAATTTTTGTAAACAAGACTACTGCATGAAAATGTTAAAAAAAAAGAAAGAAAATGATGGGTGAATATAGACCTTGATATCTAAAGATTATTGAGTTTCCTGCAATGATCTTAGAGAGCTTTATAAAAAAACTTATTAAAAAATAGAGAATTGTACATTATTTTGGTTGTCAACCAAGATGTATATTATAGTGGGAATTACAATATTTCTAGGATGATAGTTCTTTCTGCTGTAGGTTCTGCTGTATGGAATTACTGTAAAATTAATTATCATGAGCATGAGCTTAGCTTTTTCTTTCAGCACAGATCACTAAATGTAATTAAAACATGATAAAAAAAAATAATTCTTATTTTTATTTTTTTTATTAATTTATATCAGTATGTTTAGGTATGAAAATATTAAGCTTGATTTAAATTGAGCCCCTAGTGAATTTAAATCATTAATTTTGTAATGAGAGATCATGTGCATTATCACGAGGAATCTAATCATCTCAATTACCAGAAAGAATCTAATGAAACATCTAAATCAGTGTAAAGAATCTAATAAATATCATGTGAATTACCGTAAAGAACACTGCATCATTAGTCAATCATGTTGGAGGGTCATGGTGTCATGAAATAAAAGACAGCTAAAATATGAAATATCGGAAATAAAAATTTCTATGAAGAAAGGAGCTTGGTTGATTTCTCTCATCGATGATGCCTGGATTTATGCAAATGAGGTGCCAATGAAATTCAGTGCTGGAAGCACACATCCAGCAACTGTCATTTATCTAGGGCCTGTTGCAGAACAGCCTTTCTCTTTGGTGCTATAGTACTTCCTGTGATTGATTTCTGATCTGGGCGAGAAATAGCTCCCATTACATTGGGGGTCCTGGAGAGGGGTTTGAAAAGCTCCGACAAAAGGACATCAGCACCGCCAGCCTACTGGAGTATGGGAACACACAGTCACTTAAGAGCTTTTTGGAAATGTTCCACAATGCATAGTTCCTCCACAAAAAAGAAGCTTGTATTCAGTCTCTCTCAGAACTGTTTTTTTTTTCTGGCATTGAACATTTTGGCAATGCAGGGTTTTCCGTCAGAAAAAAAGTCTCATTCTGCAGTTCTAAGTTCCTTCACAGAAAAAGACCATATCACCTTAATAGAGTGTTCATAGAGCCAACTGATCTTGAAAAACTCAACAAAGCATATAGCTAGGTTTTTGAAAAAAATAAATTTCTGTCCAATGTAGGAGCTTTTGGAAATGTAGCAGAACAGGAAAATGCCTCAAATTCACTACCTCTCAACTAGAAATTTTGTGTTCGTGCTGTATAAGTATTCAGCTGTATAGTTTCTTTCTGAAAAAAGAGAACCATATTGAGTTAATTCATTTTAATACATTTTGTGGTATTTACTAATGCATATATTGCTCATTGCTGTATTGCGTAATCAAAATTGATTTACTAATTATAAAGTTAACTGATGAACATTGTATTATAATATAAATGAACGTTGATTATTCAAGTCCATATGAACGTCTGAATGTGTTGGATTAAAAGACTTTAATCTTTTGTTGGATGTATTGGAAGCATTTATGAAAAATCATTAGTGATGGAAAAAAATACTGTGCCCAGTGTGCCGGAAATATTATGATACATAAATTTTCTGAAAATCCATTACTTAAGTTGTTTGCTCACAAGGTAGTTTCCACTGAGCCTTCCTCAAAATACAATACTCATGCATAAGATAAAACAAGTAAAAGAAGAGCTGGCTACCACCAAATCTTTTGTCAATAAAATGAATGTGTAAAAACTCATTTTGTGTTTGTCTGATGTACAGTAAAAAAATAAAGCCTCTTCAGAAATCATTCCATAAAAATTTACAGAAGATTGTTAAGTATATAAATGTAGATGGAGCATATTAATTAAAGTATATAAACCTATATGGTCATGATGTACTATGATGCTAGCATAAATGTTGCGGCAGTCTGCCACCCAAATGTAGATGTTAACTTAAGAGTGTTGGGGTGGCAGTACAGGCTGTTGGGTTTGTATCAATGCTAGTATAATTAGATGTGCATGCCATTTCTACCAGTACTCCTTCATTACATCTGCTGGTCAAACTGTCATATTCCCAGAGGAAAAACAAAAAGTGAAGTTATTTTGTTTGGAAAAATAGTAAATATTACATTCACAGTTGACTTAAGTGTCTTCATTAAGCAGTTTTAAATAAGGAGGCTGGTTTTACTCAGAAAGTTTGTCTCTCTGTCCGTCATGTCAGCTTTTTCTAGAAAAATACTAGAAACTACAGTAGCTAGAACTGCTTTGAACTTCAGTTGGGTTACCACCACAAATTATGTGTAACAACATTTTTTTCTTCATTATTATCAAATAAACATGACCATGTAAGCCTCTGATGTCAAATACTACCACAAAGCAAATATTTTGATCCAACACTTGGAATGGATGTTCTCTTATGACTTGTATCATGACTCTCACGCCTCAGTTTATTTGAAAAAAAAGGCCTGAATGTCATGTTGTCATGGCTAGCATACATGCATGAGGTTAATATTAATAATACACACATTTTTTTAACAAAAATATTCAAATAAACCCATGTACTAGTTAGCATTGTTTGAAGGATTTCTTTGTGACCTTGACCTTTACACTGTTGACCTTGACCTCTGAACTAGTGACTTTGAACTTCATGATCAGGTGACAGCAAATAAGCCAATTTATTTGCTGCCAGTAACAGACTTCGCCAGTCCCCTTTGTATATTTAATGCAGCTAGCATTTGGTCAAGGCGGTTCCCAACAGCATTTTCATGTCATTCACAGTACCAGCCCATACCTTGGTCCAATGTACAACAGCAATAAACAAGTTAACAATCAGCTTCAGAGGCTGGGAGTCCTAGCAGCTGTCCAATAGAGAGGGAACTGCTATTAATTAGTGAAACAGCTAGTTAATTAGGATAAGTAAACATTTGTCACCATGGAGGGCTTTTTCGTCAACCCGTTAATGTCGGTTCAAAGGGCCAGCTCTCCTTTGAGAGAATTTTGAGAACACTTAAATCATAATTAATTTGTTTGATTATGATGACATGTCACGTTTGAGTACATTTGTGCTCGCCCACATGGTTACTAGCATTGCTCTGAGAATGCATATTTTTTCCTCACTGCTCTGGCTGTGTCCTCAAAACTCCTCACGTGATGTCCTCCTATGTTTTCAGCTAGGTATGATCAAGTGAGGGTGGTCCATTTATATTTTGAGATTAGTATTGAAAAATACCTATCATTATGAATGTATGGAATTTCAGTAAATTTTGAATTATCAAAAGAGAAAACGGTTTTATTGCGACATATTGGCTGAATTGATTGGGTCAAGGAGACCTTGTGATCATAGACATTCTTGGTATATAATTATTGATACCATAAATATTGTAAAAAACGTAATAAAGTAATGGACATCATCCAACAATATTACTTCAGGAATACCATAATATATCCAGAAAGTGATCAAGTATAACATTCACAATTTTGAAGAAAATATAATTCTTTATCATCAAATATGAAAGAGAAATGGGAGCTTCTCATTATTAAATAAGATATAGGTATACTCCTTAGTGAAATCGAGAATAATATGGTCATGATTTATAATGAAGTATGCTTAAAAATACCCATTTATTAATTATTTAGAGTATACATTATAAGCAAGACAAGCAAATGAATTATCATTAATGTTTCATTATGTATTTGCCAATGGTAAAAAAGTTCTTGTACTATAAATTATTATTAACTGTTTTACCATAAGTACATGAGCAAACTCAACTCCCAGCATGCAGTGTTTTTTTTAGCAAAGGACTATCCATCAGATTAATATATGGTTCAGTACCATAAATATTCACAAAATCTTGCACCAATGCTATATATAATCATAATATCATTGAACGTCAGCAAAATATGCATCATAATTTTGATATTTCACAAAACATACTGAAATAAATATCTTATAAAATCTGTTATCATTCAATTTTATGAAAACAAGATATGCTGGCATAGGTATCTCAGAAAAAAATACCATAAGCACCAAAAATATATTACAGATTTAGTGCTCTGGATGTTTTAGCAGTAATGCAGGTAAAATGTTTACAGTTTATCTGATCCCTAAACATTAAAACAGATAAAGATTTATGTTTACAGAATACCTTAAATAGACCTAAAAATTAAGTTTTCGAATAAGTTAGTAAAATAAACTAATGACACCCATTCTTATATTTCACTGAATATCTTACCATTTATATCTTAAATAAAATCAATGTCATGCATATTTAAAGAGACATGTACATCAAAGACTTCATTATTTGACAAAGTTTGGTTCTGTTTATACCACATGACATACCACATGATTAATAAATTTATGGAGTCAAAACAACACTTTCCAGATCCAGTTGCAGTGAAAAGTCTTTTTGGTTAGATCAGAGCTCCATGGATAATTTACAAAGGCAGTACTGTAAAGCATGGTAAAAAAATATGTTCCTATAAACATCAACTATGATAACATTATAAATATATAGAAAAACACACCATTAGTGTGTTGTCTGATTTCTGCCAAACTTAATAATAATCGCGCAGCAACTTGTTACCATGGTGTTCCCTGAAAGATGGAACAATTTAGTTCGCTCTATCTAGACTTAACATGTTTACTATCATTTCCTCTGCCGGAGAGTGAATATTGATCAAACGTGAGCCCCAGTCATAAAATATTCTGCCGGCAATGGAGCGAGGCTGGGTCAGGTTGAAGTCGAGCTCCCGGATCTCTATCGCAAAAATTTCATTTGTTGCTAAATACAAAGAGTGCATAGGTAATGTCGTTATTGGACGATAGTGTACGTGGCATTTGCAGATAGCTGCCCCTGTGTCCTAAGACCCTTGTAGTTCATAACCTTCAGCTACAAGGGAAGCTTGCAATATAAAGATTTAGATATCTCTGTGCCTGAGGTTTGTGAACTTGAGTCTGGTGAACATATTTCCTAAACATGTGGGTCTTAAGTTATATTATTTATTTGAAAAGATGGTGGTCAAAACATTTCTTTACATCACTATTGTTGTATATTTAATGAGAGAATCTTTGTCATGCAGTTCCATGTTTAAGCTTCATGCTGAGTACAGTAAAATACCTTCTAGAGCTACACAAGATTTTTTTTTATTTAATTTTTTTTTGTTGGAGGTCACTGTTTCCATTTTTTTAATGCTAACCTAACTACATATAGGGTACATCTGCAGAATTCTATCCCAGTTTTGGATTACGTGACAGGCAGTATCACATGCTTACTCTTATTTTGTATCCTGGCATCAACCAGGCCCAGTGACTACTGCACCTGTGGGCCCTTGGTGCGTAATCGTCCCCATTGCTTGTTCATACCACTGAGGAATCCTGGAAAGGCACATTCGTTTGTGACTGAAACAAGGCCATTGGGCACAACCTTCCCATTAAGCCTGCTAAGCACTCACCCTGGGTCCGGGCGGACCCTGAAAAATCACGATCTCCCTGCTTTTGAGTTGTGTGCTCAACCTCAGAGCCACAGAAGCCAGTTGAGCTGCACAAGGTTACTGAATTGTTGTAAAGTCCACACTATCAGATTCAGAGTGCAAGGATGAGTTCTAACTAACTGAGTCCATTTCCAAGTCTATGAGGATTCAAATTCACTGTGAGCCTTTTTGGAATCTGAGTCCCAAGTCTGTATTTTAATACAGTTACAGTAAATACTTGTGTATAGCGCCAATTCATTTTACTTTAATAGCTGCTTTTACACAACTGCTGTTACCTTAATTACATACAAAGATATGATATATCTCTTATTGAGTATTTCTATTTGGTAGATCTAGCATTTTGATAAGGCTCAGTTTTGGAGAAATGTTTTGAAGATTAGCTAGTCCTCATAGTACTGTTGTTAACTCACTGCCTCTACAAGGAAGGTATATGTTCATCTGTTTGTGTGTGTTTGTTTACAACATAACTAATGCGAAATTGAACAGAATCTCATGAAATTTTCAGGGCATTTAAGGAATGGGCTGATAAGATGTTGGTGTGGTTCTAGCTAAGGATCCGGATTCAGGAAAGTCATCAAGGAATATTCACAAATGTACAGTCACTTAAGGCTATATGCAGTAATGAAAACTGGAATATGGTCCAAATAAGTGAACGCAAACACAGTTTTGGGAGCATCCACACACATGGCGGAGGCTTGCATCCCATTGAATGCAGATTTTTAGTTCACAGAATAAATCCTATATCAGTTACTTATTTAAGTGTTTATAACCATTCAAAATGTCAAAGATTACAGGCATGGTCAGTAATGGTACAAAGATACTGGAGTTAATAATATAAGCATCACTGAACAGATAGTGTGAAAGAAAATACATAATATTGTTCCTGATTTATCCCTTTAAATGCTTCCTTTTGGTCTTGAAGTATCGGGAATGACACCAAATGTACGTGTCTAAGGGGGGTAATTTTCCATATTTTTCCTGTTTAATTCCTAAAGAATATGACATTATCCAGGAAATTTAAAAAAAACAGTGCCATCTATCCTAAGTTATGCCAACTAGTGTATCCAGCATATGAACTCGGCCCTTTGAAAATCCATCCCGGATAAACCCGCTGAAGACATGTGGACCTGTCCCAGTGTAAAAATGGGCAATATGCTTGTACTACACAATTTAAATGAAATGCAAATTAAATTTAGTTACCTTCATAAGAAAATTTGAAAATTATCATTTTTCCCCTTGTTTTTTTCATGAGTAATGAAATGCAAGGAAATGGACCAGTCAAATGAGTCATGTAAGAACATGCATGCAACGCATGATGCATCATTAACATTAGATTTGTGATTACTCGTCAAATAAAAGCACCCGGCCAGCTCTCTTCAGATGACATTTTACCTTGACATGGTGACAGGACCCGTGAAGTCATGAGTATGAATATGCATGGAAAAAAATACCGCAACATGGTGTTTCACATATATATTCCGTCTTTGGGCAAATTAAATTTAGAGACAGTTCTGTGAGAAAACATTATTACCACCATATAGATATGCAACTGTTTCATATCAGAATCTTGGTTAAATTCCCATTGATATAGAAATTTTTACAGCAATTTTCAACGTTTTAATCTGTGGCCAACCATAATGAGTCATAGAATAAAAAAGTCTGCATGAGAAAAACGTATGCGTCAGCATTTAGAAATATGCGGAATAGATGTCAGTCCCAATGGGGTGTTGAATTGTGGGATGCGATGACAGCTTAAATACATAGATTCGGTATCCGGTGACTGTATTGTGGTTATTAGTATGGAGACAGTCCAGGCTCTATTCTGTTCACATCTTTCTCTCACTAGCTGTGCTGTCAGCCAATCAGCAGGTTGGATCAATACTGCAGCACGGCTTAGGGATTCCGGATAGACATGGTAATATTAGGTTCACTGGAAACCCAGGGTTGGCTCAGTGTGTCTTTTTATGCCACAGGATGACACGGGATGTATAATGGATCTAATTGGTTTTCCCGGAGCTTTGGCACAGCTGGGCCGTATGGAGCTTTGGTACAAAAATGAAGTATATTGTTACCCCTGTAACCATGGCATCCTGCTTTTATATCTAATAATGGTGTGGATATCATAAAAATCGCAAAGGATTAGATGGATCAGTTTCTGCTTGTAATATACACTAAGTGGAAACAGCTAGAGTAAGCTGTTTCATCTTACAAAATGCTCATATTCTTTAAGCTAACTATTATTGAATGTGTAGGACAGTGCCCTTTTAATCATTTTTGATATTTATATAAAAGTTTATATATCAAAGCTTGGTGCACTCTTCTTTAGGAACCAATTTCCTTGGGGATATATATTAGTATATATCAGGCCTTAAAAGCCACGTATTAAAGTAACTTAAGAGTACAAGTTTTTGATTAAAAGGAAAATTATTTCAATTCAAAGGAAAATGAACTATTAACGAACAGTATTTCAATACCAACCTATTGGTAACACTTGGAAATGGAACATATTTTCACAAAACAGAAGGTAATGTAGAGGTTTTAAAGTCTGATATCAGTGATGACATCAAATCATACTTCTCTGGCTGCATGTACAATTTGCCTTCCTGGTCTTTTGGGGATGATCATTCCTGTAGCTTTTCTCTGCTCCTTGGGAAGCATGCAGACAACCGGTTAAACCCAAGCAGGGTTTTTGTTGCCAGAAGGTTTTAAATTTTCCTGTCATCCATTAATGGCTGCTGCCCAAGAGTGGGAACCATTCACTCGGGGGTGGAGAGGGCACACCCTTGTGATGAAGACCTTGGCCAGGGGTTCCAGGATGTCAGGTGGCCAGATCAGGATGTGAACCTCAACTTTGTGATCAAGAGTCCAGCTCACTAACCATCATGCCACCTTGTTCAATGGTCAGATCAGGCTACAAGCCAACTTGCATCAGGTAGAATCAGCACAAAAAATAAATGTAGTCTCCTGTGTGAAAACTTTTCAGCATAATTTCAGCATAATTGGCACTCCATATATGGTAGTTTGAAAATTTATACCAAAAAGAATGAAATAAGTGATAATATATCAAGAAGTATATTTGGTAGATTGTAAAGATGAAGAGAGAAATTAAATAAAGTAACTGTGAATGTTCTGCATTATTATAAGTTTGATGACATATGACACAGAACTAAACAAACACAAAACATTAATTCATCACATATTTAGACACCATTTTGAATTGACAGAATGCCAGCATGATATTTTTGGGCGGTATGAATTCTTGGTCAAGATATTGACAAATAATCAAGCATTTCATCAGTCTTGTACACTGATGTAGTTTTATGTGTTGCCATGGTATCTGAATCCTCAGGGAGGCTGCATGCACTTGTTCATTACATGTTATAGCAGGCCTGGCTAGATTTGCTTTGGCCACACTGCCATCGCAAGGTGACCTTAGTCCAGGGATCGCCATGAATATTTTATTGCACTGTTTCTTAGGACATTGTAGAAGTAATCTTCTGTAGCTCCTCCAGCTATGCTTCATAACTGTAGTCAAAGGTGTACATATTTCATTGCTGTATTTTTACTATTGTTTGAACCAAAACTGGAAGGTTTGTCAGAATATGGCATTGAATATGGCTTTATGTTCTTCCAGTGTGTTAATTACACACATATATGTGTACTTATATCTAGGTATTTATTGGTTCATGGTATTAGTTATAAAATCATTGGTTGTTGATTGAAAGGAAGAGCAGAGATCATTGATGGATGATTGAATGATTACTTTAAAAACTTGAAGGTCAATTACATTACAGACAGAATAGAAAAAAATATGACCTTTTCTGTATGTACGTATTTGCTTGTGATTGCAATAAAATGCAACCAATTATATCAATTGTTACGAGGCCCTTTCACATGGACCCTTTGCCTTTCATATGGCAATTGTGACTATAAGTTTTCCCAAATTAATTAAAAAATGAGATTTCTGCATAAACTTTTTTTTATAGAAATACTTAACTGAAAAAAAAAAAGTGTCAAACAAAATCAGGATAAAATAGTTATTTACTAAAATTTGATATTATTGATACAAATGAGGTGAATGCTGAAAACACATGTTATTCACCTGCAACAGGATTACAGTAGACATAAAGATGTGTATGTGGTCTTTATGATAGAGCTTGATTGTGGGGTGCACGCATGACCATACATGTGTCAAGACCTAGATCCCTATCGGGACAATTATAGGTCGAGATCAGATCCCAGTTAGTCCAAAATTTAAAAAAAATATTTATAACAGGACTCACTATCAGGTCAAATCAAAGTTTTAAGGACAGCTGCTACAACATCTGCTTAGCTAAAGAAAGGGAAGACAGTGGCTGAATGTACTGTTGACAAATCCAGAACTGGGCCCATACAGTCAGCTCCCTTACATGAAATTAGATAGTTGAGGGGTTTTAAGGTTTATTGTGACAAATTTTGAGTAGACATTTTGAGAAGAAAAGAGGTGAGATAAAGCTTATAAAGCTAAAATTTTAAGATGCAACCCCCCAATCCGAGTGCAAAGTGTTGAAGAGACGCAATCTAGAGTAGCTCTAGTCCCTCCCCCCTCCCCCTGCCTAACCTAAAACCAGAGCCGAAGGCAAGAAACGAAATCGGATTAGCCAGCAGAGCAACAGTTAGCACTCAGTGATGATAGCCTGAACACCTCTTCCACAGTAACCTGTATACAGACATGCAGATATGTGCTTGTATAAAACCAATACAATGAATGAATGCATGAGAGTGATCCTTTAGCTTAATTTCATCATTAGCAGATTCTAAATGCAGAATTCATGTGCCAGACAGTAGGGTTGTAAGGAGTACTCATGCAAGTACTCAAGTTCGGGTAATACTTATAGAGTATTCAAGTCCAAAATTTATGCATATTTTGCATCTGTAAACAGATGTCCGTTTTACAGCATTGCACTCATTGGTAATGAGTGTTTAAGTCCAAGTCAGGTAATGCCTATCAGGTACTCAAGCCAAAAAATTTGTCCCGTTTCAGCCTTACCAGACAGTATATTTTAATTTGAATTACAATGACTGGTATCATAATTCATAACTAAGGATCTAGACCAAATCCTGATCAGGGTAGCACAGGGCGAATTGAGGTTCACAGGGGAGACAGGTTCAGGCCGGATTTACTCTGGATCAGGGATTTGGTCTAGACCAGTTAATGATTGGTCTGGACTGGTCATTGATTGGGCCAGATTTTGATCTGTTGTCCTGCCACATGCATGTCCACTGCTTTAGTAATCATCTGGAAATGTATACAGCACTCCATTGTAGGGTATAATGGAGCCACACCCCTGCCATTTGTCATACATTATGACACTGCGTATTATCTAATTATGTATGTACAATATAAGATTGACACTGTGTGGGTTTAATTTTCAGGGAGGTGGAACCTATCATAAATGTCATCCCCTGGTTCACCCCACTGGGGAAATGGGGCATAATAGTGGAGCATCTCCGTGTTCATCTGATGTAATTGATGTATCTCCCGTATTAGCATTCTGACATGGTCTGTCCAACAATTTGTGTGACGTTAATGCTGAACACAGAGGAATGTACCAGACGTTTAACCTAAATGTCCGCAATACAAGGGTGTGTCACTCTTGCACAATTGGTGAAGATAATTCATGTCAAATGTCATATTTATCTCTTCACTGGTAACGCTTACACATTTATGAGGTGTTTTAAGGAGTGGTACCCCATCAATGCCTACAGTGTTAATTGTCACAAATCATAAAAGGTCCTGTTTGGTTGAAGGGACAAGATTGGGTTTTACTGTATTAGTTTTCCAACCATAAGAATCTAGTGTATTAATTATGCACAAAAGAAGGTCTAGCTGTATCCATTTTACATTTTATCATACTTAGATGAACAGTGAGACAGCACACATATAATGTTCTATGCAGGTCATACATAATTGAGTACATTTGGAATATATTTAAGACTCTCCATGTGCTGACCAGAGACTGACATCTTCCTTTCAGAATCCAGGAGGATTACTGATTGTGAATATTGTCCAGTGTCAGAGTTTATGACCCAATATGTTGTTTACACATAATCAGTAGGGGTTACTCAGGTTAGCACTATAGTTCCTGTGCAGGAGGTTGAAGACAAAATATTTTAAAATTTCATTAGTCAGATATACCTGTTTTCTTAGATATTTATATTTTCTAAATACAGTTCTGCAGAAAGATAAGCTACATTAAATGACGAACATCAGGATGGCCAAATTCAAACAGGTGTGTGATCTTAAAAAACACTTACATTTAACCATTTAGTTGAAGCTGCTGCAACTTGCCAGTAGTAAATGGAGAAACCAGAAAAATTCAAATTTTTCTTGAAATAATTATTAGTTAAATTTCACTTACAGACCACGTCTTGTAACCTTACATTTTTGCCAGTGATAGAGAAAAATTAACCCATATTCAGATATGATTGTTCCCAAATGGTGTTTTCAATAGAGGTGTGTTCTTAATAGTGAAATGCCCATGATGACAGGTTTCCCTATTTTAAATGATAACCAGTTGACAGAAAAAAAAATGTACAGGAACCATATGTCAGCTTAATATTTCTATAACACTGTTGCCCTTGCCTTTATGTGCCATTGACATTCAACAAATAACTTGACATTTGCATTGGAGGCAGCAATAATTGCATATTTCAGAGCATGTACAGATGAAAAAATGGAAATGACACAAGCACACATGTATATTTTAGAACAAGATTGACATCACCATAAAACAAACACTATAAAATATCTGATCTAGGTGAAATGTTTTCTGAAGGGAAGGAAGTAAAAGTCTTACTTAAGAGGCATTGAAGAGAGAGGTTTTGGGTTTTAAAGGTTTCATATTTTGTTCAAGGTAATTTTTCCAGACCACTGCTTTTGCAGATTTTGCTCTAAATTTCTTCTTTTGCATAAAATTAGCTTAATTTTAGCTTTGATCATATAGTCAATCACGCTACTCGAATATTTCCTGCTAAATGACCTGTTGCATGTCTATGGACTCATTTGGTATCAATTTTACATTCACTTTCCACCTTTCACTATTTCTAATCCATTCAGAGGTCTAAATTTGTAACAGAAGCTTTAGTTTTACCCTAATAAATCACATTTGACAGAATATACATGTCAATATTTGAAAATAATATCAGAAATATGCAATATACAACTCGCTGTATTGCGATATGCTGATATATTGATGAAATTATGCACCAGATTTTGTTTCAGTTTAATGTAGCATCCTTTTCATCTGATCAGCAGATCTTCTTAGGAATAATGTCTGAACTAACCTCCTAAAAAAAAATTTGAAATTAAATCATTTTGTTTACAAAATTGATATTTCTATCATTTTGATGTATGTTTCTTTGATGAATAGCCAAGGAGGAGGGTTCCCCAGACATTTGTTCTTCAGATTAATCGACGTGATTACTTGAGGGACATTTCCTGAGGGAGACACTTTGTAACATCAATGATCTTAGATTGATTTTACGATAAGGAACGACAGGGAAGTGTAGTACTGACTGGCTGGGCTTTTGATCAAAATAATCTGTGTGAAAAGTATGGAAGGCATAAATTTTTAGCACACTTAGGTGACTTGTTCCCTGCCAACTTTTGGGTCTCTGCATGAGGACCAAGCTCTTGTCTTCCACAAAAGGTCCTCAGGGCTTGTATTTCTGTTATCTTTGATTGGCATCTAGAATTGTGGAGGAAGGATATTTGTGTGTTCTATCTTTTGGTCGAATCATTAAACTTAGATTCTGCATTATTAATTATATTTTATTTTCCCGTATTTCATTGAGCAAAAATAATTTATATAACTCTATATTTTGCGCGAGTATTATCATTCAACCATGATATATACTAAAGAAAATTAGTGTCAGAAAAAAGTTTCTCTTTATTGAATCATAATATATTTAAATTCAGTGGTGACATCCAAATGTATTTTACCACAAGTGAAAGAAATTACATATTTTTCTTGACATTTATCTTGAAATTGAAAATTTAACAACTTTTTGTTGAACAATTTAGTATTGAAATACTAGTACTTGTTAATGTAATAAAATAAACAATGAGCCATAGATTTAGTAGCAAACCAAAACATTTCATCAAAAAGATCTTTCAGCTATGCAGTGGATGGACGTTAATACTCCTCTCAAAAAAGTTCAAAGCTTAAGTGTTTGTTTGGTAGATATTTATAAATAGACTAGTTTCTGCCCACATATCTCTTATAGAGAGTGTGTATTTTAGATTTTACTCTTGAGATTGTGGACTGTAAGAAAAATGTGTCAGTGTTAGGTTGAAGGCCTTATTTGAGACACAATAATCTGAGTGAAAAATATGATAAGTTTAAATTCCAGCACACCTTTAGATTTGTTCCCACCCACACAAGGGACCTTTGCACTGATGGCCACTTGTGTTTTGTGTTTTGGAGTTACCGCAGAGCACCAAGACTAATTTACTGATTTTGGGCCAAGTGGGTCCATGGACCTCATTGGTTTATTGTGGCAAAGCCCGGCGCCTTCCATGTTTACAAAGGTCCAGTTCGGCCAGACGTGTTGGATACTTGTCTGCCAGAAATGCTAGGGTGGCGGGTTTTCATTCCCGGGTGAACAAGACTTGACAGCTCGATCCCTAGGCAACCCTGGATAACCAAGACACCTTTGGCCTGAGACTTCAACATTTGACTTTGAGGGATTCTGTTTATAACTCAGGAAAAATCAATTCAGTCTGCGGCTTGGGAATTCTTTTTCACTTGTACATGTTACACATTGGCATAATGGTGGAAAAGTTGTTGAGACAATGTCATACATATTTACAATGTTTCACTTTTATTTGATAGGATCTTACAGTGTTTGTGTAATTACATGAGTAATGTTGCATCAGTCTTCACTTTTTACAAAAAAACACAGATTTTTTAGAGCTTTGCCTTTGAGCAAATGGTATCTTTAAAGTTTGATTGGTTTTCTAATCTTACTATTTTAGGTTTTATTCAGTCTTCCTCAGTTTTGTATTTTCTTATTGAAAATGATTTTTTTTTTCATTTCGAATCAGAATTAATTTAAATTTCAAATTTTAGGGTAGATAGCAAAATGATAGAGAGGAAAAACAAAAAAAAGTATATTTGTGAGATAGTCATATATTTTAATACTATATAGTCCTCTAAAAGTACCTTACTGTAAGTGGAAACTTAAAATTGCATAATTAAAAAAAAAATAAAATATTCAAATGTTACAGAATCATGTGAAAATGAATGTATGTCAAAAATATTTATTCCATCAGGAGGATTGCTGTACTAGGTTTAATGTAATGTATACTTAATGGGGTCCAAATGAATTTAAAACATATTTTGGATTTTAGATGTAGGGGTTGTTGACATCAAAGATACCTTAATTCCTATCACTCAGCATTTTTCTCTGGAGGCATGGTTATTAAAATATCCATACATTTTATGACTCACTTAATTGTCACAATCAGCAATGTTATTTTATTAGTTATCCCATGCTGGTGTGTAATATTCACAGTTTAGCTGGCCATAATGTTATCAATAAATGATTACTGAACCTCTGATGATGGTTGATAATAATATTTCACCAGCCAATCAGCCCACTGTTTTACTGGTCACTCTCCTGGTTTCACAAATGAGAAATAATTGTTGTATGGTACATGGTGGTTGAGTCCTTTAAAGTAACTTTAATGTAAAATCTAACCTAACGACCACCTCAGATAAGCAACCACCTATTAATAACTACCACTTTCACGATCCCAATTATTTTTTTTTCTGCTCTTCATAACCATCCATGCTCTGAGACTGATGACCTCGAAAAATGTGACCTCTTTCAAGGTCTGTTTGGTGGTCATAACTTTGAGGTTTCGCTGTACATACCAACAGTTTCAGGATTTAACACACCAGTGTTCCTGTTGGACACCTCAGCTTATGTTTCAGCCTGGCTGTACAATGACAGAAGATAAGAGATTCCTCTGGAATGTTGCACAATGCTGTTTCTATTTCCTAGTGATCATTTAGGTTACACATTTTGGCTAAATATCACAGTTTATACCATACTTAAAACATTGTTGTGCAGTCGGCAGCATTTTTTATGAGGATGTTCATCATAACTTCTGCTGGTTTCAGGTTGAGCAGGTAGAAACATATCTTAGTAATATTACAACATGCATGTATAGTAAATGATGTTGAAGTATGCCAAAGTTCTGTCTTGTGTTACTAGACAGAGATGCACTTGGTTCCTATGTCTGTCCCCTCAGCTGCCTGTATATAACATAAGCTGGGCACATATTTGTATATAAATTACGCCAGTTTTGACATACAGATATTTCGTGGGTTTAGACTAATATGAAAAAAGTATCATACACTATGTATACCCTGTTTTGTGTCAGGACTAATGTCAAGCAATTCTTTCGGATGTCAACAAAATTTTGACAATTTTAATCATATGATAAAATTGGAGTCATAGTTACGAACACTGGAAAGATATTTGTCTGATAAACTGTTCATCTTGCTGTTTAGTCTAGTGATCAGGCAAAATGGTGTAAATGGTAACTGCTAGCTGTGCTGGGTCAGTTGATTCCATTGCAAAGAATAAACAAATTTTGAGCAGTTTCACAAAATATTGCACCAATATGAAATATCCCAACTGGCAGATGCCATGTCCCAGTTTATATGTTCTAATGCAAATTATTGTCGTACTGATTGCAAGGCCGGCCTTATCTGTGCCGTCCTTTGATAAGCCCAGTGTGAACAATATTAGTTAAGCTGCCTGCCTTTTTGTGTATAATTAATTAATATGAACATCTCTCGCCTGACCTGGGCTAGCTATCAAACAAACCCCTGCTAATTCCTTCAGGTAATTAAACTTGAGGGTAAAGAAGGCCTGCAAAAGGTATATGTCTGATGATAAGAGTAAGTTCTTTGGAAAAAAAGAGAAGCTTTCTTTGAAGTTAAGAGTATTAAAAAAGGAGTAAAATTAGTGACAGTTTCCCATTTTAACATACATTACTCCAAAGGTCAGAAATATGCATGGGGACATCTCCCTGCATGAAATAAGGGCATTTTCCACATGTTGTGACACTTGCTGGACATTTTCACACACAAAATTGTTTCTGTTCTAACAGAAAGTTAGATCAAGAGAGAAATTTTATATCTCAGAACACCATTACTGAAAATTGAGGAAAATAAGAGTGCTAATAAAAAAAGTAAAGAAATATTAATCAGCATAATTTTTAGTAAAACCTCAAAAAGAAGAGTGACTCATTCAAATAGTGATTTAGCAGACCTGTAGTAATACGTACCCATTCGCACTGCAACCCAAAATGTTTTCAAACTGTCTTGGCCAAAGCTTTTTGCATCAAGCTCAAGAGTTGGTTTCAGTCCATTTTGATTGAGAGTCATTTTATCCGCTTTGTTTTACCTTTGTGTGAATGCTCTAAAACAGTTTGGACTAAGTTTTCAGGCGCATATGCTTGTGTCAGCATGTTTTTACATTTTTCCACATATGAAATGTACAAAACACGCATTGGTGCTAGATGCCCTTGTGAACGCACCAAAATGGCTTGGCCAAACCGCTTTGCCAAAGTCAGTTTGTAAACGTTTTTTGTGTGAAAGGGGTACAAGACTGAAAATCATCAACTTATACATATGAGTTACATGATTGCCTACATGTTTGCAGAACCATGGATTTGTACCACTGACCATTTTAAGAATAAAAAATTATAAAATCCCATTTTAATCATCTGCGTTCAAGTGATTATTATCTTGACAAAGTGATCCTCAGTAGCTGGCAGCTCCAACTTAAGATGCTGAAAAATAATTTGAACCAAAATTTGAGGCTCAACATTGGGGGGTCGTCTTATACACAGGGTCGTCTTATACACGCATAAATACAGTACCACTTTCGTGATACAAATCTGTGAGTGGGAGAAGTATCAGCTTTCTTGTAGTTAATGATGTGGGGTGACTTTCAAGCGATGTTTGTACACACTGGTCACCACATGATGGACACCGTTTATGCACAAACACTACAAGATGCTACATGTGTCTGGGGCTGCTGAAGCCTGGAGATGCCAGCCTTGACCAGCCCTGCGTCCCTGTCTTGGTCTGGCTAAGTCTGACATCCAGACATGATCATTCTTACAAACTGCTGTTCAGTGGCATGTTATGAGTGGCTCTCAGACAAAATGCCATAAACCATACCACTATTATGACTTATGAAGTCTGCGCTGTCTGTATGTTTATGATAATTAAAGAATAAAGCTTCTATATATATATTTTACAAGGTGGTTATGTTTTCATTCATGTTTGTTTTACCGTTTGTCTATTGGTTTGTCAAAAATGAACAAATTAGAAAAGAAAATGGAAACCATCTGTAGCCCTACTGCAGTTACATGTAGCTTTTGGTGCAATTTTGAAAACTGAAATAGATTGGATATGTAAGATAAGCCAGTGTGGCCATCAGTATTCACCAGAACCAGTGGTATATGCATGGCACGTCTGTATTTGATTGTGGGGTAAGTACAATAAATAAAATTTATTTAATAAATATATAGCCAATATTGACATTATGCTCAAGATCCAGAGACTTTATCGCAAGTACAGTATTAATAATTAAATCATAAAATTTACAGCCAGAAGTGCAGATCCAGGCACTTTAGCGCAAGTACAATATTAATAATTAAATTGTTAAAATTACAGTTTGCATGAGTATCCTTCACTTTTGCGGAGGCTGCTTTGGGCTGGGTACAATAGGGTATTACAATCACAGACCCTGTGAGCTGGTGAGTGGCCGAATGACACTGTGCAGGACACCCTGACCAAACCAGCGGGACACTAACACCACATTTAATGAGTGTGGATGAGCCACTTTGGACAGCATGGGCAGCCCAGCTTTCCTTTATTGATGAAAGTCTATATGCTTAAATCATTCAGTTCCATCAGTGGGGCTATTCATTAGGGAAGGGGAGGATGTCATCTCTTCCTAGGCTTGACCCAGCTGGTGAGGACTGGGGGAGGTCTTACTGGAGCAGCAGACCATTGGCTGGCAGTTTCTAGCTGTGTGATGTAATAATGGAGAGCACATGGTCAATGGCAGGTCATGAGGGTGTCACCATGGAAACGCAAAGACTGCAATTGTCATTGCCCAGGGGTTTATGGGAAGGTCTTGTATGGCTAGGTTTAATGTTACTTTGGTTGACTTTCTGGTTGACCTATTGCACTCTTAGTACATTGTATACAAGGAAAAAAAGAAATTTATATCCCCTTAAACAACATGGAGCACACATAATGTTTTATATGCTGTCTCACACAGTACTGGTATAGCACTGTCTAAAGCCCATTAAGAGCTAAGGAAACAGTATCATATAGATCAAGAAAGAGTGTATATTGACGTCATTAAAGAGTACTGCTAGGATATGTGCAATTCATTTAAACATAAATGTTAAAATAAAACATGAAACAAAGCTGCAATAGAAGCCATAATATCAGGACATGTACACAAAAACATATTCTGTGTAAAGTATATCTGAAGAAATGTGGATTTTTATCATATTTGCATATTAGTGTATAATGTGATTGTTACATGAAATGGCACTTACCACGGTACCTGGTATAAATTGTAGGCAAGAATTTCACTGAAAAGATCAGGTCAACTGGTGTCATATATTGTTGCTTTAATTGACAACTTCTCTAACTGTAAAAATTGCACACAACTTGATATTTACAAGAATGTAAAATTTCTCAGAATTTTATGGGAAAATAGTCAGTGACCCCTCTTAGGACACACTTGATATCTTTCTAAATAGCTCAAGACTAAAACACTGTATTTCTGAGGTGTGGCCTCAGAGAAGCTGCCTCCATGTTGAGTGGTACCACTGTCAATTATAATATAGATTAAAACAATCAAAGCTGGTGATTGAAGGCTTATTTTATTATTATACTGTTGTTTTATATTTTTTGTGTACATGAAAGCAAAATATAAACTAGAATTCTGCATTCCAAGGCATGAAAGCCTAAACCATGTGGGGATGGGGGGGGGGGGGGAGGGGTGCTCTATTGTGGGATGCTCTCAAAAAAACATGTATGGATCCACTTATTCATCCCATATTCCCAGGTTCATTCATACATGAGGGATTATATTTGCGAATATTCATTGATACAATTTCTGATCCTGATCATATGTGTCGAATCCACACCAAAATCTAATCGATTCTTCATCAGCCCTTTCCAGAAAAAATGCTGAAAATTTCATGAGATTCCCATCATGACACACAAACAGGGAAGAATACATACCCTCCTGGCAGAGGCAATTACCATAAAAAACAGGGCTGCAAACAGTAGCATCGTGTTGCAGCAATTTTTGTCAGCAAACAGTTGCTGCAAGGGATCTAGTTATGACGTAATAATCAAATACCATATTCCAGTATGTAAATTACTCTTTTTAACTGGAGGCAGAAAATATAATTAACTGGAAACTAAAATTCAATAGATCACCCATGGCACATACTACATCATAGAGTGATGAAACTAAACTAGTTTCCAATGATTTGGAAGATGATTTTATAGGTGTTTTATGGTTACATGAATCAATAGCGACAATGACATTTGCCTGCCCAGGAACTAGATATAAAGCCTTCCAGATACAAGTCCTTCACTCTGCTGTAATGAAGGGAGAAAAAGCCATGTGTTGCACTCGTGTAGGATTTAGTTGCAGCGAGGGTCCAGAAAACATGTGAAACCATTACATGACAGAAATCTATACATGCATGCTTTGACATGTTCCTAGAAGCTACCGAGGTGTCTAAGTTCTTTTATGTTTTATGAAATGATTGTTCTATAGAAATCTTTGGTTGTTTAGATTTACCACAGTTTACCACTGCACATGTTGGCTTGACAAATAATTAAAAGTTTTAAGTAGATATTTGCTGGACTGGTCTTTTGTTCAGAAGTGTTTAATATTTGTGATATATTCATGAAAGTGTAATTATTGGGAAAATAAAACATACCTAACAAATTCGAGATGCTCCATCTGCAAAAGTAAACCATTGTTAATACTGTAGTCTCTCATATACATTATCCATGAATCCACTGTTGAAAAGTGAAATGCAAAATATTGATTATAAAAAATTTAAAATAAAAAATATTTTGAATAATTACCAATCTTTCATGTTTCATGGATATCTGTAAGATTGATATAATAAATAATATCAGGCATTTGATATTAATCCAAAATCCAAAATGTCTTCCTTGTTCCTTTGCTCCTTGTCAGCTCTAGATCATTAAGATTTTCGCATATGTTAAAAAAAATTAAAATACTTAATCATAATAGACCTTTCTCTCTCCTTAAGCTGGAAATTAATGAACAAATGTATTGGTAATTTGAACATTAGAGAACCAACTTATGTCAAAAACTGAAGATAGATTGGTTGGATTTTTCTGGTTCTCACACTTTATTAGAATTGATATACTTATCTGAGAAATAACTTCAGCAGAGAGTAGTTTATTTGGTCAGATGTCAAAGTATGAAAAGTCATTTTTGCAGATCAGAAGTCAAAAGTGTTTCATTGGATGAGAGGTCAGCAAATAAATTATCATATATAAATTAAAGGTCAGAAATAAGTTAAATAGCTATAAAGAAGTCAAAGGTTAACTATTGTTTACTTGAGAGAGAGGTCAAATGTTTCATTGGGTCGCGGGCAGTTCCATATAGTTGAATTTATATTTGTCTTATCTTGTTTCAGATGGTCAACAAATGGTCATCCAGCCGGCTGGCAGTGAGCAGATCCGCCCATTAAGAGGAAACATTGTGTTTACGTGTACGGTGCTACACTCTGATGAAAGTACTTCCACGCGCCTTAAATGGGTGAACAAAGCAAATGTCTCCATAGAGCGAGAGCAAGGAAGGTGAGGTCACATGATATATATTTATCTATATTATATATGTATGTCAGAGACGAGATTGAAATCCAGGCAGTTTTAAACTCACCTAAGTGATATTAGACAGATTTTAAACTCACCTGGATGATACCAGACAGATTTTACCTAGCCTTGGCAAGATTAAAATCCTGTCTTGCTTCATAATGGATTTTAATCTCGCATAGGTGAGATTGCAATTGTGATCTCGTCTAGGCAAGTTTAAAATCCGTCTAGGCGAGATCACCATCTCGCCTAGGCGAGATCACAGTCACAATCTCATCTAGGCGAGTTTAAAATCCACCTGGATTTCAATCTCGTCGCTGACATATGTCTGTGTGTGTGGTGATATAAGCAATAAAGATAAGCACTGGTGATATGATAAAATTAAATTGTTTTAGGTATATAGTACCAAAAAAATTAAGAGCTAAATTAGATGAAGTAATTTTAGTTGAAGGCAACATGTACCTATATTAGTTTTAAATATTAGGATTATCAGTGTTAAAGAATTATTTTCCACTTCAACAGTATCCCAAAGAAACCATTCTGGATATAAAATTTTTATGTTGGTCGCATGTGACAAGAAACGGAAGGTTGATACTCAAAACACCCCAAGCCATGACTTACATTTTTCTCTAAAAATATTTTGAACAAATCTTTAATCCTGTAAACAGTTCCTCTAAACACAAATTTGTAATATTATAAGTATTTTTGGTCATATTTTCAAATTGTAAAAAACATTTCTAAAATATATATTGTTAATTAAGCAGGGTATAAAAGTGTTCAAAACATCTCACAGTCTAATAATATCATTAGCAGGTTTAGTCACCTAATATAAGTTTAAATGAATCCAGAAACCAAAATTTGGCTAAATTTCATTAAATATTCAAACACATTCAAACATTTTGTAGTTATATAGATTTTACAATATTGAAAGGAGCTGTAATTTTAGATATCTGGTCTTGTTAAACGGCGAATGTGTGTTCCTGATAATAGTAAACCAAATATATTATGACAAATGTTTTAGTTTAAGTTGGATTTAATTCTGCCAAATTAAGCAGAGACGTTTATTTTCTGTTACATCCGCTTTCATGGAGGGTAAAACCTTCTGGACAAGATCCATCATAATATGACATGATTTAATGATTGAAGCAATGGAGAACTGTGTCCTTGTAATTTAATAAATAGCGCCTCGCTACTTCCGTCTGTTAATAATAGATCTAATATCCAGGCATCCAGAAGTGCTGTAAATTTTATGCTTTGGTTGTTTTTGTCTTGGAATTATGGGATTTCTGGTTCTTGTGTATTTTTCTAAACCAGGCAATGATTAATGTAATAATAAATAATTATTTAACCACAGTAATTGTTGAGATATATTTATGAATTTTATTTTTTATGCTTGCAGAGGAAATGACTTTGACCTTGAAATAAATAAATGAAAGTGACATTTCAAAAGAAGGATTAATCCTTTTGAATACAGTATTTGAATATCAAGCTTTAAAAAAAATCCAACAATAAATAATAAACTATTAAAGTAGGATATGATTCCCGTTAAGAAGTTATATAATTATTTAAGCAATGTTGTTTTGATTCCTTAATTTTATGTTAAGTTTGCATATTAACACTTGTCTTGCACTGTTTTGTCCTTACTGAAAGTTTATTGATTAAAAAATCACAAATATAAATTTAACCTTGTTAATGAAGATATGACATGTATGTAAAAAATCAATCTGATATCAAATTGAAAATGATTAATTAATCACACTCTTTTCAGGCTTTGCTGTTGTATGCAAGAGATTTGTTATTCAGATTAAAAAAAGGATGACTTTCTTTAAATTTAAAAAAAATTTCATTATTTGTAATATTTGTTGGGTTTATATATAGATTGAAATATTTGTAGAATATTATATATGGTCCATATTGCCAGCATTAGTTGAGTCACGTATATGTATTATCACTATCAGTAGCATAATTTTGGAAATGTAGAGGAAAACTGCTATTTACTCTTTGCCTTTTTTTTATTTTTATTTATTAGTTTTAGAGGTGGTTGTTGTTAGATAATTATTTCAAATAAAGAAAATCTTTTGTGTGCAGTAGCTAGGCCATTTTTTTTCCTGTGCTTTCTTTTGATTATATTTTTTTTTCTAAAGCTTTAATTTCTTTCAATGGTGGGCGGGGCTTTTATGTTATGATTGACACTTCAATCAATCTATTTTCCTCTCTGTTTCTGTGCGTTCAACACAGACGGTAAGTTTGTATTGTGATGTGTAGTCTTATAGTCGTTGTGTGATGTTCAAATGTGAGCCATTTCCATGTGTTTGTGTTTTTTTTTTGTTTTTCAGAACAATATGAATTTCCAAGTCATTAGCCTCAACATTATATCCAGTATATATAGAGTCAGAATTATCTGTAGGTTTAAAAGCCAGCTGATCAACTACCTCCATTCCTGAGAATTAATGCGATTTCTGGCATACTCCGGTACTCTAAATATATATTAAAGTTGCCCTGCTTCACCAGCCAGTCATGATACAACTCTGTCTTCACAAGAAGCTGCATTAGCAATATCCTGTATTATTCTAAAGACATTCCACAAAAATGTAAACCTCTGAAATGTTCTCATCAGAAAGGAATTCCTTCATTTGACTATATGCGGAAATAGGATATAGACATACCTTGACAGATGTGTCATTGTTTATAGTGTGTTTTTTCTCTGTTTTTTATCTGTCCAGTTTTTCTTTTGATATCTCATGCAGTAGACAGTTGTTTGGATATTGACTTTTTCTGAGTCAGCCCTCTTCCCATATCATGTTTAGACAAGCTTTTATTTAATGAGCCAGAGGTCAGGGTCAGGGTTCAAGGTCAATCAATAAGAACCAGCCAAGTGTCCAATGATTTAATTGGTTTAATGAGTATAAAAATTGACATTTCTGTTCTTTCTAAACCAGTATCCCCTCTGTAACACTGTGAAGGGTTCATGCCATTCAGGTTTGAATGCTGGGTTTGAAATTTTATCATTAGAGTTAGCAGTAGGTCAATTAAAGAGGTATTTAATACTTGACTCCTTAGCTAAAGTTTTCTGGTTTGAATCCCACCAGAGACAATTACTTTTTGTGGCATTAAAGCATGCCAGTGCTCTATAGGTTAATTATTTCTGCTGTAGTAAAAACGTTTTTTGATTTCAAAATACAACAGATGGCCATTTTCTCAAGCTTCACATTTTTCTTTAATTTCAGGGAAAATAGTATGTTATTTTTAAATATAATAGATTGTCATTTCATTTAGCATCCAAAACTGTATAAAAAAATGTGTTAGTTTTCTGAATATGATATTTTGGGATATATCTGAGTTTAAACTGTTATTGTATCCCCAGACAAAGTTGGGGTATACTATGTTTTCATACCGGTCCCGCGGCCGCCGCCGCCACCGCCGCCGCCGCCGCATATAAATCTTGTTGGCGCGATAACCCAAAAAATATTTCATGGAACTTTACCAAACTTGGTATATGTAGAGATATGGGAAAGAGGACAACGCCTATTTAAAATGAGGTCATGACCTTTACTAAGAGAGTGTCCTTGACCTTGAATAGGTCCAATTTTGGGGAAAATCACACAAATTCATTAATATCTCAATAAATCTTGCATGGATTTATCCCAAAATCAAATTGATGGAAGATCATGGATAGGGTTGTTATGTTCCAGAAACTGGTGGCGCCACCTCTTATTCTTTACTTGTTTTTGTGCCGTTTAATACCCCCAAAATTGCCACCTTACAGTACTGTGAGCATTATAAGTCAAAAACTAATGGACAGATTTCTTTTATATAATGCATATACAAAGGTATGGGTTATGGGATGATGTTTATTAAAATTGGGGTCATGACCTTTCCTATGATAGTGGCCTTGACCTTGAATATTGCCATATATGGTGAAAATCACACACCTCTTATGATATCTCCAGTGTTGATAGCCATATGGATTTCAAACATGACTTATGTATGGCCCCCCACTAAAGTAAGAACCCTATAGGTTCTAGGGTCATGAGGTCAAAGGTCAAGGTCACTGGACTGGCATCTTAAAAGATACTGTGGATGCATTTTAAGCCAAACTTTCATCCTAGGTCTTCCATCTTGAATATATAGCTCACTTGCCAATAGTGGATGATTCATATCAATTTTGGGGTCACAAGGCCAAAGGTCAAGGCCACAAGAGCTATCTGTCCAAAAATTAGTTTCTGGATGATAATTCCTGCTTTTGTTGATGTATTGATTTCAAACTTGACTTATATATGTCCCATTGAAAAAGCAAGACTCCAATTGATTTTGGGGTCATGAGGTCAAAGGTCAAGGTCACAGGACACATCTTTAAAAAGATTGTGGATGCATTTTCAGCCAAACATTTCATCTCAGACCTTTCATCTTGCACATAGAGTTCACCTGCCAATAGAGGAAGACCCCTATCAATTTTGAGGTCACAAGGTCAAAGGTGAAGGTCACAGGAGCCATCTGTCCAAAAATTAGTTTCTGGATGATAATTCCTTCTTTTATTGATGTATGGATTTCAAACTTGACTTGTATTTGACCCATTGGAAAAGCAAGACCCGAATTGATTTTTGGGTCATGAGGTCAAAGGTCAAGGTCACAGGAAACATCTTTAAAAAGATTGTGGATGCATTTTCAGCCAAAAAATTCATCTCAGATCTTTCATCTTGCACATATAGTTCACCTGCCAAGAGAGGAAGAACCCTATCAATTTTGAGGTCACAAGGTCAAAGGTGAAGGTCACAGGAGCCATCTGTCCAAAAATTAGTTTCTGGATGATAATTCCTTCTTTTATTGATGTATGGATTTCAAACTTGACTTTAATAATTGTATTTGACCCATTGGAAAAGCAAGACCTGAATTGATTATGGGGTCATGAGGTCAAAGGTCAAGGTCACAGGAAACCTCTTTAAAAAGATTGTGGATGCATTTTCAGCCAAACAATTCATCTCATATCTTTAATCTTGCACATATAGTTTACCTGCCAAGAGTGGAAGACCCCTATCAATTTTGAGGTCAAAGGTGAAGGTCTCAGGAGCCATCTGTCCAAAAATTAGTTTCTGGATGATAATTCCTTCTTTTTTTTATGTATGGATTTCAAACTTGACTTGTTTATGTCCCATTGGAAAAGCAAGACCAAAATTGATTTTGGGGTCATGAGGTCAAAGGTCAAAGTCACAGGACACATCTTTAAAAAGATGTGGATGCATTTTCAGCCAAATATTTCATCTCAGATATTTCATCTTGCACATATAGTTCTCCTGCCAAGAGAGGGAGAACACTATGAATTTTGAGGTAACAAGGTCAAAGGTGAAGCTCACAGGAGCCATCTGTCCAAAAATTAGTTTCTGGATGATAATTCCTGCTTTATTGATGTATGGATATCAAACTTGACTTGCATATGTCCCATTGGAAAAGCAAGACCCGAATTGATTTTGGGGTCATGAGGTCAAAGGTCAAAGTCACAGGACACATCTTTAAAAAGATCAAGGTCACAGGACCAATACTTCAACAAGATTGTGGATTGTTAGATGGAAGAAACAATAAATATGCCAAGTGTCAGTATATGCTGCTAAAAATGGGGGTCTATTCTTAAAGGGGGGGGGTCCTACTATGTCTGGGGATACTCTGGCACCTGCGGTGCCAAGAAATGTCTAGTTATACTTATTAAAACTAAAACATCTGTCACATATAGCAGTCATGGATGACAGTTTGGATAGGGAAGCAAAGCTCTCTAGGAACGGAAAGCAGAATACCTGTACCCACAATGCCATGTTGCCAATGGGTGTCAAACTATCCTGTAAACATGCTTCTATAAACAATAACTGGTTTATTGATGTTTCTAAAAATAGAACTGATGTCAGACATTACTAGAAATAGAAAATAAAAATGAGGACTTTTTAGCAAAGTGATTACTGCAGGGTTTCACAAATGTCATCAAGCAAGGATTTGTTTGATACTCCTTGTCAGTGCATGGTTTCTGAGAAAATTGAGAATCCTAACTAAAAGCATTCGTTGTTTATCAGCTCTTGTAATTAAGTGTAGTGTGTTTGATTGTTTTCCAGGAATTTCTTCTTATTAAACAGACTGGCTTTGTTCTTTTAAAATTATCAAACAGACTGGCTCTGTTCTCTTATATATAATTATTAAACAGACTGGTTCTGTTCTCTTATAATTATTAAACAGACTGGCTCTGTTCTCATTTATTTTACTCATGCCAAAGTTTATTTTGTGACAATTAATATTCTTCAGTCAACCTGTTGTTCTTGTGATGAAGCTGTCAGTGGTTTAGTTAAGACTAGATGTGAAAGTCCCAGGTGATTTCTGAATAAAATAATATAATTATAATACCATAAATAGAAGGAGGGTTGTTTTGATCAGTGTTCATCTGGCTGTCAGTGTTTTTTTTTACAAGAATTAAGAAAGATGATTTTCATGAACCTTAATTTGTTTTATAATTGGTACCATCAGAGCTTATTATGGAATTATTATTCCAAATAATTTAAATCATGATTATTTTCTCATAATTCCCTTCTAATTTCTACACAACCACACTGAATAATAGTTAACAGGATCCAGCAAATATCATGTCAATTAGGTGGTCAGGCCAGTGGATAGGGGGTTCTGGGAATAGCTCATCAGCCAGGTTCAAATATCCCCAAAAATAGATATGTCAATGAAATTTTGATAAATGACATCTTTCGTTTTACAAATAGATCTTTTTGTAGTAAAATTTATACATAATGATCCTTCTGAATGTCATGTGAGTGCTGTTGTCCCAAGTTTGCCAATTGAGGTCATTGGTCAGATGACCTCTGCTAGCTTAATCACACGAAAGTCATGTGACAGCTTAATTAGTGCCAAGTGTTTCAGGATGAGTTTAGAATGAAAGGTAACTTTGGATGATTGTTTTAATTATCTGTGATGTAATGTAGCACTAAAATTCTTATTTACATACTCTACACAGTTTGTTCAAACCGTCTGTAAGTTAAAGGTGAATAGGACAAAAGATTTATTTGTTCAGACAGGAAACATATAGACAAATAATCAAAGCCAATGGCAAAAGACTTCAAGGCCTAAGTATGGATTTCCATTTTGGCAGATTTCCACATAATGCTTTAACCAGTAGGTCTAGGCTAGGTCATGCTTTTGCTATTTATAGATTTTTGTAAACATACAAAACTATTTAATCTGAAGAAACTTTGTTCCGTGATCGAGGCACCAACGTCAGACCAAATTTAGTTTGGTGCAGTTTACTGTAGTTAAATACAATGTACTCTCTGGTTCTTCATTTTTTAAGCTGTAGATAAGGCAATATGGTGGAGCATTGAGGTTCATACTTTTGGACCAGTATTTTGTTTGTCTTAGGGTTAAATTACACTGAATTAAATGCAAAATACCACTAATTATATCTTGTGGCCTGATTTTGAATTGTACAGAAGAATAATTTATATGTATCGGTATTGAACTTAAATGTATTGTAACAGCTGAAACATATTAGAGTATTCTCTATTTATATATATGTAACAGATGTAAATTTTAAATTTAGCCTTGGTGAGATCACGATTGTGATCTCTCCTAGGCAGACTTCAAACTTACCTAGATGAGATAGTAATCCATCATGGAGCAAGTCAGGATTTAAATCTCACCTAGGTGAGATTAAAATTGGCCAGAATCTTTGAATAGAATTGAAAAATATGAAAACAAAATAAATTGGAATTGAAGCTTATAGGTCAAGTAAAAGAATTTTATCTGACTTTAACTTATTTTGTTTTATAATTTCTCTATTACTCTTGATGACTAGACCAAGTGATTGACAAACTCAACCAACATGAGTAAATACATTTGTTGGATTTTAATTTGCTCCATGCACAGTAGAGTTACCATAAATACCCTATAAAACAAGGGCTAATGACTGGAAATGATAGGAACATTTTTTACGTTGTGTACACAAATAACTGGCTCATGCAGTCATCTCTGACTGTCATCTGTGGCTGTGACAGTGCTGTGGGGCTGTAAAGTGACTGGTGTGAGTGGGGTATTATCCTTTGTCCTGTGTCCATCTTCCTGTAGTTTATGAAAAATTGTCAGCAATTGAGAGACACATTTAACCCTGATATTGTTGTCATAGAATGCGGGTAATTGTGTGCACTAGAAAATTTCAACCTCCTGTTGAAGTGCCCTGTGATGTTTGTGTATTTATAGTCTATCTAGGATCTGTTATTGTGTGAACTTTTATCTACCTTTCAAGTATACTGAGCCATAGAAAACTTTTTTTAGGGTTTTATTTATTTTTTTTTCGAAAATCTCCCCAAATGATTGTGAAAACAGAAAATGGAATTTAATTTTGAAACCAAATTTTTTATCTTTCTTGAATTTATTTTATAGCTGTTGATCGAGTTTATAATGTTGAAAATTCTTTGCCAAAATATGTGAGACTGGTGAAAAAGCTCTTTAATTGTTTTGTGCAAAATAAAATGAAAATGGAAGAAAATTGATGCACAGTGTAAATGAGTTGGAGACATATTTTTACAGTCTGTACTTAATTCAATTTTTATTTGTTGTGATTTATTCTTGTCGGATTCGATAAATTTTACAGTCCTCAAGAAATTGAATATCTTAATAATGCTGTAAAAAATCCAGGGTAGCAACACACTACATTACAGGATGAATTTTAGCCTGTTTTACAATTTTCTTTGAGCGAAATCCAAAATTGCCCAAACAAAGTTTTCTTGGAAATTTGGTGAAAGGAGTACATGTTTGATAATGTTTAATGTATTGGCTGAATCATTATGATTTGATGAATGCTGATTGCTTGTTTACATTAGCAGCATATTTTAATGCTTATTAAAATGATATTTGCTCATTTGACATGATATTTTAGTACTAAATAATACCATAGTTGTTGTAAAATTTTGTATTTTTGAACCTAACATCTTAGGCCAAAACTTGGCTTGTTGTTCTGTTTTGCTTGTGTATTAAAGCAACTGATTTTATCATTTGCTGTTAAAATCAGTTGCTGCTGCTGTTTATGCTCATTTTTGGAAGTGCTTGGTTTTGGAATAATTACATTGGCATATAACTCTTTGTTATAACTGTAGGAAAATGGTCTAGTTGGACCATTTATTACCAAACTGTGATTTAATAACTGTATAAATTTCTGTCACATTGCTTCTTTTCAACTAAATTCTGTTATGAATTAAATCATCTGACAAATTGTCAAACTGTTATATACTAAACAATAGTGACAATTCAGAATTACTTTATCAAAATTGTAAATGAAAGATAGGACTTCTTTTCTTCCAGTTTAAAAAAGTAAGATATATTTCTGTGAAATTCTTTTAAAAAATCTTCTAGAAATTTTCTAGCCTGTTTCAATTTGTCTTTGTCCTGTCTTGGATGTGAAACATCAGACAGTTCATGTATCAGAATTGTGAAAAACATGACTCGCGCTTGGTTTCCTGCTGAAAGCAACTGTGTTGATACATACGATGTGTATTTTATATAATTAAAATTTATTCAGGTGGTTATCTATTTTATTATATGTTACAGAGTATATATAGAGCGTGTACCCAGTAACCCTTCCACCTTGAAGCTTTATATTACTGCGATAGAGGATGGGGACGCAGGCACATATACTTGTCAGGAATGGTCATATGACCGAACAAGTGGCCGGGAACTCGCTATCGTGCAACAGATGAAGACGAGACTTGAAATATACAGTAAGTTAAACTTTATCCCTCCAGATCTAAGAACGATTATGTAATTAATAACACCTTTACATCCATAACATATAGAGACCTGTGCTTTTAAATCTCACACTTAAATCAAGGGAATATTTCCAGTCAGTGGCCTTCCATAGCTTCAGTTCGTTCAGTGTTTGTCAGACCTGCCTTAAAATGTATTTTAAAAAAACTGTAGGTTATTATATAGCTCAGCTGACTGTAAGTCCCATATATTTATATTTATTTCATCAGGATTTGCAGTTGTTTTTCATTCATAAAGCAGAGATACACGTTGTCATTCCAAATTCCAGTTATATTATCAAATAGTTCAGTTGGACCTCAACAGGTGGCAGCTAATATACCGCCCAGATCAGTATTGGCTCAGGCAGCTAGAGTGTATGGTTTACATTTGTGAAGGCTGCCCTCTAGTGAGAAATCTCATAACTATAAATGTGCATTCTGAGGAAGGCAAGCCCTGTGGGGATCCCTATTGTTGGATGCTCCCTAAATTGTGTTTGCATTCACTTATCCGGCTCATATTCCCAGGTTATGTGTGCATTAAAAACGACTCTACATTTGTGAATATTCCTTGATCATGTTCCTGAATCCGGATCATTTACTGGATCCACACCAAAATCTAATCCTTTCTTCATTTACCTATTCCCGAAATGCCTTGACAATTTTATGAGATTCCATTTGTGAATGTGTGAGTTACTTGGGAACAGACACACAAACACATGAACTGGGATGAATGCATCCCTCCTGGGGGAGGCAATTAACTTCACAAAGGCCAAAAAAAAAGAGAAAGGTATGGTTCTCAAGCACCGCCCGCATCAATTCTAACCCCCTGCATCAGATATATTTATTTTGATCTTCATCTTTCAAGAAGATAAAATAATACAATTTTGATAAAATTTTGTTTGTTATGTAGTTCTTTTACCTGTTTAGCAAAACCATTCTGTTATTATCATGCTTTTCCCTGATCATATAACATTTTTATGGAAACATACATAAAAAAGTTAAAAAAAAAAAATTGTCTGCCGGCACTGATTTAAAAAAAAAAGCCTGAGAACCATACCTGTTTTTCTTTTGCCCAAAACTTAAGGTTTTAGATGTGAACAGCACAAAGTTGAGCTGAGTCAGATGACGGACATGTTGACCAATCAGAAGGCTGCCTTAGTGACTCACATGATGTCATCAATAAAAAAACGTGTTAAGCTCATCGGTCATTTTCACATCAGTAGTCTCGTTATCAGGAAGAAACATTTCTGAGATCATGCCATTTAATAAGGAACTGAGAGAAGCTAGGCCGCAGTTAATGCAGATTGCCTCAGTTTATGTTAAACTGATAGGATAATTTCTCAAAAACATGTTATTTTGCACCACTTGAACTTGTTTTAAATGACTTAGACATGCTGGGAGAGTTTTTAAGCAACAAGAATACTATTATTTCCCCCATTTTGAAAAAAAATTCCGTATTTTCTCTCTCAGGTGTCCATACATTGTCATATCTCCTCTGCTTGTAAGATTCTAAATTCATGTACTCATGTGTTAGTAATACTTAATATCTGTGACTGAATTTAATACTTTGATAAAACCATAGTGATGAAGTTTAAAGGGACCTATTCTAATTCCAAGTAAAGCATTTGAATTCCCTTTTTAAAAATACAGTATTTGCAGATTTAATTTTGTAGATGACTACTAGAAGTACTTACAAGTGGTAACAGATTGGTTGTAAAATCAAAACAAAACCACAAATGATTGATTATTAATCAGTTATTTTATGAACTTTCTATATAATCATGAAATATTTTGTATATTAGTATTATTATCCTAAAATAAACTCATACATAATGCTATATAATTTAAAGGTTTCTGCCCTGTTGTTAAAACTTGTTCACAGCACATGTTGTTCACTACTTTGTGTTCCCTCTTTCTTATATCTCTAAAAGGGTTTAACATATTTTTTCCCAGATATATTAACATCTTTACATGTGCATACATAATCATCTGTGATAGAAAGAGCAATAAATTTAATCAATTATGAAAGAAAACAACTGATCCAAATAATTTATTAATGGGCACGCATCTACACATTTAAGTTTCTTTTTATGGCCTCAGCAATAAAAAAGGGATCTAAGGTCGTGCATAATTTGTTCAGCTAGCATAATGATACATTGTATGTTTTCTTCTAACAGAGGACATCACGTTTGATGGTTGCGCTCAAAATCAGAATCCCGTTATTCACACACACGCTCTGATTCAGTGTCGGGTGTCCGGGTCTCCCACACCAACCGTCAACTGGAGGTTCAAGGGAACACCAATTAATACAGGTAAGAGAGACGTCAGCATGTGAGGCTGTGTAGGTAACTGAGAAATCTGTGATAACGAGGCAAGGTGTAGCCTAGGGGTTCGTAATTGTACTCTTTACTCAGTGGTCATGCTGCATTTGTTCTGTAATTCATTACACTCACCCACTACTTTCTATCCTTTGGTCATGACACATATGAACTATAAAAAGGTAGGATGCAGCCTAGTAAAGTTCTGTTAAGTAAAAATAAGTATGATACATTTTGTACACTCCTCTTAGATGGGAAGTATTTTGCAATATCCAGGGTCTGTCCATATTTCCGTACATTTATGTTTAGGGACACCAATAACTTAACAGTGCTTTCATGGATTTTCACAAAACTCACTCATACTACCAAGTATTAGATTATCTCGCTTAGTTTGATTTTAGTAAAAATTCATGCATATTTAAAGATGTCAGAGGTCACCATGCAGTGCTTCTCAGGGGTGTAACCATTATACCCTTCCTGGAATAGGAAAGATTTTTATGAAATCACCATATATTTTGTATTTAAGTGACAATTGCAATGGGTTTAAATATTTTCTGGCTTATATATATCACATTGCAATGTGTATTTAAAAATATCTTTTTAATGTAATGCCATCTTCTGCCTTCATTTATTCTAAAAAAACAGTACATATGCAAACAGCATCTTGTTAATTATTTAAAACTTAGTGAAATGCAGGAAACTCCCTGATCTTGAGTCTTGAAAAATCACAGCAAAATTGCCAGTGGGCAACAGACTTAAACCTTGAAAACATTTATACTTTGTAGTACGAAGCTTTAAGCCACTAGACTGCGCCCTACCCCAGTTTGTATTTTCTAATTATTCATTCACAGAGGACCCTAGGTATGAGTACGCTGCAGAGGGTCTACGAGTTAAAAACATCACACAGAGCGACAACGGCATGTACACCTGTAGTGCTGAGGTCCCTGCTGATGGGCGTTATGACAAGAGGGATATATTTGTGGAGGTTCACAGTAAGTATATTTTATTTAGAATATTTTCCATTTAATTAAATCCACTTCCTGATCAATTAATAGTTTAAAAATCAATAGTTCAGTTCTTACAAATTAAAAAAATTATAATTTTATTATGCCAAAACAATTTTGACCTTTCTCTGAATTCATTGTAGGAGGCTGAATTCTTTTCTGTTTACCTTTTTGTAAATTTTATGAAAAATATAATTATTTTATTTGCTTGAAATAACTGACCAAGGGGCAGGAGCTCAAAATAGATGAATTTCTACAGAAAATCAAAATCAAAATATTTATTGTGTGATTTCAGGTTCTAAATGATGCACATTGCTGAAGAATTTGACCTTTTTTTTACTTAAAGCTCTTTATTTTAACTTCAAAAAGAATTTAATTTTGTGTAAAAAAAAAACCTTTGGGGCTGGTTGATAGTGGTCATAATTCACAGTGGCCTGATTTGACAGGTCAGTTATAAACAAGGGTTTTGTTATTAGACAGATGGTCTTTCAGACAGGTTACACTGTACACATATCCATTATTTAACGAATTATTTAATATGCGCGAAATAACCTTATGAAGGATACCAAAGCACACGAAACAAGTAGAATCCTTGTGCATTTTATGCAGGTTATATAAAAGATCTCATATTACAGATTTATGAAAGCAACCTTATGACTTGTGATGCTTTAGGTCTAGATAACATAAATGATACATTTACCATATAAACAACTGTCATTCAGTGTACATACAATGACTTACATACACCAAGTTTTATTTTCATAGAAAAATCTTTTTTCGCAAATATCACAAATTTCAAAAGAACAACCATAACATTTAAATAACATTTCACCATAATTAGTGAAATGTGATACACTATGTCTAATGAATTTGTTAATTTCCCCTTTTACAGTAAGTCCAAAAATGGTTTCCGGAATCGGAGGAGAAGATGGAGGCAGAAAAGAGGCTATAGGAGGATATAACGTGGACATTAAGTGTGTCGCAACAGGTCACCCCCAACCCAGGGTAGAGTTCTACAAGGTAGGTATAAAATGCTGAGAAATATTACGAGACTGGTTGTCTCACCAGGTTTGCAGCTTGTTTGAGGAAAAGCTGTTATATTTGCATTCATAAAACTGGAAGACACAAATATTACATTCCATGTATTGTACAACCATGCAGGTTGAGAGAGAGAGAGAGAAATATTTTATTGGACATAAAAGTAATGTATATATATATACATATATTCAACATGTCATTTTTTATTAGCTCAGCTGACTATAAGTCATCTGAGCTATAGTCGTGGTCCATTGTCCCTCGTCCGTCCGTCTGTCCGACCGTCCGTCCGTCCGTAGATGTGTCACGTTTTGAAACCAAAATTCAGCATACTGTTAGATGTCCCCAAGATCTGCTACATAGCCGAAAACTGGGTCTTTGCGACTTCGTTCCTTTGAGAAATTAAGGAAAAACCTCAATTTTTTATTAAAATCCTATTTTCACACTTCAGGACTGCCTATTATCAAAACCACTCATCTGTTTTTCCTCATATTTACCATAAATATTCCTCTATATAGTTCCTATGTACATGCCAGAAATTAAGTCTGTAAAGTATAAATTCTTTAAGTTATGGGCCCAAACATAATGGACTTTGTAAAAAATCAGGAAAAATAATAACTCACTTAACATGAAAAATTTTGAAACTAGAGTCTATTTTATCAAGTATATAACTATGTTTAATTAAGATTCAATTGTTTACCCAAAATTAGATCTGAATTTTGTAAATTTTTTAAGTTATTAGCATAAAAAAAAATCAGTACCTTAAATTTTGCCCAACTTTGACCATGGCACGTTTTTTTCCTGTAAGCACCATTGATTTAATTTTCACAGCATGTAAACATAAATATTTAGTTTGTCTAAATCTGAAATTTGAAAATAAAAGCTTGCAAATTAAGCTAGTTATTGATTTTTTTCTGTAGTCACTTGCTTTGATTACAGATGCAGGGTCCCACTCCAGGTCACTGGAAGTCAGCTATGCCAGGGTTTCTGATTTGTTACAGTCACTAGGGGAGATCCCCTGCTGTGACAGGTGTACAGTTATTCTCATATCACCACCCCAATCACCCCCCCCCCCCCCCCCCCCGCAAACCCAACCCACCAAGTGTTATGCAGTAATTGTTATTGTTTTCACTGTATCTCCTTAATTGTAATGCTGTTTCCACTCCGATATGCAAAAACTTTCCTTGAAAAAATAATTCAAGGTGTAATCCAGAAGATGCAATGTTGTGTAATGTAGCATTTTTAAAGAAATCAATTTTCTTTTAAATGATTTTAACAAATATAAATGAACCCATCAGTATGCTTAAATTATTATAAAATATGAAGCCCATTATGGATAAATAAAGACACAATTAAAAATTGTGAAATCTAAATCAAGTATTATTTTTAGATATTTATTGTTTTACAGATTTAAAAGATATATTTTTGTGGTAAAAAATTAATAAACATTTGTATGCATGATGTGGTGTTATCTGACAAGATTGAGATTTATGATGATGCAATTGAGAATTATGAATCAGCTTTTATATTCAGATGTATATGTTATATTGGAAATGTATAGAAATATAAACTTAAATTAGAAAATAATTGATGTGATAAAAAAATCAGGATTTAATACAAACATTTGTTCATTATTTTCCTGCCTCAGCAGAATTTGAGATCAGGCTTTGTTTGCCCTGTTTTATGTTGTTAATTAGCTATATTTCAACTGTATACATTTCATAAAAAAAATACATATATATTTAATAATATATATCATATAAAAAAATAGATTCAATTGAACAAATGTGTAAACTACTGAAATGTCAACAGTTAATCGAAAAACCAACTAATGATCATGGTAATAGTACAGATCATTTGTTCACAAACTGCTCACATGCTTTAGTTTCAACATTAGGAAACACATGGTCAGGTCACAAAATATTTTTTGCAACAATTTCTTGCTCATCAATACAAACCAATCATATAAACCAACCATGGCCTTTATTACCTCTTCCTCTTACACTTTATCTCCATTAGATATTATTTTAGATTTTTACCTTCAAGGTTAACGTCAGCTGAGCACAGTGACCCATAGGTCCCTTGTTTATTATGTCTGGAGACTATTGTTAAGGATTTTTATCCGCTGACACAACAGCCACCTGTTTTACATGGAGAAATGTACATACATAATACATAATTTTGAGGTTAAGTCCTATCAATTTAATAAAATTTGAGATTATATGATTTAATGAGGAATTTTTTTAAAAACTGGGAAGTTACCACTGGAGTTACTGAAATAACTGTTTTTCTAATTTGAGGGGTTTTGTTTGGTTTAGATAATATTTGTTACAGATGTAACAGTTTATCTGAAGGCATATGTATTTATGAAATATTGTTTGGTGTAGTAATTCAATTCTTCAAGACTATTAGTAAAGATTTTGTCAATAATGATTTGGTCGGTTTCATTTATGACTTTTGGTGTTATTTTTTTTCAGACAGTTGTATGCTATCTTAGTTCTGGTTTATATACATAACAAGGGTATCTTTATATCTTTATAATTTTAAAATTTTGTGCAAAAGTATTGTATAACAAACAGCTGCTGCTAACTGCAACACAACTGGTGCATAAATAATTTTACCTGGTATCATTTAATATAAAACCCAAACTTATACCCCTTTCACATGGCAAATACAAACTGGTTTCAATGCACATAATAGCATTCAGATGGCAAGCCTAAGTATTTTCAAACTGTTTCGGCTTAAACATTTTGGTTCAGGTTCAAGAGGTGGTTTCAGTCCATTTTAGATACAAATCATTTTATCCACTTTGCTAAAGTTTTGTGTGAACACTCGATATATGCATCCAAAACTAGGTTTAGACCTAGTTTTTAAGCGGCAACTAGGTCACTGCACAAGCGTGAATGCTTGTGTCAGCATGTTGTTACATTGTTCCACATGTGAAATATGCACCTCGTGTGTTTACACTAGATAAAAAGTGTTAACACACAACACGGATTCAAACCGATTAGGTCAAACTGCTTTGCTAAAAATCATTTTGAAAACGTTTTGTGTGTGGAAGGGGTATTTAATGTTTCCTTTCCATTGTTGTAGGACGATGACCCTGTCAAGCTTGGAGACACCGGTTTTGGCCGTCGGAGAGTAGACGAAGCCTCAGGTTCCATATATTTCCGTCCCCTTATAAAGGCAGATGAAGGCAACTACAGATGTGTAGGAATAAATGCTGCGGGGTCTGATGAAATTAATGGAGAACTTTTTGTCATTGGTGAGTGTAAACATAATGACTGTGAATATTTAGAAAAAATGTGTTCCAGTAGTTATATTCTCAGAAAATTCAGACATCAGGGCTTCCACCGACCTGTGAATTTCCTGTATTTTCCTATAAAAAATAATGTTTCCTATAATTTTGTGTATTTTCCAGTATTTAGACCATAATTTCCTGTATTTTCTATGAAAATCATGTCTCCCATAATTGTATATATTTTCCAGTATTTAAACCATAATATTCTGTACTTTCCAGTATAATTAGGGCCCCGCTTGACAAGTGGTGCCCTAAAGTGATCACCGTGTCAGTCCGTCCTTATGTCCATCCATCCTTCCGTCAGTGACACTTTCTTTCGCGCGCGATAACTCGACAACAACATCCTGCAGCTTTCCCAAATTAACAGGAATGATTGGTACCTATAAGGGCTCCAGGCCTTTCGAATTACTGACATGTTGGAATTCCAATATGGCCGCTACAGCCCAACCACTGATTTTCTTTTGCATGAGATAACTCAACAACAACATACTGCAGCTTTCCAAAATTCACAGGGATGATTGGTACCTAGTACGGCTTCAGACCTATAGAATTACATTTGACTTATTTGAATTCCAATATGGCCGCAACAGACCAATCCCTGATTTTCTTTCACGTGCGATAACTCTACAACAACATACTGCAGCTTTCCAAAATTCACAGGGATGATTGGTACCTAGGAGGGCTCCAGACCTGTAGAATTACAGACTTGTCGGAATTCCAATATGGCTGCCACAGCCTGATCGCTGATTTTCTTTTGCGCCTGATAAGTCAACAACAACCTACTGCAGCTTTCCCAATTTTACAAGGATATTTGTTTCATATGAGGGCTCCAGACCTATTAAATTACAGACCTGTTGGAATTCTAATATAGCTGCCCTAGCCCGATTGCTGATTTCCTTTGGCACGAGATAACTCAACAACAACCTACTGCAGCTTTCCCAATTTCACAGGGATCATTGATGTGTATGAGGGCTTCAGACCTATTGAATTACAGACTTGCTCAAAATCAAATATGACTACATTCGGTGATTTTCTATTGCACACATTATTTCAGACATATCTTCTTTAATATCATTTGATCTAGTAGGATTTTTTCCCTCATGCATATGGATAAAAACCTGTTTCTGTTTGTCATATTTTTCAAATTTTACTTAATTTTTCACAAATATGTAAACTATATATAGTCCAGCACTAGCAGAAACGCTGGGCCCTCTGAAGACTATTGTCCGACCACATCAAGTTTCCTATATTTTCCTATGAAAAAATGTCTCCCATTATTTCCTACTGCATGGTCGTGTTTCCAGTATAACTGAATATTGTTATATAGACCTGTAACTATATGAAACATTCAGATCCTTTTTAGTACTGTGCATGTAGGTGTGACAGTCATACAAGTACAGTCATTGTAAGATGCTGTTTTGAGAACTGATGGCCATTGGAGGTAAACAAGAAAAACATGGTTGTGCAGTCAAAACTCACACATATTTAATGAGGTCAGAGGTCACAGCACTTTGAAGGCAACTTGGTCACTTAACAAAAATCCTATGGATTTTCATGAACCTCATTATACATATATTTACTAAAGTTTTTCACCTCACTTAGATTCTCAGATTTATGCATATTTGATAAGGTCAGAGGTTACAAGACATAAGATGGGCGTATTATGCATGTTTGCAGTGCTCTTGTTCCTATATTTTAGGATGAAAATTCATATTAACTCTTTTGTCACGAGAGCTCCTATGTAATTCCAATATTTCTTAAAGGCCTGGTGGGAGCCTTGATACATATTAAACAGAGCTGAGTAATACATATTGATTGTTTATTTAAAGAATAATTACTGTTTCTGTTAATAGCCCTTGGAGTTGGATTCATATAATATGAATCCGTAGTGGGGTGCTAATTTTCAGTTATATCATATTCTTTCATTATCAATGCATGGATATGCATTTTTGCCTAATCATTCATAAACGATGATGTATGTACATGCAAAGAAGTCATATTAACCAGGAAAAAAATATTCTAATCCAGTGAGATGGGACACAAAGCAGCCAACCGCTAAAAAACTGAACTTTGTACTGTGAACAAGTGTCAATCACTTGGCCGATACCTTGACCTTTCAGTGAGGTGTCAGACTGAATTGACTTTGTCAATATTTTAGGTAAAATCCTATAAAATGTATTTCATGGAAATGTAGAAGGTACATAAAATGATCGATTAATAATTGATCATTGGTCCTTTGTTGATTTGGGTTTGTCTGTCCCTCTGTCTGTCCATCCGTCAGTTTTTCACTTCCGTGCAATAACTTTCCTAAATATTATCCAATTTCATTGAAATTTAGGTCAGTGATTGCTCTCATGCAAACCTTGGTTGGGATTGGTTTTGGAGTGTCTGTCTGAAAATTTATTATCACTAGCTCCAAAACAATAAAAAAAATTCCCTTTTGTACCCAGTTCACAACAAAATTTGTGACAAGTGGAGACATCTTCAGGGGACAATGAAAACTAAAACACAGGCACTATGACATGTGAAGACATCTTCAGTGGAAAATAAAAACTAAAACATATTGACAAGGCAAGCAGGGAACAACAATGAAGCGGGGGACATAAATTCCATGAATTTGCTTGTTTTATTTCAGTCATCTTACAAGATTTTTCTACCAATACTGACCACAATGAATCAGTGTTTTAAACAGATTTGTGTTGAAACTTTTCATCCTTGAACAGTGGCCCCAAGCATTCCTCGTTTTCCGAACGAAACGAAACGAGAGGGAGAAACGGCCCAGCTGTCTTGTTATGCTGAAGGAGACCCACCGCCACACCTAACATGGCGGAAATTTGGAAGTAACAAAGACTATGATGCAGGTGACAATGTGAGTATGAAAAATAGGTAGAATCGATTTTAAGCTAGCATTCCATGTGTGCATATTCCACATATGTGTAATGCAGCTGGATAATGGATGCCTGTGATTCCATTAATATGTATGCATATGGGGTACATATGCAACAAAATTGGGCTTATAGTATATAGAGTTGCTTTAGTTGAGAAGACATCGGCCAGAGGAATACCCTATCACTGATGTCAAAATTAGAATTTTCCCTGTCCGTTACCATGGGTATGCGTTTTCAATTGTTTAAGTTATTGATTAAAATGTGCTGCCTACGCATACATGCATACCTACTGCAAACTGAATTACTCCAAGAGAATATGATGTCTGATACCCAGCTGCATACACATACACACCACATACATACTGCATACACACCGCATACATACTGCATACACATCGCATACATACTGCATACACACCGCATAAATACTGAATAGACACCGCATACATACTGCATACATACCCCATACATACTGCATACACACCCATACATACTGCATACACACCCCTTACATACTGCATACACACCCCATACACACCCCATACATACTGCATACTCACAGCATACACACCCCATACATACTGCATACACACTGCATACATACTGTATACACACCGCATACATACTGCATACATACTGCATACACACCCCATACATACTGCATACACACCGCATACATACCACATACATACTGCATACGAACCCCATACATACTGCATACACACCCCATACACACCCCATACATACTGCATACAAACCCATTATACTGCATACACAACCCATATATACTGCATACACACCGCATACATACCACATACATACTGCATACGCACCCCATACATACTGCATACACACCCATACATACTGCATACACACCCCATACAAACTGCATACACACCCCATACACACCCCATACATACTGCATACACACCCCATACATACTGCATACACACAGCATACACACCCCATACATACTGCATACACACTGCATATATACTGCATACACACCGCATACATACTGCATACATACTGCATACACACCCCATACATACTGCATACACACCGCATACATACCGCATACATACTGCATACACATCCCATACATACTGCATACCGCATACACACCCCATACATACTGCATACACACCGGATACATACTGCATACACACCCCATACATACTGCATACACACCCAAGACACACCCCATACATACTGCATACACACCCCATACATACTGCATACACACCCCATACATACTGCATATGTATATATGGAATACCACCTTTTTCCTCAGTGAGCACTGTGTCTCTCAGATAATTCTTGGTAAATTACAGGCTTTACAATGTACATACAGTAAGATATTGTGTATAAGTCTAAGGGACCTAGGATAAAGCTTTGACTAATCTGAAGTTCAACACATGTGGGTTTTATATGGAAATAATAAACTTAAGTCTACTGGAGGGATACCAGTCATTACTTAACATTGCATTCAAGCTAACACAGTTGGCAGAAACCCTTTATAAAAAATCTATTCAAAAGTTGTTTTAAATTCATTATTGACCCCATAAAGTATACATTTTTTAAATCTGTTACAGTGTTCTTCCTGGTGGAATACATATTTTTTAACTTTTCATTAATTTTTACATGATAAGTAACATTTAAAAAAAAAATTTTTGAAAGTTACACTATTTTAAGCATCCAGTAACAGTAAGCCACCTTGTATTGGACTAGTTTTACACTACATGACAATATCTTAAAAATATCTATTTTGTTTTTTTTCCCCCACTACTTTCTGTCTTTTTTTGTGGAAAAATGAATTGTTTATCTTATCAAAATTTAAAATATCAGTTTTAAGGTTGCATCACAGTCTGTCACAGAAAGTCATGGAACCATATAGAGTAATCACTGGTTTGAGAGACCTCCAGATCTCAGGACCACCTATAATTATATAATGACATTTTTTTCCCTTTCATAGATACTTTAACAGTTAAACTGTACCTTGATCAAGCAACCAAATTTCAGTCAGATTTATATGTTCACAATTTATGTAATGTTAATATATAAATATATATGTATATAGGTATTGATGATATTTTCCTGTTTCATATCCAGGATGGAGGAAGGATCAAGGTCATCAAAGTTTCAGAACGTCGTACTAACCTAGTGATCAACAATGTACACATGCGAGACACACACAACTACACTTGCTACGCCAGAAACACTGGAGGAGTAGCCAACATGACTGGACAGATCGTTGCAGAATGTTAGTATATAAGCCAATATTTAAACATTCACGATGGTTTGCAAACAATGAAATCTGCATTTTACTGAATGCAAGCCTCAACCATTCACTTATTCTGCCAATATTCCCATGTTTATTCATGCTTAACTTAAGTGACTTTACATTTGGGAGTATTCCTTGATGATGTCCCTGGATCCAGATCATGGGCTGGATCCACACCAAAATTTAAATGATTCTTTATTTGCCCATTCAAGAAATGCTCTGGGATTAGCTCCTATATCTTAACAACAGGTTATGAATTCTGGATTATGACTAGCCCTGTGCTTATAAAACCTGAAATTCAGATGGCTACAGAATAACATATCATTCTTTTAATAAGAAAATCATTCATCCTCATTCAATAGACAGTGCCACCAAGGGTCATGGACCTCCCCTTTCAGTAAAAAGTTTATGCATTAAAATTAAATCCTGTCTTTGATTTATTTATGTCAAAAGAGATATTGAAAAAATACAATATTTTCGTCTCAGCCTTATTGAGCAAGCAGTAGGTGTGCATAACAAAAATGCAGACATAGAAAGATAGCAGATTTTTTAGATACCTGTCTATAATAGCAGGTAGTATGGTATATACCAATTGTTGGTTGGTCCATCTGTCTTTACGTCTGTCCATTGTCTGTCCATGAACTTTTAGTGTTGCCCTCATACTTTACCAGAGATTTGATTGATTTTCACGAAATTTGCCATAACTTCTTACTGATGGATTGTCTTGCCAGAGTTTGATTTTAGGTAAAATCCACACATATTGAGTGAGGTCAGAGGTCACCAGGTCACTTTGAGGTGTTGCCACAATAACTTACCAGGAATATGCTGGATTTTGATGAAACTCAAGAAGATTATTAACCAATATAATATCTCACCTATGCTCTTTTCCAAGAAAATCCATGCATATTTAATGAGAAAAACTTGCATCAGTGGCATGAGAAAAAAACACACCTCCAATCATTTGGTCTTGTCATAGTAATCAGATGGATTGAACCTTTAATATGAGGTTGTTTTGCTAGGAAGCCTTTATACCAAGCTAATCTGATTACAGAAAATATAACACACTGGGGCAAGTGACTTCCTTTAAACAATTTGTACTTAACTTTACAGTTAAACCCCGCTTCAGTCCGGATCATCCAACAACCATGTATAACTGGCGAACGAGAACACGAAACATGACGTGCCGGCCAGAAGCAGAGCCTGTCCCCCTCATCACCTGGCACCACCGTGGTGAGCTCATCTCTGGAGAGAATGAAACCTTCCGTCAGTTCCCGAGAATTGGAGAAAGAAGCAGAGAAAGCAAACTCCAGGTAATTCTTATTGTCAATCTGCTTCTCATTTTGCCTAGAGAAGCTATATATGTGAAAGACATCAGAGCCATCCACCACCCTTCTTTTTATAGCAATTATAAAGTGGACTGACCCGTTAATAGACTACCCCCAAGGTAAAGTAAACTATCATGGGGTTCGGGGCAGAAGGGTCCCTCATTTGTTCACTAGTGCCTGAATGATACAGACATGGGTAGCTCATGCTTGGCCAATGTGTGACATCTAAGATGGCTCTGTGGTAGAGCACAGGACTCAAAGCCGGGATTTTGCAAGTTCGATTCTCAGCCGAGGCGGTGAAATTTTTCACGGTTGGCCCCCACCCGGGGTGAGTGCTCTGAAGGTTTCACTCACAAACCAGTGCACCTTTCGGGGGTTCCTCAGTGATATGACCCAGATTTGAGGACGATTACACACCCATGGCCCACAGATGCAGTAGTCACTGGGCCTGGTTGATGCCAAGATATAAAAATGAGAGGAAGAGTGCGATACTGCCCTGCAGCGTAGTCAGAAACCAGAATGGAATTCTGCAGATGTACATATATGTAGTTAAGTTAAAATTTAAAAAATGGAGGCGATTACCTCCATAAAAAATATAAAACCCCCAAAAAAAAATCTAAGATGGTACTTGGTCAAGTCTTTATGACATTCCAAGGGGCTAAAGGGGAAATCTTGTGATAGTACCGGCTGTTATTGTATAGCTCTTTGACCATCACATTTCACTAATAGACAGCAGTATATGTTTTGGCTTAGTAACATCAACCATTCCAAATTTGGACTGACCTATTGGCCATTTGGTGATTTAAAACTTAAATTGCTGTTGTGTTATTTTATTTGATGGATATCCTACATGTGAACCTTATAAATATTATGTAAATATATCTACAAGACCATTTGGCAATACCTTATTGCTAATTCGGCCCAACATGCATTTAATGTGGTCTCCAGAAATTTTCTTGAAACTGGACAAATAGTTTCTGCATAATCTCCAAAACAGACAAACAAAACAACCAACAGACAACCACTGAGGCTGCTTTTCAGTAAATCTACTGCCTTTCAAAATCTTACCAAAATCTTTTATGAAGAGTGATGAATTGCATACTAGTTACAAAATTTTTATGCCCCCGCCACTAAGTGGCCGGGGCATATAGTTTTACCCATGTCCGTCATTCCATCCTTCCGTCATTCCGAAATCAAACAGTTGTACGGACTTTTTTTCGCAATGCCTGCAGATATTGGCCTGATTTATTGGTATGTTGGCAGATAATGACCAGTTACAGAATGAGTTCTCGATTCGTCCCAGTTGACCTACTTTTGACCGTTTTACAGCTTCTAAACTAAGAAAATTTCACGAAAAATAGAAATTTTCATGACAAATACACATGTACTGACTTCTTTCGCAATGCCTGCAGATATGGGTCTGATTTTTGGTATGTGGGCAGATAATGACCAGTTACAGATCGAGTTCGCGTTTCGTCCCGGTTGACCTGATTGTGACCGTTTTACAGCTCATTTACTTAGAAAATTTCATGAAAAATAGAAATTTTCATGACAAATACACATGTACAGATTTTTTTTCACACTGCCTGCAGATACCGCCCTGATTTTTTATGTGTGGGCAGATAATGACCAGTTACAGGTGGAGTTCACGTTTCGTCCCAGTTGACCTACTTTTGATTGTTTTACGGCTCCTAAACATAGAAAATTTCATGAAAAATATAAATTTTCATGACAAATGTACATGTACAGCTGTTTTTAGCCCTCAGCTCATAGGCTGATGGGCTATTGTCGTCACTCAAGCTGTCTGTCTGTCCGTTCGTCTGTCTGTCCGGTGTCTGTCCGTTCTGCGTGTTAACTTTTACCTTTAATGTGAGCAGGATATCTCTAAAAGGATTCACCGTTGGAATTTTATTTCATCAGTGAAGATGTATATCGATAAAATCTCGGTCAAGTTCGAAGATGGGTGACCTTGACCCATTTTTCTACATTTTAGAGCTGATTATAGAAAAACACTTAGAAGCTTTTATCTCAGGAACCATTGTGTGGATTTTCGCAAAACTTATTATGATCATTGTGACTGATGGTCTGTATGAGCTGCACAATTTTGGTAGCGCCACCTGCAATTTCTGATTTTTTAATGAACTTTTATCGGATTTTTCAATTTTGGCCTTTTGTGCAGGATATCTCCAAAGTTATTCAACACAGGAACTTCATTTCTTCAGTGCTTTTGCATTATATTTACAAAATCTTGGTCAAGTTCAAAGATGGGTGATCTTGACCTATTTTTCAAGGTCACAGAGCTTAGTATAGAAAAAAACTTAGGAGCTTATCTCTCAGGAAGCATTTGGTGGATTGTTATGAAACATGGAACATACCTCTCCAATTTAAATTTATAACTGATTATCAGCTTTTACTAATATTCTAGTTTCACAATGCAATGCTTACAGATACTGGCCTAATGTTAGGTCTCTGGGCGCATAATGACCACTTACAGATCGAGTTTGCGTTTCGTCCCAGTTAACCTATTTTTGACCATATGACAGATCCTGAACATAGAAAATTTCATGAAAGACAGAATTTTTTATGAAAAATGCACATGTATGGATTTTTTTCACAATGCCTGCAGATACTGGTCTGATTTTTGGGTTGTTGCTTGATAATGACCCATTACAGATCGAGTTTGCATTTTGCCCTTGTTGACCTACTTTTGACCACAAGACACCTCCTGAACTTAAAAAAATTTAACAAATGTTTCTAATTTGCCTCAGGCGGGGGCATTCGTGTCGTTCCGACACATCTAGTTTACAGTCTGAAACAGGTCTCAGTAAATTTTGTTACCTTACAGTAAATCCTTGCTATCTTTCATTGACTTTTGGTATTTTGCTGTGTTTAGCAAAAACCCTCTCTAGTTATAAATGCACTGGTGGTGTGCCAATTAATCGATTATACCACAATTGGTCATAATCAGTTAAATTGCCTGCATTTTTTTTAAATGATCAATCAAAATGATTATTCTGCATTTTCAAAGAATTCATTTAAATTGTCAGTGGCCTAGATTTGAAAGGCAAGACATCATTGGCCAGAAATCAGTCCACCCTCATCTGATTGGCTAACTGCGGTAAGATCAAACCAATTAAAAAAGCCGTTCAATTTTTAGCTCTTCCTGAAGAATGCAGCACAGGCAAAGATATGGCAAACTTGAGATATAATTTTCCTTCAGAAATAAAGAAGGTTGATGACTTGGTTGTGTTATTTCATGTATCATGTTCATATTGTAGTTGAAGTATATTAATATAAGATCGTACACTGCCAAAAATAGAAGATAAATTTTCTTGCCCCACTCCCAAAAATTTCTTACTATTAGAATAAAAATCATGTGGCAAGAAACTTCTTCTTTGGAGTGGGGCAAGAAGATTGTTCTTGTGATGAAAAGAAAATTTATCTTATAACCAGATTTTTTTTTCTGAAAAGATAATTTTTCTTGCTATCAGATAAAGATATCTTATGGCAAAAAGGGATTTCATGCATCCACATATTTCATGTGCTTGCACATAACTTAAATAAATTTCTTATTATAAGAAAAAAAAATCTTATAAGAAAAAAAAAAATCTTATGACAAAAATGTTTCTTGGGTGTAAGAGTTTTTGTCTTACACTGGTCTTGAAAATATTTCTTCTAACATGATAATATATCTTGTCTTAAGAAAATTAAAGTAAATTTTCTTGAAGATACCTCATGGGAAGAAAATTTCTCTTATCAAGAATATGTTTCTTCACAAGAAAATTTTTTTGGCAAGTATGGTGATCTTTTGTATCTTAGCAGTCCTACTGTATAGTATAGTTATTAAATAAAGTTTAGGCCATTGTTACAGTGACATATTTGCTTGCAGATTACCGTCAGGGAGCGGGATGAACACTGGATATTTGGCGTGTATACCTGTCGAGCCAACAACAAATATGGCTCCACCGACTTACCTATCATGCTGAAACGAGCAGGTAAGATGAATATACCATGACGCCTTTGACCAACCTCAGCATTCCCAACTCTTAAAGAGACGTAATCAGGAGCAAAATCATGCCCATTCTTTCACATTATCAGTTCTTTTTTCGCTTTATACAAAAGTTTACTGTCAAAACCATACCAGCACACAGTTTCAGTACCTCTCTTATGGCTGTTTAACACTTTGTTATGGCCCTAGGTGTTGGTAAACACAGTCCACGTTTGTCTGTTTAACCATAACATGACCGCATGACCAGGTCCCATTGTGAGCTGCAACAAGCTATGTTTCAGCCAGTGGGAACATGTATTATATTTTTTGGCCAAGTCAGTGAGGGCATCTCCTGATTGACAAGTGTTTATTGCCCGGGTGATGCATACTCTGTGTTTATGTTGACACCTGTGATAGTGCCCGGTCCATTGTTTTTCACACTCTTTTACAGAATTAAGCAAACAATTTCAGGGCAATATTTTGGCAGGTACAAATTTACTTTATTTATTTTAAAGGGAAGAATCTATTTTTCATGTTAATACAACTTGCTGTATAGGTGATCAGGGCCCTTTAAGTATCTCCATGTTTTGACATCCTCAAAAGTGATTGTACATTACCTATGCTCCCGAGGGAGCTGGAATCTTGCACTTCTGAAGAAGCTACAGATTGTCGCGCCGCCTGCTTTGACCATGTATGATGCAGGCATCAGGCTCCGCCCAGAAACCACGTGTCGGGCAATTCTCTCTGAGCCTGTAGGCTGTTCAAACCGTCGCCGGGGCAATGACCTGTCACTCAAAACAAGATGAACAACATTGGCTCCATGTATTCCTCGCTTGGCTGGTAAACTGTGTTGTTTCAGCACAGGGTCTCATCTGATTGGACCAAAATACATTGCTCCCCTCTGGTGTAGAGATTCAGGATACAAGGTCATAACAAACAGCGCTTACGATATAGGTAGTTGGCCTATCGATAAAGCGCTGTGTAAAGAGCGTATACATTACCTTGAAATACCATGGTAAACTGGTAGCCATGTTGGTGTTACACAAAAAGTTTAGTTTACAGCAGAACATTAAACAATATACAGTCATGCATGACCCCAAAAGTAAGTCATGTTTTATTCACAAAACAAGTGCACCTTTCAGGGGCAACTTGGTGTCATGCTTCTCTCTTAAGCTTGTTAAGAAGTAAAAAACCAAAATGGAATTCTACAGATACATAATACTTCAAGCCAGTATTAATCAAATACAACAATTACCTAAACCTAAAAACAGGTCAAGCACATTTGCAAGGTTTAAAGTTCTGTATTGACATGACACACTGTGTTGTAGATGTGCCATCTATTCCGAAGAACGCTGAAATCCTGGCAAGTAGTCCCACCATGGTGCATATATCAGTGGTTGCCCCCGACAGCGATGGAGGAATGCCCATATATGGATACAGAGTGGAGTATGACAACAAACTACAAGATTTCAACCTTGGTGAGTTACAGTCGTGGAAATTTGTTAGACTGGTACCCTGCAAATTATATAAGACACTAGACTGGTACCCTGCATTCTTATATAAAAAAACAGTTTCAGAAACAGGCTTAAGGTTTTATCTTCCCAAATTCTTAAACACTTCCATTGACCTGTAGACTTGTAACATGTCTGATTAATCTCTGATTGTCCAAGTAGAAAAATGTTATTTCATAATTGTTTTCTCAATTGAAGGTTCTTGGATTCAAGCAGCTCCATCTATATTGATTTTTGGAATGTAATTTATCTGTTTATAGTGGCTGATTATCAATATATATTTTGTTTCATTTAAATACAAATAGTAACAAAAAGATGCAATACCTGTTATTATGCCTGATATTTGTTTATTGGTTATAATACCACAGCTGTTCTTCAGTGCCCTCTAGAGTAAATACTTGATATCAATAAGTTTTGATTTTATCCTTCTAACATTAATTGATGGATTAAATTGTAAAATATATACCTTTGTAGAGTTATTTCAGAGTTATTTTGTTTCACTGATTTGAGAGCAGAGGGCACCTTAGAGCAAGTGAGCTTTATCATAATAATTAGTGACATGGTTTAATGCACCTCCAGAAATATTTGCTGCTATATAGATTGAAATTCAAACTGTTTAAAATGATTATTCCTAAACTGTGTATGTAAAAATTGTGACTATGCAGTTATTTCTGTAAAGTAATATTTTATATATTTATAATTATTTCATAATAATAATATTGATATGTGTGGTCAAACACTTTTCACAGAAGGAGGTAATGATTATTCATTATTTCATTTGCATGTTGGCTTGTAACTGGTTTATACAAGTTTGCACTGGTTTGTCTGCTGCAGTAGTCATGACACCATATACTGCAGATTCAGAATTTGTATGTAAATCCTACCATATAAGAGGGAGGATTTCGGTGTGGTCCTTAAAAAGTGTTATTCCACACTTAACTTTACTGATGCATGTCCCCCTGCCACCAAACAAGAGAAATCTCTCCACAGAGAGATTCTGCCTGGACGCTTCCTTTTAATACTTTTTTGTTGCATCCCTGCATCCTTATCAGACCTTGACAGGTATATTTTTCCCAGCTTTGCAAAAACTAATGGTGGCTGAAATTTTGTCTACATACTAAAAGCTGGATGTCACAGGCTGCTTGTTAAAATTATGATATAATATACAGCAGTACCTGCCTTAAAGGTAGCCTGTCATGAGCAGACACCTGCATTGCAGGGACACTTTGGCCATATCCCACAAGTGTCCCCTCACGACAGGTACTGCTGTACTGCTATTTCATGTTAATGAAAGGATTATTGTTTATTTGTTTGGGGAAGGGTGATATTTTCTGTTTACACTCAGACACTTGAGCCTGTACAGTCAAGGGGTAAAATGCTCCGCTTTTATCTCTTACCACCCAGGTTCAGTTCCTGTGGTAGCTGTGCAGGTTGGTTGTAGTGGGTCATACAAAACTTGTAGTTTTCTCTGGGTTCACCAGTCTCCTATTATTCTAGACACTACCAAACAGCACTACCTGAGAGTGCCTTGATAGGTTATGATTATGAACAATGTAAAATACAAAAAATTTAGTTTAAATTTAATACCCTGAAAAGGATCCATAACTTCAGAAAATGGGGTTTAGCCTGAAAAAAAAATTATGAAAACTGTTCAAACAAGATACCATACTTTCTCCCAGTAATTGAAGGGTGGGTTATGTAAAAACCCCCATGATACCCCACCCTCTTTATCCGCCCCTAATATTTGCTCCATAGTTTTGTGGACAAGATGTCTGAATATGCAGTATAAAATATGTGCTCTTCACTTGATATATTACTATCACAGTTATTGTGTGTATAAACCTGTTGTACTTATATTTTCATGTTATGAAGTTTATGTACAGATGTTTAAAAAAAATAATATGTGTGACCATTTAATTCAGCGTCATATTGTCATATGATTTATAATATAGAATTAGATTTGTATTTATAGAATCTATATATACAGACATAGTTATATATCTTTTTCATCACTTTTAAATTAAATTTTATATTCAATTAACCCCTTTTCTTGATATAACACATGTTAAACTATTAGTCAGTCCTATTGTGCACTACCAAAGCTAAAGTAAAACAAGCTATTTGGGATAGCACATAGCTAAACTAGCATAGTACAGTGGAACCCCACAATTACGACCACCTTGGGGACTGACCAAAGTGGTCGTAATTTGGGGGTGATTGTATTTGTGAAACCCTAAATTACCTGGATCATATATTCAGGACCAAGAAAAGTGGTCGTAATTGTGGGGGTGGTCGTGATTGCGGGGTGGTCGCAAGGCTGGGTTCCATAGTAGTTACGGCATTAGAGGAAGGAGTGAAAGTTCCCAAGTTTGAAACCCGCCAGAGCCTAGAAGGCAAAATGTAGCTCACACATGAGCTACATAGTATAACAGGTAGGCTTACCCTGTGGCACAGCAGTAAAGAGTAGATAGTATAAAGAGTTCACTTGCCGTATAAACAAGAATACCAGCACTGGAAACCAGATAGGCTGCTGGCCTATGTATGGTGTGTCATATTCTCTATGACCTGGCAATGCAAGACCATTGATCTAAAAATAGCAAAAGGTTGTGCTTCACTCATTATGAAGAGTGAGCATAGGTGGATCACTTGATTGGTTTATTTGCCTTCATAATTCAAGAAATAGCTGGCAGAACAGCCTGTTAGAATAAGGTCTCTTTAACCATGGCTAATTTAGTGGGGGATTTTCTTACTGGAAACTGGCATCATCCTTTACTCATAACTTGGGTATTCCACCTTGTACACTATCTTTGTTCAGACATCTTTAATCTTTTAAATACTGGTCAAGCCACAAAATAAAAAAAAATATTGTGCCTTGGGCTTTGACATATATCTTTACCTTGGATCACATCACTGCTCTGCTACCATCCGGTGGTTTATTCAGGAACTATTGTGCTTTTGATTTGTCTATACATGGTGAAAATATTTGCATATTTGTTGTTAGTGGCATGGCCAAACATGTCATTACTTTAATAGGGTTCATGTTAAATGTTTATATCAGTTAAGCATGGTGAATTTTATTGCATGTTATGTTAATCATGAAAGAAATCAGAACAATTTTATTCATAAATTTTATTGATATACATACTTCTGTGTGTCATATTGATATTGTTGCAACATTTTCTTAAATGTGTTGTATTTTTCCTCTTTCTTATTGCCATATGTTTTGGATTCCATTACATTTAGTAACTTAAAGTAAAAAAGTGTATATATAGTATGTCTGTTGCAACTTATAGGGTGAGACAGATAATCAGTTAAGCACAACAGAAGTTTTTGCCAAAGGAAATATTAAGCAAATAGAATGGCTTAATGCATGACACAAATATACTAGCTCCAATAATCACCATCAAAGATGTAAGGAGAAAAAAAGCAAAAAAAAAAAAAAGGGGGGGTTGAAAATAATTACCTGGTCAGTTACAGTGACATTAACCATCTGGTATTTCCATCCAACTCATATCTGGATTATAATTGATGGTGGTGCCACTCAACATGTGTCACACAACTCCTCTGTGGCAAGCCTCAGAAATGCCAGTTTTTGTCTCAGCTGAAAGTGAAGGGAATGAAGCTATGATTCCATAAGCGCTAACAAGATGGTCAATGCGAATATGTCGTGAACTGTCCGCTGAGTGTGTTTCCATATAAGTGATGTGGCGTGCAATTTCTAGTCTTTTCTGCACAGTTACATATCCAGAATTGGTGGTATTTTATAATCTTGTATAACTATTACCATAGTGTGTATCCCAGAATAAGATGTATTTTTAAATCTGTATTTATATGAAAATTAAGAGTGTGCTTTCGACTTATTTAAAGTAACTTTGGTCGCACATTCAGTATCATTTTAACATAATTTTATTATAGTCCATTTCATCCCCTCATGTCCACCTGTTTTTGCCAAGAAAATTTTTAATAGTTACATTTCTAGGGAAACAATTATAGTTTAGGGTAGAGAATCAAAGGACCTAATTTTCAACAAGGCAAATAAATACCAACCTTACACCTTATTTAAGACAGAATTATTTGAAAATATGAGAAATCAGCCTACATTTTACAACATATCAGACCCACTTATGACGGTCAAGGTCATTAGTCACATGCAAAAACAACCTCAACTGACAGCTTCTGATTGGATGATCTCATGTAAACACTCTAAAAAATAAAACCAGCTAAAACAAAGATGGCTATGTATGGAGGGACTCATCATATCTGCCAGATCATGGTGAAGAGACTAAAATGTTGTGAAACATAAACGGGGGGGGGGGGGGTGGTTATTGTAAGATTCTTAGTTGCCATAATTAGAGCCCCGTTTTTTCCGTTTAATAAATATTTATTTTCTGTTTTGATAAAATCAAAATTCTGGAATTTTCCATTTTTATCTTTATATTTTATGTAATATAAATTTAACTCTTGAAAATACGTTATGATTCAATGGATTTTGTGTTCAATAAGCTGTTTTTATTTTAAATACCGTTATCATTGATGCCATAGTTACTTATGTATATTCAAAATTATACTTGGTCCTTCGCATAATTGGTTCTTTATCAGGCCCACACGTAAATAATCAAGCGCGTGTGTTAACTGAATTGGAAAGACAGCTGGTCTTCATCTATAAACAAATCATTTGAAACAAGTATGGTAATATTATTTTCAAAGCTATTTTGCCTCCTAGACACTATATGACATGCTGTAAGATTGGGCTTTCCCACCAGAAGATTTTGATCTGTTTGCTTCTTTAATATGGTTATGCGAGACCACAACTGGAACTCCTACACCCCAAAATTAATCACATCGTTGGTCAGCAATCATGTCTTTTAACCTTTGTAAAATGTTTCTTAAATAGACCAAAGAAGTGAAACTGGAATAATTCTGGTTTGGTTCTATTACCATCACACAGCGAAACCGCATCATTGTATGTCAAATTATGGCGGTATCAGCGTTTCAGGCATGTTTGTTAATAATCGTAACATCAAAGCTTGGTGCTTACTGTAATGGTTGTGAGCCGAAGATATGAAGATGGTTGGTGCAGTTTGAAAGATTTTTTAGCTCAGCTGACTATAAGTCATCTGAGCTATAGTCGTGGTCCATTGTCCGTCGTCCGTCCGTCTGTCCGTCCGTCCGTCCGTCCGTCCGTCCGTCCGTCCGTCCGTAGATGTGGCACGTTTTGAAACCGTAAGACCTAGGAATCCAAAATTCAGCATAATGTTAGATGTCCCCAAGATCTCCTACCAAGCCGAAAACTGGGTCTTTGCGACTTTGTTTCTTTGAGAAATTAAGGAAAAACCTCAATTTTTTATTAAAATCCTGTTTTCACACTTCAGGACTGCCTAATATCAAAACCACTCATCTGTTTTTCCTCATATTTACCATAAATAATCCTCTCTATGGTTCCTATGTACATGCCAGAAATTGGGTCTGTATTATATAATTTAAAAAAGTTATGGGCCCAAACATAATGCATTTTGTAAATAATCAGAAAAAAAATTTGATCACTTAACACAAAACTTGTTAAAGCTAAGCACTTTTTTTCCAGTAATATAACTTTTATTAATCAAAATTAAATTGTATACCCAAAATTTGATGAAAATCTTTAAAATTTTTTGAAATATTAGCAAAAATGAAAAATTGGTACCTTAAACTTTGCCCAACTTTGACCATGGCACGTTTTTTTCCTGTAACTGCTGTGGATTTAATTTTCAAAGCATGTTTTTGTTAGCATTTCAACTGTTAACATTTAAAATTTGAAACCAGTTGATCAAAAACTGTAGATTTTATTCAAGTTTTCAAGCACCATGTCACATATTGTTTACATCAACCTAGTGTTATGCAGTTTGCTAGAGCTCAGCTCCCCAGCTTCAGCTCTAAGTTCCTAAAATTAGGCATACAGTAAGATGTCTCCAAAATCCCCTACCATGCCAAGAATTTGGTCACCAGAACTTAATTCCTTCGAGATATTAATGAAAAACTTCATTTTTTCATTAAAAACCCTTTGTTACACTTCAGGACTGCCTAGTATCAAAATCACTGATCTGACTTTGATCATATATAATATACATATTTTTCTATACATTCGCTATGCACATGCCAGAAATTATGACAGTGTTGCGTAATTGTTTTAAGTTATGTGCCCAAACAAAATTGACTTTGTAAAAAATCAGGAAAAATATTTACTCAGGTTTCATGAAAATTATTGAAGCTAGAGAATTTTTTTAAGTATATAACTTTGTTTAATTAAGATTCAATTGTATACCCAAAATTAGATCTGTTTTTTGTTAATTTTATAAGTTATTAGCATAAACATAAAATCAGTACCTGAAATTTTACCCAACTTTGACCATGGCACATTTTTTCCCTGTGAGTACTATTGATTTAATTTTCTCAGAATGTAAACAAAAGTATTTAATGTGTTTAAATCTGAAATTTGAAACTAAAAGGTTGAAAATTAGGCTAGTTATTGAATTTTATCTTGAGGGTCTATTGTAGTCACTTGCTTTGTTCCAGATGCAGGTAGGCCACTCCAGGTCACTGGAAGTCAGGTATGCCAGGGTTCCTGATTTGTTTCAGTCACTGGGGGAGATCCCCTGCTGTGACAGGTGTACAATTGTTCTCATATCACACCCCCTCCCCCCCCCCCCCCATGAATATATAAATATACATTTGTATGCATGATGTGGTGTTACATGACAAGATTGAGATTTATGATGATGCAATTTAGAATTATGAATCAACGTTTACATTCAGAAATATATGTTATATTGGAAATGTATACAAATTAAACTTAAAATAAAAAAAATGAGGATCTAATACAAACATGTGTTCATTATTTTCGAGCCTCAGCAGAATTGGAGATCAGGCTTTGTTTGCCCTTAATGTTTATGCAAAAGTGTTGTTAATCCCATCTCTTCCCCCCCCCCCCCCCCCCCCCCGGCTGTCATTGAACCTTAGCACCTCACCGTCACCTGTGCACTGGGACATTAGTTATTATTGCAAATGTGTACAATTTTTTTCAATTTGAAAGATAATTGGATTAGAAAAAATTAAGATCTAATATTGAAACATATTCTTGCCCCAGGAGAATGGAACATAAAGTGATCAGCTCTTGTCTGTCCATCATCTCTCAATTATCATTAAATATTTATACTAATTATGAAATTTTTCCTTTAAGCACTGTTGAAATAACTTTCATATGCTGTATGTGTATGGATTTAAGCCATTAAAGTGTGAAATTTGAAAGCAACTTATGTATTCAGATGTGTAATATTGCAGATGAAAAACTTTAAAATATTAAAATATATTATCAGCTTTGTTTGTCTAACAGTCTGTCTGTCCTTTTTTAAATATTATGTAATTGTGAATGGACTATTTAATCCTGTAAGTATTGTTGAATTAAGTGGAAATCCTATATGTATATACACTATGTTAATACAGAGATGTTGTAACTCCCATCATTCCAGCCCCCCCCCCCCCAACCTCCACCACCAGGTTCTTGCATCTGGGGACTGGAGACATCAGTTATATTTCAACTGTATACATTTTATAAAATAAAAATACATATATTTAATAATATATATTATGTAAAATAGATCCAATTGAGCAAATGTGTAAACTACTGAACTGTCAACAAACTATCAAAAAGCCAGCCAATGATCATGGTAATAATATACATCTTATGTTCACAAACTGTTCACATGCTTCAATTTTGACATTAGAGAATGCATGGTTTGGTCACAAAATATTATTTGCAACAATTTCTCACTCATCAATACAAACCAATCATGTCAACCAGCCATGGCATATATTACCTTTTCATCTTAGACTTGATCTCCATTATTATTTTAGATTTTTACCTTCAAGGCCAACTTCAGCTGAGCACAGTGACCCATATTTATAGCACCATGTCTTGAATGTTTACATCAAGTCATTGGTTAACAGTGTTCCAGGCTGTTACATAACACCTTCACTCCTTGCCTACTGCTTCTGTGAGTGTCTGGGTCAGGCTGGGTCAGGCAGTAATTACCAGAGAGCCTTTCTCCTCTCTCTTTCCCTTTCTCTCTTTCTAGCTCTCTTTCTCTCTCTCTCTTTCTCTCTCTCTCATCCCTATGCCTCCCTTCCTCCCTCCACCCCATTATGTTGACAGGTACTATAAACCTAATTTATTAGATATATATGTTGATGCAATTAAGAAATGTGAATCAACTAAAATATTAACATATATATGTTATACTCTAAATGTATAGTTACATTTTCAAACCTGGAAAAAAAATGATGTTATAAAAAAGGGAATTAATGTAAAAATTGTTCATAATTTCCTGGCTCAGAAGAATGGGAATTAAAATTATTTGCTTTGTTTCTCTAGCTTTCTTGCCTGTTTTAAATATTTAATAATTATGAATAAACTTTTTTTTCCTGTAAGCTCTGATTAATTAAATTTCATATCCTGTACGTATATGCAAGGGTATTGTAACTCCCACCATCCCCTTCCCCCACCCCACTAAGTCCTTGCTCCTTCGCACTGTCAACAATAGTGCTATTGCTATAGCATAAAATTTAATAATTTGAAGAAAATATATACAGAGAGACAGAGGCGTTGTAACTCCCATCGTAACCCCCCCCCCCCCTCCATCAAGTCCTTCCGCCTGTGGAGTGGGGATTTTATAGCAACTGTATATGTATCATAAAATAGAAAAAACAGTTTAATTAAAGTTTAAATTAAAAAAATTGGATCTCATTAGACAAATGTGTAAAATGTTGAACTGTCAACAGCCTGTCAAAAAGGTATCCAATTAAGTGCAAGGTCAGATCTTAAAATATTATTTGCAACAATTTCTTCAATCATATCAACCAACCATAGCCTATATTACCTCTTTCTCTCAGACTTTATCTACATTTCATAATATTTTAGATTTTAACCTTCCAGGTGTTTAAGTACTGTTGAATGCTCCCTCCCTCTCTCTCTATCTCCTTTTCTCTCTACATCCAACCCTCCGTGCTGCCCACACTGTTTCCTTCTCCGAACCCCATCCCAATGTCAGCCTCAGTAAACGAGAACAAGTTGAATCAGATATATTCATATTTTTATATATTGTATGTTGTACTGTTTGTTGCCTATGTACGTGCCAGAAATTATGTCAATATTGTGTAATATGTAGATGTGGTGGGCATCAATATAATGCACCTTGTCAAGACCTAAGAGATATCATGTCATACAGTCACAATTCATAAATCCACTCTTCAGCATAGTTAATAATAACATTATATATGTCAAATTGAAATCTTGCGGACTTCTATACACTATAGATCCTTCAACAAATAGCCTTATCATCATTCTACCACTGCTTAGTGTACTGTCATTGCATTCATATTTGCTCAAATATATTGCTATTTTCAACAGCTCCCAAATAAATGAAAAATAAACCACTATATTTACTCCATATTAATCCATCAGTCAGGTAATTTCATACATGATTTACTCACATATTACATTATATTCCTTTATAATAGCCTAATAGGTCCATGATATTCATAAGGTTTGTCGACTAAATATAGTATCACAATGGTGATACATTTATAGTTCAATCATGATCAGCTGAGCGCCGTGACCCATAGGTCCCTTGTTTAAACAAAATATTGGCTGAGAATTTCTTTATTTGCAGTTTAAACCTGCTTTGAGTTTGACTTACTGCTGTATTCCGTGCATTTAATATATACCGTTTTTGAACCCTCATTCTGTTTTCAAACCCTAATTCTGTTTTTCGTCCGTTTTTCCATTAAAACGGAAAAAACGGGGCTCTACATAAAAGGTTGTCACTTCCATATGTTGTTTTCTTGGAAATTATTGAAAAATATAAACTTTTAAGTAAATCATCTACAAAAAACAGGTGGACAGCAGGTGGTGAAACAGACTATAGACAAAGGTGGCATTGGATGATCAGTAGAGTGCCTCTCTTTTAATAATACTATCAATCTGTCAACATCATTGAATTTCATCTCTTGTCTTCCACATGCTGCCTTTGCTTTAAGCAGGTGGTGTAAACACAGGGATACCCTCCTTTCATGACATGATTTTAAGGAATTTCCACACTAATTTCATGCTACGGGTCTCTGAATTGCTACCCAGGCTGGATTTTTATTACGCTCGCATTCGCTCTCATGTTCACGCTTATGGAAACACAGCTTTAGTGCTTTTGGGCACTACATATAATATAGGCAAAAATTTAATGATAAGTATTGCCTTTGTGAGTTTACTTATATATTTATTTTTTTACAAGTCACAGGATTCATTTTGTTATATGCTTCTATTTTTTGCAGATGAGCAAATCATAATTGAGAATTTGAATCCCCAGACGACTTATGCGTTCATGATACGAGCGAAGAACGAAGTCGGTGTTGGAGCACCCTTTCCACTTAGACACAAAACAAATCCATACAGTTAGTACATTTGATTACATTATGTCATATTATAAGCAAACCTGTGAGCTTTAGCAATGGTGCGGCGTTGTGCGTCAGTGCATTGTGCGTCCATTGTCATGCTTCGTCCGTACAATTAATCATAGCTGTCTCAAAAATAGCATGAGTTAGCTTCACCAAATTTTTTGCAAATAATCAGTCATCTGAAAAACTCTATCAGATTTTGTTTATTTTTATCTAACTGCTTTTGCTTAGATTTTATGGGGGAAAAGCTGAAAAACTTTTAAAACCTTCTTCTCCAAAATTGTTCAACCAAATTGTCCAATATTTCACAGAAATGATCCTTGGAACAATCTCTCTCAAATTTGTTTGAATGGTTCCAGTTCCGAGATTTTTGGCCGAGTTACAGGAGGTTGAACTTAGTCATCTGTCCAAAAAAAGCACACTAAAATTAAAATCTCAGAAACAGTTGGTTCTATCATCACCAAATTTTATGCCAATGTTTGTCACATAAGTCATATCTGAAATTGAGGTTTTTGTGGTGCCACCTACCATGATCTGTTTGTTACAAGCAAAAATGTAATTTAGAGGCTTCTAGCTTATTTTTTGTTTTATGATGAAACTTAAGCTGATTGGTTTAAACTTTACAAGAATTATTCTAGTGTAGGGTTCTGCCATTTTTATAAGAATAGATTGGTTAATAGCTTTAAAAAAGCAGTGTAGCTAATTTAAAAGCTTTCAGTGATTAAAAACAGATTTGACAACATGCCAAGTTTCAACATGCCAAGTCAAGAGGTCACTCAGTTCAACCAGGTGAGGTCCAGATATCACCATGGCAACTGATCTGGCTCTGTCTGGTGTCTAGATGTCTAGACGATATGTTTAGACATCTAGACACATCATCTAGACATATCATCGTTGCAGAATGCCCAGATTAGAACTAGTGGAACTATATCTTTCATCTGTTTGATAAAAATTGGTTTGCATTTTTAGCAAATCTGTGAGCTTATGCGATGGTATGGCGTTGTCCGTTGTGCATCATAGCTATCTCAAAAAGGGCAGGAGCTAGCATCACCAAATTTTTTGCAAATAATTAGTCACCTAAAGATTCTATCGGATTTTGCTTTTTTCTTGGCCAACTGCATTTTCATAGATTTTATAGGAAAAAAGCTAAAAAACATTTAAAAATGTTCTTCTCCGAAATAATGCTGCCAAATTGTCCATTCATCTGTCCCAATAATCCTCCCTGGCAAAAAAAACATATCCAAAATATCCTGACTGATGCATTCTAGTTTTAAAACGTCCTAGTCCGAACATGCAGGTCTGAAATGTCCATTTTGCTGAAATCATAATGAGGAAGGTAGATATGCAGGACATAAAAGGATTAATATTAAATTTTAAAAATAAATCTCCATTCATACTCCCAAACTTTGCACAGGTTCGCATTAGGCCTGTAGGCCTTGTATTTTATTTTATTTTTATTTTTATTTTTATATTTTTGTATATTATTTTATTTCATTTTATATTATTTTATTTTATTTTGTATTATTTATTATTCTGTATAATTAAATTTTATTATTTTATAATGTTATATTATTTTGTAAGATATTATATAATTTTATTTTATTTTGTATTATATTTTAATCTCATTATTTGATATTATTTTATATATTATATTATATTAATTAATAATACAGTAGAACACCGATTTTCCAAAAGCGTCGGGGGACAAGCTTTTTGTTCGTTAAAATGAACATTCGAGAATGCAGACAAGGGTCAAGCGGCAAGTTAGTAATACAGTTAATGATTAACTTATTGCCATTTTACCCGAGGAACACGGTGTTTCTTTTCGATATTCGTAATTGATGACCGGGACATACAAAAGCTGCTTGAGCACAAGCGTTTAATGAATTATACTTCACCAATGCTGATGCAAGTAAACTGCTCAGTTCTTTGGCATGACATCCTGTCCCAAGCCAACGAACTATGCTTGCTTGAGTACAAACGATCGAGATGTGGTGATAACACACAAGTGCTCTTGGATGAACTGCTCAGTCGCTTGCTAAGGGAAGAGGGGGCCGAGCGTTGCGGGGCTAGCTGTGGTTTTCACACATGCCCCAGCGACAACATCGACCCAGAACTAATTAATCAGGTTCACCACTGGGCTTAACACATGACTGCAGGCCTTTTGACTTGTAATTCCAACTCTCATTTTAGGTTTTGACATACTTGAAATATATTTCAGAAATATGAATAAATTTTCGGTTCCCCATTTTAATTTTCAGGAAAACAAATTTTTGGAAATTCGGCATTTGGTAATACGTTGCCCTGCTGTATATAATTATATATAACATATAATATTATATTACTCTATTTATTTTATAATATTTATTATATATTTTATTATTTTATATTATATTGTGTTATATTATATTTTACTATATTATGTTATATTATATTTTTATTATAATAGTATTATATTACATTTTATTATATTATTTATCATATAATATATATGAATATAATGGTTTATATTACCGGTATAACAAATTATTTTCATTTTATACTTTATTTCCTCAGATTATTATTAAAAAAACTTGTTATTGAATATGTTGAATATATCAAATCTTAGTTTAAAATACCAGAAATACCATAAGGTAATTATAAATATATTTGCATAACATTATGAATTCAATTCCATGTGTGTACACAGTGTTATCCTTGGCATGATATAATACAAATTACATATTATCATGAAATACACTGGAGCAAAATTGTACACTTTAAATATCTTCCATGCACAGATGAAAAATATGTTGAAAATATGTTGAAAAATATTATAAGAGTAATTTCTTTTTTAATATTCATATTCTTTACACTGGTAACTATTAATAAGAGAAGTATGTCAGTTATAAATAAATGCAAAAGTGAACATAGTTGTGTAAAATTTATAAATTCTTAATTGGTGAATTAGAAAAAGTTTACAATTGATTAGGTTTGCAGATTGAGACAGAAAGTAATAGATGTACAAAATCAATATGTCATATTTAATATATAATATTATATAAATGATATATACAAATAAATATATATATAAATATATATATTTTTTAAATAAAACTTTTATTATTCTCAGAAAAAAACATTTTAAGGAGTTTATTTATTTGTAATGATTGTATGTGTAGTTGGTAACAAATATTCATTTTTTTGTAGGTCCACCACATAAAATCATTGTCACCTCTGATCCGAATGGAATATATCCGTATTCTTACGTGTTACGATGGGAAAAGCCCAGAACAGGTGGTTTAGCGATACTGAAGTACATATTCCACAGGAGAAGGGTAAGTGAGCAACCAAATGACCAGGAATTTCACAATTAACTGTGGTTGGCTTTATATTCGCGAGGTTAAAATTTTGCAATTTCTTCATTGTATCCCCAGACAAAGTCGGGGGATACTATGTTTTCATTACGGTTCTGCCGCCGCCACAGCATAAAAATCTTGTTGGCGCGATAACTCAAAAAATATTTCACGGATCTTAACCAAACTTGGTATATGTATAGATATGGGTAAGAGGATGACCCCCATTAAAAATGAGGTCATGACCTTTACTAGGAGAGAGTCCTTGACCTTGAATAGGTCCAATTTTGGGGAAAATCACACAAATTCTTGAATATATCAAGAAATCTTGCATGGATTGATCCCAAATCAAGTTGATCCAAGGTCATGGATAGGGTTTTCATGCTTTAGAAACTGGTGGCGCCACCTATTATTCTTTACATGTTTTCGTGCCTTTTAATACCCCGAAAATTGCCACTTGACAGTACTGTGAGCATTATAAGTTTATTTAAATTGGGGTCATGACCTTTCCTATGGGAGTGGCCTTGACATTGAATATTCCCAGAATTGGTGAAATTCAACAAAATCTTTAATATCTCAGTAAGGGATACATGGAATGATTCAAAAATCAAATTGACCGAAGATCTTAGATAGCTTTGTCTTTTGCAGAAGACAGGTGGCACCACCTTTTGTCGTTTTCTTGTTAAAATGATGTTAAAGCAATAACTTTGTAAGAATTTGAGGTACAGTCACCAAACTTATAGGTTTGATGAATCTTATCAACGGCTAGGTCAAGTTCGAACATGGATGACCTTGATGCATTTTTTCAAGGTCACAGCATTGGTTATGCTAAAATGATATTAGGGCAATAACTAAAAAAAATTCAAGGTCACAGAGGGGATAACGCTGAAATGATGTTAACTTTTATATCTCAGTAAGGGATACATGGAATGATCCAAAAATCAAATTGACCGAAGATCTTAGATAGCTTTGTCTTTTGCAGAAGACAGGTGGCACCACCTTTTGTCGTTTTCTTGTTGAAATGATGTTAACACAATAACTTTGTAAGAATTTGAGGTACAGTCACCAAATCCACAGGTTTGATGCGTCAACGGCTAGGTTAAGTTCAAACATGGATGACCTTGATGCATTTTTTTAAGGTCACAGCAGCGATTATGTTAAAATGATATTGGGGCAATAACTCAAAAAGAATTTGTGGTACAGTCACCAAACCTACAGTTTAGATGCATCTTATCAAGGGCTAGGCCAAGTTCGAATATGGATGATCTTGATGCATTTTTCAAGGTCACAGAGGCGATAATGCTGAAATGAAGTTAACTTTAATATCTTACTGAGGGATGCATGGATTGGTCCAAAAATCAAATTGACATAAGATCTTTGATGGCATTGTTTTCTGCAGAAGACAGGTGGGGCCACCTTATGCTGTTTTCTTGCTAAAAATGATGTTTAAACGGAATAACTTTGTAAAAATTTGAGGTACAGTCACCTAACCTACAAGTTTGATGCATCTTATCAACGGCTAGGTCAAATTTGAACATGAATGACCTTGATACATTTTGTCAAGGTCATAGCAGTGATAAGGTTAAAATAAAAGTACAGCAATAACTCAAAAAAAAATGTTGGTACAGTCACCAAACTTACAAGTTAGATGCATCTTATCAAGGGCCAGGAGGAGGGGGGGGGGGGGGCTAATTGTCTGGGGATACTATGGCACCTGCGGTGCCAAGAAATATCTAGTTTTGAAAGTTTTGCAAGGGTTTTATTTTCGCGATGGCACCAGAAACTATGAAACTGAAGTACCGGTACATTACCATTATATAGTCATTGTATTTTGACCTGTATCATAGTCGATGTTTTGACAATTATCATTACGTGTTTGCATAAGAAAGTTGCTATACCATCCACAGATTATGTTGTTGATTAACAAACCATGTTTTCAGAGTTGGGGTAACTTATCCATTTGTGCAGATGCATCATACCCTATTTGTTCATTCTCGATAATAGGGCAGCTTATTCCCTAGGTTTTCATATTCTCCATTATATCCCATTTGCGAATATCGCGAAAAATAAAACCCTCGTGAAAAAAAGGCAACCACAGTATATGGACAATTTTTAATATATCAGCCAACAAAAGAGTTTGAAAATTAAACTGCTTCTGAATGCTAGTGCATAGTGCCATTTATCAACTAAAAATGGTATTGAATGATGTTAACAAAATTCAAACGGTGCCAATGTGCTTATTTTAGTTCACGTATCATCAGTTATATAGGGTTGCAAGCTATATTAGAGATATATATGAGGTATTTTAAAATGCAGGCTTTTAGAACATCAGACTTTGTATCTAATTGAAATTAAAGTGTACTGGTCATTTACTTAAAAATCCCTTATTATTGCTCAACAACACATGTTTTGGCAGTATATAGTCTACAGAGAAAATTTGGATTATTTTTTGGGGGGGAAAATCGTATCTGTACTGCAGGTGGGACAGGTCTGCCTGGAAATGAAATGTAGGACATTTTGGACACTGACATTCTTGATGAGGACATTCCGGACAAGGATGTATCAGACATGCTTTTTTGCAAGGAGGACGTTTCAAACAGATGAATATTATTACAAGAAAATGACCTTTTGTTATTATAATTTTTAATGAATCAATGTACCCATATGTTAAATGATATAATATTCATTTGCCTTAAAAATATGGGGATTAATTGGGAGTTCATTTTGTGGTATTTGTAAGCAAATAGATACAGTATTTTGTTCCCATGGTGGAAATTATGGAATCTACCATTTTGCAAAGCTCAAAATTGACTTTGTGACCGGCCCTTTAACAGTAATTTCCAAATAACATCAAATTTCTCAAAATCGAGAAAATACGGAGAATGACTCCCCTTTGGTCACACTTGGCATCGTTATCGATACTTCAAGCCCAAAATGGCCGTTTCAAAGCAATTTGGCCACAGGGGAGTTACCTGCCTGTCTGTTTGTACTTCTGTCAATCATAATATAGTTTGAATAAAACTATACTTCTTGAACCAAGGCTACTGTTAAAGATTTGATGACTGTGTGTTAAATTTTCGTCTCCATTTTCTCCAGGTTCTTCTTCATCCCGGGACATTCAACGTGAAAGAAGTTCAAGGTCAGTGGGTCGAGACGAAGGTCTATGACAACACCGATGCACCCATGTTGTTTTACGAGTTTAAAAATTTACAGCAGCACCAAGCTTACGAGCTGACCATTGTTGCCAGAAACAACATGGGTCTTTCCCCATCAACAATCTTCGTTTTCCGAACGGCACAAGGTACGTTTGAAACTTAATACTCACGTCTGTGTGCGAGTGTTGACGTGTTTATTTGATGTGGTGGTGGTTACAGTAACAGATATTGATTTAAGCAGTTATAATCAAATAATGCAATTTAACAGAATTTAACAATTGAAAGTAAATTTTTTTTTAACTAGGTCACCTCTGAAAAACGTTAATATGTAGGGCATGCCAGGTTAATTTGTTATATATTTATATGAATTGTGAGGGGTGTTTTAATTTACTCAATTATCAAGACTTTACTGAATTTACTGATTTGATTCTCAGTTTATTTATATCTTTAGTAGGAAATTTCAGACTTTCTAATATATTCGCATCCAGTGGATGTGTATTTTACTGAGTAAAGGAAAGATGCAGCAAAATAGAATGACTGCCATTCTTGTTTTTATGAGAATGCACTGTTCTGTGGGCAAGCATTGAAACTGGATCTAGAGCCCCTGCATGCTAAACAACCCATCAGCACTGTGGCATGTGCCATTGATTTCTGACATTTGCCAAAGTGTATTCCCACCTCAAATTAATTATAATTTATTTGATATTTGATACTGTGCTCTTAGGCATTATTTCCCCAATCACAATTAAGTACAGTTTCAGCATCTATACATATCTCCCTATTTGTGTTTGTATATTAAACTTAATTGTACGGTGCTTTTGATAGCTTTAAATGTACCCAAAAACCACATTAAATGAAATACAGTGAAACCTCAATAATCTGGACATCATTGAATTTGTGCCAGAATGCCAGCATTAATAATATGGAAGAGAAGAAAAAAAAACTTGGGACTTTAAAAAACTGTGCACTTAAAACATGTGCCCAGTATGAGAGTTTCTTCTGTCCTTTGATTAAACTGAAGACAAAATGTTGACATAGTAAAGCTAACATCCTTGGATTTCTAATTTGAATAATATTGGATATATATAGGAAAGGTTATGAGCACATATTCATTATGATACTGGTATCAGTGAGGTTATTTCAAAATGTGAATTCCTCAAATAATATAGTTAGGGAGGATATAGGATATAAAGAAATAACAGATGAAAAATGCATTGATTTTGAAGCTTATCATTAATTTAACTGAATTCAGTGAAGTAATAAATCCTTATACCAGTCTAATATATAAAAGTCTTGCATGGTGGGTATATCTTTCCACTGCAGAATAAGTTTTGTGTAAGATGGGGGAAATCGATCGAATATAGCATGGGTTGACTTTGTGCCCTTAAATGAAAACTACTGAATGCTTCAAATTTAGGAAACAAGATACAAACTTCAAATAAAACTCATACACATTTTTATGCCCCGGCCACTTTGTCATTCCGTCATTCCGAAATAAAACAGTTGTACAGACTTTTTTTTGCAATGCCTGCAGATATTGGCCTGATTTTTGGTGTGTGGGCAGATAATGACCAGTTACAGATTGAGTTCGCGTTTCGTCCTGGTTGACCTACTTTTGACTGTTTTACGGCTCCTAAACTTAGAAAATTTCATGAAAAATAGAAATTTTCATGACATATACACAATATACGGATTTTTTTTCGCAATGCCTGCAGATATTGGCCTGATTTTTGGTGTGTTGCCAGATAATGACCAGTTACAGATCGAGTTCGCGTTTCGTCCCGCTTGACCTATTTTTGATCATTTTATGGCTCCTTAACTCATAAAATTTCATGAAAAACAAATTTTCATGACAAATACACATGTACGGACTTTTTTTTGCAGTGGCTGCAGATATTGGCCTGATTTTTGGTGTGTGGGCAGATATTGACCAGGTACAGATCGAGTTCGCATTTCATCCCAGTTGACCTACTTTTGACCGTTTTACCGCTCCTGAACATAGAAAATTTCATGAAAAATAGAAATTTTTTCATGACATATACACATGTACAGATTTTTTTTCGCAATGCCTGCAGATATTGGCCTGATTCTTGGTGTGTGGCCAGATAATGACCAGTTACAGATCGAGTTCGCGTTTCGTCCCGCTTGACCTATTTTTGACCATTTTCTGGCTCCTTAACTCAGAAAATTTCATGAAAAACAAATTTTCATGACAAATACACATGTACGGACTTTTTTTCGCAGTGGCTGCAGATATTGGCCTGATTTTTGGTGTGTGGGCAGATTTTGACCAGTTACAGATAGAGTTCGCATTTGATCCCAGTTGACCTACTTTTGACCGTTTTACTGCTCCTGAACATAGAAAATTTCATGAAAAATAGAAATTTTCATGACAAATACACATTTACAGATTTTTTTTCGCAATGCCTGCAGATATTGGCCTGATTTTTGGTGTGTGGGCAGATATTGACCAGTTACAGATCAAGTTTGCATTTCGTCCCAGTTGACCTACTTTTGACTGTTTTATGGCTCTTGAACATAGAAAATTTCATGAAAAATAGAAATTTTCATGACAAATACACATGTACAGACTTTTTTTCACAGTGCCTGCAGATATTGGCCTAATTTGTGGTGCGTGGGCAGATAATGACCAGTTACAGATCGAGTTCTGGTTTTGTCCTAGTTGACCTACTTTTTGACTGTTTGACGGTGCCCTCACGTAGAAAATTCATAGAAAATATAAATTTTCATGACAAGTGCACATGTACAGACTTTTTAACGCAATGACTGTGGATAAGGGCCTGATTTTTGGTGTGTGGGCAGATAATGACCATCTACAGATCAAGTTCTTGTTTTGTCCCAGTTGACCTACTTTTGACCTTGACTGCTCCTGAGTATAAAAAGTTTCATGAAAAATAGAAATTTTCATAACAAATGCATATGTACAGACTTTTTTTCCGCAATGCCTGCAGATACCATTCTGATATTTTATGTGTGGGCAGATAATGACCAGTTACAGATCTAGTTCACATTTCGTCCTTGTTGACCTTCTTTACACCATACGACACCTCCTGAACTTAAAAAATTTTACAAAATCTAACAAATGTTTCTAATTTGCCCCAGGCGGGGGCATTCGTGTTGTTCCGACACATCTGGTTAGGTTATGAAGTTTTGCTTTATATAAGCTAACATTTTTTATTATCAGATGAATGGTTGAAAATAACATGCTGACTTCAGTATTTCTGTTAATTTTTCATCTGCAGTTTTAAGTGCTATTGCATGACACAAATTTGACACTTCGCTGTGCCCCCTTGTGTGGGGTTAGATCATTAACACAACGTGCATGTTGCTGATAACACGGCTGCTATTTTTCGCGTCTTTTCAACCATACTCACAACCTCCTGTCTTCTTCCTGGTGTAGGTAAGTGACATACATTTGTCATCTTTTGCCATTTTCAGAGCTGCATGCTCATAGTCTGGTTACTGCTTCACTTTTTACCTTGAGCTAATGCTTTAAATTTAGATAGCTGCAAAAGAAGGACTGGGCATTTAATCAATTTCTGCTTTCACTACAGATACAGTGTAATAAAACATTTAGAGAGACGAGATTTATTTGTTTCTGAACTTTTTCTGTGGTCCTTTTTTTTCAAATTTCAAAGCATTAATTGGCTTTGCAGATAGATAACATAGAATTTAGCTCAAGAAAGTGGATTTTAGCGCAAAATTGAGCAGGAAACCAGGCTAGTTAATGTGAAATGAGAAAATTAAACATCTAATTACTTTTCACTATTAACAGATATGATATATATATATATATATATATATATATATATATATATATATATATATGTGTGTAATTGATTATGCAAACATGCTTTGGAATGGGAAAATATTGGTTCTTTTAGGTTTCATCATATGAACATATATTTTCTATATTAATAATAATATATGATAATATTAACTAATAATGATTTAACAGTAAAACCACTCGTTTTTTTTGTTTGCTGTTTCTTAATTTATACTAATAATCACATAGAAAAAGAAGGTGAAGTCAGTCATTGTATTTTGCATCAATTTATAACAGTGGTGTCTATATCCAGATGATATTTCAGAATGTTTTCGTCATTATTTAAAAGGATAATGTTCAAGACTAGCATCTATTTATTAAGTTCATATAATGTCCAAAATCAAAGATTTCATTGTCGCTCCCACTCAGGGAGAGCTCTCTGCAGGCTGAATGGGAAGGCCGTGTTTCACTCACAAACAAGAGCACCTTTTGGGGGTTCCTCAGTGGTATGACCTAGCCATGGGGACGAATATGCATCCAGGGCCTTTAGGTGCAGTAATGGCCTGGATATAAAGCGAGTGATACTGCCCTGTCACGTAGTCTGAAAATGGAATGTAATTCTGCAGATGTGCATATATATATATGTAGTTAAGGTAGCATTAAAAATGGAGGCAGTTACCGCCACCAAAAAAAGTTTTGGTTAGGGCGCTGGACATATGACTGCAAGGATGAGGATTCAAATCCTGTTCAGACCGCCATCTTTGCTAGGACTCCTGGCCAAAACCTTTTTACCACAAGGGTGCACTCTCTCCCCAAGGGAGTGAATGGCTACTGTTCATGCATGCATGGCAAGATGTAGAATGGGTAATATACTATTGTGTCAGCAGTGTATGCTCCCAAGGGGTCTGAGAAAATCTACAAGAATCAACAGGCCCTAGACCAGGAAGGCAAACTATAGAGTCAGATGAGACTCTTATGGGGTGATATCAGACTTTAAACCAAAACCTTTAGTTTAATAAATTAATGAGAAACATGGTTATTGTATTGTTCTTCAGGCATTATGTTTGAATATTTTCCCTGTTATTTCATGTGAGTATCTGATTGTTTCCTCCTAGATCCAAGTATAGTGCCAAAGCAGGGTGGACCAAAATACAAGCTCCATAGCAACAGTAGCAGTAATGGAAAAAATAGTAAGTCGGCATGTTGCCATGGTGAGAGGTGTCATTTGACCAGCTGCTTGACAACACTAACAACTCTGAATTTAACTTATCATAATGTAAAATAATATATAATACTAGTATAGTAAATGTACTTTTCTTGTGCTTATGTCTGTAGCTATATTGTATATTTTGTTTGTATTTCCTGTCTTTTTTATGTGTTTTCCTTCTTATTATTTTTGCTTTTATGACTGTCATTGAAATATATTACTTATGATAGCTTTAAACATTAAAGGTTAGAGCTTTATCATAAATTACCTAGAACTTTTACTAAAATTTTGTTTACCAATCATGGGTTTTGAAATTTTTATCCCTCTGCAAACCATACAATACATACTTTATTCTGCTTGCTACTCATCTTTCCATTAAGCATGTGTCCATTAACCATCTGCCCATTAACTTTTTTGGAAATCATTTAAAATCATAATGAAATCCTGTAACACATACTTTTATTAAGCAATTAAAATTCCTTAAGTTATTCATTAAACCACCAATTTGAGGGCTTAAGGTACTGAATATTAAAATAAATGAAAAATGTTTTATGTCATGTTTTTTTTTTAAATGCACAAAACCCAAGTGTGACTTTAGTGAGCATTTTCACTTCAGCTAAGGTCTCTGTGTAAACTCTCACAAAGAAAGTCTGTGTAATGAGAAACAGCACTGATGGGCTAAAAGCACAAATAGTACAACACCTTTATTTGATATGTTTGGAAAACACTTAGGGTAAAAGATAAACTACAGGTATCAGAAAGGACAAGCTTCAGATCTTAGCAGACGTAAAAACACTGCTTAGGCCAAAAAAAATAAGAAGTATGGTTCTCAGGTACCACCCGCATCAATTCAACCCCCCCCCCCCCCCCCCCCATGTCAAAAATTTTGATTTTGATTTTCATCTTTCTAGAAGATAAAGTAATACAATTTTGATCAGATATCCTTAGTTATGTAGTTCTTTTACCTGTTATTTTCACGCATTTCCCTGATCATATGACATTTTTATCAAAACATAAAAAAAGGTAAAAAAAAAATTAAAAATTTGCCTGCACTGATTTCTGAAAAGAGTGCCTGAGAACCATACTCTTTTGCCTTAATGGTGTGGTGCAATTGGTATCAACAGTTTGGTTCATGAAACCATGTCATGTGACCAAGTCATCCACAGCCTTAATCAAATGACCATTTAAGTATTCGGCAGGTGACTTTCATTGCGAAAACACTTTTTTGGGGGGGGGGGGGGGGCTTGCTGTTGTCATTTTTAATGCCTGGGGAAAGAACCCATTTGAGGTCATTTCCTCATATAATTTACAAATGTTATTATTTATCCTTAGGAGTTGTGCATGTTTTTAAGTAATAGACTTAAGCTAAGGATATAAGTTAGTGTGTGGTTGTATTAGCAACATTTCATAATTTCTGTCTCCTTTTATTCAGTCTCTTGTTATTGTTCTCTATTCTTTTACTAACAAAAACATTAGCAGAGACTTACTTTTTCTGTCCTGTCATCTGCATTGTAACTCAAAACGGGAAATATTTGCTTGGATTTCATTTTTGCTAATATGATCAGAAAACGACAACCAAATTTATGTGGATGTAAATTATTGATGCTGATCTGAATCAAATAAAGCAAGTTTTGATGATACTGTTGTCATTTATATCCTGTTTAGATGCCTGTAGAATTCATGTATGATTCATGTTTTAATTCAATTTAAATTTTAAAATTAACAAATGAGATATGATGTATTATGTACCATGGCATTACCTTAGATTGAACTTTTTTGTAATGCATTTAAATTGTATGATTATTGAAATTTGTTACATTGAAATTGAAAAATAATAAGCATGGCAAAATTTCCTGTTTTCTTCTATTGAACTTGTTTTTTCATAGATAAGTGTACAAATAATGTATAGCCATATTGCTAGATTATGATGCCTTTCTTCAATAAACTGTTTCTGTTCCAACTCACTAAATTGTTATCTCTCCCTCCTGTGTTGTTTATTTACCTTGGTTTGGATTGTTTTGGAGACTTTATTGCATGTATGTGGATGCTGGCTTCTTTTACTGATATATAATCACCAATATACTATATACATATATATGTGTGTTGCGGGAAGATTGAGAACCTTCCTGGGAAGTTTTCTTATTCTTTCCAGGGAAAAATATAAGAATTCCAGGGTCTCTCAGGAGGATTGAGAATTCTTATTTTTCTAGGGAGAGACTGGATTTCAGATCTGAAATTCAATTCTCATTTATCCAACACGGAACGTGTCATTTCATGCACTTTTAACGCTTATTACACTTCAAGAGCTTTTAAAATAAGGCTACGAAAAATCACATTCTGATGCCTAATGAGATGCACTCTATTTGAAGTTTCGATAAGTAAAAAGATTCCTTTCTACTTAATTTATTTTAAGCCATCATTTTAATAATGACAAGTACAGGTTATTACCAAAAGAAAAAAAATACTTTCCATTTAAAAGGTCAGAAAAGGTTACATCTGATGCTATATTTAGTGCTATGATGTGCTGAACTGGTGTTTATTTTTATATTACGGCTTTCCTTACCTACAAAAGTATCTCATTTCACAGTTAATTTAGTTTTGGGAAAAAATAAGAACATCTGCTGTTCCCGTGAAAAAAAAACAATTCTCATTTCTTCCCGGGAAAATGACAGTCATGAGATATAATGAATTGATTCCATTCTCTGCCTTGGAAAAATGAGAATTCCCGTTCTTCCGTGAAAAAAAATGAGACTTCCCAAGAGAAACCGGGGGGGGGGGGGGGGGTCAGCCTTTCAAACAATGATTGCTTGAATTAAATATTTATTATGGTGAATTGGATAACCTTAAAAATGTTTTGGATTATTCATCAGGTCTGATTCTAACTCATTACCAGTTCTCCCCGAAATCTGGTCAAAGTTCAGGCCTGCCAGATCACTCTTTTAAAAAAGAGTCGCTCTACTTATTTTGAGGATTGACTGGACAAAAGGGTTATTACTCTTTTTTCATTCTTTTTCATAAAATGCGAAACGTGCCCTTGTCTAAATGGAGGGGGATGTGCAGTGTACGTGTCTGACGTTTGGAGCGATATATATACACATACTTAGTATGCAGTTAAGCACATCTTTGTTCAGTTAGTGATGAAAATATGGGTAATTAACACTAATTTTACTCTTTTTTACCTGAGCATTTACTCTTTTTCTCGGTCATTTTTCTTTGGCACTAGGCAGACGTGCACTGCTGTTTGGGCCATATTCGCTGGGTTAAAAATTCGCGATTTTCACCTATGCGTTGTTTCGTCAGGGTTCCATTTTCCCGATCAGATAATACAGTAAACATATACTCAGAGTATCACCTTCCTTAGGGGAATTACTTGTATCAAACATTATTAACAAAAATTATTGTGCTAATAAACAATTGGAGAGAGCTGATATTATTAAAGATATCAGTCTTTGTACGTACATAAACTTTTTTTATTCTTGATGTTAACCTTCTACTTTTCAAAATTTAATTTCGATGATGGGATTTAATATTCATGAAGGTGTTATTAGTTTATTAAATTTTATAATTCCCTTTTCGCGAATATCACGAATTTAAAACCCTCGCGAAGATAAAGCTAGCCTCAGAAAATATGTTGTTATGATGTCATCATCAAGTTGCACTGCAGTGGCCACGGTACGTGAGAAATATAACTGATGCAAAAAGCATGTTCCAGGGAATGGAAAAACATCTTCAGAAATAGATCGATATTCAATCAAATATTCATTGACGGGGAAAAAGTTATATTTTCTAGAGTTTACAGATAGTGACTGAATATACCATTACTCCAGTTATGGTAATTTATTTGAACTCGGGTCACATTTTAAGGTATTCTGGGACATTCAACCATTAAATTGGTATGGACCCCCCACATGCTTTGGGAAAATTCATGATGACGATCAAGTGTTTGTGTTAAGAAATGTTAGCTGAACGGTGTTTATGGTGGTTCTTGCCTGCCTGTCCATGATAGATGACCCTGATTTGCAAAGATACCAGTCTAGTTTACATTTGTTTGAACAGGTTGGGCATAAATGCACTACATCAAATAATTCATGTCTTTATTTATGGAGATAGCAGTCTTTTGGACCATTTGGACTCCGATAAATCAGCCATTTTTAGAATATGAGGCCAAGATGGATTTGTAATAAAAGGGATAAATAATATATGTTTAACATTTTGTCTAAAAGATTTTATTTTGTTTCAGATGACGGGTACAACTTCAGGCCAATTGTAGGCGGTGGCAGCACACAGCTACATTCACTGCGGGGCAGCTGTATAATATTCCTCCTATCAGCACTCTTATCTGCATTGTTCTGCTGACCTACTGTTTAGATCAGAAAGGTGAAGGACACCCAAAACCACAGGGCTCAGGATATGAAGTGATATTTAAATGAGAAGAAAAAATAAATGGTTTTATTTGCATACTCCTTGTTTATACACAGAAACGAATATTTAATTTTTTACTGCAGTTGTAATATATTTTATCGGAGGCCATAGTTGCATTTATGTTTTAAATGAGTTTGATATGATATATATATATATATATATATATATATATATATACACATACACACACATATATATATATACCTTATATATACACAGGTTAGAATAAATTCCTTCACTACATATATGTTATGATAAAGATTGGAAATATTTTTGAGGAAAGTTGTATATGCTGTGTATAACCACAGACTGAATAGGAATATGAATCAGATTTCAAGGGTCCTCTGAAACCAAAACTTAAGGGTGTCATTGATAGACGGGTCCCAATAAGGACTGGTTCCACTGTACGTACAAGGCAACATATTTGTATATGTATGTATATTTATAAATGTATTTAATATTGCTTTATGTATGTGAAAATGACGATCTTGCTCATTCAGAGCGTATTGGCCTATATCAAAAGTGTTTCTTTATATTTTAGAGAGGTCTGAAATCAAAATGATGAAGAATGTTTATATTTTTGGTCTTCTAAGTTCAAACTTGCTCGTGCAGAAAGTTCTAATGCTTAATTTACGTATAAATATTTAGGAGAAGTCGGAAATGTAGTTTTTGTTTTACCAAGGCCCGGAGGAATAGAATATATGTGATTTAAATATGTTTGAAAGATAATTTAATCCATGTGTGATTGTGCAATTAAAACACATGTACATTATTAAATCATTATTTCTAGTTAATTGTATCAATTTCTTGAACAAAATTCAAAATTTATTTGAAATCCGAAACTGGAAATGCCCCTTTTTCTAATTATTCTAAATCTTTAACTACATAAATTTAAACCATTTTTAAGTTTGAATTATCAGATCAAGATTTATGCATTTGTATACTAAAGAATTTTCGTCATGAGGAACCAGTGTCTCAATGGATATTATTCCGTAATTTTTTTTCTGTAAAATGCACCAATGAAGAAGAAGGGTTTTAGATAATTCTAAAGCCAATATATAAACACAGTCGGTTTCTTGAGGGGAAAATACAGTGTTTTACGGAAGGATGATCGAAATTCATGTTTGCATGATTTAGGATAATTTTAAAGTTTATATATATATATATATATATATATATATATATATATATATATATATATATATATATTAACGCAGTCGTATTCTTCTGGGGAAAATGTAGTTTTACGTCGGGTTTAGTGAAATTCAAGTTCACATGATGATAGACTTATAACTGTTAAAAGAATAACCTGGTGAAAATATATTGTATACAAATGCTATAACCAGATACACGTATGATCGAAAATATTAACAAAATAAATCAAAACAAAATAAATCAAAACAAAAAATACCTCAACCCGGTTTTAAGAATTACATCGTTTAAACAGAGTATGTCCTTAGAGGAAATTTTGCTACAATTAAGTGCTTGCGTTGTTTATATAATCATAATCGTAGTAATTATGGCGATTTGTATGTGTATTTCCTTGTATCAGGCTACAATTAAATGCTTGCGTTGTTTATATAATCATAATCGTAGTAATTATGGCGATTTGTATGTGTATTTCCTTGTATCAGGTAAATGTAATAGATATCTTGGATTGTATAAAGTCAGTATGTTAAAAAGTATTATTTTACTAAAATGTGATACTATGTTTAAGCAATGACAGGGAGTAGGACTGACAATGGCAGTGTTTTTAATTATAACAGATGTAATTGCATGTGTAACTTTTTACGGTAGCACAACTAGCAAAAAAAAACCCTATGTCATAAATCAATCTGAAACTTGTTAAAATTCATATTTGACAATATTTTAAACCTGATGCAGTGTTTTTTTCCAATGGTAAACATATTTCTTTTTCATCTTTGCATGACTTTGTTAAATTTAAAAATAAAATGAAATTTTAAAAGTTACACTATTTTAACCTATGTTACTGGGTGCATATATAAAATATCGTACTAATTTACAATTGGAAATTTATGTTTAAATATCATATGAAAATGAATGAAACAATTAAAAATAAGTAAACCATCAAAAAGAACAGTGTACCAGGTTTATAATAATGTAAACGTTATATGTTTGATAATGATGTAAAACAGCGTTTGGACTGATTTGAGATATATATGAGTTTTTGCAATAGTGCTACCATAAGGAGACATCGGTGTTTTGAGTAACATTGTGATGAGAAGTTTTAATGGCAGAGGTTTATATAGTTTTGCAGGCGTCACCTGCTTTAAATAAGTGACCCTCACGGCGGTATTTACTCTGAACACGCCTGGTAATATGAAAACTTTATTAAACTTGAATGCGTGAACACCTACATTTAGTGGATGCCATTGAGGGACCCCAGATCAAACTCTTATTTCGTTCATGAAGTGTTTTCATAAGGCAGGAAAATGCAACGAATAGACTATATAATGAACTTATTTTTGTTGAAAAATATGTCCATGACCTGTTTGCACTAAGCCATCTTGAAAATAAAAATGAACGTCCTAGAACATACAAACAATGCGTACATCTTAAATCCTGCATACCCCACCGGGTTACAGATTGTGTTCAGATGAGATTTTTTAACTACAGGTGCTAGCGAAGGTGTTTATAGTTTGAAGTAATTTTAATGAAGATTAGATGTAATCCTTGCAGTAAGAAGGAGTATGGATAACCTAAAAGAATCCTATTTTTAGAGGAGACGCCGTGTTGTGATTTGAATACATTTGCATATCACGTGATATCACGTTTCATGCGTATAATTTGCATATCACGTGGTTTCACGTGATTTGACAATATCATCTCACGTGATGTCACATGATCACGTGGTATGACTGGATAGTTTGTGAAAAGCCAAAGGTGTCTTAGCTTTGAAACAGAAGGTTAGGGGAAAGCTCCATGAATGACGAAGTTTTAAGCCATGACAAATTTATGTAGACATTTAGCTATTTGTACATTGTCACCTTGCTTCTGTGAAATAAATGTATTTAATTTGTTGTTTGGAGTTTTGATTTACGTACTTTGACATCGGGTAAGTAAACAAGAACTGATAAAGAAATAAGTCCGGGGAAAGTAATTACAGTGATATTGAATTTGTATTCTTCATTGGTAGGAATATCTGCCAGACATGCCAGATAATCCTTGATTTCTCGACTGAAAATGTGTTCCTTTACGCCAGTTATATACTCGCAGAATTTCACAATCATCCGGGGGGGGGGGGGGGGAGCACTATTAACATCTATTTCCAGAGGTATCTATTAGCCTGCAAGGCCGTCTGTAATTATTTTTTACCACTATAGTATGTAACATCGGCCTTTTCTCAAAACTTGGGCAGACTTCGTTGGGGGGGGGGGGGGGATGTGCTTGTTTGAAAGACGAGTATGAATTCGACTAGTGGCAGTATTTATTACTTCATCTCCCGAGGACTGGTGCAGTCTGAGGTAAATGCAAAATTTACAAAAGGTATCCAATGAAGTTTAAAGACCGTTGTTTCTGTGGTAAGCTTAAAGTATGATGGGTAAATCTGTGAAAACGTCTTGACAAGGTGTGTTTGGAAGCACGTGATGTGCGCCAAGTTGACCCTGCTTCAAAGAACTCTCTCTTCCACCGCAGTTCGCTCCTGCTCAAACCGACCCTCTTCCAGTTGGGTAACGGTGGGGCTACTTTTCGCAACTGTCAAACTTATTTTATTTATCTTTTATTTTACTTTTCAAGGTACGGAAGCGTATTGCTGCCACCTGGTAAAAGAAAAATAAATTATTTATCTCGTACGTACGACATACTATCTCGTACGTACGACATATTATCTCGTACGTACGACATACTATCTCGTACGGACGACATACGATCTCGTACTAACGACATACGATCTCGTACGTACGACATATTATCTCGACTCGTACGTACGACATATTATCTCGTACGTACGACATACTATCTCGTACGTACGACATACTATCTCGTACGTACGACATAATAAATCTTACGGATCTGATTCATAGACTAGACAACATGCAAACAAATATATGTATAAGCAATATGTATATGTTAAATAATGTATGTTTTCACATTTACTATATATACAACATCTCCACCTCCTTGCAAACCGCTGGACCAACGTTGAAACCAAAACACACACATATGTCTATATATTTATAGTATATATTTAAATGCTAATCGATTCACATTTTTTTGTGTGTGTCCAGGTTTCTGTAAAATTTCAAGCAAGCGAAATATACATCAAATCGTTGTCTGACAGTAATACAGAACTGTCATTTTAAGACAGATTATTAAATAATGTTAGCAGTATGTGATGTTATAATAGTGAGCCTGTCATAATGTTAATAAGAAACAATTTTTATAATATTAATAAGAAAAAAATATTGCCTTTGCCGAATTGAAACTACCTTTTTGAGAAGGAAGGGTTCGGACAAGTGGTACAGCTCCCAAAGAGCCTGATTTAAAGTAACTGAGAACGGATATTTGTGGGGCAGGTTTATTATATTCTAAACTGGTCTTTCTTATAACGCATCATGTAGTTGATCTTTTAAACTATTTAATGCATATACAGCCATTGATATGATTGGTAGGTAGCTGAACAGACAACAATCCATTTAATTGGGTACGTATAATTTTTATTTTGAACTAAATTATAAAAAAAAAATATTAAAAACTATCACTCATGGACGTGCGATTAATCTGTGACAGAAGAATACGAAATTCTAAAATGTCTTGACCTCATATGTCAGGCTGAAGTGGTGGTAAAATCTACACCTCAGATTTGTCTCATTTGCGGATTGGTACAAGATCTTGTGTGTGGTACATGTACGTGTAACTCGCCCTTCTGTAAACGGCATGAAGTTCAACTTATTGGATCAAGCACTTTGTTTCATAATATATGAATCATGAACTTTTCCTAATGGGCATCTCTGTATTACAGAACCTCTATAAATGTCTGTTAAGTGTTTACATAAGAAGGCCGGGTGTCCAGAGGAAAGATCTTGGTCGCGCACATGCGACAACTATAAAAAAGAAAAGAAACATGAAAGAAGAAACACCTAGAGAAGCTTGAAACCCCTTGAATTGTGGATTTATGCTGTACCACCACCATGTGGCGTGGGCGCTGTGTTTGTCTCGTTTCTAAACGATTGGTCTCTTTTCTAAATTTTATTTCCATTTCAAATTTGCCATATAAGCATGGGAATCCCCCGCAAGTAACAATAACTAATTGTGTCCCTTGCACATGTCGGGATATTTTATCTGGTCAAACAAGAACCTCTGATAGACATTACATGTATTACTAATGACATTTATAGTATCCACCGGCTCAGCCATTCTAACACAGCGCTGGTATTATATCCCAAGGCTTTCAGTTTTTTTACACACACACATATATTATTACATATATATATATATAGAGAGAGAGAGAGAAAAAAAAGCGAGAGAGAGAGAGCCGATTGTATAGTAGATAGTTTAAATGTAAAAAAAAGGACCTATTTACATTTCACATGCTTTCTCCTGCATACAAGTGGAATAAAACTTGCCCCAATGAGGAAAAACAGCGTTCACGCCACCTGGTGGCCGTAAAAAATAAACTTCACAAATCAAGGTTTTTAAAGCTTTTATGGGTGTTTTTTATTTCATGTTTCTTCTCTTTTTTATAAATATCGCGTGTGCTAGACTAAAATCTTGCTTCTGGTCACGCGGTCTTGTTATAGTAAATAGATATATAGTAAATAGATAAAGGTGCACTGTGTTTACTCACACGCAGAACCATAATAACGTATACAAAACCGGTAAACGGGAGATATTAAGCCCATGGATTTGCTGAACAACTTTCGTATTTAGCCAAAATGAGTTAATAACATGAGACAAAACATTATTACAAAAGAATATGAACCTTGAGTGTCAATATAGAGGTGTCAGTAAAACAGAGATGCCCGTAAGGAGAGGTTCCTGATTCATATTATGAAACGAAGTGCCGTTTACAGTAGGGCGAGTGACACTGTGCATTATGTCATAAATCTAGCTCTTATACAGATCAATTTTGGAATATAAGAAACCTACTCCACATATATCCATTCTTAATTACTTACAATCAGGCTATTTGTTAGCTGTATCTCTTGTCCGAACCCTTCCTTCTCAAAAAGGTAGTTTCAATTTGGCAAAGGCAATATTTTTTTCTTATTAATATTATGACAGGCTCATCATTTTAACATCATACACTGCTAACAGAATTTAATTACCTTTATAAAAATGAAAGTTCTGTATATGTCTGGCAGACAACGGTTTGATAAATTTCATTTCCTTAAAGTATTTCCAAATCCTAGACACAAAGAAACAATGATAAATCGAATAGCATTTAAATTTATAGTATAAATAAATAAATACATAAATAACCATATATATTTTTTTCTTTTCAATGGTGTTCCGACGGTTTGCAAGGTGAAGATGTTGTGTATTTAGGGTACGAACACGCATTATTTAACATATATATATATTGCTTATACATATATCTTTTGGGTTGTTGTGTATTCTGTGAATCAAATGCGTAAGATTAATTGTGTCTTACGTACGATATAATTTGTCGTACGTACGAGATAGTATGTCGTACGTACGAGATAATATGTCGTACGTACGAGATAATATGTCGTACGTACGAGATACGATGTCGTACGTACGAGATAGTATGTCGTACGTAAGAGATAAATAATTTATTTTTCTTTTACCAGGTGGCAGCACTACGCTTCCGTATCAAGGAAACCCCTGTTTCTATTTCACATGTATTTGTAATGATTATATTGTCCTTTTTATTACCCGTATACCTGCGCGGTGGTGTATTTAAATAGAAGATGCTAAACTTATAAATCACCAACCCACTGGGGCATGTCTTGAAATGGTTCCCGTATACGTTCAATGTGGAAATGATTTTATTCTAAAAATCAGAAATGAGATATTTGCAGTCTGTCATTCTTCTGACTACGTATCATTTTTGTTGATAAGCCAATGTTTCACTGAAAAAGTGGCATTGACTTGTGGGCAGATCTGTAATTTAATGTAATTTTCGATTCTTCCAAAACTTATTATTGATCCGCTAGAACAAGGTAACTACTGAGGTATTCGAAAGAATATTGGTCAAGAGAGAACAAAGTCACAGACTTTGGATGCCAGACTGGGGGTTTAAGAAGGTACCCGTTAACAGAAGGGCGGACCAGTTAGAAAGAGTAACAAATGTACGGTCTTTTTGGCGTGTCGATATGTTGCACATAACGTTTGGAAATCTTTAAAAGAATGTTTATATATTTGTGTAGTGTTTGTCTCATCTCAAACAAGCGGACAGATGGCCTCACTCGTGTTGCTTTTATTTGAAAGGCACCACTATTATTTATGTTCTCCCTGCGTGCACATAATTTACAAATACTTTGGTTTGCAACTGTTCCAGGTCGGCATTAGAGTATTGATATATGTCCGGGGTAGCTTAAGATTCAGTTGTGCGATTCATAATATGCCGCCTTTATACACACCTAAATGTTCTTTTTTTGTGAGGGGACCGTCTTTGGATGTGTCTAGGCTTGACCTGACGGGACCACTTCTTACTTTACCCGTCATACATTTCTTTGTCTCGTCGAGATCATACTTCCACATAGAAAAAAAAACGGTCTTGATGAACTTTGCAAATATTTCTTGGATATTTGCTTGTTGTCAACTATCGCATACTACCAGAGAAAATGTCAGCATGAACGTTTATTCTACCGGTCAGGCTGATGATACACTACTCTCTGCATTGTACCCCTTTGTTCGGGGACTTGTTTATTTACATAACAGTAAGGACACAGGCTTAAGTCTTGTAGCGAAATAAATGTCTCCACAAAAACTGTCGCCAACGGTGATAAGAACCTATTTTAGGCAAACTGGGAACTCTGCCGATCTCTTTCACCTGCCTGTTTTTCGTGTAACTGTCTGTGCTATTTTTAGTTAAGGGTCCAAACATAACATCGGCGGATTTAAAATTTATAAGAGGTTGCCAGTTTACACCGAGGGCCTAAAACATATAAAAATAACCACAACCCCGGGCATGGGGTTAAGCCATAAAATTAAGAAAATCATTGCAAATGAGCTAATTTCTCAAAGTATGGAGAAAAGTTAAAAACCTTGCGCCCCACCCCTGAATGAGGCTTTCAGATTAATTCTGACAAATTCTGTTATATTTTCAGGAGAGGAAATTCCTTTCATGTAAACCAATACGCCAAAAAAAAAAATCTGCTATATAAGGAATGTAAGCCTCCGCGATGCTAAAAACCGTGTTTGCAGTCCCCGATTTGTCCGATATTCCCAGGTTCATTCGTACACAAGTGAATATTCCTTGAAGAAGTTCCTGGAACCGGATGATGTGCAGGGTCAACACCAAATTTGATCGATTCTTCATTCGTCTATTCCCGAAATGCCCTGAAAATGTTATTAAATCCCGTTCAAGATTGCGTGAGTTATGCTGTAACAAACACACGGACGAGGATGAACGCGTCCCCCATTGACCAAGGCATCAATCCTTTAATTATGGTGGCCTTTTCAGTGTTAGTTGTTTCTTAAGATAATCTGTTATTAATATCAATAACGCTTCCTCAAAGAATTCGGGGAAATATATATATAGGATTGTGCGCCCTCAGTGTATTTAACGGGTATAAATGGGACCAGTATGAATGAATGTCCTTATTAAATTGATTAACTTGCATCGCCAATTACGCCAGGTATGACTTTCAGTTTTTTTTCACCTTGAAAAGATGAAAACAGACATATAAGAGTGATGAAACGGTAATGCAATAAAAGCAAAATAATCGTTCTGTAGATTCGCCCCTTCTCATTTTTCGTGGGTCAATTTATATTTTCAAATGAAGACCATGCAGGTCTTTGGTAATATTGCTAATTTGTGATAAGACAATTTCCATAAACGAATTCTTAAAGGATAAAAAAATCGACTAAATTTTGTGCAGATCCTAGACGCAATTTCAAGAATGGAAGCATTTGTACATGGTTTGTTGGCATGCTAGCTAAATGCCACATATTGTTTAACGATTGGCAAAAAAAAAAATCTTCGTTCGCTCGCACCAAAATTTAGTCCAAGAGTCAGAACAATAATTTTTTTTGTGGTCTGAGACGAAAAAGGTTAAATCTGCCCGAGATGAGCATGTTCGATGCTCTGAGGGTAATCGCATTAATATGAGCAGAATTACAAAAATTTTTTAATAGAAAAGAAAACATTAGACATAATTAATCAATAACCATAACATGTTTTATTTTTTGCTGTCAATTTCTCAGCAACCCCCCCCCCCCCCCGTCTTGTAGATAAAGGAATCCAATTTTGTCCGATTAACCATACCAAGACCGCATGGTACGAAATTGCGCACGGATGATCGGGCAAGGAGAGAATATAAATATAATATATACATATAAATTATAATTTTTACAATTTATCGCCATCTAGACAAACGAAAGTAGTGTATGCTTTGTTCATGTCTCCTTTTACGACATTGATCGTGTCCGGTGTAAGTTTATTTCTATATGTATAGACCTAAGAAAATCCCGGCAAATACTATTATATTTTCAGGAGAGAACGCTGTATTTCACTTAAACCAATACGCATAGTAAAACAATGGGTACCATAAGTACCTTTGTAAACCTTTTATTCTCAAGGGTATAAGTTCCATCCCAGCATGAGTTTAATAATGTTAAACTTTAAGTATTTTTTTTTTTAATTTTCGCAGATCCGTCAGTACCGATACCCGAGTCTATAGGTGGCACATCTGGCCGGATGTCTACAGGAATAATCATCGGTATCGTGTTCGTCATCTTCTTCATCCTGTTCATCATCGTTGACATCAGCTGCTACTTCCTGAACGAGTGCGGCATCCTGATGTGTGTCTGCGTGAACCTCTGCGGTAAACAGGAAATGTCGTCACGCGAAAAATCCATGGAGGAAGGGGAAAGGTACGTATGGCGGTATTCTTGGATGTACATTTAGCAAAATTACGTGTCACCCTCTCAAGCAAAATTAGCCGCCTTAAAATTTAAAATAAATGGTAAAAAATTTTGAATGTAACGTTTAAACATGTATATGGAGAAACCTGTACATAATATTATATATATATATATATATATATATATATATATATATATATTGTTTAGTACATAAGTATGAATATATTAAAAATGTTCACATTTATTTAACAAAGAGTAATTTTATTATATATAATATAATAACATAGATTTATTTTGATATATATGAAAGAGAAATTTAATTAAATATAATAACTAAGGTTTGTTTTGAAAAAAATCCCAGATTTTTGGCATCAGTGCTTTAAGCCTGATTTTGCATTCTCACATCATTTCATGAGCCAGTAGAGTTTTATTTATTTATTTTGATGTTTTATCGATAGTGGTATGATTTGCATAACCGTAGACAGTTCGTTCAAATTCAAACTCGGTTATGTCTGCATTTTATAAAATACTGGATGGTCATTATGTTTGTTCGAAAATAATGCTTTCACTGCTTCTAGAGTAAAGTTGCTTTCTTTCCCCCCACCCCCTTCTTTTGTTTTGCCTTTATATACTTTGCCTAATGAAGTCATTTTACTATTTTGTTCGTCCGTTATTCAGTAACTTATGTTGTGCTATACTTTCTTATTTGACCTTTGCTTACTTATTTTTTACGCGTGAACTTTCTTCTCCAGTATGTTGTCGTTATTCTCAAGTGTTGTCGTTTTCTAATACATGAAGACCATTTAAGGTTTTCGTGTATTCTCAAGGAAGTTATACGAGGATGAGAGTCTGTACATTTGAAACAAGACCTGAAAATCAAACCCTTGATTTCATCTCAGAAAGGTCCAATTCTAAAGGTCTACTCGACCTTGGAGGCGGATTCAGGAATTAGGAAAAGGAGGGGTCCAAACCAGACTAATGAGAAAACCTTGAAAAGGTCCTCAGATCCCGAAAGGGGGGAGGGGGGGGGGGATCGAGGGCAGAAAAAATGGTCTGAACTCCCTACAAAAAGGACCCGCTGGACCCGCTTTTTGAAGTTACAAATTGTGTTTTATGCAAATTCACTTTCTTTAGTGGGGAAGAATGATGTGGCTTTTTAATTAGAAAAATAAAAACAAAAGACAAAAGGGGAACAGAACCAACCAATTGAGCCAGCCAGGTCGAGATTAAACGTCAGACTTGTTGAATACTAACCAAAACATTGACAAAACTCAACCAAAACGACTGTTTGATCAATCAACAAATGTGGTATTTTGAGTGCAGATAATTTGCAAAGAGCACCATGAATGTAACTCGTGAAACTTCCTTTTGTATTACTTACTCTCAATATATGGATTTAAGATGTATTTTCAAATTGTTCAGTGTTTATTTGTTGTTTTTTTTTTACCATGTAAAACTGCACGTATAACTTCTGTATGCAATTCTAATGCCCTGTCCCTGCCCCACCAGGCTTTTCATAACACACCGAGCTGCATATTTCTGTTTTGAATCAAATCTCGTAGCTTTCACTATTGTATTTGAACATGATATAATTAGAGTATTGAGAATGGGAAGTAAAATCATAAACAACACAATGTTTAAGAGGCAATGTTCTCCCAGACTGCAGGTCTTGGTTTATGATTTCCGGGTACACCATTACTCGGTGCGAAACCGAGGACGCATGCCTGTACCTATGCTCACACAAGAGAGTAACACATCAGTTTAAAGTTAGAGTAAAGCGCAGGAACAACTTGTGATATAAACAATTCTTTTTCCAGAAAACGACATTTTATCACTACTCTCCTTTCTACGTTTGTTGCCTGTATTGGAAGATTGGAACTACCATTTATATGTACCAGTGATTCTGTTTTGCCATACATCAGTAGAACATTTCATCTCATCTGTGCCCCACCCGCCCTCATTGGTTTGATAACACCGTTTCTCGTATTGGGCCAACAATCAGACCAATGAGAGCTTGTGTCCTGGTGTAACAAAAACAACGAAAGCGGGTGTCACATGATTAAATTTAAACTGAATGCACAATGCAGTATCAGTGGTCGGATTATAATTCTCTGTGCGCACCCTGGTGTTCTTGCCCAGAGAACCTTGCCATAGCAAGCAGCGGTTACACATGAAAGGATGTCTGGAACGACTGCTGTGTATAACCGCTGTGTGAGGAACTATGAAATATGATATCTAAACCTGGATTGGAATTATCTTATACAGGAAATATATATTTCTAGAACCATATAAACTATTGTTATATATTTGAAATTTGATTAAATATATATATATATATATATATATATATATATATATATATATATATTTGATATGTATCATACAGATGCTAAATTATATATATATATAAATATACGTGTGTGTATTTGTGTAAGTCACACCCCCCCCCCCCCCCCCACATACACACACACTCTGGAAGAAAAATGACACCATTGATTTCCTCCATACATCCAAGGTTACTACAACACATCGTTGGAGCAGTATATGGCAGTTAAGTAACACATTCAACTAATGTCAATTAATTGTCCAGATAGAAGGCTTACAAATTTTATTGGTAACATACCTAGATTACTGCAGTCTGAGAGGACACAATACTTTTGGATTTGTTAACCAGAGAAAAAAAAAAGATACTATGGTTACGGAAGCCAAAAAGACGGTAGAACTGTGTAACTCCAGGTTGCCTTTTTTGCCGTCATTTTGTTTGTTTTCCAGTCTGGAAAAGAAACCTTTAACAGACAATGGGCAGACTACTACTACAAAATGTGATGAAACTGGTGTTGAGTAAGACATTGAGTATATGCATGAAATCAGACACTGCCGCTACGCATGCGTGGACACGTTGTCTGCTTCAGTATCCACAATTCACCGCAGCATGGACAAACCTGGCAGTTTATAATGATTTCCATACTTCAGTGATTATTTCCATATTAATACGTAAAATTTCCTTACATTAACTTAAAGTAATCTTGATACATCCTCATTTAACAATCCTAAAAAATATAGGTAATGTAATTACAAATTAAAATAAAATTAAGGCATATTCTAAAATTGTAAATTAAAATTTTTAATATTTTAGAAATAAGGTTTAATGGAATAAAAAATATTCTCATTTCAAAAGTGCATAATTAATGATAATTCAAATGTTTGCATTAATTTCACGCAGTTTGATTCATATTCTCGAGCCAAACTAAGTATTTACAAACTGAAATTAATTGTATTATATGTATCAGTCTGGCTGTAGGATTATTCATGCAAGGAAAGTTAGGCTCATACATTTCGACCATTCCATATATAACAATGCTCATCATTTATAAAATATGAAATGATCTCGTACATTAAAACAACTATTTTCACCTTAAAAATGACTTATACGTGAACCTATGGTCACGAACAGTAAGAGTGAAGCATCCTTTCAGCTCAGCTTTCTCTGTGTATGGAATATTACTGAACACACGATTGGAAGTTTTATTTGCTCACCCCTATAATTCTGCTTTTCGTAGGAATTTTCGTTACACGCTTTTTCTAAACACGTGTGATCTTAGGCCAATAGTGATACACTACCTTTCGTAATTTTATTTCTTTACGATGTCTGAATGATTCAGTTAGTTCTGTCACTGTTCCGTTCTTGCAATTCATGTGGCTGCTTGGATCATGCTCAGACCAGTGCTTTAGCAACCTCTTATTCTTCTAACACGTTATGGAGGCCCTCATTTAGATACTCTGATGTTAATAATATGCATAATCCATAAGCCAGACTGGCCAATCATCAAACACGATATGTGGTTTAACGGAAGAATATATTGCACGATAAGACAATGATAAAATATAACTTTTGTCATAAGGAAAGTGTCACAAGCCTTTGATTGAAGGCAAAAAGAACATAGCTAACTAAATATCGCCCATCAGATCACCCTTGTTGGCCCGTTTATTTCGCATGAACTTTAACAATACATTCTATACTGAGAGCCATTCTCGAAAAGATTAATATGATTTTACTAATTAATGGTTCACACATACTTTCTTCACATGGCTATCCGTTTGATTGTTCCTGCCACATCTTTTTTTTCATATTGCCTTTTATCAGGCAAGGAAGGTTAATGTCTTTCTTTTAAAAGCAAAACTGCCAAAATGTATGTAATTTACTGGATTACAACATAATTAATACCTGGACCTTTTGCTTGAAGCTGCTGCTAAACGAAAATATATGTAACGGTCACTATTTTTGTGACAATCCACGTAAAAAAATCCAATGACGTTATCATGGATCCGGGATGTATTGAGAACTCGAATCTCGGCTCCGTGGTCTCTATGACACGTCATCGCACCGTCACTCCATAAAATAGAAAACCCAGTGATTTAATTATTAAACGACGCCGTGACAGAGAAAAATAAGTAACAGTTTACAAATCAGTATTATTTTGTTTAAATTCTCATCCTCATTTTTCAACCGCTTATGAATGCGGGATGATAACGGTTACTCAAATTGATTTAAAATAAACAGTTGCTAAAACTCAGGGGGCCAGTGCGTTAGAACAGAGTATTTTCTTAAATCCTCTGGTAACGACTTATTGCTTACTTCTGTCACGCTTATTTAACAGTATCATGCATGATATTGGCCTTCATTCAAGACTTTCCTAACCGCAATTTTTTCATGGGGATACATTGAGCACCATACTTATTTGGATAAGAGGATGGAGATAAATTAAAATTAACGTCTCGTAATTAAAATGTATAAAAGATGTAAAATTTTATTTTGTTGGTACAACAATAATATTTATACTTGAATTTAATAGTTAATAAATCCATCCGGAATAAATTTACATTTCTTTCCTTTTGTCAAAGTATTAAAATACATGCATGTTGTAAAAGGTATGGGAATGCAAGATATCTTTTGTGACGAAAAATGTTTGAATTTTATATTAAATTATGAGTAGCTCTTATAAAATGAAGTATTCTTTAATATTAAAATGAGCCTCGTTTCAGGGAGCATCTGAACAAGCCTGATGAAGACATTGATGACAGTAAGGAAGCTCTGAAACAGGAACTAGATGCTGAAGAAACCAGGGAAGAGAAAGCCGCCAGTGATTCAAGGGTAACGTAGAGCTACATTTTGAATGTTTAACTAGATGTATGCAGTGTGGGATTAAGGGTAATTGACTGTGCAGTGTACGACACTAGGAATATGGTCAAGGCCAAAAAAAATATCACTTGCAATTCTGTGACATAGGACTACTATTGTGTCCCATTTTCAGTTTTGAAAATCTGTCATAATGGAGATCTAGTGCACAAAGAATATGGCAGAAGGAAAATTTGAAATCGATGGTTTTGCAGATGGGGAGGGGGGCACATACAGTTTTTACCCAAATATGAATGTGGAAATAAACTTATCAAGACGTATATTGTCGTATGAGTAGGTAAGGATAAAGTTTTAAAGTGCTCACTCAAAAGTCTGCCAAGTAATATAGAAAATGTGCCCCTTAAACTCACTCTCTAAATAGACAATAAACTAGTAGTTCAAAGGACTCGCTGCTTTATGGTTGCAGTTGGGTCCTCACTTCACCTTTTTTTAACTTTTCCAAAGTTCGACGACGTGATCCACGTCCATGGAAACCATACAACGCCCTTACCAGTTTCTTCTGCACTCCTATACCACGCTGTACACGTTCCTATTGCGCCCGGTCAGTGAGAGCATCGCTGGTGTGAAAGGGGTTTAATGTTTAATAGTTTACTAGCCTGTATGTAAGAACACCATATATATATATATATATATATATATATATATATATATATATATATATATATATATATCCACTATGAACTCTTAGCTTAGTATATTCGTCTGTCTTCTCTTTCAGGACACAGAGAAAGCATCCCAGGACGCTGACCCAAACTCGATTGAGATGTCAGAAAGACGAAGTTCAGACGAAAGCAAGAAAACAAGCCAATAGCAGATCCTTCAACTCGCCATGGGTGTTCATCATATATATACCGAAATGGTATTTCTGCAGGAATTCGTTCATTCGTTCGTCCGTGGGAGTTTCGAACGAAATCCTGCTCAAATTACCCAGATTGTCTCCAGTGTAAGTGTGATGCGATATCCCTGCCCCTGAAAACTTCGTCAAGATGTGTTCAGTCGTAGCCCGCGCGAGGGGCCCGCCATCTTTGTTTTTGTGTCCATGACAACGTGCATTTTCCTGGCAGGGACATAGGTGTCTTGGGAATCATTTGTGATGAGCAACGTGACCCGTGATTTTTATTTTATTCAGTGGATTTTAGAATTATGGAAATAGTTTGGGTTTTTAATGAACCGCATGGTAGCGCACTTAAGGAACCAATACAAAGTAGAACGGAATTAAGAACTAAAATCATCCACCGACTGCAATTGTATTAGGAATACTGGCCAAGATTTGTGTTTCCATGGCAACACTTTGTGGATAACATAAGCCAAGGTGAGAGTATCTGATTGTCAACGTTTTTACAAGAATTTTATTTGGATGATAACTGGAAAAAGAATCTTCTGACTGCCTTTAAACGTGTGGTCATCCAAAGGCTGATACATAGAGATGTGGTATATAATGACTGTGTAACAGCAAGCTGGATGGGGATTTCATGCATACCATATCACTACACAATGACAATCGAATTTAAACCAGTTTTGCATTGACTCCAAATAGAATTCATTTCCTTTAGGATTTATCGCCTTTGCTGTTCACGTTAAAAGAAATATTCCACAAGCCTTTTCGCGAGTGTCTTAGTGTTACTTATAGGGTTTACCTTAAGTGTTGCCGTTAAGCTTTTAACAAACTCCTGGAATGTTTATACAAAAAAAATCGCATCTGCACACTTCCGTAGCATTTCGTGGTATCACGAGGGCGTCGTAATCGCGATTTGTGTCGCGAAATTCCACGTTAGAAACTGCTTTCTGAAATAGAAAAGCACTTCATGTAGTTAGCACAATTCTTACGATTTGAATCAAACAAATGCTTGGAATCTATTCCCACGATATGTGACACCATATTACCCCACTATTGCTGCTTGCCTTGCAAGGTACATAGGAACAAGCATTCTATCCAGCTGTCAAAGTACTAAAATTCGGACTGTAACGTAAATCCATTCAAAGGATTTAGTGCGGCACTTTGTGACACCATATTTCACCATGGTAGCTGCTTGCTTAGCAGGACGTATTGGAACGAGCATTCCATCCAGTTATCGAAAAACGAAAGATCGGACAGTAGCATAAGTTCTGTGACAATATAAGATCCGTGTCACAAGATAACACCATAGTAGCTGCTTTCTTAACAGTTTTATAGAAACAAGCACTTCGCCCAGGTATTTTATGCTGAAATTGTAACATAAATTGCATCCAAAGGAGCTAGTGCGGCGATTGGTGGCGTGGGATACATGCCTGAAGAGATCATCCTCGGATATAAGTCTTGGCGCGCCTTAACGTTTGTATTTGTGCTGAATGTCCGCAGTTGGAGAAAGTACTTGCCAAAGGTTTCCTAGGATTAAGAAGAGCTGTACTCGGTCATGCCTAAGTGATGTATTTAATATGAACGAAAACATGTAAAATATATTTATTATACATTTTGATTTCATAAGGTGCACTTATATATATTCTATCCCATCGGTTTCTTTATGAGTTTATGTATATAGTTATTAACGTATTGTTACACTGTGTCCGTATATAGGTTAACTGCTTCTACTTCCTCGTGTGGATATTAACCGATAGTTATTGTCCGTATTGTCACGTGATAAATAACGGCATTGGGCACAAAACATGCATAAATTATGTACATTTGTCCTTGCGGGCTCAAAGTATTAGCTTTCAGTGCTTCAATTGTGAAGGCGTATTGGTAGCATATATGTCACCGTTTGCAGGTTTAGTTTCGTACAAATTTTGCACAAATCTTTATCAGTATCTGCCTGTGTGGAATTCTAGTCCTGCACTATCTGTTTATCAACGCTACGTCATGATTTTTATATTTTGTCCCGGGTACTGTAAAGTTATGTACTGTTTTCTACATCCTACGAAAAAAAGCTATTTATTCACGTATTATGATATATAAGTTGGCACATGTATACTTCTCGGCCGTTATTGAGGTATTATTATATTTAATGTTGCTTAAATTATGATTTTAAAAGCATCAGTGAGTCTTTGTACCTTGTATGACAGACATGCCAGCTATCTGTGGATTATTTGATTCTTGCTCTGGTGTCAGAACTCTTATAATTAAGATTGTACATATACGTATATTGCATTTTGATATGTTTAGCGTTTTTATGAAGTACCTGTTTATTATGACCAGGCTGCTGGCACAGTGAGGCACACTAATTAATGGCCTACATCATCTTGTAGTATGTTAAACCATCCGTAATGGTCTGTCTACAGTATACATACAATCAGTAACTTATGTGAAGCCGCATATATACATATATATATATATATATATATATATATATATATATATATAAGTTAATGTGTGTATATATAAGAATATATATATATATATAAGAAAATAAGAATATATATATATATATATATATATATATATATATATATATATATATGACAAGAAGATGCACATTTGAAATATGGTAACCCTACGTCTTACGAAACCTGCATAATAGTACATAATATATTGTATAAGAGTGCGCCTGTACGCGCGTAATCCATGTACGTTGTACTTAAAGACTGATAAATCATATTATACACAGATGATTATACAGCTTTTGTTTTATAAAACAACTTAGATCCATATAAATATATAGATATACACGAATGCCATATTCATGCGAAATATGCTCTATTTTTTAGTTTGTTTTCATATGATATTACGTGGATGTTTATTTATGCATGAGTTGTAGAGAACGTATAAAATTAAAACCGTGCTTACTTTGTTGGCAGCAAGGGGGTATGTACACAAGTAAACCGATCATATCCTAGTATTATCTAGTCTAGATAAACATACAACGCATTAATTTTTTTTTTTAATCAGGCTTATCCAAAGTTAGTTATATTGTAAAAAAAAAATAAAAATATCATTGGTAAATGTTATACATATATTGATAATTTTTATACATTTTTTTCTTCCGAAAAATTTACAAACATTTTCTACTGCTGTCAGTTTTGATTCAGATTCGCATAGCACCAACAAGCAGCCAGCCAATCGCATGTTGACTTGACAGTCGAACAACCAACCAAATTCATTGGAGTATCTTTCGGTCTAATATTAATCTTTTCGAACAGGCCTGAATATTCATGAAGACTGGATCCTTAACAACCGTAGTTATAACAACGGAGCGAGGCTGAGAAGAACGCAAGAAAATTGTATTGGACCAAACTCCATATTTTAGCGCTTTCCTCCAAAATTATATACTCGACATTGCAAAGAGAAAAACGAAAACCAGTTTATAAATTAAGGTGAACACAGCACAAGTCAAGTAAAACAATATATATTATATTATTATATCATTTTTATTATTATAAAATGATTATAATATATTATCATCATAATAAATACTCCATAATATAATTATATTTAAAAAATCATAATATAATTATAATATCATTTTAATATAATGTCACTCGAGGAGGAATGGTCTCAGTTACTTTATTTATAATTTATTTTTTCTATATGATGAGATGTATAGAAATTTTTAAGATGTTTAGCGTGCTTGATAGAGTATTGACCAGATTTACACTAGTATTTGTTTTATTACGTTATTGTGGACTTGTTAAAGGCTTTTTGTGCCTCGTTTTGGGGTCTAGGTCACGTGGGTAAATATAGAAATCACGTGAGCGGGTTATTTGCTAACTTTCACTTTTTATTTTCATACTTCACCTCGTCGCGTACAACATGCAAATACACTCGTATTTTTGACACGTACAGAGATTTTGTATCATACGATATGCTAGTACTTTATCTGCAGGTAGATGTCGTAATAGAGTGTCGTAAAAATGCTGCTTATTTGTGTGAATTTGCGATAGTTACTTAATGACGTATTTCCGGCCTGTAACTTGAGCATTTTAAAGCTTGAAATATTTTGTAACAGTGTGTGATGTAAAATGTGTTGGCATATTTAATCAAAGACCAGTGCACTTAACTTTGCTACATACTACCAAATCCTTATCTGCGTATGCTCGGAGCACCACTTCATTCACTCAGTAAGGACACTGATTCAGGTGCAACTGCTGCACCGTATATGAATTATTCATGAAGAATCTAGCCAGTCAACAGCAAGGTTATAAGAATGGTCTCAACATAATAAGTTCATGTTTCTCACGTCAAAGAGGTCGATAGAATATATATCTAGAAAATATGATACTACAAAAATTGGATTAAATTCATATAGAATACAAAATGTACGAGGTTATTGATGTGCAATGCTTTATGTAGGAACCAAAATTATGCGAATTCTATGAATATGCTATAGAAGTGTAATTTGCAATCAGTAATAGAGACGAATATATCGCTTATATATATATATGTTTGGGTTTTTCTGTGGTAGTCTTTTTATTTGCGAGGTTTTCAAATTAGCGATATTTGCGAAAGGAGGATTATCGCGAAAATCAAACTTTCCTGAATAATAACCGCATAGGTTTAACTATAGCCTCACTTGCATCATATAAATATTATCAGTACCTGTAGCGTCGCATGACAATTTTTTTATATTAATAATATTTACAGAAAATTTTCATTCTATCCGTTAATTATAGACTCTTATTATTTCGTTAACATTATCTGCCTATGATGAACAGGAATTTCAACTCGTTCCATATGTTCCCATGATCATTCTTATATTGTAATAATTTTTTCAAGCATATCAAATAAGTCAGTTATATATAGGCTGTGTAGTTTACTTATGGTGAGATCGCTAAATCAATCTCTCGCGAAACACTGAAAAAAGGTAGAATCGCGACATTTTAACCTCGCGAATATTAAGACAACCACAGTAGAGAAAAAACAGCAAAGGAGAACAGAATTCTTGGCATTATAATTCATGGAGTATCCAGAGATCAGCAGTATTGTATCTGAACAAAATTGGTTGTGAGCCTGTTATTTTATGAGTAAAAATTCACACAACTGTATAACGTCATTGTTTATGTACTACATATAGTGATGATCAAGCTAGATATGTGTATGTACGAATGAACCAAAAAATTTGTACGGATAATTTGAAGATGTTTAAATGTGGCTTGTGGTATCTTTTTAATAAACATTGCTCAATGCTTTAAGTGTGTGTTTTACATTAAACGTGCTTGCAGCTTTGTAAGCGAGTGTAAAGCTGACCACCCATCTATTTTATCGGCAAGTAAAATATTACAATTAACGTTGAAGTCTCGTCGGCCGGCGCATCTACGCACAGCTACCGATTTATTGTGCACATCACAAGATTTTTCCGGCCATTTTGGTCTCTTATGATTTGGTTTTTATGATTATGATTATGATTTTTGATTGCTGTTGCCACCATGAATGATGAAAGGATGACTACCTTGCAAAAAAAACCTGCTTCTTCATCACATCTACCAATTTTCCAGCCGAAAAAATTTTACAAAATTTAAGCCTATAAAAATATCTGTATCCTTAATATGGGAGCATGGCATCTATATATTGTGTGGGTTGAGGCAATAATTTAGCTGTTTCAATAAAAACAAAACAGTTAACCCACCTTTTGCGCGAAATTATTTCTAGTAAAATGACTAGCCTTGAAATTCAGATTGTCAGAACCTAATAATACACACAAGTATATACAAATTACGTAAATGTGCAAGACACGATATTCTTGCGGTCAACCAGACCCGGTATACCGCACCTGCGGGTCCTTTGTGTGTAATCATTCCCATGGCTCGGTCATTTCAACGGGGAGCTTTCCAAATTCTCGCTTATTATACAACACGGCCGTGGGGCACAGCCCTCCCATTAATCCTGCAGAACGCTAACCCTAGTTGGGACCGAACTCACGCGTCCTGGGTTCTACTTCTGCATTATAGAAGCCGGAAGTTGTACATGCAGAAGTCTGTAACAGGATTCATTTTGTTGGTCCTAACTTAAATCATTTTTTACGGAGCCCAATCACTTATTTGACCTTTATAAACTAAAGGTGATCCCTTGGAGCTTTTAGAGAAATAGGCCGGAAAACGTGGATATGACCGTACACAGGCTGCTTGTTTTGTTTATATCAACGTGTTTGTGAGGCCCGCAAAATAATCAAAACACATTCAGCAAGGGTATCTGGCAGCAAGTCAGATAAGCCAGAGCTTTGCTATAGGCGTTTGGCAACAAGTGACTTTTCCACCTCCGCATATATGCAACCTACCACCTTAGGTTACGTGTTTTTTTTTTTTTTTTCATATTGTCAACATTACTGTGTTTATAAAAAAACTGTTAATAAACAAGATCATACATCCTTCACGAAAGCCTTATAGGGACTTTTCAAAACCAAAATTGCCCTTAGATCATTAATATATACAAAGAGTAAACCTAAAATCACATAAATTCTTTTTCAAAAGGTAGGTGAATGGGCACCTTTAAAAACTGAGAATATAAACAAATGAGTGTCGAAAGTGCCTGGCGCCACCTGTCGGACACAATGACTACTAGCGGTATCAGACCCAGATCTTTCACGTCTTTTACCAAAAACTAAGGGAAGAACACTATTTATTTTGAGGTCACAAGGTCAAATTCGTAGATAGGTCTCCCTTCTTTAGCAAGTTCTGGGTAAAATTGAAGCCACCCTTTCATCCAAAACTTTCCATCCTTCACAGTTGGCTCACCTATACCAATATAGGGGAAGAACCCTATTGATTTTTAGATCACAAGGTAAAGGGTTAAGTTCACAGTATTCAAATTTTGAAAAACTCATAAAAAAATTTTTGTTGACAAAATCAGCTGAGCGTTAGTAATTAATACTGAACCAAAATGAGTATTCTGAAAAACAAGATAACATATCAAAACACTTATTTTTATTTCCACACATTTTAGATCAGTAGAAAAAAAAGTGTTTTATGACATATTACCAAAACAATAACATAGAAATACATGCAAAACAAAGATTCCATACAGTTGTTGGGCCATAAAAAAATATAGTTGTTTTACGGATTCGCTGTTCCCGTTTTTCGTGGATCATGTTTTGTTTAAATGAGGACCTGGTCTTCACTTATGTTTCCACCTTAGTTTCGGATAATGGATTTGTTGCCACTTTTGTACTTTTGCCTTAGTTTCGGATAATGGATTTGTTGCCACTTTTGTACTTTTGCCTTAGTTTCGGATAATGGATTTGTTGCCACTTTTGTACTTTTGCCTTAGTTTCGGATAATGGATTTGTTGCCACTTTTGTACTTTTGCCTTAGTTTCGGATAATGGATTTGTTGCCACTTTTGTACTTTTGCCTTAGTTTCGGATTAAGGATTTGTTGCCACTTTTGCCTTAGGTTCGGATAATGGATTTATATATGCACTATTTCAAGTACTGACAAGAATCTTTTACTGACAAGATTGCAAAATACCACATTTTGCGTCTCAACTGATAAATAAACAAAATGAAATATTCCTCGCCTCGCACCATATTTTTCAATTCTCCGAATCCGTAGAACGATTATTTTTTTATGCGTCCTTGTGACATTAGATCAAAACGCACCAATCACCATCTATACACAATCATACTAACGTACGTGATGTTTAACATCAGAAAATCGTATCATAAACCAAGATCAGCTACTTTTTCTCACCATTTTCCATAGATTGAAGTTACACAAAACAGAATGGACGAAGCAGTACAAAAATGTAATATGAAAATTATTATAATGCATTAGGTTTCTGACTTAAAAAGGAATTTAACGTTGGTTAAATAACCAAATGCAAGCATATTTATGTCTAGTTAAATATCAAAAGCCCTGGTTTTAATATCAAAGTCGTAGTTGGAATCTCAAAGTCCAAAGTGGAATCTCAAGGTCCCAGTTTTGCTTTCACAGGAATGCACATATATCGAAACCCCCTAGAACAAGACTCCCTACAACCCGAAACTAACAAAGATATCAAAACGTGTTGTACCGTATTTGTCCTAATAAGTGCCTTGGCGCTTGACTTTTTTTAGCATGTGACGTTTCCGTTCTCTATACAGCGCCCTTCCCCCTTTTTTAGAGCGAAATTTTGGCCGACTTCAGCAGATCGTTGAAGGACCACCCGTCCCAGTAATACCGTGCAAGATCCGTCACCAAATGATGTGTGATCATGATGTTCATCATGGTGTTCATCATTTCAACAAGCATGTGACTGATTTGATCATTTATGACTGGAATTATTTGGATTGTTATAAATCAAAAGTTTGCCAGGAAGTACAGAATCATGAGGGACGCGTATTAGAACAGGGGCGATTATTTGGTTTTAAACGACATGCCGTTGATCGAATCTAATTACATGTATTTCCTCTTCCCTTTTTTATCATTCTCAACTGTCACGTTTATTTCAGTTTATAGACACACGTCACAAGTTAAGCAGTGTCACTACCGTATCGTCTAATCTGCCCAGTCCCTGGCAATAACTTTGACGTTTCTCTCAAATTTTTACGAGTCTGTGACACACGGTTTTGCCTCCTCTTCGTGGCCGAGCGCAAAAGTAGTCCGGCTATGCTGAGTGTAACAATACACGAGCACAATATTAATATCGCTATTACTCCCGGTTGAGTCATCCGCATTGAAGTAGAACCTGTTTCTTTTCCTCTCATAGGATCTTTATTTTGTAGCCATATTTGGTCTAATCCCGCAGCAAAGTGGTCCTGATCACGCATCGATTCCTTTCCTTTGTCCCGATTGGCCTCTTTGCTTAAATCAAGCGATTTCTGTTTCTGATCTAAACCTGCGGCAAATGATCCGTGTTCACCAATACTCTCTTCTTTTGTATCACCTTTCTCCGCCACAAGATTGTCTCCATAACTAATCAACTGCTGACCGAACGCACTCAGGCCAGGCATCTCACCTTCCCCTTCTTCTTTTTCAAGAGCCTTCTGGATTTCATGACCCAATTCTGTAGATTGTTTGGGCAACTGCGAATTTTGCCACGCGTTTTCCTTGCGGTATGTCTGGGCAAGGATACCTAAGTTCTGACCGAATGACTCTGTCTCATGTTTGGTGAAGTCAACGGAGTCACTTGGCTTACTTTCAATTTTCCTTTCTTGTTCGTCCGCTGGAGGCCTCTCTCCATCCCCTTCATCTGCTTCCTCGGTTTTCTTCTCTTGAACTCCATCATTGGGAGATGCCTTTGGGACCTGTAAACTTTTCCATACTTTTTCCTTGCGATACATTTCGGAAAGTATACCTAACTTTTCACCAAAAGAACCTCGGTCTTCTTCAACAATACCACCCGGGTTACGAGACGGATTTAGATTTACTTCGTTTTCATAATTAATACTTTCAAGGTCTCCGCGTGACAGGAGAATTGTTGGGCTGGGGATATCAGCACTTTCTTCAATAACTGTGAGAAAGAAACCGACCGTGTCGCCACCTTCCGGGCTTGTTCCGACAATCACAAAGGATCCTTTAGCGATGGCGGTGGTGTTGGTTATGATCAGCGTCGAAAACCCACTGCCGTCACCGAAGTCATGTTCGATAACCTCAACTTTGGTCTGAAGCGAAAACACAGAAAATCACAAATTAAACACACTTCCGAGTTACAAAAAAAATAGTTAAGCAAAACAGAGCTGTTTCCTATTTACATGAAAAATAATTGATCTATTTTGAAGAAATAAACAATAAAAAGTTTTGATAACACCATTTGATGTCAAGAAATACATATTTCAGTTTGTCCAAATATTGAGCCGGGACACTGAGAGGTGTGAGTACCGTTTGAATCTGACGGAGGTTGACGTCGGAATGTTACTTAGTATTAAAACAAATGTATACATAGTCGGACTGTCATTTTGTAATCGGGCTGGGTCTGCATAATTGGTGACGTGGGTTGGTACGAGACTAGGTGACTGGACACGACTCATGTAATCAACAAGGCTGGCTCTCTGAGAGGACATATTGTGGTGTAATTTGGAGCAACCAAGCGTTGGCTGTTTTAGGGTTACAACCTGAGTTGATTTAAAAGCTAAAGAATCTGACAGTATTGCTCCAGACTGGAAGATCTCGCACGTCTCCTTGTAAGAACGACCTTACGTTCCTTACGTAGCGGTTTAATTACATGACAGTCGTTGCAGGCATCGTTTCGTGTAACCGCTGGCTCAAGCATTGTGCATCCTGCCCAATTGTTAAAAAAAGAGACACCCGCTCACGTTGGTCTGATATCACCAATTCTGGCATAGGGCCGAGAATCTATGAGAGCTTGTGTCCCCATGTAATGAAACAAATGAGAACCTGCGTGGCATGATTTAAATTTGGACTGGATGCCCCTGCAATACCACGCTTTCAGTGGCCTGATAACAGTTCTGTGCTCCGTACGCACCCTGGTGTTCCTGTCCAAAGACCTTGCCATACGAAGCAGAGGAGCAGAGGCTACACGAAAAGACGTCTGGGACGACTGCAGTGTATAACCGCTGCGTGAGGGGCGTAGAACGTCCTAGGAAAGGACGATTTACGTGCATCTTAAAATAAAGTTGATAACCTGCAATATAAATTACAAATAATAAGAACCCTTCAGTATGCTGAGTTTTTTTTATCTTACCACGGGTCCTAGAGGTACAGCGCCCCCTGGGTGGAGGGTTAGACCTTCGGGCGTCATCCACACCACGTTTGGTAAAACATGCAGCAAAAGGGCCTGAAATAAAAAAAAATTAAATTGAAATATAAAAACATATCAGACCTACAGAAAGCATTGATTGATTATCGATTCCTCTGATAAGGAAAAAGAGTAACCGCTCGCGCCTCTTATAAGAACCATTACAAAGCAAAACATGTTTCTCATTACGTATAGCATGGAAAACACTTAAGGCAGACTGAAAGTTTATCAGATGTACTTGACGGAAAAAGCTCGTTTTATTGGCGTTATTAAGAATATGCGAATCTTTTCTTTTTTCACTCAACTGACGCTAGCTAACACCAAGAAGAAACATGGACACCTTATCGGTCGTTAAAACCAAACTGACAATAGTCATTGACATTTTCAACGATTTGCAGCCATAATACGTATGCCTGTTAATAATACCCATTTATTCGGGTATTTAAGATATCCCAAGCACTTCCAGTGATTCGCAACTGAAGGAAACTTACCTTAAAAATGACAGTTTCCTGCGCACCTACACTGACATTCGTCGGCGATACTGCTACGATGAGAGGGCCTGATGCCGTAAAAATGCGGCGGTCGACGCGGACCACTCCGTCCCCCTCTACAGCAAGCGGAGTTGCGCAAACGGGCCCAACGTCGTCTGAGTTCCAAGCCACTGCCCAAGGGTAGCGTTGACTCCGGGAATACTCCGCCATCCAAGCAACGGAGGAATCACAATGAAGTCTGTTTCCATGGAGATCAACCACTCGCAGCGCTGGCAGAGCTTTGAACATCTCAGCATTTAGTGTTTCGAAACCATTCCTTGCTAGATGTAGGTATCGCAATTTCAGAAGCCCCGCATCTCCGAAAAGATCGCGGGGCAACCTGCGTAGTTTTGGGTTATCCTCTAATACCAGATCGACGAGGTCATCAAGTCCACTAAACGCTTGTGACGTCACTTGTGTCAGGTTGGGAAGCTGACGTAGATGTAGGAACTGGAGCTGTTGTAATTCCTCAAAAACCTTTGCGGGTATGCTGTGAATGGGGTTCCCATTTAAAATTAGGCTGGCCAGCTTAGCTAAGCCTCTGAATGTGGAACTGGGAACAAGATCAATACGGTTGTAAGCCAAGGATAGCAAATGGAGGTTTTGCATCTCTGGAAACTCTGGTATGTCTGTAATAAGGTTACTGTCCGCATCCAGGACCCGGAGTTGGGGTAAACCAGACAGTGCCTCAACTGGCACTTTGCCAAAGCGGTTATTTGATAGCTGCAACTCTTTTAGTGTAGACGCCCCGTCAAAAGCACACGATTTTAGTTCTTCAAGTTCGTTGTGACGAAGATTCAACTTTTTCAATCCTGGCAAATCGTGAAAAGCGCCACAAGAGACTGATTGTATCTTGTTAGACTGCAGCGCAAGATGATTCAACAGCTGACTTTCTGGGAATATGCCAGCATTAATCGTCTTTACAGAATTATTAGTAAGCACTATGGTTACGACAAAATTCAGGTTCGCAAATACGCCGGGCGGCAGATCTCTAATGGCGTTGTGTCCAAGGTCCAGAATGCTCAGTTGGTCCAAACATGCAAAAGCCTTTGGTTGAACGGTATTTATGCTATTTTGGGAAAGCACCAACGTACGTAAATTGTTCAAATTTTTAAACATGTTGTCGCGCAGGATGCTTCCATGGCAACGGTGTATGCGAAGGGAAGTGACGTCAGACGGAAGACTTTTGACCGCGTTCTCAATATCAACGTTCTCGCAGATGACGGAACTCCCGTCATTCTCGAAAATGCATCCAGTTGATAAATCCACGCCGCTAGCGACACCAAGCGCCAGGAATAACGATAGCAGACGTAGCACTGGACTCATAATTTCCTTTTTCATTCTGAAAAGATAAAAAAAAATTTACAAGCGGCATGGTTATATGTTAGTCATTTTATATAATAACTTGCTCTCGAACAGAAATGTTTGGTAAAAAATGTTTCAAGATTGTCTTAATTACGCCCCTTTTGCAACGGTTATACATTGCAGTAGTCCCAGATGTCTTTTCGTGTAATCGCTGCCTTGTATAGCAAGATTGTCTGGGTTCGGCCACCAGGGTTAGCAGAGAGCAAAGTAGTGTAATAAGACTAAAGAGAGCGTGATATAGCACTAATCATGCAGCTTCAAATTTTAAACTTGCGACACCAGCTTTTGAAGGACAGATTACGCCGGGACACCTGCTACCGTTGGTCTGATTCTTGGCCCTGTACCGGAAACGAAGTTTTCAGGCCAATGGTTTGTTTACACTTCTTTGCTCTGTGCTCACCCTGGTGGTCGAACCTAGAGAATCTTGCTATACAAAGCAGCGGTTACAAGAAAGGAGAAGTCGGATGACGTCATTGTGCAACCACTCCGTAAGAAGTGTAGTCTTAAGCTGCCGGAGATGTTTATGTTTTGACATATAAAGTCGTGACCATGATGTAACAGTCAACACGATATTTGCCAATGTTATATAATGGTCGGCTTAAAAGGATACGTGTACACGTGTCCTACATCTCTGAGGGTCATTGACGAAACGGAGTGATTTGGTGTTTGGATTCACAAAAGAACGGAGCTACAGTCCCGGTCAAAGTAATATGTAGACTGTACAAATGTATACTGTTTATTGAGGCCATGCCAAATAAAGTTTGTTCTACGCATTCACCGCTCCAATTTGTCGTGTATAATTTTTTTTCCATGGAAAATGAAGACAAGGCCCTTAGTAATATTGCTAATTTTCACAAATTCCCAAAAAGATTTCTAAAAGGTTTCAAAATGACCTAAATTTTATGTTGATGATAATCATGATATAAACCATTTTAATGACTGAAGTAAATGTTTATATTTCTGTAAGCAGCTGGCAAAATTCACGTCTTGTTTCTCAGCTGATAAAGAAAAAAAACTTGCACCATTTTTTTTGTTCCTGTAGTCGGTAGAACAATATTATTATTTCGTGGCCTGCAGTGTACATAGCCGAGGAATTGTATGAAATTATCAGTCGAGAGATATCAGAATTCCCCGAAGAAGAAATCACATTGGGAACACTGCATTAATAACTTTGCGTCTGTGTATTGTTATAATCACATTTAAATTGATAATACAAGTGTCCCCCACCCCCATATGATGATGGAAATTTGTATTCGAAATTTTTTGTAACGCACATGGCCTTAGACGTTGCGGCGAAATGCAGCTGAATGGGGCTTATAATCCAATCCATTACCCCTATGATTTCCCTGTCAAATATCTGTGTTGACATTTTGTTAGAGGCAAAACAACATAATAAACAAGAGGTTGTTAAGGCAGAACTAGACAAAATGTAGAACTAGGAATGTGCGCAGATAGTGTAGACCTCCGCCAAGGCAGATCATCACCCCCAGATATGGCAATGTCAGAGGTGCAGCAATTTTCCTTATAAAATTCCATGAATCAGATGGTGATCCGGATCACCCAAAAAATTTGATCAATTGTCCCTTGTATCATTGCCGAGCTATCCTAAACATTTTATTAAAATCCGTTGAAAATTGTTGGAGTAATACTGCCAACAGACAAGGAAACACACAGACACCAAAAGGTGGAGCTGAAAAGGGGATTTCCAGCGAGCTAGGCCGGTCTTTGCTGAAACAGCGTTACTGCTACAGACTTAAATCTCGAGCTTGTCTAAGTAAGGTTTTGGGCCTAGCTCCAAATATCTCCCATGCGGGGCTTAAGTTGTTTACATTCTTATTGCAACAGGGCCCAGGACTATAAACACAACGAACATCATCCATAGCCCCCATTTTGTACGTTGATTTACTGACTCGTCACTGAGTGACGTCACTGATTGTCCTCTGTGACGTCACGACTCGCAAAACAAAGCTACGTCCTGCGTGTAAACAAATGTGTTATAAAAACCAAATAAAACACTACGAGCTCATTCCAATAAACCAATTGTTCCTTGAATCATTGCCGAGCTACCATTAATAACTTTTTGAGTAATGCTGTTCACAGACAACCCCCCCCCCCCCCCCCCCCCCACTTGACGGAGGTTATTAACTGGGATGAAAATAATTCCTTACCGTGTTTGTTTAGAGTTATTCCACAAGAATAAAAACCAAATATTAGAAAACACTGATTTTGTAACTTGTGACCTATACATATCAAGCCTTGGTAACAACGCAAGTAAGGGAATTGATGACGTCACAATGGAACGTCCTTCGCGTTGCGTCTGTGACATCATTTGGACGTCGCTCAACCAGATTGTCAGGAAACGGATGCTTTTCCATACACGCGTTTTGCCATGCGTTTGCCTGCGTCGAAAATCCAACAAGTTACGCCATTCCCGCAGCACTGTAGTCGTCCCAGACATCGTTTCGTGTAACCGCTGCTTAGTATTTCCACTGAAAGCATTGTTTTACATTGTGAATCCAGTCCAAATTTTAAACATGGAACACCCGCTCTCGTGGGATTGATAACACCGGGACACAAGCTCTCATTGGTCTGACACTTGGCCCTTTGCCAGAACGGGTGTTATCAGACCCATTAGCGGGTGTCGCATAGTTAAAATGTGGACTGGATGCACAATGTAATATCACGCTTTCAGTGGTCTGATAACAATTCTGTGCTCTGGGCGCACCCTGGTATTCCTGCCCAGAGAGCCTTGCCATACCTAAAGTCTGTTCCTCGTTAGGGTGCCCACTGAAATTTGGCAATTATTCTCTGAAATTAAAAGCTGATGAGGGACCAATGCCTAATATGAGATGTAAAACCTCATAACAAAAACCAATATAAATATTTTGCAACCCTCTGGTTCTTCTAAATCTTTTGGTCAAGTGACATGGCGGCTGCTATAGCTTGCAGACAACTGTATTTTTTAGAATATTTATGAACAGGTATAAGCCAATCAGGTGCTTTCAAGTGCAATTGTTTGAGCATGTGACCGGTGATCTTGACCTGAATGGGGTTGAGGTGTTGTAAAAAACTGTCGTCTCATATATCAATTTAATTGCATTGCTTTAATATTTTACTATATATTATTATACAATTTAATTACTGTAAATTAGACCAACACCCCATTCCTTCATTGCAACATTCCATCTGAAAACAATCTGCCAGTTTATGAAAATATTGCCAAATTTCAATGGGCACCCTCTTATGGAACAGACTATAGCAGCGGTTACACGAAACGATGTCTGATATGATCGCATTGTATAACCGCTGCGAATGGAGCGCCCCAACAAATTAAAAAGCCATGTACTATTTTCATGTGTGCGATTTCGCATGTCGGTTTTTTATTTGCCACACGGCCGGCGTATGCATGGGAATTCCACCTCATAGAACCCGACCTGTATGACCAGTCTTCCCACAGTACAAGGACCATATTTTGGCCAGAAATGTGTGACTTAGGATCAACCAACCTGACTTCTGATAATACTATGATATACCGTTGCTATGCAGAAAAAAGAGTTAATGGCGTGAGGCTTGACAACAAGACGTGTGTGTGCCGCGGCAAACGCATAGATGATATGCAGAAACTGACGCGTACATGGAAAAGCAGCCTTCCAAGGCCATTCTACCAAGACCTTTTATGGCTGTTTGGGTGTAAAAGTTAACAGAATCCGGACGATCATAAGTCCGGACGACCAGAAGTCCGGACGACCAGAAATCCGGACGACCAGAAGTCCAGACGACCAGAAATCCGGTAACACTATATTTATTGCCTTTCTTGTGTTCGTGTGTTTGTGTGCATTTGTGTGGGAAGCGTGTTTGTGTGTCCACAACATAACTCCTGATTGGAATCTCATGACATTTTTAAGCTTTTTCAGAAATGGGCTAATGGATAATCGATCAGATTTTGGTTTGGTTCCGGCACAAGACCCAGATTCAGGAACGCCTTCAAGGAATATTCGTAAATATGCAGTCACGTTTCGGTAATGAACTTGAGAATATGGGCCGAATTAGTGAATGCATATACGGTATTGGGAGCACCCAACAACAGGGACCCCGACATGGCGGAGGCTTGCATTCCTAAGAATGTGTATTTTTATTTTATTATATACGATAATAATACCCAACGTGCATGGTGTAGGGATGTGGTTTGATATGTGTCACATATTTAATCCACAGTTTAAACACTTTGGTTTTAGATAATTTGACAATTGACTTTGACTTCGATCCATTTCGGAGCAGTTTTCTCCATTCAGCCATGTAAATCAAAGCCTACCCAGTACCTTTACGTATACGGTTACTGTACACAAAACTCAACTCTTTGTACAGTGACTCAGCAAAAATGAAACGCATATTTAAAAGGCAAAACATCACTGACACTAACATTACATGCGGGGCCATAACATTTAAAGATTCAATGTGTCTTTAACAAGGATTTGCGGCGTCATATGAGTTATACTCATTGTGTGTTTATTATCCATTGACTGCATGTACATGGTGAGCGCGTGCAACTTTGAACCTTGTTCCATTGAATATTGATTATCTGTATTTACATTTAGTCATAAGATCCTTTTTTCATCTTGGTTTGATACTTATAGATCGGTGACTGATATAAGTGAGTATACTAGTATATTTGCAGTCACGGACTCCTTCGGGCATTCTGTTGACCTGATAGTGATGTGTGGTAAGGTAGGCGCGTGAGTGTTTGACGCTGCTTATCTTAAAGGGGCCCAATCACCTATCTGACCTGTACAACTTAAAGGTAATCCCTTATAGCGTTTAAAAAATAGGCAAGAAACGTGGATATCACCGCACACAGGTTGCTTGTTTTGTTTATATCAGCGTGTTTATAATATGTTGGGGCCTGCCAAAATAATAAAAACAGATTCTACAAGGGCATCTGGCAGAAAGTCAGATAAGCCAGAGCTTTGAAAGTGGCGTTTTGCAACAGGTGAAATTTCCACCTCCGCATATATGCAACCTACCACCTTAGGGTACACGTTTTCTCGTTTGTCAACATTGCTGTTTTACCTACATCTTGTTGCTAAACAAGTTCACACATCCTTCATGAAGATATTTTAAGAACTCTTCACATCCAAAATTACCCTTAGATCGTTAAAATATGCACAAAGGAATCAAGAAATCGCTCATTTTTTTCAAAATGTAGGTGAATGGGCACCTTTAATGTTCAACGATGTATCTATCTTATCTTATGTATTATTCAGTATCACCGTTTTGTTTCTATGTTTTAAGCTTTGGTTTTATATTTAAAATCGTTAAAAAGGACAGACCATGATGCATGCAAGCTTTATTTTTAAGATGTTATGGATATTCTGTAATTCTGGGCCAATACATCGATGTATACTGTCTGAAAGGTTGATATTAAAAATCAATTTACCCATTTTTTGCAAACATTGTGGGGTTTGATTTCAAGACAAAACATGTTTCCAATTTATGCTTGAAGTTCAAGTTTGTAGAATGTTTCAGTATAAGATAAAGTAAACATGCCTGTACCATGTTTTAAGAGAGTACATATTTTTATATTAGTATGTCTTTACCTGAAACACCTATCTTATCCTGACATGAATCCTGATATTCAATTAAATGGTCACCTGTTTTCAGTTTGAAACTGAAATAAAGACTATCGTTTTTATATTAATTGTTTTATAATATATCAGTGAGCAATCGTGCTGTATGAATTTGTTAAGTAGTCTACTTCACACAATGTACAAAGATTCGTTTTTTACTTATTGATTTTTTTATTTAAGTTGTTTTTCGCTTTGTCGACCAGCTACAGGTTGGTGTGGTCAAGACCCCAGCCCTGTGCGCTCCTTAAGCATTGTTCGCAGAGCCAATAGACGTGATGCCACCAAGCCGAGCAGGAAGCCGCGAGAGACCGCCATCCTTCAACCCGCACCGGTGACTTTACAGGAAAGCCACAGCCCCAACAGCCACAAAGGCAGAAGCAACCCACATTCCCTTCACCGATCCCAGCAGCGGAGACCCAGCCATGCCAATCGAGAGCCGAACCCGGTCTGTGAAACGACAGAGCTTTGAGACGAATAGCCATTTTATACTTGTAGTTTATAAGACTCTTATTGTAAAAGCTGATATTAAGTTATATATCTTGTTATCAAATGACTTTTTTTCTGTATAGTCTTCAAAGTATTTGAAATATGATTTGATGTTTGAATATTTTCAATAATTGTTTGAAAGAAATAACAACTATCATCATAATAATTATCATTAGAATCACCATTAACAAAAATATTAACTGAACCCAACCTCTTTATGACAATCCCCACATTCCCCATAGGTCGTGCAAAAATGCAACCACTAGGTACATATGCCAGTCTCTTACAGAATGTTGTCATTATGCATAAGACTAAATTGCATTTCATGCAGTTTTATTATTTGATAAACATGTAATACAGGTTGCTAAAAAGTAGTTTTTTAATCTTTGTAATTTTTGTTGCATGATTACATCAAAATTATTTAATATTTCTTATTTAAACTAAGGGTGACCTAAAGAATACTAAACATACGACGACAAGAATTTTGAATGCATTACTTTGCATAAATCAAAACAGAATCAATCAGTTCATAACATTCAAATAAATCTAGACCCTATACGGCTCTCTCTCTCTCTCTCTTCAGACTTGAACACCGCAAACACACACAACGTAAACAACCTATGATAACAACTGACATTTTTACAGTGATGGAGCAGGGGCAATGGCATTGACCATATCATGCAAGATCCCCCCTTCCCCAACACACACCAAAAATAAATAAATACGCAAAACTAAAAAGAACATATTAGGCTTTCCATTATATTTTAAAGACATCTCGCGTTGAATATATGTACTGTATGTCTATAAAAGGGGACCAAATAGTGAAAATAGACAAAAAACAGCAAATTGGACATGTTTCCAAACAGTTGTCTACTAGTACAATATTTACTGACTATTGACCAGCAATCCTGTGTGGTATTATGGCAAACCATACATAAACCCAGACACGATATAACACGTGACAAAAACGTGCATTCAGTCAGAGTCACATAACTTACAACAGGTAAGACGAATTGCAATACAGGCTAATTAATACAGGACTTACCTGTGCGGTGGCAAGCCGACTTTCCTAATATCAATGAGCGTGGTTTGAACAGACGTGAGCAAAGACGTTCTCTACTTACACAGCTACGACCCTCTAATCATACACCATGATGTTAGACCTAATGTTATATCGATAGCATGAGTATTAAAATGATACCCACGTCCCTGTGTGCACGGAGTGATTTGTTGATATTTAGTCACCAGACTTTGAGCCCGCTCCAGAGGCCCCAGAGAGACCCCAGTGTCATGTGATATTGGTCATGTGACCAAAGGCCCAAGTCAAAGAACACTGCTAATACTTCGATGACCTGACAGTTTTGTGATTGCATGGTTCTATTACAATGGTAATAAGAACGCACACTCCAGTGTCCAGTATAAAGAAGAGGTTATAACATACAGTGGTGGGGTCAGATAGATCAAACCAGTTGAGGAAAGGGGCATGCGTTATATCGCAAGGGGGTCTTAATTTTAAATAACATTCAAAAATAATTTATGGGGCCCAATCACCTATCTGACCTTTATAAATTAAAAGTAATCTTTTGGAGCTTATATAAAAATTTGGTAAAAAAAAAACGCGGATATCACCGCACACAGGCTGCTTGTTTTGTTTATCTCAACGTGTTTATAATATGTGGATGCCCGCCAAAATAATCAAAACAAATTCAACAAGAGCATCTTGCAGCAAGTCAGATAAGCCATGCAGAGCTTTGCAAATGGCACTTTGCAACAAGTGACCTTTCTGCCTCCGCATATATGCAACCTACTACCGAAGGTTACATGTTTTCCCGTTTGTCAACATTGCTGTGTTTACAAACATGTTGTTGATAAACAAATTCAAACATCCTTCCTGAAGGCTTTATAAGAACTTTTCACAACCAAAATTACCCTGAGATCTTTAATATATACACAAAGGAAGCCAGAAATCACTTTTTTAAAGGTAGGTGAACGGGAACCTTTAAGGGGCCCAATTACCTATCTGACCTTCACAAACTAAAGGTAATCTTTTGGAGCTTTTCTAAAAAAATAGGCCAGAAAAGGTGGATATCACCGCACACAGGTTCCTTGTTTTGTTTATATAAACATGTTTAGGCTATAATATGTGGGGGTCCGCTAAATTAATAAAAAAAAAACACTTCAACAATGGCATCTGGCGGCAAGTCAGATAAGCCAGAGCTTTGAAAATGAGAGAGAGAGAGAGAGAGAGAGAGAGAGAGAGAGAGAGAGAGAGAGAGGGAGAGAGAATGGAATCGAATGTACAACACACCAAGCCCATACTGTTACTGGTGTACGCGTAATCCCCTTGAGAGCGTTCAGTGTGAAGAAAGCCACTGTTTACCCTGGAATATGACGACATTAATATCCTTGATAACACAACTTAATTCAGCCCTTGTTCATCTTACGGGATTCGTTGGCGATGAGACCGCGGCGGCACCCGACACAATAGCCACACTGTACCCCCGAAACCGCCTAGCTCGCACTATTGTACAAATATAACACTAACAGCTTCATACAATAAGACGTTCCATTCACCGCTCAAAGCCGACCTGAGCCGTCAGTTCAGAGTTGACTTGCGTGCGTCAATGGCCGGGATTTCTTTGTTTAAAATGGATAGACTTCACTACCCTTTATTGGACAATTGATGCTGGGAGTTCTCACAAAATGTAGGGTAACTGAGTACAGGCAATGACCGCCAATTATAAACAATAATATGAGTGATTAAAGCGTTTATATTATTTCAATTTGCCGGTTGGACATCCTCTTGCTCAGTTCAATATTCTTAAATGTTGTTATTTTATGGCTGTGAATTATGAGACAGAATGACTTTGGGAAACTTGGGGTTATTGAGTGCAGAGTCAGTTTTGCATGTCAACCTAGTTTCATCACAGTACATTTTCATCTTCAACAATTTATACAAAGAGATCTCGGGGACATAATTCTGAATCTGTCATGAGATTAATAGGAAACTGGAGATGAGGAATCATGCGACTTTAACAAATGACTAATACGTTGATTTAATAATTGACATTTTTCACCCATTCTCAATCTTCATTCATGTTGTAACACCTATTGTTCTTGTTTTGGTATCAACATATTACAAAAATATTCCAATTTTAGGATTTCTTGGATTTCAGACTCCACTCTCTTACACAACATACAATTTTAAGCATACACACAAACATTATATATTTATATGTATGAGTGTGGACCATTCGCCAAGCATGTATGCCCGCGGCCAATCCCTCATCTCACCCCCTCCCCCCTCCCCCCCCCCCTTCCCATCTCCCCCCCTCCCCCCTCCCCCCCCCCCCCACCCCCACCCCCCACACACACACCGCGCGCCGTCCTAAGCATTTCCCTTGGGTAAATCCTGTCTACGCCTCTGATCTCTGAACCAGGTCTGCGTTGCTGCGTTTTTAATCTAGTGTTAGAATCTACTGTTAGCTTTCTTTTGTCCTAGCTTTATCAATAATCGATAACTTTTCCCGTATAGCCTGCCCTTTTTAAGATATACGAAAAAAAATACTGACGGGAAACATGAGCATAACAAACATGAGAATTACAAATATTAGAATTACAAGTTCCCTTTTCTGAATTATTTTTTAACATCGTATCAACTCTGCGTACGTTTGTTCCATTTATCAAAAGTCGTACGAGGTGTTTCATGTTTATATTATTCGGGCGAGGCAAAAAGATACGACAGCGTCTTTCATAACATGAACAGCGTCCATCTGAGATAATCCCAAAATCAGATGGCATATCAAAATATAATAATTATACGAATTGCTAAAAATATTTCCTGACCAATTCCGAAAAGAATCAGGGAAACGATAGATAACATGACGTTTGTTTCGAGTTCCGGATAGTTAGGGCTGCGGGTGTTATCAGTAACAGTAATTTAAAACACGTTAAAACACATTTTCCATCAGGGATTTTGACAAAAGTCACTAACAAAACAATCTATATTTTATTCAACGAAGGGTATAAAAAAGATATGTTTATTTACAATCTCAGTCAGAACTGGTCAAGGGTACATGATATGAACATTTATGATGAACAACATTCATTTACATTAACATTCTGTTAACTCTCTACTGCAGCTGGAAAAAAGATAATAAAAATAATGAATATAAACGGTGTTTGAAATTTTAAAAATCTAAGGATTGAGTGAGTCGAAAACGACATCTGCTTCACAACGATTTGGTATATACACAATGTAAATATGTGTGACGTCTGCATATATATATAAAACCTGTGTAATAAGTCCGATGGGACTTCTTAAAAGCCAGGTGATATATATATATATATATATATATATATATATATATATATATGTGAAACTAACTCAAAATAAATTCAGGTAAATGAGATGCAAATGCCACGTCTGAAATCATTCAAATGTAAATAGTAAATAAAACAATTTACAAATGGTCATGGTGTATATATAGCAATATATAAAAATATTTAAACGACAAAATCTGTGTAATTTGAATTTTGATATTCATGATATATCTATACATGTGCGGTGTTTTCAATGTATCCATGTACAAAGCGTTAAAGGTGAAATAGCACTTGGTAGCTGAACAATGTACGATATTCAGTCACTCGCTGGTATGCTTAGTGCACCCGAAATGTGATCTGACACAAATCTTTAATGATTCATGTAAATAAGTATCAGGAGATAAAATACAAATCTTGTAATACCCATGTTCTACATACAAGATAAGTATGACTGTAGCAAATATATAATGTGTATGTGCTCCGGTAATAGTTCTCAGATTAACAGAAACATAGCAGAACATGGAATGACATTCTGTGTGACTTTCTTGAAACCCTAAGATCGCTTCGGTTGCTTATTAGCGACATCTTGTGTTAACCCTTGAAACTATTCTTAGTTTAAAATCTTTAACACGGACCTTCTGTTTCTATAACGATTTTCTTATTATTACAATAACAAAAACTGAATTAAAAAGTTAATCATTTATGATGAATCACACATCTAGGAGAACCTTTCTGTATTAAAAATGACCATTTAATGGTACTTATAAGCACTTTGCGGTATTGTCAGGAAGAATAAATAACTATGGTTTTAGTTCGAATCTCATTCACCACATATTACCCTCATATGAGTAGCCTTCAAACGGTTTATGAATGAAGTAAAGGTGTAGGATTCTTATTATGCAGCATTACCCTCCGTTCTGACTGTATGGTATTCCGTTTTGACATTATATGGGATAGATTATTCATGGTAATTCCCGCATTTGCTTATCAGCGCCACCTTGTATTCATTTAGTGAAAAACAGAACGTTTGAGTAAGGGCATAAAACTGGCTAATTTTCATTGTATATTCTTATACATTTGAATGGATCGCAAACAGGAATTCATAAAGCTTCACTACGAGTTGAAATATGATTAAAGTTAACCATAATCGAAAAAGCTAGGAATCTTAAATCTTATACCGTTCGAAGTTTGAATACTAGATGACGCTGATAAGCAAATGCGGGGGATACCGTAAATAACAATTATCTTGTTAAACGGTACCCCATTATCTATGCATAGCGGCGAATATTAGGCTATTCGGGATCTAATTCGTGACTGTAATTGTAAAACTTGTTCATGAGTTGTTTTGAGGTTGAAGTTGGCCCAATAAAAACATCTTGTTAAGAATGTATCCTTACAAATACAAACAAAATAATATAATCAATAAACAGTCTCGGCATGAGCCACTTGCTGTATATGTGTTTTGTAATTTACGCTAACATAAACTTCTAATTTTATATCCGGTACAAAGGAGCTACCAAACATTTCCCGCCGACATTAAAAACCATATTTGACAACATTCCATAGAACAAAAAAATCAGACACATCCTAGAAAAAGTTAGATATATCTACAAAGTGGTGATTATATACATTTTAACATTTTTCTCCAGGGAGGTCGTTCAGGATTTCATACATGTTCTCCTTAATTTGTCCAAGGTCAAGGTCGTTGGCAGGGTCATCCAAGATGGCGGACAGTTTTTCGCAGAGATGCTGGAATGATGGACGCCGGGAAGGGTCGTGACGCCAGCAGTCGTGCATAAGAGCAAACCTTAAAGAAACAAATTAAATACTGATAACAGATTATAAAAAAAAAACAAGGAAATACTGTAAACAATTTAAAAAAGACGAATGCTTAACATGGTAGTCCCAATATATATAAGTATAAATATTATATGATCACATGATATTTTTAAGAACTTGTAACATGCCAACTGTCCAAACCAATCTGCATTTAACAGAAATACAAATATTCAAGAAATTTTATCGACCCCAATATAAAGAAACCCTCTTTAATCAAAACGCACCCATTTCAAATTTCACTTGAAAATTTATCAAAGTAGGTTTAAAATATTTTGCGAACAAACAAACAAACCAACATAGAACGACTGACACGGGTAATCATATGAAGGTGGCAAAACTTACACAGCATCGCTGCAGTTCCTGGGTTTGTCCATTCTGTATCCCATCTGTACCAGCTCCATAACGTCTGGTCCGCTCATGCCAGGGTACGGGCTCGAACCTAGTGCGGAGAGTAAAATGACTTGTCATATAGTGGAACCACTGATTGAGTTGGGGGGGGGGGGATATCATGGCGCAATATATCTTCAGAGGGGCCACAGACAACGCAAAGATATTTTTACTGCCACTAAGACTTTGCACACAGTTCTTTATGTATCTTTATATTATTTACTCTACCCAGACGTTCCACAGAAATCTTCTTTTATATTTTCAAAAATGATATTTAGCATTTTCTTGGCAATATGTGTGTGCTCCTATTGGTGCGAGTCATTGTTTTCATTCCCAGTCCTATCCACAAGCGTTTTATCCATGAAATTAAATTGTCTTTACAGTGTTTACATTGTGATGTCATCAAAAGTTCGAGCAACTGATATTCATGGCATTCTATTAAAATTTACAATGAAAAATGCAGGCATATACTCTAATTGCATCTATAGAGTAAGAGCGTTATATACCCACCAAGAGTGACGATCTCCCATAGCAACACTCCGAATGACCAGACATCAGACTTGACGGTGAATATGTTGTCATAGAGACACTCCGGAGCCATCCAACGGATAGGCAGGCGACGCTGAAATAAAGTTATCAATAACATTTTACTATATTCAACGTAACTAATAATGCACACATAATAATAATATATACATGGTTGGTTGAAACATCTTTTTTGGCAGAAATACAAAATACTCTGTATTTAATAGACTTACTCTTCTTTATGTTTAAAAAAAAAATAATATATAATATATTAGACGGGGGTGCTTTTAAACCGTTGTCACGCAACCTCCTCTGTGGCCACGCCTCGGAAATTATAGCTTTTAGTCTTGAACTGTCGGGAATGGTGCCAGGTTTTTCCTAAGGGGAGGAATTCGACATTGTTTTGCGAAGGGCTTATTGCGGCGCCATCCATCAGAAATTACGCCAGTGTATCTAGCGGGTGATATTGCAGCTGCGTATTTTAGGAAATTATTAGCTCTAAAACCTAGTTTATGTATATATATATATATATGTATATATATATATATATATATATATATATATATATATATATATATATATAATTTCTTTTTTTGTTTTTTTTTGTTACATATGTAACTTATCATCTCTTTATTACAGAATCGGAAGAACGATAAAATCCTCACCTGTACTTTGCTCTCGTACTGACGAGAATGCACGATATCTCGCGCGAAACCAAAGTCAGAGATTTTGCACTCGAGGCGACTTGTGACCAGTACGTTCCTGGCAGCAAGGTCACGATGTAGAAGCTGAAATCACAAACAGGTAATTATTCAATGCATAAACTAATGGCTATTTAAGCAGTTTCGGGTAATGATAGAGTTCAACAGTTTTGGTATAATACAGTATTCACTGGCACAGATACCTTTGCCAGCCACATGTAACTTAGTATGTCTCTAGTTTTGTGTTTCGCTTACTAACGTTTCAGCATAAAAACCGCCATGATTTTTATCTAAACATTTACCTGTTTGCAGCTGAGCGTCCAGATCTTAAATTGCATTTTTAACATAGCAGAGAAACTTTCCATTATAAATAACTATTCACTTATGTAAACAGACTTCATGGGATCTCCTTTGGTTGCATACGATCATGTCGTGGGGAATTTTGTATATTTTTATTATTTTACATGTGTATGGAAAATATGGATAAAGCAAAGTATTAAAATATGATTTTTTTCTAACCTCCTTTGATGAAATATAAGCCATGCCGCTGGCAACGTGAAGGGCAAAGGTCGTGAGGTCATTAGAGGTCAAGGTCTGCGATGAAGGTCCCGGTCTGCCATAAGTGGCGCCACCTGTGACACGATTTCTGCGCAGGAAGTCCTGGAGGTTTCCGTTACTGGCGTACTCCATCAAGATGTAGACCGGCTCTGTAAAATTAAGGTTAAAACATTTCAAAATAGTATTTAGAAAAATGTAAAGTGTTGAAAAATCACAGTAATATTTTGTCTCTTCGACACTGACCTTTTGCTGATAAAGTTTATTAACAAACACACACACACACGCACACCCTCACACTCATGCTTGTCATTATGCGGGTTACTCAGTCATTGACTTAACAAATTCATTATGTGTAGTACTTATAGACGTTTAGCATCTCACCAGCGCCATCTATCTTTGGCGACTGATACTGAGAGTTCGGGCCCGTTACCCTTACCCATTTTGTTGTATTTCACATGATATAAATTTGTATCTATTCTTTGAGGGCAAAGTTCACGCCAGGGATTCTTTTTTTAATATTTTTTTGTGGGAGGTAACCGCCTCTTTTTTAATGCTAGCTTAAATAAGCATATGTACATCTGTAGAATTGCATTCCGGTTTCGGACTACATGACAAGGCTGTTTCACACGCTTCCTCTCATTTTAAACCCTGGCACATGCAGGCCCTGCGATGGTAGCCGTCCCCCAAAGGCGCACTCGTTTGTGAGTGAAACACCGCCAATGGGCACGACCTCCAATAAGCCTGCAGAGCGTTCACCCTTGGTGGGAGCAGACCCTGAAAACCTCACCGCCTCGGCTGGGATTCGAACTCACGATCTCCCGGCTTTGAGTCCTGTGCTCTACCCATGAGCCACAGAAGCCGGTGAAATTCTATTCTTAATTAAATTATATTTAACAAAAATCACAGTGCTGACTCACGGTACTCTCACACAGCAGACGACCGTTGCGCGCAGTGCGCATGCGCGTGGGGAAGGTTTTTGGTACATCCCTTTCCCGCTGTCCTATGAGTATGCACTGATTGGTGCATCGATCAGTTTAGGAAAAAAAAATTTCCCATTTTGTTGTATATTTTGAGTTGTCTTCAGATGGATAACAACAGCAGGGGGTATCAGATTTGGGACAGATGAATACTATGGTTGTCGTTTTGCTCGTGAGTTTTTCGAATTCGGATATTCGCGAAAGGGGATTTAACGCGAAAGTAAAACCTTCGTGAATAAGAGGCCCCTTCGTCCATGGCAAATTTGAAATGTAAAAGGCTGACATCATGAATAAAAATATTTCTTTTATGCTCAAAGATTGATATTTTAAATGATATCAGATCCTTTCATTTGCCTGGCATTAACGTACAATTTTTTTTTGTATAATTAAGATTTTGTGCACATAATATTTAATAATAACGGTTACACTCTGTATAGAGGTCTTTTTTTGTGGTAGTGCAAAAGCAGAACTCACGCGAAATAATAAAAAAAGTTAAAATCGCGAAATATGAAATCAATCACAGAACTAACCACTATCCGGCTTGGTAGGTTCAGTTTAAGTAAGCCACAGGAAAAACATCAGAAGCGCACGCAGACAAATCCACACACTTTTTGTTTTATAACCACATCATCTTTGTCCTCTTACCATGTTCGGCACAGCAGCCCAGTAGTCTGATGACGTTCTGGTGCGGTCTTAACATCTTCATCGTGTCCAGTTCCCGCAGCAACGCGCGGCGTTCCTCGCTCGGGCTATTGACTGAAAATGACCGAGCATTAATAAGAAAAGATGTCTATAGTTTTTTCATGTCATTAGGCAAAAGAAATAATAATAATAAAAGGTGTGGTTCTCAGGCACCACCCCCGTCAATTTAATAACCCCGCATCAAAAGTTTTTGTTTTGATTTTCATCTTCCAAGACGATATAAATTACACAATTTCCTTTGTTATGTAGTGCGTTTACCTGTTTAGCCATAAAATTCTGTTATTTTCATGGCTTTTCCCTGATCATATGACTTTTTACGAAACATACAAAAGGGTAAAAATAAGATATATCGACGGCCCGCACTGATTTATGAAAAAAGTGCCTGTGAACCATATCTTTTTTTTGGCCTTAGTCGTTTTTATTTTCCTTATTGTGTGAAAAAAAATATTGTTCTGAAAATTGAGCCCCCCCCCCCCCCCCCCAAAAAAAAATGATATTTCTATTTTTCATGAAGAGACAAAAGTAGTGTCTTCATACATATACATGTATATCATGTTTCCATCTAAAAGCAAGTTATGACAATGTCATTGTGTGAGCAACAGATTGCGCCACTTGAAATGTGTCCAGTGGCACACGTTCATGGATGAAGCCTACTCTCCGGTTTTTTTTACAGCCAAGTTGACCCCTTAAAAATTACCCTTACTTCCCGAATATTGGTAATCTGGTTTCCACAATTAATACATGATTTGTCAAACTTTTGAGATTTAGTTCTTCGTTTCATTCCTAGACATTTGTATCATATAAAGTAAACAGGGACTATTGTTACTGATAACACATGGCCGTGTCTGTTATTTTATGGATACTAGCGCAGTTTTTAAATTCGACTCTAGTTCACGCGGAGTGTAATTCTCGGCCTAGTGGTGAAGAGATTCTCACATACGTCTTAACGACAGGTTACGACTTCTGAATTATTTATTTATTTATTATTATTATTATTATTATTATTATTATTATTATTATTATTATTATTATTGTTATTGTTATTGTTGTTGTTTTCCTAGCCCCATGCATGTCTGAAATCCTTAGGACTTTATACGTCTTTCTAATCGCTTTTTGCCTTCATCCTTGTTCAACACACAGACAATAAACATATCATAAAAAAACTCTAGATAACTCACGTTTCAGCATTTTGACGGCGACAAATGATCTACCCTTCCTGCCCGCGATGCCGTCCGCCAGGGCTCGCCAGACCTCGCCGAAACATCCCTCACCTAACTTGTTCTGTATTACCAGCCGTTCCCTCGGAAACTCAAACTCATCTTCACCATGAATGTTTTCATAAACATTTTCTTCATGAGGTCTTCCGGTGGGCCGTGTTGCGCTGTACCTATTGGCCCCTCCCATCGCACCTTGACCAATCAGATTTGTTCCCTGACGTTCAGCTCCTCTGGCTGGCAGACGACTGTCCAATGGGGTTTCAGCATGATCGGCATATGCCTTGTTCAGGTGGCCATGCACTTTGACGTATTCGTTCGGAACCGAATGTTGTCGATCAATTGCTCCTTTGCCGTAACCCTTGCCAACTTGTACGGTTTTTGACAATGAGTCTATGTATGGACTGTCATAATCTTCAAGTCCGGCTTTTTTCTTCCGCAATGGATCGGATTCCTACAGAGAATAATTCTTCACAATAACATAGGGATTTTTTTTTCACATTTTTGTTATAATAATATATCATTATATGATTATTATTGTCTGCACAGCCTTCATGTTTACAGGCAATGAATATTACATCCTGCATGTTTCACATATTAGCAGGAATATTAACAACTAAAACTTAGTAGTGCAATGGTGAGGGCGCTGGACATATGACCTTGCAAAGTTATGGGTTTGTGTCGAATTCAGACCTCCTTTCTCGCTAATTTATCCTAGCCGAAGTCCCTTACGCAAGGGTGCGCTTTCTCCATCAATAAGTGAATGGGTACTGCTGACGACGGGCAAATGTGGAACGAATAACTATTAAGCAGCTTTTATGGATGCTTGTCTGGTAGCCTAGAAAATTTACAAGAATGGACATGGACGAATACGGATGAGACTGAGATCGTCGGTGATATCACCCACCCGGCGTTCTTTCCTCTCTTTTCGCTCTTCATTCCATCGCTTCACGCTTTCCGGAACCGGAACTCGCTTCTTGATTTTCTGCCAATCAGGTGGTCCGTACCGGGCTCGAGCAACGATGATCAGCGCCACCAGAAGGACAACGAGAAAAGCACCGAACACCCCGCCTACGATGGCACCAACATTAGGTGGAATGGGAGGTGGGTCTGTCGGGCCGTCTGGAAAAAAAAGTATTGCATAGGTATTTCTAGGCCTGAAACGAGAAGCAAATTTTGGACTCACGCAAGTACCCACTAGGTATATACCCGAGTGTGACTCAAGTATTCGTTACCATGACTGTAAGAGGCATAAAAACATTGAAAGGGCAAAACTTCACTTAATAGTGATTTAAACGTATTTTTACACGTGTGTGCTCTAACATGCATGATGGTTATACCGTTGTTGTGATAATGTCATGCGGTGGTATGACACATTAATCATTAAACATTAAACCTTTTAATTCATATTGATAAAATTAAATTAATTATCACGGTTTAATCACTAATCATATGACTAACTGCTTAAAATTCTCATAAATCAAGCCTACATGAGTACTTGATTCGATACTCTGGTACTCTGTAATAACACTCAGACTCTAGTATTAATGATGCAGCATCTCACGATACGATGTGTGTCATGATACCTCGCTCACGATACCATGAACGATACGATAAACATACACTGTATTACAATTTAGACTCTAAACTGCTCCTCATTTATTCAATATTTGCCATGTTGTTGTCCTCACGCTTGAATAATACTTGATAATTTGTAAAAAAAACAACCTCTTTTATTGATATAGTCGTGAGGCCATTAGCCAATCAGGTGCCTTTCAACTTATTTCCAACCAATAACTTGCCGTCTCCTGTTCATCGGAAATAAACAGTGAAAGTTGTGTCATAAGATCAGCCGTTGGGCTGGCCAAAAGTGTTCCCAAAACACAGGTGGTCTTATAAGACAGGTCAGTTATAATCAATGTGCATGCTTTTTACTCAATGGTGGTCTTATTAGACAGGTGGTCTGATCAGACACGTTACACTGTGTAACGAAGATGTATGAAAAAAGCACCCTCTCTCTCAGACTTATGAATAAGAAAATGTGTAAGATTCCATCCTTTGTTTTTAGCCTAATGCAAATTTAAATCTATGATTAATTATTTGACCATTTGCGTGTGACTGCGTAAACTTTTGTACGTCGCCAATTATTACTTATGAATGTCATTCCATTTTTCAAATGTCGGCCTATGTCCCTACCTGCTGTGTTTACATATTCCTTGTAGGCCTTCTCACTTCGGCCATGTATATTGTGAGCAAATATGTGCAGCGTGTAATTCGTGTTGGGTACCAGCCTACGGATGACTATGACGGCGAGGGAACCAGTCCATGAGGTGGTGACCGGAGCGCCCCCTGGTGTTACCCCAGGACCATGTCGTTCAGCAGAAAATGTGACGTTTTCTCCACCGTTGTAACCAGGGAGACAACGCAGAGCAGTACTCCGTGACGTCACATTGACCTGTTCACACTGTATGGGAGGATCTGGTCTTCCTGAAATAATATGAAATTTGTAATTGACCATTTGATGACTGAGATTCGTGTTCAAATGCTCCTCTGCACATTATATTACGTATATTAAGTATCCTATGAATACGATTTACTAAAGTCATCCTGAATTAAAAGCAGATCAGATACCATCCTTAACATTTCGAAATCTGTTTGTATTAATGATGTTTCATTGATTAATCTATAAACTGGTTGCAGTAAACACGTTTTATAAAAGACATGCCACTCTGCACAATTCTCAACACAACACTATTCCCCTAACCATTAATTCAGGAGAGCTTACTTCCCCAAACTAGAACTGCGATCACGAATTTGTAAAAGAGAAAAATAACTTTGACTTATGTGACAAAGAAAGGTCAAACCACGACGTCACTCATTCATACATAATAAAATGTCGAGCCTCGTTTTGAGCAGATCGTAACCATTTTGACTATGGTTGACACATAGTTTTAGTGTCCAACTGAAAGTGAGCCATAGTGAGACCAATGAATAAATCATGAATATTATGGCTATTTTGAGCGACCAAATCATTATATTTCAATCTATAATGACACATATTTTGCTTAAATATTAGAACACTGAATATCTTCCTCATAGTCCTACTAAGTATTTATTAATTATACTTGCAACTAAAATATGTAGATATGTAAAACAGATAATAATCTATGGCATGGATTAACGTCATTAAGGCACAAACTATCGGCCTGTCCAGTTGATGGGAGATTATCAATGATATTTGCATATCTTGCATGGTGATTCCATCTCATTAGCATATGTCTACGTCACGCTTTCCTAAGACATACCCAGTCTAATTTATCCAGTTATTAAAAGGCTATCTACCTGGCTTCAGCAGTTGTATGGTAAATGTTCTTTGTTGAGTGTTCCTGGTACTACATGTGTAATCGCCCAGGTCGCTCTCCCTCACAGATGCTATATGATGGGTACTTTCGAAAGTGTCGTGTTCCAGTTGATGACCTCGACCTGTTTTCAATACGGTACCACGGAAGGACCAAGTGAACTCCACTTCAGGGTAAGCACGCACTCTACATTTCAGCGTGGCCGGCTGTCCTGTTCTTCCAGTAAACTTAGTGAGGGCATCCCAAGCCAGTCGGGGGCTGACTAAATAAAAAATAAAGGGCATAATCAATATTTTTTTTTAAACAAACATCTACACCGGGACACCAAATTTCATTGAGTGGATTCTTGACCCTCTGCCAGAACGGGTGTTATCCGACCAAAGAGAGCGGATGTCGCATGTTTAAAATTTAGAGCTGGATGCACAATGCAAAACCATGTTCTCATTGGTCTGTTTACACTTGTTCTGTGCCCACCCTGGTGGTCGAACCCAGATAAATTTGCTATACAAAGCAGCGGTTATGGGAAAGGAGATCTTGGATGACGTCATTGTATAACCGCTGCATGTGGAGCGTAGTATATAGGGTTGCCTTTCATGTATGGCAAATGTGACTGAAGCAGTCAAGGTATTGTCTTAACCATGCATATGGTCAATAAACTTTACAATTCCTCAATGACATAACACTTCCTGCAACCATTGTTTCAATGTACATTGTAATAAGGAACCACAGGAATTTTCTAAATTGTAAATGCAAGTGCACAAAGGTATTATCATATGGCAAAAAATTTCAGCTATGGAATATGTGCAACAAGAATCGTTAACACCAGATTGCTCTAATCGACATCAGGTTTATTACTTTATATAGTAACATTAATCCGAAACATCCTTTTAATTCTTAAGTGACATTAAAATAACAGTGTAAAATCAAGAGTGGCTTTTGCGTTTTGGATATTTCTTTAAAGCTGCCCATTCACCTACTGTATGAAAAAGAATTTATGGTATTTCTGGCTTCCTCTGGGTATATATTAAAGTATCTAAGGGTAATATTTAGTTGTGAAAAGTTCTTATAACGCCTTCGTGAAGGATGTATAAAATTGCTTATCAACAACATATTTGTAAACACAGCAATGTTTACAAACGGGAAAAAACATGATACCTAAGGTGATAGGTTGCATATATGCAGAGGCAGGAAGGTCACTTGTTGCAGAACGCCATTTGTAAAGCCCTGGCATGCTGCCAGATGCCCTTATTGAATTTCTTTTAATTATTTTGGCTGGCCCACACATATTATTAACACGTTGATATAACAAGAAAAAAAAAGCCTGTGTGCGGTGATATCCACGTTTTCTGGCAAATTTTTAGAAAAGCTCCAAGGCTTTACCTTTAGTTTATAAAGAACAGATAGGTGACTGGGCCCCTTTAACAGACATTCAATGAAACAGGTTTTAGAACACCAATTAGAATATATTTTGCAGAATATAATAAGCCATTCCGATTAGACAGACATATGGAACAAGAGGTCGTCAGAATAAAGGAAAACTTACATTTTATAAACAGCGTCATATCGGCTGAACCCGTCCATTGATGCTTGTTTCCATAGGTCGGACTCAGTTCATTGGTCGCTTCACATCTGTATACACCCCCATCATCAGGACCTGTATTACTCCGCGCAAGAAATTGACCTTCTACGGTGTGCGTAGGCTTGGTTTGGCGTCGCCACTTGTACGCATGCGCAGCAGGGTTTGCATTTGACTCGCAAGATATGTTGAAGGAATCCCCTTCATTAAATGTCATGTTTTGTGGAAGAATGGGTTGCGCGCCATCTAGAAAGAGAAAATACATGATATTTTATAATTTGTGAAGCTAAGTAGCATTTTACTTTTTAAAAAAAGTCAAAAATAATTAACCAGTATTATACCAAGATTAATTAATAATTTAATGACTTTTTCAGGATACTAGATTAATCCCCGGAGAGAAATCCGACACTCTATTGAGAGATATAGGTACATGCGACCTATTACAAACTTTTCTTCAGATCAAAACAACCAGATCACCAACAAAATAGTAAATTTCTTTAAAGTTGCCGCTTGGTTTACCTACTGAAATCTAAACTTTAGTTTCATTTAAATTAGTTTATAACGCAAATGGCCAAACATTTGGCCTAACTCTGTGTAAAATCGGACAAAAACTGTCATTCGATGTACTTACGTCCAAACAATATAATAAGTTATTAACTTGTCATGTCTTTTAATAACAGAATATATGAGACGACAGGCTAAAGCAATATAAATATTGCAGACCCGCTTATGCGGTTAACGTGTAGAATACAGGAATCAAAGCCGGGAGATCGTGAGGTCAAATCACAGCCGCGAGGTTTTTCTCGGTCGGCTCCCCAAAAACGAGTGCGATTTTGGGGGTTACTCTTTGACTGTGCAATGGAGACGAGTAGAAACCCCGACCCATAGATACAATAGATCCCAGGCCTGATCAACATCAGGATATAGAATGAAAGGAAAGGTGTGCCACCGCCCCGTCACATTCCAAAATACCGAAATAGACTGTTTGCATATTTAATTACTCTTAGTTAACGCTGGTATTTGAAAATGGCGGTGAATACCTAAACTCTAAACAAAACTGTAAAAAATACTAACATTGCACATCCAGTGTACATGAAGCATTTTTGGGTCCGACGTCATTTTGCACACGGCAGCTGTATGTCCGGGGATCCGTCCTTAAAACGTTTCTCAGAGTCAGGGAGGTCTGGTTGGTGTTCAAGTTGTCCGTTCCTCTAAACCACTGCACTCTGTTCACAGCGGGGTAGGCTGTGTAATCGCAGGTTAGTTTCGCATCATTTCCTTCAATCAGCCTATACTGTCTCCCAACTTGTACACACGGTGGTATCTGAACTCGCGGTTCGTCTGTAAATATTTAAATATACAATGTATTAAGCATGTGAAATTCTGCTCGACATAACAGAAAAACAGCCCTACTTCAGAGGACTATTAAATCCATGTATAAAACATTTCATAGTCCTCACAAGATAAACCGTTAGTCTTTAATTTATTGTTACTTTAAAACATTATCTAATTAATCGAGTAGTGCATATGGAATATCGTAAGAACATGGATCGATTTGATGGATTTGAGAAGAGTTAGCAATGTGCATGTACAACATGTATATTATTCGGTATATGTTAATAGCATAGAATTAGGATAAAATACAATTCAATAGAATAAACAAATTAAAATGATAAAAAAGTACAATACAATAGAATAAAAGTGAAGAAAGGAAGAAAAGAGATCGAGAAATTAGAAGGGAAGAAAACAGAAAAAAAGAAAAGAGAAAAAAAAAAGAAAATGAATAGAAAGACAAGAAAAAATAGGAGAAGAGAAGAGAGAAATGAAGAAAAGAAAGAGAAGAAAAAAGAGGAAAAGAAAATAGAAGTTACGACAAGAGAAGGGAGGAGGGGCACAGCTCAACAAATCAGAGACTATAATATGTATCGTGTAATTACGAGTCGGCCTAAACCAAACCGTGTGGTTAGATTTGGCTGAATTTTTTGTCGTTTAATGTGTGTGAGTAGAGCACACAGCAGGAAACACTTACGCCTGACTTGCAGGGAGAAAGCTTTGCTGGCTTTGCCCACGCTATTAGCCGCCTCACACTGATAGGTGGAGCCATGGTCGATGAAATTTACTTTCCGTCTAGTGTAGTTTGCTGTCGATGGGTGGCGCCAGTTGTCAGCTTTATGCCGCCTCTGATCGCCCGCGACGATGCCGTTTCTCAGCCACCAGACGTCCGCGGGGGGATTTGCTCCGATGGAAGAACAGGTAAAGTCGACCTCCTCGCCCGTGTTCAGGTCTCTGTCAGGGGACTTGGTTATAGTAGGTTGTAAAGGAGCGGCTTGAAAACAGAGAGTAATAATCTTCATCATCATCCTCATCATCATCATCATCCCAATAACGACAAAATAATAAAAATAGTTATTATATTTTAACACTACCAACTCAAATACTACTACTTCTTCTACTACTAAAAGGCCTACAATTACTACTACTACTACTACTACTACTACTACTAGTAGTAGTAGTACTAGTATTAGTAGTAGTAGTAGTAGTAGTAGTAGTAGTAGTAATAATAATGATAATACTACTTCTACTGCTACTAGTGTTACTACTACTACTGATAATAGTAATAGAAAAATTATTGTCATAATCATCATCTTAAAAAACAAGCAAGTTTAAATCATGATCAAATAATATTTCAAAATATTTAAAAATTCAATAAATTGAATGATTATTGAAAAATTTTAAATAATTTCCATTTTGTTAGTTTTTACCAACTTGATATCCAAGTTTATGTGAATCACACTGCTACTCTTGTGCATCCCAAGCAAAATGTGATGAATACTTCCATCCCAGTGCTTTGCATTCACTTCAGTACTAAACCATGTCACTAGATGTCGGCAGCGGTTAATTTACCTTGAACTTCCAATCTGACGTCACCAATAAACGAATCGTCGAAGCCGTAAGACACATTTAACCTGTACTCTCCAATGTCGTAAAAGGTCACTTTGCTGATGTTGAGGTTCGGCGAGAACTCCGGCGGGGAGTACGTATCAACACGCGGGTCACAGAGTTTGGGACCTCTAAAGAGGCCGCGATGGAACTCGAACCGGCAGATGTCGCTCTGGCTTGTCAGGTTGGAGTAGGTGACGTAAACCGTCTCGTACAGCGTGTTGTTGATCTTGTTCGGCGGCGGCCATGGATTCACGTGGTACACTAGAAGTGCGTCATTTCCGTATTGTTCTACTCGAGTTGGTCCGGGTGTGACCACGAAAGATGACGCTATGAAAGTAAAATACAAAATTTAGGATTAACTAGAATGACATCCTTCTGCTAGAGGTCGTTTCTACTCAAGACGAACCTCTTCCGGTTAGGAATTGTTGAGATGGGTGGGAGTAACTGTCTAACCTGTCAAATTTCAAAATCAAGATTTGCTACATTTCAAGAAAATACCCCCTATTGACATTCCACATGTTCCTGCTAGCAAAACAATACCTATATCCAGAAGACCCTGTCACAGAAACAGCCATGTGTATGTTATTTGCCTTGAAACAGTTCTTATGCAAAGTATTTGAACGGACCACGTAATCCCTTTTCTGCACATTTATACCTACGCCGCTGATGTGTTCAGAAGCGACTGTGCATTATGGGGCTTAGAATTCAATGCCCACAAACCCTAGTCAGTAGAGCCGTATACTGTTGTAAGTCAGATTCTGCACAGTGTACTAGAAATGCAGCACACTTTTACTTCCGGCAAGGGAAGACAGTTCTACCGACTCGTCTAACTAGCCGGATCCATGGGATTCAAGACTCAATAGGGTCTACCCTTTACCCTTGCCCCCCCCCTTTCCTCTGAGTGTCAACATTAGGAGACATATATGCTTACATTCGCATTTCGCCCCATGAAAACAAATAATTACCTTTCAAGCATGCAAAAGCAACTATTATAAAAAAGTGGCACAAGTATTTAGACTGTCGTGCGAGAGCAGGCAGTGTAAATAGGTATGGTGGGGGCATGAAACTCTAAAATATTTCAAGAAGTCTTGGTAATTTTTGGCCTACTATTTTGTCATATTTTGTCAAAAATTTGTGGTTTTCTTCCATATTTAAAATGTCACTTTAAACCTTTAATATAAAACAAATATTAAATTAGTTCAAATGCAACAAATGACATACGATACTAGTATCATAACTATATAAAAAACTAAGATATTTCCAATTCAAAATATTGCATAGAGTATTAACTTTTCGTCCTTTTCTTATATAAAAAAGCACACATGTCATATAAGGATTGTTGCACTTTTTGTAAAAAAAGAACAGAGAAACGCTTTTACATGTTTATTTTTATTGTTAAATTGTAAACGTTTTGTAGACGAAGGTGTCATCATATGGTTGAAGACTTTTAATATAAATATGATTCTCAACAGAGAACAAAAGCACAGATAAATGTTTAGATAAAAGTATACTTTTAATGAAATGTTATACAAGTATTAAACTATTAACGGTGCTGTACACTTTATCAAAAGATAACATTGTGTTGAAAAGAGGAAGCTATATCAAAAGGAATTGTTATCTGTAAATAAAACTCTGTTGAATAAGTTGTATAGTATTATCGGAGTTACAAATTAACTTTTCACTGCATACTTATGGTTGTTCTGTATGTTTTTGTGATTTATGTTATATATATATATATATATATATATATATATATATATATATATATATATATATATTTCATATGGTGAGGTTATGAAGACATGATAATAAATCTCTCATGTTATCAGTTCACAGTCATATGAACTTTCAAAAGAATAAATTATAAAATGTGTACAGGAGGCATGTTCAGTACCTTCATGAACAGGGATTGAATCCCGCTACAGGGAGACTGATTAAATCGCCAGTTTTCCTTTTATCAATGACAAACCTAGATTTCTGGTCTAGGCGGTGGTAAATGTAACTATGATCTTCTACAGTTGCATATTTTACACAGTGTTTTAATCTCCTGATATATTCTAACGTCAACAATAGACCAGGGGTTCAGCTTGTTGATTTAAATTCTGACTCTGTTTGGTTTGACTCTTGAGTTTTTTTTTGTAATAACATTATTATAGATGCAAATCCAGCTGCATTTCGGATGCAATTACCGTATTATAATTGTATCGTCTTTATTATTAAAAATCACACACGCATCTCTCAGGTACCTTTATGTGGGTAAATGTATTTCCTAGCATTCAAATGAAAATAAATATTAAATATTGGTAAAGCAGCTTCAATTATAACTGACATATATCGGTGTAGCAACTTAAATCACTATTGACTTTAACATGAATTAACAAAATACCATGCTCATATATATCCAGATACATTATACACTAGGTTAAGGCTATAAATAGATTTATAGTTATCATCGAATTTAATTAACCCACATAACAATCACCTGAGCTCATGCTTATATATACATATATATATATATATATATATACTTAAATTTAAATTTAGCATTTTAATTAGGTTACAGCTATCACATATATTCAGGAAGACTTGGTAAGTGTTTAAATATGCTTCCCCTGAGATGAGGTCATTGTTTACCTTACATTCATACAACGAAACAATATAAACCTCCGGGTGCACTTAAACTCTAAAACCAAAACATCTCACACAGAACACTCACAAATAAAGTATAATATCAGCCACTGACATGACAAACCTCAAAATTTAGGAATTTTAGACACATACCTGCGAAAGGTACGGTTATCAACAGCAGAGCGTACACAGTGGTGATGGCCGCCATCTTGTTTGTTCACTTTAGTAAGCGCTTAACTAGGTGTGTCGTCTTAGTGGGTTATGGGTTAATGATTAACCATCTAGACACCGTTAAGGTCAACAGCGTTAGATGTCATACTAGTCTACCGGGTGGTGTGATAGTAAGTATTTGTATGAATCATAGATAAAGATCAACTCGAACATATTTATGAAATGGTGTATGGTTTAAGATCCTATTGAATTGCCCCATGAGGGAAGGTTTCCTTATAGTGATATCATACCCGTCACTGAATGATTGCTCATGCAATATATATTTTAATATTTGGAGGTCATTTCTAAGAGGTCAGATGGACGCTATGTTGCAAAAATGCCTGTGTCAAAGTGAAGTTATATGTAGGCAAATATTGTTTCTGGTGTCACAAACCATTCATAGTAAAGGGTTTATAGTGACTTTACATATTCTTCCCTAACATTTATAATAATTATTGAAATTTTCAAGCATATTATACATTCATGTATTGAGACAGGTAGGAATAGGTTTTCCATAGGCTGAGTTCGAACCCGACCGCGTCATCAATGGGCGGAGCTGGATACCCTGATATTGTTTCTGATGTAAGGCGTATCCCCGGAGTACATTTGGCCCAGAATTTTTCATCTTCAGTGCGAAATTACATATTTACACACAGTTCCATTGTGTTTAACAGGTAATCAACACTTTCATTTATTCAAATATATATAGTTACGTCTTAATGTATGAAAGTTTTCCACTTCATTACATTTTCAATTTATTTAATTTTATTAATTAAAATGAGTCATAGAAAATATTGAAAAACGCAATAAAAATGGTATATGTGCAACTATTAGCATATACACATTTTCATATTAAGCTTATGGACTTTATGCGACCACATTTTGCGCCTTTCTAGAAGCTATTATAGAAACTATATTGTACACGCAACATAATTGTGTCTACTCTCTTTGAACTTCCAAAAGAAGATCTTGGAAAAACGTGATTTGCAGTGATCATCATCTTTTAGCACATTCACTAAAACTCTTTCGCCTATATGCGACATTGTAAATATATTCTATAGTACATGTATACTCTACAGACTTGACGAATACACGAGTTTATGGTCAAGCAGAAATGCTGTTATTCTTAAGTATAAACGCGCAAATACGCTTTTTTTCAGTGCACATTTATTTCGCTGATGCGCACAGTAAGGATCTTATAACAGGATATGAGAATCTTATAATACGTGACATGGGATACATACTTAGTATTACATACGCACACATATACATGGACACACACATCTTGGAACCACATGTACTATACTTAGTAGTAGCTTAGGCTGATTCCCAGCGCCATCTACAGGCAGTTTCTGATCACTATTTGTTATGACAAGCAAATTATCATACTTTTTGCTATAGGTTGTTTCTAAAGGACCCGAGTTAAGGTTTTATTGGTACTTTGTAATTTGCAGGTGGATTACGACCGCTTTTTTTGTGCTATAGAAAAGTTAGAGTAACATTATTTTTTTAAACCTCTATAATCTAAATTCATTTCAAAAGTACTTTAAATTCATATAAGACCCCATAAGGTGTACACTATTTTAAACCTGGTACTGTGATCTGTCTGATACTTTACACATTTTTAAGTTTTCATTCATTTTCACAGGATTTTGTAACATTAAAAAGTAAAATTTTAAAAGGTACCCTGTTTTAATTTAGCCCTCAGTAACAATAATCCGATTTTGAATGAACTATAGTCCATTTCACTACCTGCTGTCCACCTGTTTTTTGTAGATGATTTTCTTAAAAATTTATATTTTTCAATATTTTCCAAGAAAACATTATATGGAAGAGAAAAACTAATATGGCAGTTAAGAATTTTACAATAAATCCCCGGTTTATGTTTCATAACATTTAAGTCTCTTTATCATGATCTGGCAGATATTGTGTGTCCCTCCATAAGTAGCCATCTTTGTTTAAGCTGGTTATATTTTTTAGAGTGTTTACATGAGATCATCCAATCAGCAGCTGTCAGTTGAGACTGTTTTTGCATGTGACCAATGACCTTGACCGCCATAAGTGGGTCTGATATGTTGTAAAATATAGACTGATTTCTCATATTTTCAGAAAATTCTATTATTCAAATAAGGCGTAAGGTAGGAATTTAGTTACCTAGTTGAAAATTAGGTTCTGTAATCCTCTCCTCTACACTATAATTGTTTCCCTTGAAATGTACCTAATAAAAACTTTCATAGCAAAAAACAGGTGGACATGAGGGGATGAAACAGACTATAATATTAAACTACATGACAATATCTAAAAAAAAAAACAAATTTTTTCCTCTATCACGATTTTATCTGCCCTCAAACTGAAATGGTTTATATTCAATCAATCAATTATCGAATAAAACCTTATTCAAAACTGCATGTAAGGCTATATATATACATACACATTTACACACTTACTGATCATATAGCATGGTTCTGAATGATCTGTTAATTATCATTAAAACACTCAAGAAAGCAAACCTTCAGAGGAAGTTAACTCCTGTGCTTATTGATAAGGCTATTCAAAGCTACATTTCCCGTACAAAAGTTCAGCATATGGGTAATTACCCAAGTTTATTTTGATTGACAGGCATGATACCAGACATGTTGCCTGAATACTTGTAAATCTTTAGTTTAAACCTATTTATTTATACAGTATTATAGTGTAGCCATTTTGTATAATAGATAAATAATAAAAATAATATAAAACATATTAAGAACAATAAAATGACAAAGAAAGCACATGTATGCAGTTTCCTAAGCATAAGATGCCACATAAACATAAAAATTTACCAACACACATGTTGACACACAACAACACTACACATGTCACTAGTAAACATGAAGTGCTTCCCAGGTATTCTCATAGTGAATATTCGTGTCTTTTTATTTATAAATATAAATATTACTGGTCATTCAATACAGATATATTATACTGGTAATGATGTCAGAAATTTTCAGAATTTTCAGAAGCAGGTGATCAGTTAAAAATGGTTTGATAGTCTAATAAATTTAATCACTTGAAATAATTTTTTATCATAAATCTTCATTACCAAATTACTATCCCCATTCAATAAAAAATATCATCAATTTTTTTAACACTTAGCGTTAAAGGTTTCATCTTTAAATGCAGGCCAACTTCAATTCCTTCTTTGTAAAAGTCGTTCTAAATACATGAGTAAAGATCGTGTATTTGCTTATTATATCATAAATCCGATATGTCGATGCTTATCGATACGGTTACCGACACGCTATGCATGTTGTATCGTTGTTTTAATGAGACACAGAATCTACTCACAAATATAGATACAAGTCATGCACCCCTCAACTTTAATCTGAGTTATTTTTAAAGTAAAGCGGCTTTTTATTTCTTATCTTGACCTTTCAAGACTTAAATAAAATCAACTGTTGTCGTGTGCGACTGGCTGGGGAAGGTATATGCAGTTCACGGAGCGTTTAATAAAAAAAAATGATACGTTTAAAAGACAAAAATTAAGCGTATCATCAAAACGTATTACGGATCGCTTTAAATGAATCGCGATATCGCTTTAAATATTGTACGGAAATGGGGTCTTTCTAAACACCGAAAAGTTACCGAAAAGTTACTGAAAAGTAACTGCATGAAAAGACTTTAAAAGCACCTTTTAATTAATGTTAACACTAAAAATAAACAAAAATTAGGTACAGACTGTCAGTAAAGTTAGCAAATTGTGTGCTCTTTTTTACCCTTTATAAAGGATGATGAAAAATGACCAAAAAGCACCATAAAGTAACAAAATGTTGTCAAATGAGTACTAAAAAATACCAAAAAGTACTGAAATATTACCAAAAAGTACCGAAAATTTACTGAAAAGGTCCGAAAAGTAACTGAAAAGTTACCAAAATGTACTGAAAAGTTACCAAAAGGACTTTTTAAAGTATTTTTTTATATATTATAACACATAATTACCGAAAAGTTGTTTAAGACTGTCACTGAAGTCAGCAAATTTTGTTCTAACCCTTTATAAAGGATTACTGAAAAGTACCATAAAGTGACAAGATGTTATCAAATAAATACTAAAACATACCAAAAAGTACCGAAAAGTTACCAAAAAGTACTGAAAAGGTACTGAAAAGTCTCGAAAAGTTACTGAACAGTACCAAAAAGTAACTGAAACAACTATAAAAGCAATTTTTAAATTATGTTTACCCCAAAAATTACCAAAATTGTTTTAGACTGTCAGTAAAGTTAGCAAATTGTGTGCACTTTTTATAGAATTATGAAAAATAACTGATAAACTTGTACTATAAAATGACAAAATGTTATCATATATTAAAGTATTAAAAATTAAAAAAAAAGGTAACCGAAAAGTCACTTAAAAGCTACTGAATTACTTTAATGAAAATAACCATTTTTATTTTGGAATATCTGCTCATTATACACTTTAGATGTTTAATTCAATTTTTAAGCTGATTTGAATGGGAACATCATTTGAAATATTGAACAGTTATTTATTCTCTTGGCAGTATTTAACAGTGTATACTGGTACAGCCTTATGACAGAGGTAGATTGATGACTTTAAAATAAATAAAACCAAGAGCAGCACACCTTTGAATGTTTAATGTATTGTGAAATCAGTATGCATCTCAAACAAAATATGTCCATATTTTTTTCATAAAGTGCCATTTTAGACCATTGAAAGGTTCTGAATTAAGTACATGTTATGGAATATTTTATGTAAATAAAATTTGGAAAATAATATAATTCTTAAATGACCAAACACCTAAAGCAAGAACATTTAATTTCACTTAAACACTAAGAATGGAAAGGAATTTGATTATATTATCTCTCACACCGAAAACATATAATGGCAAAGCACTCACCACAAAAAAACAAAAGGTTCATATTTCACTAAGTAACATATTTCACTAAGTAATATCAGGGGTTTTAGGATATATCAAGACTAATTATTTATTCTGTGAATAAATAGCATGTAGAACACTTTGGTATGTTTAATGTCATGTAAAACCAGCTTTTATAGTCATTTCGGTAACTTTTCGGTACACTGTGGTATCTTTTCATTTTCATTTCAGTACTTTTCCGAACATTTCAGTACTTTTCAGTACTTTTTGGTAACTTTTCAGTACCTTTTGGTATTTTTTAGTACTTATTGAATAACATTTTGTCACTATATGGTGCTTTTCAGTCACTTTTCATCATCCTATAAAAGAGAAGAACACAATTTGCTAACTTTACTGACGGTCTGAACCTAATTTTAGGTTATTTGTAGTGTTAACATTAATTAAAAGGTGCTTTTAAAGTCTTTTCAGTTACTTTTCGGTAACTTTTTGGTACTTTTCGGTAACTTTATGGTACTTTTCGGTACTTTTCGGTAACTTCTCGATACTTTTCGGTACTTTTCGGTGTTTAGAAAGACCCAGGAAATGGGCTGACCGATACCCAGCCCTATTATACAGAGGGCACTCCAACACACACACACACACACACACACACACACACACACATGTATGTATGTATGTGTATGTATGTAAGTCTGCTGTCTGGACGCTGTCTTATTGACCCGTGAACATAGGTTATAATCATATCACTAATGAGGTCATGTCTGAACTTTGAATCACCTAACCACTGTCTGGACGCACACTTACATACTAAACATACACGCGTACTTTCGAACCATGTTTCCTTGACCATTAGACAAAAGGTCACCAAAGGTCATCTGTGATATAGGGCTTGACCAGATCTCTTACCCTAAACTCTGATAACATTCCATATTAATTTCCGTTAGGTCCAGTTTTATCCACCCTTACTGCACGGATATATTATTTCGTGCCGTCTAATTGTTAGCGTTCTATATGATTATCGTGCGGTACAAGCCAATACTGATAGTGCACTCAATTCAGACCGCCCCAGACAGCGTGCAAAGTTCATGTAGCTATGTTCAGTCATGTTTCACTTGGCTCGTTTGAATCAAGTTTTATGCCGTGTAATTGTGAATAGATATATGTCAGACTATGAGATCATATGATTTTGATCAATGCACATGATTTTCTTGACTGACGTCATAATACCTCACGTGCATTGTAGAGTGGCTGGCTTCTTCCTCAAATAGGGGCATGCGTCTGCCGGCAACAAGGAACTTTATATGATGTGTTCGCCAGAAAACCAAAGCATTCGCAGCAGGAGTTTGGCCCCTTTCATTTTGCAAACACGGCCGAGGAAAACCTAAACATCTACGAATGGACGACTATACCATAATAGATTCAGCGTCCAAAGGGATTGCGATTTTACGACATTTGCTTACCATAGGATTATTTGATGAGATTTGGCAAGGTGGCAAATATTGAAGAATGGATTTCTAAAAAAAATACAAACGGTGATAACTAACAGATATGATCGTTTCCTGCAGGATCTATCTATGAGCTATGAAGGATAGACCTCTTACCATCTGTCTTTAAACTTCTGACTTTTTTTATGAATAGGGTTTCTTTTTAGGAATTACTCAGAACAACAGCCTCCGCTTTATAAAAAACAAAAAGATAGGTGCCTGTTACAAGTAACTGCACACAAAGAAAAGATTGTAGGTAATCGCAAGTTGACTGGAATGCACAAGTTCTTGGAATTATCTTGGATTTCACCTGGTTTACTACCATATTAGAGTGTAAAGTTTTTGTTTATGTCTTTACTTTTGTTCCTCTGTTTATTTGCGAGCTGACACAACCAAGAACTGGCTAAACAAACATCGGTGGACGTACAAGGAAAAGTGTTAAAATCAAGAGAGCGTGTCATGAACAGGAACTGATTGTCCGGAGTTTGCAAAATTCATAACCGTCTTCAATTAAGCTGTCCCAAAGTTACATGTAACAAACTGGAGATGGTATCCACCCCAACCATGGCTAGATTCGGCAAAACCTGTCTCATTTTTGCATTTATACTGGGCTTGCAAGAAGCACAGAGGCCTGTATATGCGGCATGCCCGCAAAACTGCGTGTGTACACCGAATGACCCGGGGATGACTATCGTGTGCACGGAATATCCTGGAAGTACGATCCCAGAAGGCCTTGGGGCGGATGTTCTTGGACTCACCATTTCTGGAAGCAACATCAGCGCCATCAGGCGGAGAGATTTTGAAAACGCTACAAGTTTACGTACGTTAATACTTTCAAGAAGCCCTCTGGCATCCATTGAAAACGGCTCCTTCGATCAGGTGATCAAATTAACCCTTTTGTCGCTGCACGACACCGCTTTGCCGGAAATCCCTGATGGCCTATTCTCTAAACTAGCGCTGCTGAACGAGTTACTGCTTCCAAATAATTTAATATCAAAAGTGACTGCACAAACATTTACTGGGTTAGATTCGCTTCAAACCGAACTGGACTTAAGTGGCAATGCGATCTCGGAGCTCAGCGGAGCGGTGTTCAGTAACTTAAACAAACTTGATAAATTAAACCTTAAGAATAATGTTATACCATCACTTCCTGGATTGGTCTTTACAGGATTGACAAATGCTAACTCACTTTTGCTAGGCAACAACAGAATAGCAGTTATTGACGCCAACGCTTTCGTCAGTATGACGTGGTTAACCCATCTAGATTTGAGTTACAATAACATATCTACGTTACCACGGGACTTGCTAACTGCTAATACGAAACTGCTAACCCTTGACTTGTCATACAACCTTTTTAGCACGTTTCCTAACGATACTTTAACAAGCTCAGTCGAAACATTTCGTTTTAACGGCAACTTGATCAGCACTCTCCCTGCCCTGAGTTTACACAGGTCAACAGCTTTAAAAGAAGTTTCAATGTGCAGCAACGAGAATTTAGGAACCATAGAGACATCCGCATTTGGAGGTCTGGATTCATTACAAACTTTATCCGTCTGTAACAACACAATGCTTACAACTTTTCCAGCAGCCGTTTTACCAAACCCTGTGGCACTGGAGACATTGGATATATCGTTCAATTCAATAACTTCGTTTGAGCAGAACTTATTTGTCAGGTCAAGTAATCTTAAAACTGCCTTGATCCACGGGAACAGTTTGTTTTGTAACTGCAATGCGGTCTGGATTCGCGAGGCCATGGATGATACGATTACCTATCCATGGGCAAATCTGTGGGTGGCTGGACCAGCCGCCGTGTACTGTGACAGCCCTGCTACACTAAGTCTGGAGCCTCTGTCGCAGATTCCGTCTACAGAGCTTACGTGCGACCCGCCGAAAATCCTTACGGTTCACACATACGTTTCTGCATCGGAAACCACATTTGCTGTACGTATTTACTCACTATAGATATTTATAGTTTATAAATTAAAAAATAAACTTATTTGAAAATTACAAGTATATGTAGTTATTAATTGTTGTTATTAAGAATTAAGTATTCGTTGAAGAAAAATTTTGAGATTTCGCAATACGATAAACATAAACTAAAACCCCACATTGATCTGTGATCTGGGTTGCCTTTGATTACTTCCTCACGTACTTCCCTATAAATAAATATAAAGTTTATATATATTATAAAATATAAAATATATTAAATATATTAAAATATAATTGTCTTTTTGTTCGCAACAATGAAATCATATCCACACCATTCATTTGTATTCAAACATGTCTTGATATGCAGTACTTATGTAAGGAATTAAAGGCACGTCACCATTTTGCATGGTTCACTCGGTCTGTATATAGTATAGCTCAATAATGTCCCATGTTCTGTTTTCATTATAGATTATCCATCTTCAAAGTTTCTGTGTAATTTTAGATCGAAATTAAGGTTTGTAGGTCATTGAATCAAAAGAGAAAAGGAATATTGAAAGACCGAATTCAGAAGTAATCTGGATTCGGTTCTCAATACGGATTCGGACGACAATTTTTTTCTCTCCCATATTACTTCGTTCTTTTTTTTTATATAGAAAATTGGGTGTGAGAATCTTGGAAAAAAATATTACCTGAAAATGTAAGAGTTTTCGTTTGAGTTTATTTGTTCATTTTTCTCCTTCCCAGGTAATGCTGCAGGGTGGTGCTGGTGGGGTTTTGGTTTCTGTTTATTTGTTCATTTTTCTCCTTCTCAGGTAATGCTGCATGGTGGTGCCCCACAAACTATGTGGATGTTACCCTCGGGACAGTACATTGTACCTCTGTCTTCAGTAAACACACGGTCTGCGGTCAGTGTATTCAATTTGTGCAATCTACATTTAAGATTCCAGCGGTAGTTTGTAATAAACACGTTATATATAGACACATACATGCAAGTTTGTTATATGAGACATTACCCTCTTAATGGCAATGATAGATTTAAAGCACATTCAAACGATTATAACCTAGTCATTTATTGCAGTATCTTTCATTTCCATTATAAAGCATACAATTATTTTTTTTTTATTATGAAAGTATCTCCCCTGTGGGAAATATATACAAACTAGTAGGTGTTATCTGGTTAATAAGAAATTCCGCGCAAGAGAGTACCTTATTAACGTATACAAATGTATACTATTCTGTAATACTTTTTCTGTGATCTTTTACATCGGGCCATAAAACATTCTTTAGGCCAAAAAAAAAATAAGGCATGGTTCTCAGGCACTTTTTTTCAGAAATCAGTGCGGGCGTGCGGTATTTTATTTTTGACCTTTTTTTGGATGTTTCGATAAAAATGTCATATAATCAGGAAAAACCATGAAAATTACAAATATTTTGCTAAATACTACATAAATTGTATTATTTATCTTCTGGAAAGATAAAAATCAAAATAAAAATTTTTGATGCGGGGGGTTAAAATTGACGCGGGCGGTGCCTGAGAACCATACCTTTTATTTTTTTTGGCCTTAGTCCTACATTTATAAGCTTGTTTAACATAGCCATTAAATACTTTTGCAGGACATATACAGAGCTACGGAGACGCATTTTGCAAACTGGAGTGTCCTGGCATCTCTTCAGATAACACTCATATCCAACGTTAGCGGGAACTACACCATGGCCGCGTCAAACGCTGGCGGAAGTTTGGGTTACGTATTTCCGCTGGGTAATCCTCGACCCAGTTATACTCCGCCCCCGGCGGCCATTGCCGTAGTACTGTCTATAATCTTTGTGGGTGCAGTGCTCGGAGGTTTTGGACTTGCATTTTATATTTTTAAACGCCGACGAGGTGAGCGATATCAGAGGATGGGAGGGGCGTCCGAGGAAGGTCAAACCGAGGCTGCGCCCTCCGTGCAGACAACACCACCGATTCCTGTGGAAAGGGCAAGGATAGCTAGAGGTCAAAGGTCATATGGCGGTCTTGAACGCGTGACCGAAGAAATAGAAACGTCGACAGAAAGGGTCACCACAGGCTCTGTGGACAAGAATAACGTTTTAATGACAAAATAACGTATATTACATAATTATGCAAGGATTGCTAATTATTAATGCGGTAAAGCATATTTCGTGAAATGACCTTATATGCAAACGTAAACAAAGCTGATTATCGATAGTGAAGGCTTTGTAGAGAAAAGCAATAAATTGTACATGTTGCATTAAGCGGTCATGTCGTGTGTAATCAAGTGGCAGCCAAGTGATCGGTATGATCAGTTTGGATCCATACTTTCCTGGAAGGAATGTAAATTCATCATATGTGCCTGGTATTACAGGTGTCGTATTATATGTGTTCAAGTATAAATTATAAGGTTATATGGGCTATATAACACAGGCAATAATGTAAAACGTGCGTTGAAGATAGTGGATAAAATGTAAATTCAATTACACAACAAAGATTTTACCGTTTACTTTTATCATTTACCGTTATTTATATGCATACCTTGTTCAATTTTATGATATGTGGACTGGGTACACAGATAAATCGTTATATGTGTGTACTCCGTCCGACATCGTATGCTAAGTTTAACACCAAAGGTCACAAACTGTCTCATGATCAATCGATCGGTGTCGCTGATCGAACTGTGAAGGATGGGAAAGTGGGCATTAAGTAACTTGTTATCCTTGGACTATGCAAGATATAAATCTAAATCCCACATGGTGGTTCATGTACCCATTCCGGTACCTGAAAAAAAATTGTCTTATGACTCGGAATCAATAAGGTTCTATGAGTCCAGTGAAGAGTTTATCGGATGATGATGCGAGCAATATACACGACAAACGCGTTACGCAAACAAGATAATATGTTATATATAATGTTATGAATTATGTTATGTTATATGTGTTATGTAATATACACATATCCTTATCAGAATGATGTTGTAATCATATAATTTATTTAAAGTAGCTCAATGTAATAAAATACATCTCATAAAATATGAAAGTTGCATAATGTGCTTTATATACCGTATGCAGCTCATTACGCCAAATTGTGTTTCTGGATGTATGTGTCTACGGTAGAACTCCTCTCTGTGCCCTGCAAAATTTTCGTGTTAAAGACCGTTGGCCTTTGACGGATAAGAACAAAGACAAAAAAAAAATGATAAAATGTACATTGACTGTAATGCCACCCTGACACTGGCACGATTTTCGTTCCCGCAATGCCACGCAATGCGTCGTGTCAATGATTAAGGTCTTCGTTAACGAGCGTGGGGAGGGTGCGTGCCATGTCGTACAGAGAAATTTGAAATTTTCAAAAATTTGGCACGCATCAGTTTTCGTACCATATGCGTACCACTCGCGTGAACCATACGTGAACACGGCGCGTACACTGCATACGGTGCGTGTCAATGCGCGAACAGTACTTAACCTATGCGTAAACAGGTAGTGTTAGCTATATACATAAAGCGTGCCGCCAAGCGGGCAATGCGGGAAGACAGAGGGAACTATGCGTGTCGTGCGTGACACTACGGGATATTGTAGGACAAAGCGGTGCGGTAGACGTGAACAATGCACAAACAACACTTATCCTATGCGTAAACAAGTAGTGCCATTGTATGTCAGTGTGTGCCAATGCGACCCATTTTTGGCCGTCAGTCCGTAACTTATGCGTGTACAGTGCGCGAACAGGCCGCAAACACGGCTTCACGCTCCGCTGCGTTGCACCGAAATGCAACGCCTTGCCACGACGCATTGCGCGGCATTGCGGGACAAAAAAATCGTGCCAATGGCACGGTGTCATAAGGGTCCGGTTTATCGATAAAGCTAGGATTTTTCCAATGGAGAATTGGATGACGAAATTTAAATTTGACGAAATTGAAATTCTAAGTCCACCAAAATGATTAAAATGCTGTCCAAATCAGAATGCTTATTATTATTATTATTATTATTGAACCAATGTGTTGTATACTGCCAGTTAAATGATGTATACCACCAGTCGACGTGTGAGCGACTACCTAAGGAAACGGAGAGCCGATATGGCTATCATAACTTTTGCGAGGCGCTAATCCTGTTCCGTCTCCCGATCACACTCCAGACGTAACTAACCCTCGTACCTCCCTTCTCCAAACAAGGTGTAAGGGTGGAAGAATTCCAGTGTAAATGTAGGGGTGTATATAGGACAGCAGATGGAATATCCTAAACAAGAACGATATTTTGTCCCTTCTCCGTGTATAAAATTACCTTACCTTACCCATATATTACCTGATATACCCTTATATATATACTCTTTTCACCTTATATTACCCTTATATTACCTTACCCTTATATTACCTCCAAAATTCAGTTCCCTGTGTCTACCTTCGCTCAAAGTGAACCATTTGAGGCAGGCGACCTTAAACTGAGATGCCCACAGAGTAGATGCTTTAGCTGTTAATAATTAAGGAGACGTCGTAACATCAGAACTAAATATTTTACCTTAAGTACATGAGAATATTTCTTCCGTGATTTATGGTATATTTTGTAATTTCTTTTTATGGTATGATTAAATTCCCCTTTATCGAGAATATTGAAATGATTCAGGTATAACAATACATTGCGTATTTAATAACGGGATAAAGAAATTATCTCTCTTATTTGTAAAAAAAAAAGAAAACAATCAGTACATGGTGCGATTAATAAAATCCCCTGGATATTTAGGGGATACCAGTTTGGGACTCATGAACTAGTTAACTGACAATGCACCCATATATCTCCTATGTTCTAATGGAAGCATGGCATTATCTTGAACTTTATGCATCTTTTTATTAATCCAGGATTACTTCTTTAAATAAGAACACTTTATAACATTTATTTCAAGAATAGGCCCGTGATCTGTAGGTGGCGTTGTCTGATCAACAAGTGATATGATGATAAAATTGATTTCCCGAATTTATCTGTTAGATACTTGGAATTCATTTAGCCGTTAACAATTTAGATGCCAGGGCCGGTGTTAAAGACGTCAAATATATGTACATATATATATATATATATATATATATATATATATATATATATATGTTGCCTCTTCTGTAGATTTATGTGATTTCTGATTTTACATATTAATAAAAATACAGCTAATTCATTTTAAGAAAAATTCTTAAAACGATTGTGTCCCAGATGCATGAGCTTGTTTATCTAAAAAAAATATGTGAACACGGTTCATATGCCAATGTTGACAAACAGAAAAAAAGTTATACAGATTTAGGTGTTTGATTTCTTATGTGTCGAAACTAAAAGGTCATAATTTGCACAACGCCATTTGCATAAACATTTGTTCGTCCGACGCTCAGCCAGATGTCCTTGTTCAATGAGTTTGTATTATTTTGGCGGGCCCCCACATGTTATAAACACGGGGATGTTACAAAAAGAACAGCCTATGCGTGGTGATCTATCAATGGTTTTTATTAAAATAGTCCAGGTTTTTTAGTTAGTCAATAAACGTCAATGTAAGCGATCTACCTACCACCCTTCTTATCTATAATATGACTGACCCATTAATAGGCTACCCTATGGAAAAGTAGGCTCTCCTGCATGGGATGAGTGAAGGGGCCCTTCACCTATTCTCTAGTGCCTGATTGATCCAGACGTGGGCCCAGAAGCGGCACTTAAGTCATTTTGGTATGCTTAGGGGCTATACGTTAAACGACATATAAGGCGAAAATACAATAGCCGCCGCGATTGTTGTAGCTACATGAATATTACGTTTTACTTATAGACTGGCAGTATATGTTTTGACTTAGTTATAACAACCATTCCCAATTCAGACAGACCTTTCGGCCATCTGATGATTTTAAACCTAAATTGCTTTGTAGCTCTATTCGCCTATGAAAAAAATTCGACGAGATATCGGAACATAGGTCCTTTAATTTCCGTGTGTTCCTATTGTCACGGTTCACCAGGCCGACTACCTTCAAACGCGGCTCATAAAGCCAACCTCTTTTACCCAATGAATGGCCACACAATGGAGAAGAACCATTTGAATTAAAATATATATTATGGTGATTCAGATTATCTAAAAAATTTAATGAATCGTTCCTTGAATGTTATTCTGAATCTCCACTAAATGTCATCAAAATCTCGACTTTTCCTGTAAGGCTGCTAACCGACACAAAAGGGACAAGTTTGTTGAATTGGAATTGAGGTTTCAACAAATTTCTAAAAATAGTATTGAAAAATCTTAATTGAGATTTCAATAACTGCGTTTCAATAACTGCATTGTCCATATTTTAAACGATTCTTATAAAAAAATAGACATGAAGTGGATGACCAGGTTTATAAAGAACAAAAAATCACGAAAATCAAAATTGACACAGAAACCAAAATGTGTGAAAAAAAAAACATGATAACAGTTTTCATATTTTCCATGTGGTAAGGACCTATCATTCTCGCCTTGGTCCCTGACCCGCTATCACTATTAACGTCTTATCACCCTCCCGCCCAGGTGCTGGTGTTCCCACATATGTTTGATATCAAGGCAGAAGCTAACGGGAACATTTTCCACAACACCAGGTCTCTTGGCCGGGTGAATTTAGTATTTTTCTCGCAGAAAAACTGCCCTACCATGATTACCCTTTATGGGTTGATCGCCGCTACATTGGTGGGATTAGCACATGCGCAGGGCTTCCAGATCGGGCGCGGTATTGCAGATATTACCGGACTGCTTGGAGACGGCGCATTGGTAGGTCATTTCAAAATTAAATCACAGATTTCTTTGTTATATGAACATTAAATTGTCAGTTCAGTATTTTACTAAATGATTCTTGTAAAATTTATAAAATGTAAAGTGTTTCTTGCGGACATAGACATTTAAAGAGTAAACATCTTGCAATTGCAAGGTGTTCAGGTCTTTGGCTACCATAAAGATTTTTTTCAAACAATTAATCCAAAAAGGTTAACATTATAGCGCAAAAACAGAAGCAATTACGTCTTCAGGCCAAATTTATGCGAGAAAAGGGGATGATGAAACGCTGCAGTGCGTATAATGACTATAATGTATGCTGTCATTAGGCATGTTATGTTTTGTTCTGGAGTTATTACAAGGTGTATTCTTGTTAGATTTGAACAAGTTGATTGAATCGCCTACATCAGTATTCCTCCTGGAAAACCTCTATTTGAATCAATTCGTTTTAATCATTAATTGTTATAAAACTTAAAAAAAAACATAACAGATAAATAGAAAGTTAACTTATAAAAACATTAAAATTATAAGTCATGATTGAGGAATAGTAAAGCTGCATATAATTATTGGGTTTATGTTTACTGAAGGAACATGGTATACTTTATTTATTTTTTTTTTCATTCAGTATTTCTCATATTAAAGAGAAGTTATGGGATGAAAAAAAATTTGGTAATGTAACCTTGGCAACTGGACAATCATGCTATGGCAACTGAGCCCAGGTGACTTGGCGAAGAAAAGATATAAACATGATCTCTAAGGCAAAATAATAAGGTTTGGTTCTCAGGCACTTTTTCTTCAGAAATCAATGCGGACGGGCGTTTTTTTTTTATTTTTAATTTTTTTGTATGTTTCGATAATAAATGATAAGGGAAAGGCATTTTAATAACATATTTATTTTGCTAAACAAGTAAAAGCACTACATAAAAAAGACATTTTTATCAAAATTGTATGATTTTATCTTCTTAAAAGAAATGTCCGAGCGGCTTGAGCTCGAATTTGGTAAGTTCTATTTATTTTTCTTTCTATTGAAAAGCAAAACAGAATTTTTTGATGCGGGGGTTTAAAATTGGCGCGGGCGGTGCCTGAGGACTATACCTTTTAATTTTTTTGCTGTAATATTGATCGAACTGTTAACTATATTTTTAAAGTATGGCTATGCACGGCCAGACCAGGAAGCTAGAGGGATTCACCTGAGACAGTTCAGCAGAGCCTTCGTCATCCATGATACCGCCTCACAACGCAGGGTGGCACTGGTAGTCTGTGACGTCACAATGTTCTCCCAAGCTTCGGCGAAAGGGGTAAGGCCTTCCTCGACGAACACAACCAGTGTTCGGCCTAAAGTTTTCCCTTTAGTTAAAGCGATATTGTCAAAATTGCCCTTCAGTATCATATGTTATACCTGTCTCTATCCACAAATTTAACCGTGAAAGCTTACTATAAGTCTGATCGTTGAAGAATTTTGCTTCGAACCGAAAGTCTTTGGTTTAACTGGAATATTTGTTAATTCCAGTGTCATTACCAACGATAAAACAAATTTGTGATTACATCAGATATGTTGAGATTCCTATGATTTCGACAAGATTGTCTGATACCTATTGCCAAGGAAGCAACTTTATCTGACTTGAACAGAGACTCAGGTTTCATTGTATATTAAGGTGTAGTTACGAATTCTAATAGGAGTTCAATCTTTTAATACATTAACTTATATGAACATAAAAATTTATGCATAATAAAACCCATGACATATCAAGGAGACATGCTGTATTACATATCATTAAATATACCTGGTTACCGTCAATATTTTTAGCGGAGGTGCATTAGCTCTACTGCGGGCCATCTAATTATAGTTTGCGATTTATTTGTACAGATCATTGACCGGCTTGGAGAGCTGGGCCTTGGGGGTTTCTACAGTCAACAGAACGTCATGTTTATGCCTGGTCACAGCCACAGTCTGCCTGGAGGACTCCACACGTACTGGATGTATCAAGCGCCCACTGGTGGATTCATCAATGAGACTTATAACATCGTCGTAGAAGGCGTGGCTGAGGTGAGGGGGCGGGCGAAATTATGTAAATTTACATGATTGACTGATTATCAATAAGCATGGTTTATATGATAATGTTCATGTGTTTATATGCCTTTCGGAACAAAATTTAAGACAAAAGGTGGGCGTTGCTAACATTGTTAATAATCATTAGTGAACCTGTCATTAACTGAAAGTTCACAGATGATCGAAAGTCTTCCAATAACTAATTATGTAGAGAGAAGCCTGTGTAATACGCCCACCTCTTGGACCTGCCAAAAGTGGTCTTATTTCACATGTGGTCTTATTAGATCAGTTATAATCAATAATAATGCTTTTGGATCAATCAAGTGTGGTCTTTATAGACAGGTGGTCTGATTAGACAAGTGATCTTTCAGATAGCTTCTACTATATACGTTTAAACGGCCTTTAGAAAATACTTATGAAAATTGTCAAACAATCCTAATTTTAAATCTAGGTTTAATACACTTAGGGAAATCGATGTTCGATATTCGCTGTTAAGATAACCAATTTTCGAATAATTAATGTTCGAGTAATCGATAATTGACCAATCGATATGTGAATAATCGATGATCGGGTACTCAATGTTTGAATCTAAATGTTCAAATAATATATATTCGGATAATCATGTAAACGATCGCCTGCCCCTGTGTATATCCGAACAGAGTATCCGGTTGGCCCATAACGACCTACAGGCGGGAAATCTCTTGATGTCGCGGGGCGACCTGATGGACGCTAACATAAACAGGAGTCCCACAGCTTATGAAAACAACCCCGCCGCCGAGAGGGCCAGGTAGCGCAGTTTCATAATGTTTAGCACAGTCTTATTTCTCATTTTCACTGAGTGACAGAGAAGCAGCTTACACACGAGCAATACCTAACAATTCAAGCGGTGTGGCATTATGGGATACTATCTAACCATAACCAGATATTAAAATTATGATTCTATGGACAGTAAATGTCTGACGTATTTCCACATACATATTGTTATAATATGAAACAAAACACATTCTAAGCTGAAAACTATAATGTTTCCGAAACGTTATCATGCACTGAAGCGTCTTCGTTTTAAATAAAAAAAATTGCCCTGTAGTTTTCACGAAACCCTTATAGCTACAGGCAAGGAAATGGCGCCAAAGCACTACCAAGTTTAAGATCGATAGGTGCGAAGACCGCCAGGACCTTGCAGGCAAAGGAAGATTATTGCAATAAAATTGTGTTTTAGATACTCAACGACTGTTGATAAGGAGATGACGGTGTTGAAGTTCGTAACTGGAGCTGGCGGCGATATGGGGCTGGTCAGGTGCGTACATAAATATACAATATCTTTCAGTGTAATATATAAACTTTATTTATGTTACATGAATTGTACAACTAATAGGATAAACTAATACGAGGCACTCTCCATGGTTATGATAGTGGCGAACGGTAGTCTCTTGGGTGGAGGATACCGGAGAATCCGGAGAAACCCACCGACCTTGGACGGGCAACTACAACCCACTCTAATAGCCACACCGGGAATCGAACCCGCGTCACAAGCACAGAGAGCATTTAATCACCCACTGTCCAAGCCGCGTTACCTTTATATATGAATTCGCCGATACTTTTATAAATAAATAGTTTGCATGTGTAAAACAAAATAAAATGTGCTAACATACTATTTTATATAGAGTTTCACAAAAAATGTGTTCCCGTATATATCAAAATGCTTTTTATTTACTAAGAGGGATATTGATATTTGTATTAACTGCGAGAGAGAGAGAGAGAGAGAGAGAGAGAGAGAGAGCGTGCAACAAGTTTATGCAGTTAAAACTTCTCGTGTTATCTCATTAAAACGTTCAGTGTGTTTAAATTATATCCTTAGTACGATTTTTGGCTTCCGTTCAAGTGGACATTCGAGGGTTACAAACAAAGAAGTTTAGGAATTACATCGTACATTAGTACAATACAAAATCATCATCATCATCATCTTAACATAGCACATATAAACATAGAATATAATGTTTTACCTTTCTACCAAAATATGAAAAATTAATTTATAACAAAATTCTCTTTTATTTGAGACCCAACTAGCCCAAGCCTTATTTATATGTGGAATATGTAGGATACATCATCACGCATGATTTGTAGAAAGACTTTCTTCAATACAAACTTCGATTGAAGAAGACTAAGTGTTTTCAGGGGCCTTATCGAACTTAATCCTTTATACAAGACCACTCATCAATGGAACCTCATTCGGTCTCTTTGAACGTAAGATGAGCTGCAGTAGTTCTTTGTGGGGAACCCAATCTAACAAATCCCTTTAGGAGATCTTCCGATAGCGCCTTATTTCTATGACACAGAATCCCCCGTGGATGTCAATTACACAAATCGATGTCATCTTTATGGAAACACGAACAGAGACTTTGACAGGCGTCACTGGTGTCTCCTAATCAGATTAAGGTTTCAAAGCCAAGCCCGCTTATAGTTATACAGGGATATGTTGCCTTTGTTACCAATACAAGATATTGGTTAATATGATTGGTGAAGGCTGTCAGAGGTATAACCTTATGGCACTCTTGTATATTTCCTAATTGTGGAATGCTTTGTTGGTTGTGCATCCGAGAGTAATTTTCCTACTTATCATTCTCTTATGTGTTCTTAATCATGTGAAAATAAAGATATTTCGAAATGTCTTATCGCAATAAGGATAGTAATGAAAAAATTTCTGGGGTTTGTCATAACATTTTTTGTTTGGTGATGTTGAGTCCATGTATAACAGATAACAAAGATATCTTATAGGCAATCGTAAACTGGGAGGGATTGCCGATAGGCTGCTAATAGCGATGCACTTTCAATATGAAAAAACACACGCATATCGGTTTTTTTTAAGAATGAAATGATTAGCCTGGGATGGTGTACTTAAGACAGAAAAATAAGTAAGGGCCTTGCAAATAAAGGTTAGGTTTTGTTTTTAAGATTTGCCAAAACAGAATATGGAGTCGATTTTAAGTCGATTTTTAAAATGTTTAAAAGTAATTGTCTCTTGCCTCGAGACCAATTACAATCAGGTCTAATTAAGGTAAATTTGACTTCGAATAATATCTCATAGAGATAAATAGATTATTTGGATTATGTTGATATTTTACTTGTATGTTAATCCATATATTTATGATTGTTTGTTGTTTAGTTTCTTTGCGACACACACAACGAGTCTGAAAAACACTAACCACATCGTGAGCCCCGACAACAAGGGCAGAGCGACGTTCCTGATGGAGCAAGACCTGAACGGAGGGGCAGCACCAGGCACGGTATGTATAACATAGACAGGCAACTGGGCACGATGTGTAACATTTTAAAGGCAGCGGGCACCTCGTGTTTAACATAGTGAAGGTATTGGGCACGGTGTGTATAACACAGTGAAGGCACTGGGCACGTTATTTATAACATATAATCAAGCCACTGGGCGCGGTATGTATAACATATAGTGAAGAAACTGGGCATGGTATGTATAAAATAGTGAAATGAAGCCACAGGGCCTGGTGTGCCTAACCTATGGAAAGCATCAGGTTCGTCAAAATGTATAGCATATTGAAAGGTGAGTATGTATTGCGTTTGGGTGCTAAAGAAAACGATATTAATTTTCATTGTGCTACTTGAGTAGCAGAAATCATGATGGTCTTTGAAAAAGTCTAAAAAATAAAATTTCGATATTCAAACTCTCTTGGCACATTAAATTTAATCAAAAGTGACGTGGATCAAACGGGGACGCACCACGTGGTTGCAACCATAAGGGCCGTCTGAGATTTGTGTGTGTGTGTGTGTGTATAAGAGAGAGAGAGAGAGAGAGAGAGAGAGAGAGAGAGAGAGAGAGAGAGAGAGGAATTAAGCTCGAATTACTCTTAAAATTGGTCGATATCAATGTTTTAGGAATTATTCCCTGTCGAATGCCCAATAAATTTCATGAAAACATTTTGGAGAAATATTGCGACCGTACCAACACTGGTATAGACATAACCTCCGTCATAACAAGTATTTTAAGTGTCACAAATAGATATATATTTAAGGTAATGTCCCATTTTCTGCTCTTTACATCAGGGATCGTTTGTGGCAGGTTTTGCTCAGGCGTCAGAGGGCGACGCCTCACCCAACCTAGATGGCGCTCGATGCACTGACACCGGGTTGCCATGTGACCGCCAAACAAGCACGTGCCCACCGGACAGAGATGTGCGTATGCGCATTGTGTCTTTTTTTTAGCTGTCAGTAAGCTGATCCAAGATATGATAATTTACTTATTTCACTGATTCTATGAATACCCATTATACAAGTTTACTTAATATTTTGAATGTATTTGCTGCAAATAACCTGAGTCGGAGAATGATATACAAAATAAGCCGATGGTCTATAGCATTGATAATGAGGATTTTAATAAATCTACATATCTATTTTCTATTTCTCATTTTTGCCACCAGACGTCGCTTTGTCTCGGCAAGGGTCCCACTGACGACATGTTCGAGGATTGTCGCATCATTGGTGACAGACAGTACAACAAGGCAAAGGTTAGGATTTAGTTCTTCAAAGGATGTCTTTATACACACACCAGGAGGGTATTATGTTTTTCCCTTGGTTCATTGGTTGGTTTGTCTGTTGACAACTGTATGCATAAAATTATAAAGCAAGACTGATGTAATTTCGTGGAGGGCTTAGGTATTAATCTAGGAATCATTAAATTTTGGAAGTAATCTGGATAACCATGATATATTTGGGATTCAAATAATTTCATACCATTGTGACTTAGGGTATTCCTTTGTCCCCGGGAATAGGCCGCTCCATTCACAGGTATTGGGGCAGTATTTGACCATGCAGGTGAATCTGTGTCACTAAAGCGTGACCATGTATTACAACACATGAAAGCTTGATTACAGGATTATCTTTGGGATATCCAGATAGTAGTGCGACTACACACATCAGTTGTATCATGTATTCTTTAACATATGGTGAACGTATGTGTTGGAATAACTCCACCAATGAACAATTTGGTGAGTTTAACATTTGTAAATATAGCAGCTGTAAACGTATTCCTTTTTTACAATTTTCAGCACATGTCGTTTTCATCAATATTTTCAAATCTAAATATAGACTCTGAAGATGCTGATAAGTGAACCAAGAGGACTTATGAAAGGGTATACGTTCCTCCATGTGATTTATATTCAGTCTTAAGGGAGCGTATATAGGTACCTTATACAGAAGACAATTATGAAGGTGTTCTTCTCCTGCAACCACTAAATTACTTCAACCGCAGTGTTTTAACTCTCCAAAATCCTCATATAACAGAAATACAACATATAATTCTTTAATATCAGAGTGTTTATTTATAATTCACCTTTTATAAGTAAATTTTATATTATTATTCAGGAATTGTACAATGCCGCCAGTCAACAGCTTTCCGGTTTCCTGGACTACCGTTTTCAGTGGGTCAACATGAGTGACTACATGGTACTCATCGACGGTCAGCCGGTACGTATGAAAATAGACTGGTTCTCTGCGAGTTACTTTACACATAATTTAAGATATATAATTTTTTAGCCTCTATTGTTCTCTTAGATGTTCGGGTTCATATGTTTTGAGGATAATAAAATGCTTATAGTTTTATTCAATAATGTAATAAATAAAAAAAAAGAATAGGGGAAGGACGCGGCCTAAGGCATTTGACTACTTATCCCGTCGGTTCCTGATATCAAACATGGCGAAAGTTTAAAACCTGAGAGAATCGCTCTGATATCCAATAAACGACAGTGTATGGCTTCTGGCTTATTCCCACCCCATGCATATAAAACCTGAAACCCAGAAGACTTAATAACTACAACATATTCTTTTATCTTATTGATCCCTTCATCTTCATTCAATATACAGTGCCACCAACCGGCAATTTACTTATCATTTAAAAGAAGACAATGAGCATAAATGCATTTATAATAATGTTTTATGAACTTTCAGTGAACTGTATATTTTTAAAATGTAATGCTTTATTCTGTAGTTTGGTTATACGAATGCGCCACTGTCATTTAAAAGGCTTTTCTAAAACTTGCTAATTTAAGTATATGATACGCACCGTCATAACAACTGCTTTAAATGTTTTTTTTTCAGACCAAACTATGCAGACCAGCTATGGGATACAGCTTTGCTGCCGGAGCAACAGACGGCCCAGGGGCACCGCCATTCTTCCAAGGTATAGCCATCAAATCTTTAATTGTATCCGCCAAAACAGAGCTTTGCGGATACTATGTTTTCAGCTGCACGCCGCCGCCGCGTAGGTGTCCGGAGAACTCCTCCGTAACCGCTGGGCGGAATTTAACGAAACCCGGGATTATGTTCGGGTCACATGTGAACTGCTGCGCCCCGATTTTGTTTTGACCTTTGACCTTTCCTCTGCGCTCTGCGTCCGTTTGTGCGTCTGTTTCCACACATAAACCCACATATCTCGGGAACCGTTTGACCGATCAGGAAAATTTTTTTGCACAAATGTAGCCCTTGGAGAGCCTTATTAAATACACCAAAAATGGTGGCGCCACCTGCAACCATGTTTGCACAGTGTCCATCTGTTCGTCTGCCTTGGGTTAAAATCACTCATATCTCTGCAGTGACTTATCTAATTCACCTGAAATTCGGCATGCGTAAACATCCTGGATAGCTTTTCTGATTTTATGACAGGTGGCGCCACCTACATTCACGTTTACGCTGCAGACATCCAAGCTCATATCTCGGGAACCGTTTGACCGATCAGGAAAATTCTTTTGCACAAATGTAGCCCTTGGAGAGCTTTATAACATACACCAAAAATAGTGGCGCCACCTGCAACCATGTTTGCACAGTGTCCATCTGTTCGTCTGCCTTGGGTTAAAATCACTCATATCTCTGCAGTGACGTGACTAATTCACCTGAAATTCGGCATGCGTAAACATCCTGGATAGCTTTTCTGATTTTATGACAGGTGGCGCCACCTACATTCACGTTTACGCTGCAGACATCCAAGCTCATATCTCGGGAACCGTTTGACCGATCAGGAAAATTCTTTTGCACAAATGTAGCCCTTGGAGAGCTTTATAACATACACCAAAAATGGTGGCGCCACCTGCAACCATGTTTGCACAATGTCCATCTGTTTGTCTACCTTGGGTTAAAATCAGTCATATCCCTGCAGTGACTTGACTAATTCACCTGAAATTCGGCATGCGTATACATCCTGGATAGCTTTTCTGATTTTATGACAGGTGGCGCCCCCTACATTCACGTTTACGCTGCAGACATCTAAGCTCATATCTCGGGAACCGTTTGACCATTTGGGCTAAAAATTTTGCATGTGTATAGATCTCACATAGCTCTTTATCATACGCAAAACTGGTGGCGCCACCTGCAACCATTTTTGCACAGCTCCTGTCTGTTTGTCTGCCATGGGATAAAATCACTCATATCTCGGCAGTAGTTTGACATATCTGCTTAAAATTTTGCAGGTTTATACATCCCCGACAGCTCTCTTGATTTTAAGACAGGTGGCGCCACCTGCATTCTAGTTTATGCAGCAGACATCCAAGCTCATATCTTAGGAACCGTTTGACCGATTGGGCCAAAGTTTTGCATGTGTATAGTTCTCACATAGCTCTTTATCATACGCAAAACTGGTGGCGTCACCTGCAACCATTTTTGCACAGCGTCCATCTGTTTGTCTGCCACGGGCTAAAATCACTCATATACATGTAGTGGTTTGACTTATCTGCCTTAAATTTTGCATATGTATACAACTTGGACGGCTTTCTGGATTTTGTGGTAGGGGGGGCAACCTCCATACACAATTTGGCTGCAGACATCCATGCTAATATGCAACACTCTATTTCCCCTTGCCACTCAATCCATGCCTCACTTCACCCGTTCCACTCTGATTTAGGCGGATACACGTAGTCGCTTGTCGACTACCCGTATTCTAGTTTTTAAATAAAAACAACCTTAAATTAAGTTTCTGTGGAACACCTACCTTCAGATATATCAGATAATCACTGGTGAAAATTTTTATTCTCACACTTCCGCTCTTTACATTATATTGTAATAAGAATTATAAATTTAAATTTTATTTATTTTACATGGACTGTACAACTGGTTTAGAAACTTAACGAGATGCATTCTCCTAAAACGTCTCAAATGGTGGCGTTTTGTAGTGTTTAGGTTTGGGTTCAGTAGTGTGTTTAGGGGTTGAGAGAGCTGGAGAGCCCAGAGAAAACCACTTTATCATTATATTATATGATAATTTATTAATAATAAAGGGTAATATATTATAAACAAATTATGTATTATTATACATATACTGAACATTAAGGCAAAAAAATAAAAGGTATGGTTCTCAGGCACCGCCCGCATCAATTTTAAACCCCCGCATCAAAAATTTTTATTTTGATTTTCAATAGAAACTTACCAATTTGAGCTGCAGCCGCTCGGACATTCCTTTCAAGAAGATAAAATCATACAATTTCCTTTGTTATGTAGTGCTTTTACTTGTTTAGCAAAATAAGTCTGTTATTATCATGCTTTTCCCTTATCATTTGACATTTATTGCGAAACATACCTAAAAATTAAAAATAAAAAAAACCGCCCGCCCATTGATTTCTAAAATCTTTTTTTTTATTTTGGCCTAATAGACTTAAATATTACTGTCAAAGTGTTCTTTTCCTATGATAACTTGTCTCTGGTTTCTAGGTGATACTGAGGGGGACCCTGAGATTGACGCTATCCGTGATTTACTTCTCCCACCTTCTGACGAGCTGATGGCCTGTCACGCTCCGAAACCTGTCCTTCTAGCATCAGGCGAGGTAATCACATACTAGTATTCACACACAAGTGTATACTCATGCGCACATCCCAGTATCCATCCTACTGGCTTCAAGTGAGGTAAACAGATTAACACACGCACATACACGAGTGAATAAGGGCGCACTTCCAAAAAAAATCATCCTTACTCCAAAAGCCCAGGCACACACACTCAACACAAAACAAGCACATACATGTCTTCATGCGGCTTAGTTTGTATGTTTTTGACTACCACGAATTCCTTAAGTGAAGTACCAACTTAATCTTATTCTTCAGGTTTCGATAACATCAATGACAACAAAGTAAATAATAATAAAAAAAAACAAATACATTGTTAATGTGTTTTTTTGTTAGTCTTCATATGACATACCTTCAGGTACGCCACATCAGTAAGAAATACCATATTTGAGAAGAAAACGCGCAACAGATAATATTAACTACGCCTTATATATGGTGTAGTACGCCGTATCAGGGGTACGCTGGTTAAGATGTGCTATACGCCACTATATGTATGTAAGCCATACCATAATTTTTTTTGGGGTGGAGGGGGGGGGGGGGCAATCATACACGCTTGCGCGTAAGCACACAAATTAACGCATCCCCCTGGCAATATAACCTCACACGCAGGACAGTTATAACGTCTGTTATAATAAAGTTACTTGTTATACACATTTTCCAATAAGACTTAATATTTTTGTACGAAAATAAAGATTTAATTACAGAAAAAGTCTATTTCTTTCTACTCTTTTAAACTTCTAAAGTGAGTAATTCAAAATCTTGAGTTTTGTCGATTATGAAGGATAATACCAAATATTGCACTTTGAGATTTGTACTGGATCCCGATTGGCTGTTATGTTGAGTAGGCTTTCCTGATTGGTCAGTTGTGAATGATAGACTGGCTTCTTCTGTTTTATCAGGCTGACGAAGAGTGGCCATGGCAGCCGGAAATCGTCCCGACCCAGATCATGCGCATCGGCAATCTGGTGATCGTAGGGGTCCCCGCGGAATGGACGTACGTCTGTTTGTATAATCTGGTATATTGCGCTTCCTTGTGTAAACTCACGTAGTTCATAATGGATGGCGCTGCAATATGCCCTCAGTCAGAAAAAAAATCATAGTTCTCACGATCAATGGGAAAATACGGGAAATGATGAGCCTTAGGACACACTTGCCTTCAATCCCAATTACAGAACAAATTCGGGTAGATCGGAAGTGTCGTCACAAATGAGTTCCGTTACACAGGGTCACTAGCTCCATCTGCTGACCACGACTATCAATCAATGTTCGGGTCTGTTATATTGACAAGACAGGTCACGCAGTTTGTTATACCTAAACACTGTAAATGTGCAAGTTCTATTTTACCTATAGGGTTTTCAGGAACGCGTGGATTAGCATGAATGACGCTCGGATTCTCTTTCGGACGCTGCGTTCTTATAGTCCAAGAGTCCGATGAGACACGCGATTTTCTGGCTGTGGGAGCGTATTGAACCAAATCTGCCTTGTAGCAGTTACTGCCCATTGCAGACTGCCTCAAACAAAGAAGTCAATTTTGTAAACTCACAATTATCAACTAACCATATATCGTGATTTCTAATTATGAAATGATACGATATTGACAGAAAATACAAAAAAAAAAACAGTTTGACAAAATTTTTGGAAATTTGACACAGATAATCTCCCGTTTGTGCTCCAAACTCAGATTGGACTCTCTAACATTTTGACCTGCATGAGCTTGCCGGACTCTCGGTATTTTCTTCCGAATGCATGCCCTGAAAAACCTTAAACGGTCTAACATCTAGCTTGTATTTAATTTCATCTGAAAAAATATAGTACACGTATATATATATATAGATATATTATATATATATATATATATATATATATATATATATATATATATATATATATACACTACTAGCGGCGTACCCTTAATTCAAACATGCGACTTGCGACATCAAAGTCTCAAGCTTGAAATTTTTCCGCGGGGTGAACTTGGTGTGGCCAACAGACTCGTCCTTTCAAGTATAAAACCGGAGAAGTGCTCTCGGAATGACCGCGCGTCCATTTGCAAATAATTGTAGATAAACAACAGATGCATCCCTAAACTAATGAACAATCTTTGAAGTTGATAATATTACAGCCTTAAAGTGTAACTTTTCTATAGGTGAATAAATGTCGCAACGGTTCCAATTGTCATTGCGGTTACGGCAGTCTATTCCTGCCTATGCTTAGTATTTAGTTTTGCTGCTAAATGTGCAAAATTAAACGTGATTCCATGCACCGATAGCCGGAACCTCAGTGGAAACCAGATAGCAGTAATTTAGTTATATAATTCTCCTCAATGTGGCAGCACCTATTCTAAGCGTTGCGACACAGCAAGAGCAAATTTGATGGCTCTGCTAGTGGGAGGAATTATGTCTTCACCATTGCATCGACTGGGCCAGTCTTACATGTTTTCTACGGTCACTGGTATGGATTACACAAAAGTCAACCGTGCCGTATACTAACTGTATTTTATTATACAATCATTATTCAATTATTCATTTCCTCCTGTATTTCGCCTACGCTGTAATGTATAAGTCAGAGTATTATTGTATAATGTATTTAAGTAATGCTTATTTGTAAGAAAATGGCAGAAATCAAACAGAAGATGCGGTTGCCAACTATGTCTTCTTTTATATACATAGTAAGAATTAATTCAGGATTAAATAGAATGATAAATTAAACAATAAAACATTTTCGCTCGTACTAGAAAGCAATTATATTATAAAGAAGTACATCTACTTTACTATCCATTAAACATTTTCTGACACTTGGATATTCTTGCAGAACCATGTGCGGGAGACGAATGGCGGACACTGTGAGAAATGTGCGTTGACATTTTTAGTTCATTCCCCCGAAGTATAATTTTTATTATACAGTTTCCATCACATTATATGGATTATGGATTTTTATGTCTTATTACCTTATAACCCTGAATGAATTACAACGATATTTAGGCGTTACTTTAACTTTCAATGTCATTAATAATGCAGATGGTGACTTGTAATAAATATGGTAAATTTTCAATTGTAAGGTTATGGATGATGCCACTCTGCAAATAAATATGTTGATTTTACATATGTTATCCCATGGTCTTTATATTTGGTGTCTTTATGTCGTTTCAAGACCATCTAAATTACGTAGTTTCTATCAGGTTACAAAACAATAATTTCATCGTTTTCGTTCCATGAAGTTCCTAGAAAATGCAATTCCTCATTCTTTAATTTTCCATTTTACCATTTCGAGGCGATGGAAGCGGCCGGAGCCCCGACAGGCCTCCACGTCGTTGTCACGGCCATGGCTAACAGTTTCACCAGCTACGTCACGACGTTCGAGGAATACCAGGTATGAAGCAGCCACATAATATAAATAATCCAACGAACCATGAAAATTGGACTTTTATTTCTCTACCATCTTTCCTTCTTGCGTAAAATTGGAATTTCAAATGTAATTAAAATAATTTTAAGTATTTTGATAAGAAAGCAAGCTGAGGTACAAGCTGATATATGTCATGTATTTAAAAGTTAGTACATAATTAGGTGCGTCTTCACTAGGTGCTTGAAATAACGTACTTTTAATTTTCAAATTCCAGAGAAATATCGCTACAGGATCAGCCAAAGTGGTCGTATTAGCAGGGTGTCGTATTAGCAGGGTGGTCGTATTAACAGGGTGGTCGTATTAGCAGAGAGGTCGTATTAGCAGGGTGGTCGTATTAGAGGTTTTTTTAATGATTAACTTAAGTCGGGGACCAAAACAAGTGGTCGTTCTAACGGGGCGGTCATGATAGCCGGTTAGTCTTCAGGCGAGATTTCACTGTAAACATAATTCACATAAACTAACAGTAAGATCCTTGTACAATATTAAAACTATAAAGTGCTTATTGGGCCTGAAATGTACTAACTTCAGCTTTTGGAGAGAATTTTAAGGATAGGATTTCCCGTGGATACTACCTCCATCCTTCCGTCACGGTCACAGTAATTTATCATTCGTGGTCATTCTCTGATAGACACCTACGTTTCGGGGTTTCAATTATTTTGCTCATTTTCAGTGGCACGATATCCTGTTTTTAAAGAATTAAATATATGGGATTGTAAATTTTGTAGAAAAGGCAAAAGCAGATGTTCATTAATTTTTTAGACCTACCGATATTATTGGTGCATAAAACCTGTGAAAATCCTTGGACATTGTTCAGGTATTTTAAAAGTCTTGAAAGCGCGAGAAGTCGGCGAATTTTGATAATTTCACAGAAAAGACCTTAATTTTATTAACGGTTGGTAATTTGCAGTCATAGGGAGCAAGGCATATTTGATCAAATTAACAAAGATCGCTTGATTGTTACATACTGCTGGATGAAATTTGTAATTAAAGAAAAAAAAGAGAGAAAAACAAGGAAGGATCGATCAGCTAGAGGGAGTGTAAAAGGAGGCTGTGCAAAAACCAATTAAAAATACAAATTTAACAATTGAAAAACGTTGAAAATAAAAAAAAAATGTTTGAAGGTTATTATTTAATAAGCGTGTGTTCACAGATTCAGAGATATGAGGGCGCCTCCACGACATACGGGCCAAACACACTGGCAGCCTACCAAGACCAGTACGCCAAACTAGCAACAGCCATGATACGGGTAAGCTCTTTGTTTAAGTCCATATTCACATCGGTCGAGAATTAACATTTTTTAATAATGATTTCGTCAATTTGTCTTTTAATCTGTATGTGTCAAAGTGTGTACCTGTTATACCGTCACATTGTGATTATATAGTAAGCAGTTTTGAATCCGGAAAATCCGGATAAATCTGGAGTAATAGTACATAATGTTGGAGGTTTATATATGATTATGCACATTACAAAACCACTTATCAGTATTGTATCATAACTATCAAAAGGTTCTTCCATCATATATATATATATACCAATTAGCCACAAGCGACGAATGACATTATAATTATTACCTCCTGTCATCATATATTCGAATAATTATCCATATAGTAAAATAGCTGTAACATACTATGAATATAATTGACTAAAATAAATGGAAATGCCTCCGCCTTCAGGGTGAATCTGTTCCACTGGGCCAGCCACCCCCGGATTTGATGGACAAACAGGAAGCCGCCCTTAGCCCCGCCCCTATAGACGAGCTATCATTGGGGACGAACTTTGGTGACGTTCTGGAAGACGTTGACTCAAGTTACAACAGGGTATGTCAGTGTTAACTTCTTGATAACTTACTGTTTGTAACTTTGGGAGTTTTTTTTTATTCTATCTACATCTGGCAATATTCACATATAAAGTTAACCATACTATGTATACACACAAATTCGTATCGTAAAGTCAATAATGTTTAGTCAGATGTGACGAAATATTAATACTTTTAGCAATTTGTTTGAATAATCATGACGGATGCATCAGAGATGCCGTGTTCAGTTGGATAAAACTCGTTAATAACTGCCAATATTTATTGTACAATATGCACGTGTTGGTTGATAATTGAATTTTATTGAATATTCACCTTCAGACAAATTGAAAATTGCTAAAATGTGAATGGGCGCCGGACTGGCCCATTAAAGCATAGATTGTCAAGAAAAGATCCTTATGAAATTTTCAGATGATAGATGACAAAGCAACGCCATATTTCTGAAATTTGTCGCGCACTCTCTCACTTAAGCCCAGCGTACACGAAAGTCACGAAATTTGGATAACGTGCGATATGTTACAAAGCAGGATACGCCGCAACATCCTAGTTTCTAGGTTACCTATCACAAATTGCATGTTGAATAACGTTACAAAGTCTATCGATCTCGATCGGTTTAGTGTCGTATCGTAATTTTTCGTGCATGTTTGAATTCATAGAACAAACTGTTTCATGGGCAGCCATTCAGTTGATCAGTATTTTCTTTTTTTATCCCATCCCCGTTTGCACGAAATTCGTATAATGTGCGGGTAAATATGAGACGGACCTTTGGTGTTTACGATACGACATTGGTATAAGAAATTACGAAATCGCATCGTTTCAAAATTTCGTAACGTGTACGGTAGGTTTAAAGCATTGTCCATTGATTTTCTACGACATTATAGGAAATCTCAGAAAAATGTTGGAAATCGCTCCATTAGAAACCAGCTGTACACTCATTTGGCAAACTCAGGGTAAAAGATGGATTCACTTGGTGGTTTTGTTCTAATGATATACACGTATTCCTTTAACAGGGAGCCACAGCATCTGTGACGTTTGTATCGGCCAATCCTAGAAACAACCATCGGGTAAGGACAGATTTACTGTATAGATCATGTCACGAAACAAATTTCGAGAATTAACAAGAACAGACCTTTCTCGAGCATGAAACTTTCGCATTTCGACGGGGATCCTTTAACTAAAATGAAATTTTAAAGAAAATTGTTTAATCTGCGAGAGCCAGTACTTAAAACGGCTGGTCCAGCCAGTGATGCATATAGCAGCATGAACCAGCACGGGGGCTGCCCCCGCATAATTAGTGTGAAAACTATGCCCTCACGATTAATGTAGAATTAAATGCAATTTTTGCCAGCAAGTTGTTTGACGCGAATCAAGGCACTCTTCGCCAATATTCGCAAAAATTTCATTATTTCACTTGATAATTTTTTGTTTGTTTGGATATTTGCAATCGTTACAACGGATTAAAAATTGATAGGCTGAAACCAAAATGGTAAGCTCAAGTATGTCTTTCAACAAATCTGATACCCTAAGTGTATTATTTGAGATATGTTAGGCTGTTGACATTGATGTGAATTAACCCAGGGAATGAAATATCATTATAAGCATTGTCGATATAATACAAAGAAAGGTTAGAAATTGTCAATATATTTGCAGAATCAGAAACAAATTTTACCGAATCCGACATTTCTATTGAAAATTATGTAAATTCCAGGGTTATGTACAAAATCAGAAATAACATGACTATTACTATTACATGACTTCGTACACATTAACCATTTTGTAATGTCTGAATTCATGAAGGTGATTTCTCAACACCAGTTGGCATTATCAGTATTGAAACAAGTTCTCTTTATCTATCGGTAGTTATGGTGTACTGTTTACAAAACAAAATAAGAACGAAATATCGTAAATTATAAAGAACAAATTGCAAAATATTTCTTGATCAGGTATTATTTCTCATACACAGATTACCAATATTTACGTTGAGGTACAGAGAAGCGAAGGTGGCTCCACCTGGACAAGCGTTTTTACAGACTCGGACTGGAGCACCAAGTAAGTTGGTCGTCAATATAGTGGGGCCAATTGTTAGGGTTAGGGATATTATGTTTTAAGCCCTTATATTAAACTACAAATTTTAAAGACTTCCCCTAGATATCTTGCCATTCATAAATACAGTCGAAAATGTCTCAAAGACCATCTATGTAATAAGACCTCATGTCTATTAAGACCAACTGTCTAATAAAACAACCTTTCTAAAAAGACCACCTGTCTAATAAGACCACCTGTGTATTTAGACCACCTCTCTATTAGGACCACCTGTCTATTAAGACCACCTATCTAATAAGACTACCTGTCTAGTAAGACCATCGCATTCACATTGGTTATATCTAACTTGTCTAAGAAGACCACCTGTGAATTAGGACCACAGTGTGGATAGTTCTTGGATTTCAAACCGAAAGTCTCTCTCGATAAAATCTCAGAGAAGATCCACATTGTCTTGGCGACAGGTTATGGCGTCTGGTTCCTTCCTGGCTCTGTGTATGTAAAACTTGAAATTCAGATGGCAGAAAAAAAACGTTTCTTACAAACATTATTTATTTATCGTGGATTGTACAACTGATAATAATAACTAATACGAGGCACTCTCCATTGCTCGGATGTTGACGCTCGGTAGTCTGTAGGGTGGAGGAAACCGGAGAACCCGGAGAAAACCAACCACCTTGGACGGGCAACTAAAACCCGCTCTCATAGCCACGCCGGGAATCGAACCCGAGTCGCCAGCGGAGAAGGCGGAGCGTTTTAGCACTCAGCTGTCCAGGCCCAAAAAAACTTCTTATAGTGTAGTTATCCTCAGGGTTTGCTGTATTCTGAAACTGCAGTGCTACAATTGTAATATATATATATATTTCAACCGAAAAATCAGAATTCTATAAGTTTATCATGAAATACAGTGAAACCTGTGTAATTAGACCACCCATGGGACTGGCCAGTAGTGGTCTTAATTTCCAGGTGGTCTTATAACAGAGGTCAGTTATAACCAGTGAGAAGGCTTTTGGTTCACTCAAGGGTGGTCTTATTAGACAGGTGGTCTTTCAGACAGGTTCCACTGTACTTCATTCGAAACCACCTTGAGGTAGGTACCTTAATAACGTCTTTTTATTGTGAAATGACGGATGGTATTTTACGTGCACTGGATAACTATAGGACTTTAACCATCCGGGTGTAAATATTACGATGCAGTTGCCTGGGGGGGGGGGGGGGGGGGATGGGCTGGGGTAAGGGCCTTTTTGGAGCCGAATCTACTTTTTTTTAGAATTTCAAACCAAATTTTGCGACACCTACCCATCCTTTCCGGACAAGAGGGCCTTTTTTTAGGTTTTCTTTCAGTCTTCCTGCATTTGAGTGATAATAAATATTAATAAAATGTAAACATCCTTTGTAACTGTTTCGGTTTTAATTATAGAATGAGATGGTTCAGCGACTGTCATGACAGTGAGGCATCCGAGTGTGATATTGCGCAGATCAGCAACACGACAGTCACGTGGGACATTCCCGCCAATCAAGCTACCGGAACCTATCGCATACGTCACCAAGGCTACGCCAAGCTGGGCGAGAATGAATTCCAGTTTTACACCGGGACTTCATCAGAGTTCAGTGTCGCCTAAACGTAATAAGAATAAAACCGGGAAAAAAAACCAAAAAAAGTCACATCTAGGGCCATATTTACGACAATAGAATTATCGGTTTATTAAATTCAAGTAATTGTTGCTTCCCCAAATAGGCCTTTATCCTGTTACGTAGGTCTACCAATGTGAGGCTACGCCTACCCTTTTTTTTTACAATACTAACAACATGGGATTACACGCTATCTTGAAATTCCGGGGTGTTTTTTTTCTTAATATTACTAGCGTATTTCTCATACATTATTTTGCATTTGAAGACCACTTCAGTTACATTCCATATATGACAGAGGGCCCTGCAATCAACCGTAGGTAAACAAATTTCTCAGAATTTATGGGAAAATAACCCCCTTAGGACACACTTGGTATCGTTCCGACAATTCAAGACGGAAACGAGAATGTTCAAGGCATGGCCAAAGAGCAGTTTAGTGACACAGGTCGAGTGGTACCACCGTCAGTTATAATAATTTTCTTGTGGTGCATATCAAGATATTCCACTGAGAGAAAAGCTTGAAATTACTAACATCTTAGGGGAGGAACATGGGTTTGTACGGTTCAACATGGTTGTAAATATAATCGACCTAAGCTATCTTACTTTAGATGTGTTTAACCATGTGCGCGTATATGTATATTTGCATATATGCGTAAAAAAAATAGATGTTGCTGATTGGATATTAAACTTGACGTGTTTTGACTCGATTTAATCTTCCATCTCAGAATAATGACCACTTGTGCACCTTCCCGATTCTTTTTGTCTTTTATATTTAGACCTCGCTTAAGCGACCACCTCGAAAATGTGAATACTTCATCAAGGTCCCGTTGGTGTTCGTAATTTCAAGGTTTTACTGCATTTAATATTCATTGGTGGTCCACATAATGAATCGATGGAAGTCAATATCAAGAGTATAAGCCGCATCAGGTTTCTACATGTCTGTGTGAATGCTATCTCCATAATTTACCATAGCATTGACGTAGGCAGTGGCGTATATACCACCATAAGGTATGTTGATGGATTAAGATATATAACTGCCACAGGTTAACATTCCTAAAGATCACGGACTTTTATCTTCATGTTCTACCATGACTGCCTCTTTATCAAGTTAATAATCAGGACTTTGCCCAAGGTATCCGCATTAAGCATACATTTAAGAGTTTGTTATATATAGTACTCATCAGTACAAGAGTAGTTACACTTTACTGTTTGCTGACAAAACTAATGATAAATTTTCTTCATACAGTGGTCTGAACTTAGCAAATTTTGCATATTTATATATATATATATAATAATATATAAATATATATATATATATATATATATATATATATGGAGTGTACACAAAATTAAACGCTTATTGGAAAATTAGATTATATATGTGTGTGTGAGAGTGTGTGTGTGTGTAAAAATATAACATTTCCTAGAAAATCTTATCATTCTCCAATTTATAAATACCGCCTCATTATATTTGGCATACACTTTACTGTTTGCTGACAAAACTAATGATAAATTTTCTTCATACAGTGGTCTGAACTTAGCAAATTTTGCATATATATATATATATATATATATATATATATATATATAAATATATATATATATATATATATATATATATATATATATATATATATATATATGGAGTGTACACAAAATTAAACGCTTATTGGAAAATTAGATTATATATGTGTGTGTGAGTGTGTGTGTGTGTGTGTGTGTGTAAAAATATAACATTTCCTAGAAAATCTTATCATTCTCCAATTTATAAAAAAATACCGCCTCATTATATTTGGCATATATTTATGTTTCATTTTCAAATAAAATGAACAGCTTGCATTAGAGATAACGAAATAACAATATAGTAAAGTAGTCAGGGACCACATGGATACCTCCGCTAACATCCTAATCAAACATAGGTTTGTGCTACAGAGAAAAAATGTATGCCCTATGTCATGGTTCAGCAACTCCAATATTGGATCACAGGTAATTTATGCTCCCAGTCAGACGGGCGGTTCATCCCAACTGCTTTTTAATGGCAATGGCCTCCGCTTGGATAAACATATTTCCGTCTCGCCAAGGTTTAGGATACTATAAAGTTCCAGTTTACCTCAAACATTCAATGGATGGTTAACAACTGGATTGTTATTCTTACCTCCCCCCCCCATAAAGATATCAATATAATCCATCCATATTTTTTCTATTGAAAAGGTCAACTGATAAACCAATTAACCAACCAAAAATTATAACAACAGTATTCCAAGATATTTTGAAAATCCATGATTTGCAGCGGAGGTTAACAAGTAATAAAAAAGTCTCTGGTCTGTTACTTGAAAATAAGTGTATATAAATTTGCTGACATGGACAGGATTACCTTGACAGGAGGCGCCATCTGGCGGGAGCTATATAAACTACAGGAAGTAAACAAACCTGCCCAGCCCACTAAATGCAGGTATTGCTCGCAATGCTCAGGAGCACACAGCAATCACCTGACGATCACAGCGCCCCCACCAACGTCAAGGTCATTAAATATAAATAGATCATACGAAAAATACCTCACCTAACGGCAGATCACATCAGATCTACTAGACAAGGGGGAGATATTAACGAATTTTATTTCAAGATGTCGACCCCGACAACTCCCGTGAAACCGACCCAACCAGATTCTTTCAACCAGAGATTTAACAGATCCGACTCGCATAAGTCCGGTAAGTACAAGCTGTGTGTGATATTATATTGAAAATTGTAGTCAACACAAGGCCCTGGGTGCAATAAAGTTGCTGAGGAAAACAGCCCAGGTACCAAAATATGACGTAATTAGTGATATAGGTTTAATGGGATGTTATAAGATAAATACACTATATGGATTGGTTATTAATAAATAAAATGAATTATATATAAAGTCATGAAAGTATGATATTTATCATATCACACACAACCTCTCTCACACACACACATATATTTATATATATATATATATATATATATATATATATATATATAAATATATGTTATAAGATAAATACATATAAGATAAATACACTATGTGGATTGGTTATTAATAAATAAAATGAATTATATATAAAGTCATGAAAGTATGATGTTTATCATATCACACACAACCTCTCTCATACACACACACACACATATATATATATATATATATAAATATATATATATATATATATATAAATATATATATATGAGATCAGCCTGAAACTTCAGTATCCTCGTAAAAATTTTTGATAATTTTAATAAAAAATAAGCTATGTAAATTTATGGTAGTTGAATACATGCCATTCAATATATATATATATATATATATATATATATATATATATATATATATATATATATATATATAAACATATAAACACATGATACACATGCAAACCTAACCCTTACGAAAATGGAAAGTACTCACATATATGTGCCTTATATGCCCCTTATAAGGGCCTTATATGTCCCTTATATTTCCCATATAAGTGCTGTGTATGTGAGTTATATGTATATTGCAGCTATATGTTTAGTCAGGCATTGTTATATGTGAGTTATAAGGGAGTTGTATGTTTGTTATATGTCAGTTATAAGGGAGTTGCACATGAGGCCATTCTGTACATTTCATTTATATGTGACTTGTATGGGAGATATAAGGGAGGTGAACGTGAAGGGGTTCTGTATATGTCAGTTATATGTCAGTTATAAGTTTATATACTGTGAGCTTACTGTTCTATAAGATATATAGGACATAGACATTTTGACCAAGGGAACACAAATGCTGCAGAAACTTCTAAGTCCCAGCTCCATTATGGTTTTAAGAAAATGAATTATAATTGAATAATAAATACTGAAGAAGTATGTTAAAATGGGTATCAAAATAACCAGCTTCCTCAGAACTTTATGTATATTAGAAAAATAATACTATAAATAATTTTTTTTTCATCTGACTTATTCATTAAGAAGTGTAAAATATAGTAACCATGCATGCAGTAAAACATCATTTACACAAAACACAATACAAAAAAATAATTTGACTATATTTCACATTGGTTATAATTTGTGCCCTTGATAATTATAAGAAAAAAATAATTCTTTTGGAATGTAGTGTATACCGTATACAAGTACTTCAGCATCTAATTGCAATTGATAACTACTTCATAAATACAGAACAAAGGGTACTGATGTAGTGTGCCACTGACCAATTATGGGAATACATGGGCATTAACCTAATATCATATTGGTTTTAGAAACAGCTCAGCACCCACACATTTTAGCAGTAAAATATTGCCACTGAAAATCAACAGCATTGATAAAAGCAGAGGTACTTAAAAAGAATAAGAATCTGCATTCTTATTTGGACAATAACCAGCATTCTAATCAGTAAATTTCACTAGTATATGTAACTACCCCCCCCCCCCCCCAGCAGACAAGCTTGCTGTACAAGCACTCTCTGCAATGGGCCATTGACCTTACTGTACCCTGCCCTGGAATAGTGGTGATGTCACATGAATACTGTACAGGCTGTGGACAACTAAGGCATGCAGAGTCAGTTTACATCTGTGTGATAACATCCGGTAACCGTTAAGGGAGTACACACTTTGAAGAGAAGTTCTTTGTCAAGCTGCTCAAGCAGAAGGGGAATGTATAGCTGAAAAAATGTCTCATTGGTAAGTAATCTTGCATTATTTAAGTTATTTTTGCATATTAAACCAGTGATTGCATAAAGATGACTTCACCTATCTTGGTTTGCCCTGCAAAAACAGAATTTGTGTGTTTCAAGATAACATTTCCTATTTGGTGGCCCATCTTTAAAAAATACCACATTTTCTACAAAAAGCTGATGCTGTTGCCCCTATATAGTGTCAATGTGCATGTTCTATGCACCAACAGGAAGCTAAGAACATATTCTTTTCAGTGGTGCCATTTGCAATAGGGTGTGGAAAAATCAAGAGTCAGCAGCAGGCCCTAAAGTTACATATTGATTTAATTTCTGAATGTCCCCTACCTGTAAAGGGTTGATCAGTTAACCTACATAAAGCTTAATCGGCACACAAATGCTATGAGTACCACATACGACCATTTTATTTGTTGAACCTATAGATATATATATACATGGCTATTGACCATGTTATTATTTAGCTGAACTCTGGGTCATGAAAAGAAAAGCTGCTAAAAGGTAATTATGTTCTTTTCCATTTTCCAAATTGACTTGAATTTTTCTGTCTTGCTAGAGTGCCCAAAAGTTATAATATGATTAAAAATGTTTAATTATACAATATTTATAAGTTTTTTTTTTCAGGCAAAGTAAACATTAACACTGTTGATCATTGCTGAATTTACAGCCACTGTCTCAATTTTGATGAATGCTTTTTTTTATAAAATTGAAGAGAGGTTTGCTGTACTCAACCAAAACATATCAACTAATCAAATATTTTTTTACTATTGGAGTCTATCACACAAAAGCTCCTAAATTAAGCTTTAATTTGGTAATATGCCTTTCTACATGTCATTTACATATACTGTAAACACCAATTAATTAACAATTTGACACATAACACACTATATTTCATAACAACCCATAAACCATTCATAACCATATGTATGAATTTAATCTGAATTTGACATCAGAAGATCAAGAACACTCTTTATAAAGGCATGAGAGCTTTAAAGGGCTTGGTCCTCTGACTTTTCTTTTCCTTTGAAGTTTTTCTGACATATTCACTTTCATCACAAAAGAAAAAGCATAATAATTTGGGAATTTGTTTCACTAAGGATCAGATGATTTCATTAGGTACTGTTTTGATTCCAAAAGAGAAATCAAATCCGGTTCAATTTACAGGTTAATCAAGAGTGTGTTCTAAGTCCACCTTGAATGATTTATTTTTACATGTACATGTATTAGTGCCATTTCACCATAAAAGATCAAGACGTCATTTTGAACATTACTGACCACCAATATATCATTGATGTACTGTTTTAGTAATATTATTGATGTGAGGCCCTTTTTTAGTTAAATAATTTGTCTACTTAAATGTCAAAATATGCAAGACTCCATGTTCTTAATTATTTATTTCCAACAACCTTTGTTTCTATGATTTGTAATGATTTCTTTACTTTTCTTAGAACCAGTATGAAGAAATGGTGCAGAAAGTATAAGGAGAGCCCAGATATCTCCAGCCCTTGCAAGAATTGTCTGGTAAGCATATTCAGTTTATCATATAAAGGAACATTTAAATCTTTTAGCAAATGAGAAATGTTATGAATTGTAAGGTTTTTTTTATCAAATAGCTGGAACTTACCATATTTGAAGTGCAAATTTGGTGGTTAACATTTATTGTGCATATGGGATATTAATATAACTGCTTACATGTTAAAATTGTTTCAACTGAGTAACCTACTTTCTGAACCTATGAGCATCTTTAGGCCACAGTGTCTGTCCCGTGACCATTATTTTTAATAATCTGTATGTTTGTATATACTCTGTATAACTGGAAAACTCTTCCTCTGTTAGTAATTGAGAAGTCCAACTGTATTAAATTATAATCCTAAATGTTAAACAGGCATATTTTCAGAACATTTAAAACCCCTATATAGAGAGCAGATGTACTTTCAGTGAAATAAATTCTTTTCATTTTTTGACTTGTGTGTTGCCTCTAGATAAGGTAAACTAATGTTAATGTTAAAAAAAGCAATACTAAGCATCAATGTCAAACTTATGTAATAAAATAATTAATTTGAGCAATAATGACTATATGTGTATACTTAGACTGGTAACATTTGTTTTTGCAGGTCAAACAGGAGGGGACTGAAAAGGATTTAGAGTGTGGCAAGGCTGTATATTTCCTTCCAGCCTTCATTCCCTAAAATGACAACACTCAAATCTGACTGAACCAGGGAGTTTTTAAAATCTTATGAAATTATTATTTTCAGTTTACAAATGTGTAAATAAAATTAATTTTGGCTATTGTATTTTCTTACTTTTATGATTCATGTGTTTGCGTCAATGTGACTGTGTGAAGTTGATGACCCCCAGTGTGACTGCAGGCCAGCATTGATTTCAAGGAATTGCACAGTGCAGGAAGCTCACCACACACACACACACAAAGCTTAATTTCTATCATCTAACGTAATTGCTTGTGGAATAAAGAAAAGAGTAAACACCTTTCAAAACAGAACATACAACAGATAGTAACTGAGCTATTGACAAACAGCACAGAAGGTGCATACACTGGACTTGTATGTGAGTTATACGTCATTTATAAGGGACATATATGGCACTTATAAGTCCCATATATGTCACATATATGTCACATATATGGGAGTTATAAGGCACATATATGGGAGTTATAAGGCACATATATGGAACATATATGGGAGTTATAAGGGACATATATGGGATATATGGGAGTTATAGGGGACCTATATGTGGAAGCCTTATAAGTGACATATAAGGCCCATATATGTGACATATAAGGCTCCTACCTAATTTGCATATAAAATCCATATACCAGACATATATGTGACATATATGGGAGTTATAAGGTTAGATATAAGGGACATATATGGCACATATATGTGCCTTATATGTGCCATATAACTTTCACATATATGGCACTTATAAAAATTTTCGGTAAGGGAATGTTTGTATCATAAGTAAGTGTAAGATGCATTATATAATTTATCTATTGTTTTTGATTAATGAACTTAAGGTTAATGCATTGAAGTTAAATGATATATCATCTGGTTGAGTAATAAATTTATAAGACCTAAACACACATACACATATGAACTTGGTATATGTAACAGTTATTTGTATGATTTGATTAGCTCCAAGTTTTATATTTTAGGTTCATTGTGCAGGATAATGTATTTACAAGGGAACTATTATATGCATAGATTAAGTATAAATATTTTTAATTAGCATACATACATCAGATATACAAGCTTAAAACCTTTCATATTGCCAGACATGCACAGCAATATTTCTCAAGATACTTAATAGTTTATATCTTTTAGTTATTAATAAAATGAAGGTTTGCATGTTTATGGATGTTGAACATTATCAGTTTATTTATTCTGCACACACCAACACTTGGGGAAATTAGTGTGTGTACATTAAAGCACCCATAATAGTATTGTTAAAGGAACCCAAACACCTATAAGGCATGTAGAATTAACACATAAAATAGCTTTTTCCCTTTAAAATAAATTGGTACCTGCCAAAATATTGCCTTGAAACCTTTTGCTTACCCCTGCAAGCGATTGTTAAAAACAGTGGACCTGGCATGACCACAGGTGTCAACATAAATACAGCGCATGGGGAAATGTGGATCCCAAATGGCCACAACACATGTCAATCAGGATATACCCTGACTGACTTTGCCCAAAATGTAATACATGTTCCCGCTGGCTGAAACAACCTATGTTGTGGCAAACAATCGGACCTCCAGTCATGCGACCTTGTGAAGGTAAACAGACACACGTAGATTGTGTTTTACCAACACATATAGCCATAAAAAGATGTTAAATGGCCGTACGCGAGGTAACTGTTTGCTTTGATGGTTTTGCTGAGAACCATTTTTATAAAGCAAAACTGAACTGATAGTGTGAAAGAATAGGCATAATATTGCTCCTGATTATGTCCCTTTAAAGATGTCAGAATTAATGTTTTGCTTATTATTTAAGAAAACTGAAGTTATTTTAGTTAAGGAGACTACAATATAATCATGTATTAATGTATTTAATTAACTAACACATGTACACATAATACAGGCAATGTGTACATCATACCTCACCAATAACAGATGTATGGCTTATGATGCTGTAATTTATTGATTAGTTTATAATTAATAAAACGGAGTTATCATTTAAGGAGGTTGAATATGCTGTTGATCTGATATGCATACCTTAATAACTGATCAGATACAGAATTCATGTATAACACAGACTTTGTGGAATGTGCACATGTAAATTGTGTGCCTATGGTGCTTCATGTGTCAACACTCCATCTTATATTTAACCTACATGTGATAATGAGATTTATTAATGTGTGTAATGACTTGTCACATTTATTGAACAAAGATAAGATAAAAAATACATAAATGTCTACTCTGACACAGTATGTTACACTCAAATACCCATGAATATGTGTATCTGGTCATTTCAAGACTGATACATTACCGTAAATTCTTCAATATAAACCTCATGTAAATTCTCTATTATAAGCCGCATGTCTATTATAAGCCACAACCAGACTTTTGCGTACCCTGTCCATGATACACTGAGAAAGAGAATATCTAGAAAACCCCCTTTAAAAGCTGCACTTAGTCTTCTGATGCATGAGCCCATACCAGCTGGAGTCATTCAATTGACCAGAGATTATTGGCTGATCAATGATAATATAAATTCAAAGACAATAAATTGGTGGGGGAAAAATATAGTGCAATTGTAGCTCATGAATACTAATTATGCCCAGTAAATATGCACCTTTAAAGCTGTAATCTCCTAGAAATTTTAAAGTATCTGCAATAATTTGTTTCTGGAACCGTTACACCAATACAAAGTTGAAATAAAATTGCATCGTGCATAATCAAAAGGATGGTGACCAAAAGTGAAAAATTGATTAATTTGTGATTCATATCTTCCTTCCTTTGCTGCATATTTTTGAACATGCACAATATTTTACCGTTGACAATTCATTCTTTATAGTAAACATACCCACAATGATTGTATATTTATTGACACAGAACAAAACCATTATGTAAAAGAAGTGAAAAGAGAAACCGACCTGTAAGCATGCAGGGGTGGTTTTGTTGGTACACTTTTGTTTCAAGCCAAAAGAAAGACAATGGAAAATAATATGACTTGTGACAAGTGACTTAGTACTTATATGTTTTCATACCTGTTTGTATTGATTGTCTACTTTAAAATCTTCTTGCATGATTTACCAAATATAATATATATATATATATATATATATATATATATAGAGAGAGAGAGAGAGAGAGAGAGAGACAGAGACAGAGACAGATTTAATTGTGAGAGAAATAATTCATATCAGTCATCCTAATTATAGCAATAGTCATACCTGTTTAATTTAACTAACTCCTTCTTAAGGACAGATATAAAAAGTATAGATAATAAAGTCTATATAATTTATCTATACATGTATATGATATTTATAATCACTGTTGTTTAACAAGGAAAATCCTCTCATATCCTACGCTAGATGTTGGCAATGTAATACATGAAATGATTTTATTATCTGTTGTCTACATTATAACGTTCTTCCAAGGATCATTTCAAAGGAACAGTTTTAATAGATATATATCTCCAAAAGAATATAGTGTTTTTTTAATAATAAAATTGAAAATCAAACTGAAAGGCAACAATCAAAATGATGTGAATAAAAGACCACTAATCAATAAAAGTACACTACTGACAGCAAGGAAATGCCACCCAGACATCCATGCAAGCCTTAATTTGATCAGCCCAGTCAAACACTGGTATAAAATCTGGCCCGGGTCCAGAACACTGCAGCCTGGCATCTTTGCAGTGTCCTAAATTTAGAACTAAGAAAACCAAGTCATGCCTGGCCAGTGGAGGGTGCAGTGGAACTTAAAAACAAATTCTTTTGAGAATAATGAGGAAAAATTGTAAGAAAAAATAATTGAAGAAAACATAAGGACTTCTGCAACTGGCAAGCATGAAATTAAAGTTTAATAGAGTTTATGTATAAACCATAATCTGTTTTTTTTCACAGAATTTATCTTACAAGTTATCAACTAAACCATAATTGAATAAAATTATGTGCAACTTGGTATATGAGAAAAGAAAATCAATTTCATCCCACATATGAACAATCAGGAACTGTATGATAAAGTTTTAATTAGACTTGCTCTGTACTGTAGACTTCCCATAGAATGGGAATACAATGTATATTCATATGTAACGAGAAGATATGATTGTCTACCCTGAAACCAGTATATATTTAGTATAAAAACTTGAAGTTCTGGAGCATTATTGTTGACTTTTCGTTACAAGTAGAAAATATGAACCATCTACACGAATGAAAAGTCATTTTAACTGTTACCTATTTGAACATCCCATGTACATTAACTGTGCCTTCAGAGTTTAAGGCAAAATATTGAATAAATAATATATATATATATATATATATATATATATATATATATATATATATATATATATATATATATATATATTATAAAAAATAATAGAGATAATATGCTAATCCTTAATTCAAAGACTAATATCATGAATGATATCAGGCTTTTTATATTATTTGTCTATAAAGAACAAATATGTTCATGTGTTCAATATTCCTTTGGGTCAAAATGTTAAGATATTGGATGCATGTCAAATAGTTTATATAATAAACACTTCATGTATTTTAATGAATGGTGAAATTATGTAAGTTAAACACCACTGAATCTTTAAATAATTAATTTAACAAAATTTCAACCCCACAAAAATGAAGGCAACCACAGTAAATCAAATCAAGTACGATACTGTCAATATATGGTATGGCTGGGTATCGCTTTCAGAATTTCATATCACAATATATTGCAATATTTTGTAGTGTATCCTGATATGAGTTGCAAAATTTTCATTTTATTAAATTTATTGGAAATAAGTGTGTTTTCTGCATTAAATATATATATATATATATATATATATATATAATATATTATTGATATTATCATTATAAACAATTCTTTAACATATTGATTATCATGACATACTGATAATAAGAGATTATGCAGATCAGCTTATTTCAAACATGAAATATGGCAACGTGACTTACTAATGTACTGTTGACAGTGCTCAAATAAACATTTAAAATTCTTCTGAAAAAAGGCCTTATACATATGCAAATACCTTGCCAATTAGAAAATTCTTGACTCTGGTTTAGCAGAAATTGGGATAGATGTTGTGCACAATTACAGAAGTGTATACCACATCCAAGGCTGCCTTTCTTAATCAATAATACTGTTTTAGGCATGTTATGAAAAATATCGAAAAATATTGATATTAGAAAAATGTATTGTGATACGCAATATGCAAGTTACAGTATCGTGATATACCCATATATCCATAATATCATGCAGCCCTACTTTATAGATTCATAATAAATTAAAAAAAAATAAAGATAAAAAAACCAAAAGAAGTGTACACAGTACTTGCTCTAATTTCTACCTGATATGAATGTTTCCTCTACATAACCACTTATTAAGGTCACTGCATTAAATAAGAATAAATGTTTATTGAAAAAGTTGAGGGTTGGACACAATCTGCAAATTGTGAAAATGCTTCAAGTTTGAAAAACCTAACATATTAATTACTTGAATTTACATTACAAAATATTAATTCATTTCCAGTAATCCCATTATGAAGGAGAATCTTTTGTAGTTTATTTTTCTGAAAGTTTTGAGGCTTTTTGCAATATAAATAATAATCATTTGATGCTCCTTATGAAAATTGATTTGTTATGAATAGAAGTGGGGATAAATTGGAACAATAATTTTTTTAATGTGGCCTTAATGATGGAACGACATTGTTCTCACATAATTTATCAAAAGATGATTTGAACAAGTGTATTTCAGATAAAGAGATCTTAATCCTTAATGTAATTAAAATATATCTCCCTCAAATAAGTTTACTTTTAAGCCAGCATATCTCATTAACGGTAAATTATGCTTAAATATCATAAGAAGCTTTAAAAAATGTAATTAATAAAAAGTATTTGATGATTATACTTTATTTAGATTTTTTCACAATAAACAGCACAAAACAAAGGATGATTACTAATTTTTCTATCACAATTTTTCTGGCAATTTAAACTCATTTCTGTCCCTTATATTTGAATTCTAAAAATTTACTTATTTCTTTTGATATCCCTCATTGTGAAAAACATGGTACTAATAGCCCCACAAATTATTTTTGAAGACAAACATAAATAAAAACATTAAAACCATGAGAGTTTAAAACACCCTGGTGTGCATGTTGTGATTTAGTTAACAATTCTGTCAGTAGAGGGCAGCATCAACCGGTGTTCTTAGCTTGGTTCTGGCTCTCAAATTGGAATTCTGGCTGGACCAACCAACTCAGCTTGGAAAACTTGCTGTTCAGTTAAGGCCACTATAGGCAGTTGTATACTGGCACATGTCATATATATTATTAAAAAAGGCATGACTGCACACTTATAGATAATTTTCACGTCAGTTATAATTAGCAGAATATATTTTATTATGGTGAGTGATAAAGAGTATGAAATATTACAACAACAAAAATAATTTTCTAAATGTAAGGAAAATATCTTATGGCAAAAGCATTTTCTAGGAAATAGAGCATGAAAGGTTTTCTTTTTATTGTAAAGACAATTTTCCTCATGGTATAATTGAAGATAATTTATCATGGCTACCACAAAACAAATATGGCAACAAATATTTTCTCAGGAGAGAGGCACAAGACAATTTTTCTTATCATGATGAACAAAATTTTTCTTTTGAGGAAATAATGTATCATGTAAGAAAATCCAGATGTATTTCTTGACCTTCAGCAAAACAGTCTATAAATCAAGACAAAATATCCCAAAGATTTCTTGTCAACTGAAAAGTTTCTTTAGATAAGAAATATTATCTTATCAAGAAAATAATTTTTAGCAGTGCATGTATTGGATAAAAGTGTATATAATAGTCAGTTCCATGCATACAAGTCACATTTTCATTTTCTTAAATTCATGCACTAACATAGTGTTGAATTTCCGATGATATCAATTCATATAAGATATGCAGTTATCATATATTTTGTTGCTACAATATATAATTATTTAATTAGTCTGTTCAGTTATATTATATACCGGTAAATACTATTATATGTTTTTTGTAATTAATGATAAAAATTTAAATTTGGGAAACTGGACATATTTTGCACAGGAACTGATATGCTTATTGACGAAGACGTCCATAAATACAGAATTATAGGGCAGCATATGTTGGGTTTAAGTATAGGGTTCGTAAAGAGACCGTGGTATCCCGTCCAGGTGCAACAAGCACAAGTGACCTCATATGTATGCATATGTATGGGATGCTGTCATTTACGTACTTGCCAAATTTGGTGCCCGTGATACCGTGGGGGGCAACGAAGGAAAACTAAAGTTGTAAACAGTTTTGTAAACACATTTTAAACTCAAATTAGACCTCATTTATTAAATATAATTTAAAGTCTGATGCAGTCTACTCTTTAATGATAAATGTATTAATGGAGTCTTCATTCATGTTTTTTTTTTTTAAATATAAAAAAATAAGTATTGTGCTATTTTGAACACCATTTTGGTGCAGGGCTTATATTAAACTAGGCTTACATCTCGATATATAATATTTTTCTGTCATCCTTAAAAAAAATATATATAAAAAAATGTTGCCTAAATGTTAATTGCAACTCCGTAAAACGCATGATAAAAGAGTACTCATAACAGTTTTAATTAAGATACTATTTCATTTTCATTTTTGATGCAGTTATTTCCTAGTATACGGTATTTCTTGTCACAAATGCTTGCACATAAAAATGGCGTATTACGTATTGCTTCAAACACGAAGTCATCCCGTTTAACCGAATGTACCCCCCATAAAATTATCGGAACAAGTTGACCCGGGGTCAAGGCCGGGGGCGTAGGTGAATCTAGCTTCAACAACATCGTCAGCTGATTGCGCATGTAACTGACAGAAGTGCAGGAAACAGCATCACTGCAGATAACCAGGAACGGAAATCGATAGTAAAAATGCCAAACGAAGGCCCTAAGCAAGAATCAGACGCTTGTAGCGATGTTTGCAGCTCAGAAAAGGCACAATCCGCTGTTGAAATGACAACAAGATCTGGCAGCGCGGAACCTCAGCCGATTCCAAAACGAGCGAGAATGGCGATCAACTTTTTCGGAGGGACGCCCGCTTCTGCAAATATAAACTTCGCTACAGGAGATACTGGAGAAGGTAGACGCCTTTAAATTGAAATAATTGTCAGTAGAATACCTGGTGTCCATATTCCATCCATTTTCTAAGAGATGTTTACGTCAGAAATGTTGACCTGAACTGTGACACGACCTCTTGACAGACTTGTCAAACGTTGTTATCAATTGGTTAACTTCCACCAATTTTCAAGTTATTGGTGGCTGTTAAAAATAAATGGCGGAAATTCATGGTGGTCGTTTAGTTGGATTAAATTTGAGTGAGATATTTCATTCATATGATATACCAGCACTTTTATTTATACATACAGTTTCTTTGCTAAATAAGACCATTTATCATAAATGGTCTGTTAAAATCAACTGGGTATATTCTTTTTAAATTAAAGGGCTTATATATATGGACATAGCCCAGAACTGGACTGTTTGGGGCCTAAATATAATCAGATGGTCTATGTTGCCTGTGACGTGGCAACATGGACTATCAGATCATAACTAGGCTCTGAACAGTCCAGATGGACTAATATGGACCATTATCAATCTCTACAAAGCTAGGTTAAAATATTATATATGTATATCTTTAGTCTGTATGTACCATGAAGTATGTATTGTCTATAGACTAACCTACTAAGATAGGTCCATTTTTACACTTCTTGATAGACTTTTACTGTTGATGGACCATATGTATATCTGTTTGGGGCAGCTCCAGGATTTAGGCAAAGGATTGAGGGGTCCAACCCAGGAAGACATATGGCAAAACACAATAAAAAAGTTCCCTAGGTCTGGAAAGGGGATCCAGGCCGCACAAATTGGTCAGAAACCAAGTGGTGGCTGTAAAAGGATGTATCTGGACCCCTAACCCCCCTGGATCTGCTTCCGTCTAAAAATCATTTGCTGGGCCCTGTATGTGCCATTAATTACAAGTAGAATGTAGTGTGTCATGTGTGACATTTTAGTTATATTTGAGTGTCAACAAAGCCTTTTAATCTCCTCATAGTTGTTATCAGATCAGGTTATGTGATGTATACAGGTTTAAAGGTTGATTACATTTTGTCCATGAATGCAACACAGTCCCATTTAAGTGTTGTTAATAACACTTGTACTTAACAAACCCAATATCACAAATCATAAACAGCTTCTGTAAACAAAGATACAGTACCAACAGTATCTGTTTACAGGACGTACACCTGGGGTGTAGTCTTTTTTGCTTTACTGATGCATGTGTTTACATCTGTGATATATGGTGAGTCGTAAGAGACACACCTTGGCCAGGTGTGTAGTCTGATTCAGTTGGCCAATGAACGAGGATACGTCACACAGTGCCTGTTGTTTACAGTACACCGGGTACCCTCCTCTGACACACTGTTGTGTGTGTCTCTGTGAGCCAATGAGAACACAGGTGTCCTTGTTATTGGGGGAGGTGTGCTTAAACTGTGTCAAGGACCTTCACAGAGGAAGCCATGTGTTTTATGTTAAGTGTTTGGGACAAAACTTAGCCGGACTAAAACTCATACCTTATCATTGAAGTATGCTGCATGTAGATAGGTCCCACCATTCCTTAATACCAGAAGCAGATCCTTTTTCTTGAAATATTAAATTAATATATATCAATATTGGACAATAATTATTAATATCTTGTATTTATAACAAGTTTATACCTCATAGGTGTTTTGGTTATTGTCATATTCTTCAAAACCGTCAGTAATTCCAAATCAAAGGTTGTATGACATAATAGGATTATAGGAGTCTGGAACAGATGCTCAGATGACATATATTAATTATAATGAAAATAAAAGGAATTGGCAGGAAAAAAGTGTAACTTATAGTGCTTTAGTAATTGTACAAAAAATGGTGGGTATTCCTGTTGAGTGCATAACAAGTGAATCAAAGCACTCTGTAACATCAGAACTGTCAATAAGCTCAAGCTTTGAGTATACAGTGGTCACAGCTCCTTTCTGTATAACCAAGGCTGTGTAGTCCCTTGAAACCTACCCTAATTAGCTTGGTAATTGGCTCTGCTATAAAACAACTCACTTACAGTGACTGAACGCCTACAGACTGCATAAAATGTTACCAAGGGAGACTTGCCTTCTGAAAAAGAGAACGTGGAATCATGTCCTGACATCAGAGGCACTATAGAATCCAATTTACAGTGTTGGTAATTGTGATAAATGAAACTGAAAGTAATTTTTATCTTGAACAGACTGAATTTATACTTGTTCATACAATTAAACATGTTGTTGCAAATCCTGTAATGCGCTACACCTATTTTGTTCCTAGATTTTTATCACAGCAGGGGAAAAAGTTTTGTTTTAATTAATTAGCAGTCTCATGGTTTGTTGTTTTTCTGCCCAGAAGAAATTTTGAAGCTGCAAAGATTAATATAGTTTTTTTTTCTACGCTAAAATTTTTAGCTCAGCTGACTATAAGTCATCTGAGCTATAGTCATGGTCCATTGTCCATCATCTGTCTGTCTGTCCGTCCTCAGTCCATAGATGTGGCACGTTTTGAAACCGTAAGACCTAGGAATGCAAATGCAAAATTTGGCATAATGTTAGATGTCCCCAAGATCTCCTACCAAACCGAAAACTCGGTCTTTGCGACTTCATTCCTTTGAGAAATTAAGGAAAAACCTCAATTTTTTTATTAAAAACCTATTTTCACACTTCAGGACTGCCTTATATCAAAACCACTCATCTGTTTTTCCTCATATTAACCATAAATAATCCTCTATATAGTTCCTATGTACATGCCAGAAATTAGGTCTGTATTATATAATTGTATCCGCCAAAACAGAGTTTTGCGGATACTATGTTTTCAGCTGCACGCCGCCGCCGCCGCGTAGGTGTCCGGAGAACTCCTCTGTAACCGCTGGGCGGAATTTTCCGAAACCCGGGATTATGTTCGGGTCACAAGTGAACTGCTGCGCCCCAATTTTGTTTTGACCTCTGACCTTTCCTCTGCGCTCTGCGTCCGTTTGTGCGTCTGTTTCCACACATAACCCCACATATCTCGGGAACCGTTTGACCGATCAGGAAAATTTTTTTGCACAAATGTAGCCCTCGGAGAGCTTTATAACATACACCAAAAATGGTGGCGCCACCTGCAACCATGTTTGCACAGTGTCCATCTGTTCGTCTGCCTTGGGTTAAAATCACTCATATCTCTGCAGTGACTTGACTAATTCACCTGAAATTCGGCATGCGTAAACATCCTGGATAGCTTTTCTGATTTTATGACAGGTGGCGCCACCTACATTCACGTTTACGCTGCAGACATCCAAGCTCATATCTCGGGAACCGTTTGACCGATCAGGAAAATTCTTTTGCACAAATGTAGCCCTTGGAGAGCTTTATAACATACACAAAAAATGGTGGCGCCACCTGCAACCATGTTTGCACAGTGTCCATCTGTTCGTCTGCCTTGGGTTAAAATCACTCATATCTCTGCAGTGACATGACTAATTCACCTGAAATTTGGCATGCGTATACATCCTGGATAGCTTTTCTGATTTTATGACAGGTGGCGCCACCTACATTCACGTTTACGCTGCAGACATCCAAGCTCATATCTCGGGAACCGTTTGACCGATCAGGAAAATTCTTTTGCACAAATGTAGCCCTTGGAGAGCTTTATAACATACACAAAAAATGGTGGCGCCACCTGCAACCATGTTTGCACAGTGTCCATCTGTTCGTCTGCCTTGGGTTAAAATCACTCATATCTCTGCAGTGACTTGACTAATTCACCTGAAATTCGGCATGCGTAAACATCCTGGATAGCTTTTCTGATTTTATGACAGGTGGCGCCACCTACAATCAAGTTTACGCTGCAGACATCCAAGCTCATATCTAGGGAACCGTTTGACCGATTGGGCCAAAATTTTGCATGTGTATAAATCTCATATAGCTCTTTATCATACGCAAAACTGGTGGCTCCACCTGCAGCCATATTTGCACAGCTCCCGTCTGTTCGTCTGCCATGGGATAAAATCACTCATATCTCGGCAGTGGTTTGACATATTTGCCTAAAATTTTGCAAGTTTATACATCCCCGACAGCTCTCTTGATTTTATGACAGGTGGCGCCACCTGCATTCTAGTTTATGCAGCAATTATCCAAGCTCATATCTTGGGAACCGTTTGACCGATTGGGCCAAAGATTTGCATGTGTATAGTTCTCATAAAGCTCTTTATCATACGCTAAACTGGTGGCGCCACCTGCAACCCTTTTTTGCACAACGTCCATCTGTTTGTCTGCCAAGGGCAAAAATCACTCATATACAATATAGTGGTTTGACTTATCTGCCTTAAATTTTGCATATGTATACAACTTGGACAGCTTTCTGGATTTTTTGGTAGGTAGCGCAACCTACATACACAATTTGGCTGCAGACATCCATGCTAATATGCAACACTTCACCCGTTCAACTCTGATTTAGGCGGATACAAGTAGTTGCTTGTCAACTACCCGTATTCTAGTTTTAAAAAGTTATGGGCCAAAACATAATGCATTTTGTAAATAATCAGGAAAGAAATTTGATCACTTAACACAAAACTTGTTAAAGCTAAGCACTTTTTTACCAGGAATATAACTTTTATTAATTAAAATTAAATTGTATACCCAAACTGAGATCAAAATCTTTAAAATTTTTTAAAATATAAGCAAAAATAAAAAATTGGTACCTTAAATTTTGCCCAACTTTGACCATGGCACGTTTTTTTCCTGTAACTGCTGTGGATTTAATTTTCAAAGCATGTTTTTGTTAGCATTTCAACTGTTAACACCAAAAATTTGAAACCAATGGATCAAAAACCAGATTTTATTCAAGTTTTCAAGCACCATGTCACATATTGTTTACATCAAGCTAGTGTTATGCAGTTTGCTAAATCTCAGCTCCCCAGCTTAAGCTCTAAGTTATTTAAATATGGCATACAGTTAGATGTCTCCAAAATCCCCTACCATGCCAAGAATTTGGTCACTAGGACTTAATTCCTTCGAGATATTAATGAAAAACTTCATTTTCCATTATAAACCCATTGTTACACTTTAAGACTGCCTAATATCAAAACCACTGATCTGACTTTGATCATATATAATATACATATTTTTCTTTACATTCGCTATGCACATGCCAGAAATGATGTCAGTATTGCGTAATTGTTTTAAGTTATGGGCCCAAACAATGCAGTTTTTAAAAAATCAAGAAATATAATTACTCCCTTAACAAGAGAATTGCTGAAGCTAAAGATTTTTTTGTCAGGGATGTAACATTATTCAATAAAGATTCAATTGATTACCCAAAATTAGTTCTTAATTTTTCAAATTTTATAAGTTATTAGTATAAATATAAAATTAGTAACTTAAATTTTGCCCAGTTTGACCATGGCACGTTTGTTTCCTGAGAGCACTGTTGATATAATTTTCATATCATGCACACATTAGGATTTCAGCTTTGTAGTTTAGAAAGCTGAAAAAATTGGCCAAAAATTGTAGCTTTTATTAATGTTTTTATGAGACCATGTCAGACCCAGCCAAAGCCAAAAGAAGTTTACGCTCATCGAGCAGCTACAGGTTGCTGCGGTCAAGACCACAGCCCTGTGGCTCCTTAAGCATGTTCTCTGAGCCAACAGTCCCAGTGCCATGCCAAGCCAAGCAGGGAGCCCCAGAGGGTGCCATTGTCTCTCCTGGGCCGTTTTCCTAGTTAGAAAGCTACAGCATCCACAGTCACAAAGCCAGAAGCAACTCGCATTCCCTCCACCGATCCCAGCAGCAGAGACCCAGCCATGCCATTCGAGAGCCGAACTCGATCCTTGTGAATGAACCTGCTTCGAGACCCAAAGCCCTTTTACATGCGATTTTGGCCATTTGGACCGTTTAACCAGGTTTCCCGGTAATGCAAGTTTTGCAAGTTTTTTCGTCATCGGCATGTCAGACCCAGCTCTATACCCATCCGCTCTTCAGTCACCTGTATGTTGAACTTGTTGACCTTTCATCAAATTATGCACGCTTGAAGCGAGGCATACACTGGGGCAGCCAGGCAGCTAATGTCCAGCCACAGTTGATCCAGGTGTCCAACCCAACTCATCTAGTATAGTTGTTTTGAAAAACAACATAACAGTAAATTAATAATTTTTATTCGTTTTTAATAACATATTAAAGAAAAATTAATAGAAAAGGAATTTGTTAGTTGATGAGTAACAGGGAATTAACTTGCGGTTACTGATGATGTTAGAATCTTGTATGGATGGATAGAATGTCAGTGTCAATGTTATTCCAAATAACACCATGCAATCACCTATGGTATTTTCAGTTCAGGTTTAATGATAAAAAAGTAAATCATATTATTCATTACTAATCATTAGGGATCATATGAAGGTAAATTAATGATAGGCAAAGATGCAGTTGATAATATTAATCTAGATTCCTACTGTGTCTAGTGTGTAGATTGTTGTTAAAGTAGTCCAAAGTGAATATATTACATTTATTTTTTTTAAATAAATAAAAGCCATAAAACCAGGTACTTATGATCAATATTTAAATTTGTGAATTTTGTATATTCTGGATTCTCAACATCATTGTTTGGCTAAAACTGAATAAATACTAGACATGGTGCGAATGCTTTGCAAATGTATTTGAATACGAATATGAATATGTACTGCATTAAAAAAAATTATTGCATAAGAATGGGAATTCAGGTCAAAATGAAAGTATTTGAATACCAGTGCAGATACTTTCAAAATGTATTCATGAATGCATTCATGAATATATTCTATAATATAATTTTAATAACCATTTCAGGTATATTTTATTTTAAAAAATCATGATTTTCTTTTATTTTTTTTTTATAAAAATTATATTGGCACAATATTGTTATTAAATTTTAATAAAAATTGTTAAACTCTTTTATTATATGTGCTGCTTATAAGTTATATGGCCAGGTCAAAATCTGTGTGACAATAGCACTCCATTTGTTAATAAAATAAATGAAATCAATCCTCTTCCCTGTCTCCAAAGATACTATCAAAATCATACATTAGCTAAACACCAACAACCCATAACAAAGCTTATATTTATTACCACACAAAACCAGCATGTGCCTCATTCCCAAATCATATTTTTTATCATATATAACAGCTGAGCGCCCTGACCCATGGGTCCCTTGTTTTAATTGTTAGCCCGTAGTACACTTAATTGAAACCTGGTTGATTGAAATATCTTTATTTTCCACTTGACTTTTATGTTGAAGTATATCATTTAATATCAAAATTTAGTTATACTTGAAGTACTTGATATTCAAATATCTGTGAATCAGGACCAGCTTTACCAATGCAGATCTTCTTTAGGTGTAAATCATCAATTACAGTTACCCAGCTCATTTGGCCAGGTGCTACAGCTCTGATAGTTCTAGCTTTGTGCATCCGTAAGGTAACATTAAAAAAAGGCTGTGTATCATGAGGCAACTTACAAAATGAACATAATCAAAATACAACATGACTTAATGCAAATCAGACGGTTTGTGAACCTTTTTGCCTTATATAATTTAGAGCAAAAGAACAAATAACCCTACTGCATGTTGAATAATATTTTGTTTAATTAGGTTAGGTTCCATTGTATTTACATTTTTCCCAAGTTCCAATGAGGACACTGCATATTAATGGACACTGAATTTTTAGATTAAATTCAGTCCAGTAAAATATTTTTAATTTTATTCTTTTGCTATTTATGTAGGTCTCCTAGCTTCAAAAGATTCATTATCCGGCAATATTGCCAATGTAAACAAATTTGTGCTTGGATTTTTTCCATAGATCACAGACTCTTGAGAGTGTGTATGTTTATTAGAGATTTATCATATGACCAGTGATGTAATTTTATACGTTTCCTTTTGTTCCAGACAACCAGTTGTCAAACAGTCCTTTGTCACCAACATTCAACCCAGCCAAGATCACCTTCCCAAAGCATATACACACACCGATTGATGACAAGTTTGAACAGTTGGCTGGATCTATATTTCAACACTGTAATGATGCACTGAAGGATTCAGCCCCATACGATGTCCCACAATACCCTATTGCTGAAGAGCAGCAACGCGTGCAGTATCATCGTCATTGGTCCACAAGGTGAGTTTGTCAAGATTTGGTTCATCCCACCACTGATACCAATTAACACCTGTCCCACTGCTGATACCATCTGATTTCTTCATATTTTCTGTATGTGGCCACAACACAGCTTAAGCTGTGCTTGTTTTATCGTTTAGGCTTGATGCTTTAATCACTGGATGTGCTTACACACAAATAATATTTTCTGCTAGTGAATGTACCATTATTTCTGCTTTCCTTGGCAAGATCATATACTGACAAATTTGAACATTGATAAGTCTAAGCCTTGGAATACCTTGCCTGGTTCATGGAAGAAAACTGACTTAGATGATGTATTTGCACAGATTTTGACAATTCATACTCACCGTAAAAAAATCCTCATAAAAGTTCAGTGGGAAGTGTCCAGTCAGAGACCCAGGGCTGTTTAATTGTTGTTTGAAACCAAATCTCAGATCAGTGTTTTGTATTATGGAAGAGGTATATACTGATAGGATCCCAGATTCCCAAAGTGTTTTTTATGCCCCCGCCACAAAGTGGCCGGGGCATATAGTTTTACCCATGTCTGTCATTCCGTCGTTCCGTTATTCTGAAATCAAACAGTTGTACAGACTTTTTTCGCAATGCCTGCAGATATTGGCCTGATTTTTGTGTGTGGGCAGATATAGACCAGTTACAGATCGAGTTCGCGTTTCGTCCCGGTTGACCTACTTTTGACCATTTTACGGCTCCTAAACTTAGAAAATTTCATGAAAAATAGAAATTTCATGACAAATACACATGTACAGACTTTTTTTCCCGATGCCTGCAGATATTGGCCTGATTTTTGGTGTGTGGGCAGATAATGACCAGTTACAGAACGAGTTCGCGTTTTGTCCCAGTTGACCTACTTTTGACTGTTTAACGACTCCTAAACTTAGAAAATTTCATGAAAAATAAAAATTTTCATGACAAATACACATGTACAGACTTTTTTCGCAATGCCTGCAGATATTGGCCTGATTTTTTGTGTGTGGGCAGCAGATAATGACCAGTTACAGATCGAGTTCGTGTTTCGTCCCTGTTGACCTACTTTGAACGTTTTACGCCTCCTTAACTTAGAAAATTTCATGAAAAATAGAAATATTCATGACATATACACATGTACGGACTTTTTTTCGCAATGCCTGCAGATATTGGCCTTATTTTTGGTGTGTGGGCAGATATAGACCAGTTACAGATCGAGTTTACTTTTCGTCTCGATTGACCTACTTTTGACCGTTTTATGGCTCCTGAACAGAAAATTGCATGAAAAATATGAAATTTCATGACAAATACACATGTACGGACTTTTTTTTTGCAATGCCTGCAGATATTGGCCTGATTTTGGTTGTGTGGGCAGATATTGACCAGTTACAGATTGAGTTCGCGTTTCGTCCCAGTTGACCTACTTTTGATTGTTTTACAGCTCCTGAACATAGAAAATTTCATGTAAAATTTAAATTTTCATGACAAATACATTTGTACAGAATTTTCTTCGCAAAACCTGCAAATATTGGCCTGATTTTTGGTGTATTGGCAGATAATGACCAGTTACAGATCGAGTTCACGTTTTTCCCAGTTGACCTACTTTTGACCGTTTGACGGTGCTCTAACATAGAAAATTTCATAAAAAAGTGCATATGTACTGACTCTTTTTCCTCAATGCCTGCAGATACCACACTGATTTTTAGCGAACCTGTGAGCTTATGCGATGGCGCAGCGTTGTCTGTCCATCGTCAGCCGTCCGCCGTCCAGGGCTGGCTTTCCGCCGTCCATGGCTGTAAGTCAGAAACCGTCAGAGCTAGCTGCTCCAAATAAAATGTAAGAATTAGTCACATGTGAAACTTGGTGCCCTGGAGCTTATTATTGGGTATCTGCATTAATTTAGATTTTATAGAGAAAAAGCTTAAAAACCTTTAAATCTTCTTCTCTGAAACTGTCCAGCCAAATTGTCCAATGTTTCACAGAAATGATCCCTGCAACAATCTCTCTCAAGTTTGTTCGAATAGTTCCAGTTTTGGCCGAGTTACAGGAGGTTGAACTTAGTCATCGGTCCAAAAAAGCACACTAAAATTAATATCTCAGAAACAGCTAGAGCTATAATCACCAAATTTATACCAATGTTTGTCACATATGTCATATCTGATTTTGAGGTATTGGTGGCGCCACCTACATTGATGTGTTTTTTACAAGCGAAAATGTAATTTTAAACTCTTCTAGCTTATACACTGATTTATGATGAAACTGTTAAGTTTATTAGTTTAAACTTTACAAGAATTATTCTATGGTAGGGTCCTGCCAGTTTTATAAGAATAGATTGGGTAAATACAGTTTAAAAAAACGTAGCCAATTAAAAAAGGCTTTCTGTATTTGAAAACATATTTGAGTTTCAGCAGCCAAGTCAAGAGGTCATTCAGTACAAACAGGTGGGGTCAAGACATCACCATGGCAACTGACCTGGCTCTTGGGGAGTGTCTAGACGATGTGTCTAGACATCTAGACACAGTGTCTAGACGTCTAGACACAATGTTTAAATGCAGAATTCCCAGATTATTGAAACTATATCTTTCAGCTGTTTGAAAAAACTTGGTTTGCATTTTAATAGAATTGGGTTTATCATCAGGTCACATGTGAACTGCTGCGCCGTAATTTTTGGTTGACCTCTGACCTTTCCTCGCTGCCCAGCGTCCATTTGTGCGTCTGTTTCCACACATAAACCCACATATCTTGGGAACCGTTTGACAGATCAGGCTAAAAATTTTGCACAAATGTAGCCCTTTGATAGCTTTATAACATACACTAAAAATGGTGGGGCCACCTGCAACCATTTTTGCACAGCCTCCATCTGTTCATCTGCCTTGGGATAATATCACTCATATCTCAGCAGTGGTTTGACTTATCCACCTGAAATGTTGCAGGTTTATACGTCCTGGACAGCTTTCTCAATTTAATGATAGATGGCGCCACCTACGTTCACGTTTACTCTGAAGACATCCAAGCTCATATCTCGGGATACGTTTGACTGATACGGCCAAAATTTTGCATGTGTATAGATCTCACATAGCTCTTCATCATAGGCAAAACTGGTGGTGCCACCTGCAACCACTTATGCACAGCCTCCATCTGTTTATCTGCCTTGGGATAAAATCACCCATATCTCAGCAGTGGTTTGACTTATCCACCTGAAATGTTGCAGGTTTATTCATCCTGGGCAGCTTTCTCAATTTAATGACAGGTGGCGCCACCTACGTTCAGGTTTACTCTGCAGACATCCAAGCTCATATCTCGGGAACCGTTTGACCGATACAGCCAAAATTTTGCATGTGTATAGATCTCACATAGCTCTTCATCATAGGCAAAACTGGTGGCGCCACCTGCAACCACTTATGCACAGCGTCCATCTGTTTATCTGCCTTGGGATAAAATCACTCATATCTCAGAAATGGTTTGACTTATTCACCTGAAATTAAGCAGGTTTATACATCCTGGACAGCCTTCTCGATTTTATGACAGGTGGCGCTACCTATATTCACGTTAACTCTGCAGACATCCAAGCTCATATCTCGGTAACCGTTTGACCGATTCGGCCAATATTTTGCATGTGTATAGAATTCACATGGCTATTCATCATAAGCAAAACTGGTGGCGCCACCTGCAACCACTTATGAACACCTTCCATTTGTTCGTCTGCCTTGGGATAAAATCACTAATATCTCAGCTTTGGTTTGACTTATCCACCTGAAATTTTGCAGGTTTATACATCCTGGACAATTTTCTCAATTTTATGACAGGTGGCACCACCAATATTAACGTTTACACTGCAGGCATCCATGCTAATATGCAACACACCTCACTCTATTCCCTTTGCCACTTAATCCATGCCTCACTTCACCCGTCCCACTCTGATTTCTGCGGATACATATAGTCGCTTGTCGACTACCCATATACTAGTTTTAAAATGTCCTAGTCTGAAACTTGCAGGTCCGAAATGTCCATTTTGCTGAAATCATAATGACTAAGGTAGATATTCAGGACATAAAAGGTTCAATATTAAATTTTAAAAATAAACCTCCATTCATACTCCCAAACTTTGCACAGGTTCGCATCAGGCCTATAGGCCTTGTTTATGTGTGGGCAGATAATGACAGTTACAGATCGAGTTCGCGTTTCGTCCCAGTTGACCTACTTTTGATTGTTTTACGGCTCCTAAACATAGAAAATTTCATGAAAGACAGAAATTTTTATGGAAAATGCACATGTATGGACTTTTTTTCACAATGCCTGCATATACTGGCATGATTTTTGGTGTGTTGCTTGATAATGACCTGTTATAGATCGAGTTTGCATTTTGCCCTTGTTGACCTTCTTTTGACCATACGACACCTCCTGAACTTAAAAAATTTTTCAAAATTTTACAAATGTTTCTTATTTGCCCCAGGCGGGGGCATTCGTGTCGTTCCGACACATCTAGTTTGTGTCTTAATATTCTTTAAAGAGTTCAGATATTTTGAGTCCTGTAACCTCCTTTAGCTTTCTCATTGAAGATCATCTTATTAACATCCCCTTTTCTATGTTTACCTCATCTGTTTCCACTTTTATTAAGTAGTAGTATGTATGTCAGCTGCTTTTTCTCTTTTCTACAGAATTTTATGTAATTTTACCTGCCCTTAGCATGTTTGACTGCCATATTTTTTTCTTTGATGTTATGGGAATGTCTTTGTAAAATGGATGTTAAAATTGTTTGAACTTTCAGATAACTTAAATCTTTGATGAATGCATATCCTGTTATATATTTCTGCATATCTTTCTGTGTAGATTTCTTCTTGTGCCAATTAAACATGCCTTTAAAAACTATACCGTATAAAGGAACATTAAATATGGGAATTTACTTGATATATTTCTTGATACGGTTCAGTGCACACTTATACATTTAACTATAAATGAGTAAAGACAGACTTTGCTGAATGCTTTGAATATGGACAAAGATTTTAGGTTGAGCTGGTAGTTTCACACATGTTACAGATGCAAAAGTGACTTTTTATGTGCTTTAGTAAATCCTGTCATGTTTTGATCATGAATTTAGTTTCCCTGTTTTTTGCCACCTTAAGGTTTAATGGACCTTTGCTAGTCAGTCAAAGACCACTTTTATCTGCTGGTATTGAGACTGCAAAATTGGGTGATTTTGTCCTAATTTTGGAATATCTTTTTCCATGGTCCAGTTGAGATTGTTCATTACTGTATTGATGCACTGTAAACTTAGTGCAGTGTTGTCATTCATTATTTAGGAGAACATCCAGTCTCTATTATTCAGGCCTAGCTGATGCATCATTATATTGATCAGTGGATGGTGAAGGTCATCCGGCTGACTCAAGTCATACTTTAAATGAAGCAGCACCTGGAGAACTTAGATTTTTAGTTAGAGAAGGGATTACCTCTGATTGGCACTTGTTTGTCTTTTCTTGGAAAGTCTCAGTTTAAATGTAAGTCCATCTGATTATGGTACAGTCAAGCAAAGTTCATCAGCCATTACTTGCTGATGTATACTCTTGTCTAGACACTATCTGTGTGGCCATGCCACATTTTTGGTCTTGAGCTGTTTGGAATGATACAAAATATGCCTTAAATGGGTTAAATTTTCTTTTTTTCTCCATATATCCAGAGATATTTCAAATGATTTTTTGAAGGGGCTGTCGCAGCACTATCTGTCGGTAACTACCATTTTGTTTCAAGGCACAAAGCAGTTTGTTACACTGAAATGAAGGCCTGAGGCCATCAGTTATATTTTGCATGAAACTAAAATGGTCTTCCAAGTGCAAAGTAATTGATGAATAGAATAAACTATTAAATATTCCATAAGAATCAGATGTCATTGGTTTGATATATAAAAAAGGAATATGATCATATGTTAGTTGTCTTTATTTTTTTTGCCCCATATTTTCATTCAGAAAATGTGTAGCCACAAGTAAATAATATCAAATGATATCAGGAGAATTTGATAGCATGTCTGTGAACAGAAATTTGGGCATATATATGGCAGCAAAGAATATTTCACTTGAAAGGAAAACCAATATTCCTTCAATTTATCAGATTTCATAGGATCCCATATTCACCACAATGAAATTCAGTGTTAATGATCTCTTCACAGACCATTCATTTTCTCAGTCTGTGTAAGCTCCCTGTTTTTAATGGTGTCTGCTTGTTAGAAGATTTTATAATAGTAAGATATTTGTTGTGGTAACAGAAACATTCCATTGTTTGCCCTCTTTGCAGTAAATTCCTTACTTATGCCTCTCTTATTTCTTTTGCATCTCTTGCATTCTTAAGGTGGCTTTTTCTTCTAACATCAATGTACTTGCTGGCAGTGATGAATGAGAATTTGCTGGCCAGGGATGCTGTTTGTTTTGTTTACCAGCTGCTGACACAGCTTTGCCAGCCCTTGCATTCATTCTCTCAATGTTTATTGCCATGGTCATCTCCTTTATGATGCAGGCTGCCAAATACCAAGCTAATGTATTAGCTGTTATGTAGCCACTGGCTTTACAATATATAATATACAATTGACAAGACTTTAAAAGGAAAGTACCATGTATTTTTATTGTTTCATTTTATTACATAGAGTGCTTTGAGGAGTGGTTAAAAGTGGCAATTTCCCCACCCTTATTTGTGTATGATAAATGAGACATGGCTTTTCTTTGTTCAGTTATTTCATTGAATTTGTGAGGACCTAGTGAAATAAAGATGCTGATTTCTGAAAATGTGCAGTCTTAAAATATAAAAATATCATATATGGATAATTTTTTTATCATATCCTGGCACTACTAAAGTTGTACCTGGGTTGTCTTTTTTTACAGTATTTAACATCAATATTCTTCAGTTAAATCTCTAAATGGCCATGGTGCCACTGTCACCACTGCATAGACTGGTATCCTGCTCAAGATTTGTTGCCTGACCACCTAGGATTGGAGGGTTTTCTATTAAGAAATTATTCTTGTTTCAACTTTAATTTTGACTGTAAACTTGTGGTAAGTGTTTTAACAATTGAGCAGGGAACCAGTCTAATCACTATCTCAGCTTATCTTTGATACATTATCACTTTATCACTGTTTGTTTATGAAGCCAGCCGGATGGGACTAAACTTTTAACCTTCAATGAGTGAGTGACAGATTTTAATTTCACAGTTCTCGTTGTCACATGTAGTGATGCATGGTATGTTGTTTTGTTATTTCACCGCAGTTCATTCCAACTGCAGGTGCCTGTTGTGTTTTTGGGAATATTCCAGTAGATTCTAATCTTCCAGTTGTGTTACATAAGATTATAATATACACATTCAGAAACCTGATGGTAAAATTCATGTAACTGATGTAAGAAAATGTCATTCATAAAATATATATATATATATATAAGTATAGAAATTAATTGTTCTTGTGATACTCCAGTCCTTGTAGTATTCTTATTGTTTAGTATTATCTGAACTTTGCATGACCCCCATTAGCATATTCATGTATCATTTGTGATTCATCAATTAAGTCAGACCAGTCTATGTAATATATTTTCTCCTGAAGGTCAGTTTTCATGGAACTATTGAAAAAAATTTGTATTGTTATAATAATTTGTAATTGATTTTTCATTGGAATCTTTTTCTGCATTGGTATTTTGAAAACTGCAACCTTAGATTGGCCTCAGTGCTCAGATATAAAGTAAAATGTTTGAGTAGAGATATCAAATGTGCAGATATCAAGTATAATTTACTACTAAGATGACTGTGTTTTATTAATGAGCTTTATGATATCACAGTTTAAACTTATATAATTATTTTATGACTGATTGATGTCGAACCACGATTACTGTTTAACATCTGTAATGACTAATGAGTGATATAAATGCCTCTGAACCTTTGACCACTGCTTCTTCTTACATATATAATGGCAATCAGCATTGTTGAGGGGGAAAAAAAGATAAAAAGAATATTCCTCTCAGACAACAAAACTAAATACCTGAAAACTCTGGGCACCAGGCAGTGGAATGAAAGATGGACCCTTGGCATTGGAGCTTTATAGATATTTGATGTATGGGCAGAGGATGGATGACTCATTAATGACAATTATTATTCATCTAAGGTACACTGTCAAGGAGAATAATTACCAGCTTGTGGTCAATATCTTATCTATACTCAAGTGTTTGGAATCAGTTATAATTTCATGTTTAATCCTCAGTAAAAATTTGCTACCTCTTCCAACTGATTATCAGAAATATTTGATGGCTTATGAGGTTGTAATTTCTGGCCATAATTAGACCTGTAGAAATGTTCATTGTCTCAACTGATATATGGGCCCATGTGTTTGCCAATATATATATACAGTGGAACCCCACAGTTACAACCACTTTGGGGACTGACCAAAGTGGTCGTAATTTGGGGGTGGTCGTATTTGTGAAACTCTAAGTTACCTGGATCGTGTATTTGGGACCAAAAATAGTGGTCGTAATTGTTGGGTGGTCGCAGTTGCATGGTGGTCGCAAGTCGGGGTTCCACTGTATGTGGAGGGAAGAATGAGAATCTGGGAAGATACAGAGTCTTCCTTGAAAAAATGGGAATCCTCATTCTTCCAAAGAAAAGTTCGAATCAAGAGATGGTATGAAATGATTCCTGGTCTTCCCAGAAAGAATTTTCCACAGTTTGTTCTCATGAATTTAATGAAAACCAGGGAATTTGTATACATAATTTATCAATGTATAATCCGTAGGTATGGTATTTCTTGTCATTGATATTTTCAGGTAAACTTAGCGAGGGGTCTGAGTGAAGCTGATTCCTAATATTTTGCCCCAGTTCAATGTCCCACTTTCTAATATCATGATTAAACAAGACTTATACCATGACAACACAAGTCAGTTGTAAATACATATAATTAACAATGACTTGGTAATAATTTTGTAAATAGCATACTCTTGGACTTTGCAGAAGCAAGGTCTCTGCTCCAGCACGCATGAGACCTTGCTTCCAATAAAATGAAGTAAAGAACTAAAGAAACAGAACAGCATGCAGTATATATAATACGTAGCAAGAAGTATGTTGTTCATAGGTACATAGTAGCAAATCACTGCAGGTAAAATAGTAAAGTATGCATGGCATTGCTTGAGTCGAAAATTACATAAATTATATATTACGTACATTAGAAATTTTCAACGTATCTATTTTATCTATTTTTCCTCTTGTTTCTGACTTACAGACATTTCAAACTTTGAAATGTTTAATGTAGTGCGATATTTTTTAGAATTCCATTTATTGATACTTGTGCATTACGTTACCTTTATAAACTTATTAATTTCGAAGTAAATTTTATAAAATATTAGCAGAGTTCGACATTTACTGCACATTATAGTTCAACATATGCATGTCTGTGGGAGCATGGCAATTTAGGTTAGCAGTTTTATAGTTAAAACAATGCACCATAGGTCATAGTTAAATTCAGTCTGTTAGCCATTTAAACCAGTTATTGTAAGATCTTACAAACCTGACCCTGTATCCCTGTAACTATCGCCTTCTGCAAGTTTGAGGTCACCAAATTTTTTATTTCCAATGTTGAGGTCATTAACAGATAATCTGATCAAATTTTCAAATAAGTTCTTCATAATAAAAACTGAGGTTTTTGAAATAAATGGTAATGTGGAATCTCGGGTAAATTTTAGATGAGTAAATTGATAAAAAATCAACATCAACCTTTGGAAACTGCCTACTATTTAATATTTAATTTAACAATTCATTGTGAATATTAAACTAGAGACTCAACACAAATTTGTTAAGATTTTGTAAGTGCATTTCTAACCACATGATTGTGAGGCTTTATTTTTTAGGATGAATTTATCAAACTGATTCAGGAGCTACATAATAAAACATATATAGAGTCAAAAATGTAATAAAATGATTTACCTGTATTTATTTTCTGCATATATATACTGATGAGGATTTGCATTCGGCAAAGCGGAAACTCACTAAGTTTTTAATACTTCTGTTCCTTTATCTTCATAGCCAAATGATATAACAGTATCCAGTGATTCAAAATATTGTGTAAATTAAAGATTTATATTTAGATACATAAATGAAAGAGAGAGACTAGGGATTATTGATTTTACCAGGAGCATTTATAATTTTCTGGCTCCACTAGTCTGCACATCTTCATACCATCAACTTTGATCAAGTCTGTGGCTGCCACGCTTTCACAGACCTTGATTCAGTGACCAGCTCTGGCCTCTATTTCATGAATAATGAACAAGCCTAGTGTAATAACTGAAATCCCAACTGTCAATCAGATCCAGTGAACAAAATGTAAACAATACACTGGTCACATGCTGTCTGAACAAGAACATGTGTGCACCAGAAATGTGACAGGTTTAAATGGCTTTATTTGACTGGTCAAATTCTGAATTCCCTCCAGCAGTGCCAAACCTTTGGTCCAGAAGCACCACCAAACCTGTTTTGTCAGCGTTGTAAGACAAGTTAGATGAGTCATATAATTGGTTCTATTACCTTGTTCATAATTCATGAATATACATCAGCAAAGTTTGCTGAATCAAGGGTTGTGAAGGATGGCTGCCAGTGACTTGGTGGTATGAAGTGAGTGAGTGCTGCTTTTCTGCCAATACAAAGCCAAGACCAATATTTTCAGAGTGTGCCAATAATACTCCTAGTCTACCACATTTTCTGGTCATGAAAAAAATAAGAGCTTAGTTTGATATTGTCTAAATCTGTTTGTGGTATTTTACAGGAAAAATGTTGAAGCAGACCAGCAGAGTGATATTGAGTCCAGGATCGACCGTCACAGCATCGCAGCTGAATTACAAGACCTGGAAGATCATGACATTGTCCCTCACTTCCAGCGGGTCACCATCAGTGGAGAGCACAACAGTGGGGTATGTATGGAGAATGTCTTCTGTGTAACATAAATCTGTCTGTGGTTATTCCTAACTATAGCTGTGATTAAATGACTATAGACATTTTGTTCATGGACTGATAGGGCCTGTGTTGAGTTGTGATGCCAGTCATCAGGAAAAGTGCACTGCAATGGCCCGCCATCCTGTAGTCACAATATCACTGTGCACAACTGATAAACTAATCTTAAGCCTGCAAGTAAGGCATTAACTGAATAGTATAAATATGAAACTACAATGAAAGGATAAATGCCATGGTCATGGTAATCACCATTTCCTGCGCCTCGCATGACATCGCTGTCATTGTCAATTACAGAACCTGTTCACAAAGGTTACCCAAGTACCTCTGTCCTGGCCTAGTTTTTCCAGGTGATTCCAGGTGTAGCTCATCTTCTGTGTCTGTGTCCACTGTCCAGGTCAGCACACCAGATGTTTGTGGATGGCCTCTATATCTCCAGCTTTGAGGGTTCCACTGAAGGAGTCTTTGGTATTGTTTGAAGTTGGCTTTTTGAGGGTGTGTCCAGTCTGTCTCAGTCTGGCCTCATTGTGGTTATTATTCCACTCAAATTAAGTACTTGCTTTTGCCATTTATTATAAAAATGATTAACCACTATCTTTTACCCCTATATTGTACCATGTGTGTAATATTTGCCAGTCAATACCACTGGAATCACAAGAACCACACAGCCCAATATATGAATTAATACCTAGAATTGATGGGTGTTCAATATTAGTAAGATAAATCTGTGCTTTTGGGGACTGTTATCTGCTTGATGTAATCTCTCCTGTGTACCTACCTCTAAAGAATCCAGGTGTTAGCTGGTGTTTATCTCTAACACATACAGGTGTAAGATAATGAAATTATACTGATATACAAAACTTAACTTTTAAGGTATTAGTGTACATATGTCTGTGCCCTGATTCTCTTTTTTCCTCAGCTGAGATAAATGTGAACCTTAAAACAGATGAGTATCTGAAAGGCCATATATACTGTGGATTCTGAATTGTTTGCGGGGTTTTATTTTTTCATGGAATTCTTTGGTAACCAGTATCCATTAAATTAAAACACCATGACCATTAAGTTATTTATAGAAATTTATAAAAAGCCAGCCCTTCATTGCTCTGCATTGAGTTAAACTGAAAAGATTTCTGCTGTTATGGACTCACAAGTATTACTACTAAAGTAAGCCTGTACTTAAACTGGTATATGTAGACTTGCACTCCCATATTATTACACTCAAAGGTCATTTTGAACTACTTATCTTGTCAAGACTTACCTCAGAATAATGACATCAGTAAAATCAGTAAATAATATCAGATAATGCCACCAGACTTGGTGGTGCCGTGGTTACTTACTAAAGTCTGATGAATATTCATGAAACTACCTATAAATATACCAGCTTAGTCTCTCATCTGATTTCAGTTCTCAGCAAAATCTGGTCATATTTAATGAGCTCTTGTGGTGCTCTTGTTTTAAAAAATGCCCTCTTGGCAATTTGAGGCAAGATGGGATTCAGGCAGACACTATTGAAAAAAAAAGAAAAAAATGAAAATAACATACAGGAAAAAAAGTGAATGCTAAGTCCAAAAGAAAGGTATATGGTTCTCAGGCACTTTTTTTCAGAAATCAGTGTGGTTTTTTTTTTATTACCTTTTTTTGTATGTTTCGATAAAAATGTCATACGATCAGGGAAAAGCATGATAATAACATAATTTTTTTCTAAACAGGTAAAAGCACTACATAACAAAGGAAAACTTCTCAAAACTGTATCATTTTATCATCTTGAAAGGTGAAAATCAAAATAAAAATTTTTGATGCGGGGGAAGGGGGGGGGGGGTTAAAATTGACGTGGGTGGTGCCTGAGAACCATACCTTTAATTTTTTTTTGGCCTAACACAATTCTGGGGTAGGTAAAGGGACCTACTGTCCCTCATGGTCCTGAGGTCTAGTCCTGAGTTGACTGCTTTATATTATTATTTAAGCATGTTTGACATAGAGCGGACAGTAAATTATCATATGTCACACAGAGAGGTCAGCCTTTGTGTTGATCATACCATACCTTGCCCCACAAGTATTGACTGGTGGCCTGTCATGATCAAGTAAATAATTGTTTGGTCACTCCAGGCTCCACTATAAAGGTCATTGACCCTTTCACCCCTTCTTTCATAAAGTTTTCTATTCTATATAAATTTAATCATTTTGTCAGATGTCACAAAGATATATTGTGAGAAGTTAATTTAGTATGTGAATTATGAAAAAATAATAATTTCAAGAAATGCAACTAATTTTAAACATTTATTTAAAGCAGTTTTCATGAAGTTGTTTTGTAAGAGCAAACTGCTCAGTATAATTAAAACTGGATAGTTTCACAGTGTATACATTATTACTTACCAGGGTTTCAGTTAGGATTCTGTTTGCCTTCTTGTGAAAATTATGTTTGTTATTTAACTGTATTGTACTATTATTGGACCTATTTTATTGGCTGTTGTTTAGTTATTTAACAATGATATAATACAATGTCATATCATAAAATTCTGCTCCATCAGTAAACTTAGTTATAAGTAATGGTCCCGACCTTCAAGATAAAAATTAGGACAATGTGTAGAGCCGCTGAATAATGTATTATTTCAGAACCTATCAGTACTCTAACTGTAAACCAGTGCACTGTGGTACAAAGTCAGCCTATTGGTATTGCCAAAATGCTCCTGTTACAGTGCTTTGATGATACTTCATCATTCGATGGTAATAATATATGACAATAAATGAAAGTCTCTCACCAACATTAGCCATGGAAGGTAAAACATCATAAGTCAGCTCATGTTATCCATAGCATACGACTGGTTTGTTAAATGAGTTATAGGGGCTATTTCAGATACATTACTAAAATTGAATATTCATGAAGAGCTTGTTCTATGCATATGGCAGTGTATCAGTCAAGCCTAAGCCTTTAATAGTTGTATAGAAAGTTCCCTGCTGCATCCCCTAAATTTCAAATTACGGTATTCGACGTAATTAGCGCCCCTCCCGTAAGAAGCGCCCCCCCCCCCCCCACCGGATTTGGGAGATCACTTTATGAAACTGAAGGATGAGCCGTCCTAACCTCACTTTTCTCCCTAGCCAACGTAGGACAACGTAATGCTTTCATTTCTCTCCGCCAAGCTTAAAAGTTACCACCAGTTTTTATTCAATCTCCGTTAAGCTTTATCATCTAATATAATAATAATATTAGTTACACATAACAGAATCAGTGGTCAAGTGTATCATAGATAACACTGAATGACGGTGTCCGTGAAGGCAGACCCTGCAGGTGGCCATGCTGATCAGGTGACCTGAATTCAGGTATGTATGTGGATGTATTATGCAATTAAATATATATTACTTACCGTATTTGCTCGTGTACAGGGCGATAAATTTTATCCTAAAATATTGGCAAAGAAGGGCGGCCATCTTATACACAAGTACAAGTTTCTCAGCGTCCTCGGGGCCGCCAAGGATAATTTACGGCAATTTGAATTATTACGTCGGCCGAACTTGACGCCGTGAATATCAGTGATCATGTCCGTATGGTGGTAATATACACTGAATAAAGAACATAACAATGCTTTGTTTTTGTTTGAATTTATCATTTATACATCAGATTTCCATGTGCACATAGTTAAATAATTGGTAAGAAAAGGTTTGCCCTTGCCGCATTGACACAGGGATTTTAACTGAATCAATATATGAAAGCCCTTCTGACAGTAGAGCCAGTTAATTTATGAGACGGCGGACGCAATTCCGGAATTGACAGACAAAAACGGAATTCCCAATCCTGATATTATATAAGTTTTAATGTATTTTTTGCCAAAAAATATCTTGGCAATTCAATTGAAACATGTACACAGTGATATAATTGTCGATGCCGCTGACAGCGTGCAGGGCTTACCCGTGTACTCAAGATCCCAGTGCCCTAGGTTAATCTGTGTGTACACAGCGCTCGTGCAAGGGATGCTGGGAACTTGACTAACCAAGTGTCATCCAGTAGCATGTAATATGCATGTCAAAACAAGGATGATTTTTTTCATATGGTGCCGTATTAACTGCGTAAAATGTTCACGAGTCCAGTGAATGCGGACGCTGTCAGCATGTAGAGATGCACACTCAAGGAACACACACACAGACAACTCCAGTTAGAGTGAAGCCGTGTTTAATTTATTCCAAGTAATGACAACTTTATAATACAAGAGTGATAAACCCAAGAGAACTGGCTTGCGCTCAGTTCGGCTCTCGGTCCTACTCTGCCGCCCGGTCGTGATTTTTCGTCTAACTAGAATCTAACAATATATTTCAACCAATCAAACCTTAGACCAAGGATACATGAATAAACATCAGAACAATTATTATCAATTATCAATCCAACAAGTAATCTAGGAGGTGCCACCCCTGCGGGCCGTGTCACTTACGTGGTTCAATTAACATCACAAGGAAGTGCCAGGCGGCCCGGCGGGGGGAACTCACACATTTAGGAAACTGTCAACGTAATTGCGTAATCCGGATGCCAGTACCTGGCAGATTGAATGAATTGCTCATGGAGGCTTATAATTAAACATACACAGAGTCCCGACTAAGCTTTGGCAGCTGTACATACAATTGTTCAATAACAATACAAATTTAAGCTTTTAGTAATCCATGGCTATATACATTTATACACAATTGGTTTTACATTTTAGGGAACCGAGCGGCATTCATTGCTTCTAGGGAAATACGCAAAATTACTGCCCATATCTATTCTACTTGATATACATATAGGAGATGCTAACATAAATATAAATGATATCAGAATGTTCATGAATATACGAAATAATGTTATTACAATAATTACTGGATACATAGCAAATACAATCTTCAATGAATATTCTTATTTATGATATTGTGTATATCATTACAAATTACATACATCGAATACAATTATTAATATATGATACCTTTGAATATTCTCCTTAGGGAATATTACAAGCAGGCTTGCACACTGACATACACAGAGACTCGCTCATGGCACTTCAATTACAAGACGACCAGTAGTGCATTATAATTATAAATATGAAGTGGCCTTTCCTCAGATGACAATGTTTGTCAAGCTTGTATTATTGGTCTACGTTGAGAAATGAATGTATTATAACAGGTCAACAAAGTTCAAGAAAGGGACCATGTTTCCGCAGGATATAAATATAACAAATTTCCTCACAATTTTAAAGCAAAACCCCGGATTTGGTTCGTATACGCACTGAAGTAAATATAAGATGCTGGAGTCTGAGGGCCAGTATTTCAGTTTTTTTTTTAACTTTTGCATGTAATATCAAGCACAATGAAAGACAAAAAAGACAATTATTGTCGATGCCATTCCATATCATTAATCAGCTCAGCTGTCAAAGGTATTTGCGCAAGGTGACTGACATAATTGGGGTACCGATGCCCCGTTTTATTTTTTTTTCATCATTCAAATAAATACTTTTACGTATTTTTATATGAACATTTTATATATTCTGCTACCTTATTAGGCGTTGACTTTTATAAAATCGTTCATTTATTACCATCCTTATTTTTCCTCTTCACCTGCAAAGGAAATCTCGAACTGTAGTCATTCAGACAATTCTCTCATTCAACACAAAATAAAATCGTCTGCAAATCGGTATCACTTGGATAACACAACCATTGTTAAATGATCATTGTTTTTTTCTGAATTGTCCTGAATGTGCTGTGAAGTCAAACACGTGTACACAAGCCGCAGTGTTAAATTGGAGGATCGTAATGCACTTTGGAAGTTGGCAGATGTTGGGGGGGAGGGGGGGGGGTGCTTATTAGGGTATAAAAAAAATTTGGAAAAATTTTATTTTGAGAGCGCCCGGGGCGCTTATTACGTTGAATACGGTATTGAAGGTAAAGGATGAAATTGCATTCTGTAAAATTTATTTTTTTAACAGAATCCATCTTTGTTTCAAATGAAGTAGGATTTCACTGATCTGTCAGCGTCTGTGTGTTCACCAGTCAATGTATGATCACTGTCCCTGCACTCATGCTTACAAGGTCCACACTTTACTCAGATGCATTACAGTACTAAATCATTATTTGTAGGGAAAGAAAAATAAAAAAAGTAGCTTATAAATATTCCTTTATAACCACAGTGCTTAAGCTGAAACAGCAAGCCTGAAGAAGATATAATTGTTTTAAATCATGCAACAACAACAAGTTCAATTGTATCATAAATTCATTGACTTGCCTTAAGTATTTGATCATTGGAAGGTTGCCCACTGAACATCAGGTTACATTGAACCTATAAGCCTTAGTTGGCACATTTCGCATGTTATCTGTTGTCACAGTTTTGTGTGGTTTTAGGGCATTCTTTTTAATCATATTCACAATAGAACTTTGTCTTATTGTGGCAGATAATAGGTTATTATTACAATGGTTATAGCAATTTTTATTCAATACATGTGTTTAAGAAGGAAAGATCGGATATCTAAAGAAGAAAATAAAACTTGGTTGTAGAGGGTGCCTTTGAGAGCACTGATGATAAGCCATTTTTGAAGGAAATTATTTTCAGATATGTAAAAATAGAGAAAAAAGAGTCCAGTGGTAATCCTGCTGTTGATTGGACGGATGTTTGCTCATCTAAAAATTTGTGTGACCACTTCTAGTTATATTCTGTGGTATGTTATAGAAGAAGCCAGGATGCATTAAAAATAATATTATCTAAATACAATATCTATGAAGAATCCTGTTTATTTTAAATTGCAAAACAATTTACTCCTAAAATTCCTGTTCTTTGTATCCATTTGTTTGCATCTTCTAATTGGACAAAATGGTGCATTATGTAGTCTGTCTGCCTCACATGACTTAATATAAAGAATGTGCAAGTATTATTATTAGTCCTATGTAAATAGGTATAGTCTTGATTAACTCCAGCCAGTCAAGGTGGGACATTGTGGTAAAGGTTTTGAACTGATTAGCACAAGGTCCTGTTATCCTGATAACAAAACTGGAGCTCCAATTAGATAATGCTAATAACTCATTAGAACCTCAGAGATTTGCTTTTATATCTCTATGACCCGTTATGACACCTGGAATATTTTTAGAATAGAAGGCTGAAAAATAAAATATAGTGATTATCATATTGTTAACTTCATCCCGATTGTCACAGACAGTGCCACCAACAGGTCATGGACCTAACTTTATAAAAAACTATAATTTAATTTTTTTAGCTCAGCTGACTGAAAGTCATCTGAGCTATAGCGATCACTCTTTGTCCGTCGTCCGTCTGTCCGTCTGTCCGTCCGTTAACCAGGCACAAATTGTAACCGCTGGACCTAGAACCTTGTAACTTGGGATTCTGAGAGGTCCATAAAAAATCTCCTTGGAAACCAGAAATTAGGTCTCTGTTACCTATATCCTTCGAGCTATGTGGCCCCAAAGTACCCCCCAGAAAAGTAAAAAATTTCATACAAAAACTTCAATATCTCATTAACTACTTGACTGACGGTCATGATTTTTGGCATACATATTGATCATGAGATGTTACATCACTTCCTGCAGACTGGTGGCGCCACCTGTATTATTCGATTTTTTACAAATTTTTTTCTCTATTTTTGAGACCTTTAAAAATGTGAACATCTGTTAACAAGGCACAAATCATAAAGACTGGACTTAGAATCTTAATTCTTGACACACTGAGAGGTCCATGAAAAATCTCCTTGGAAACCAGAAATTAGGTCTCTGTTACCCATATCCTTTGAGCTATGGGGCCCCAAAGAACCCCCCAGAATAGTAAAAAATTTCATACAAAAACTTCAATATCTCAATAACTACATCACTGATGGTCTTCATTTTTGGCATATATATTGATCATGAGATGTTCGATCAGTTCCTGCAGACTGGTGGCACCACCTGTACTGTTTGATTTTTTACGATTTTTTCCTCGATTTTTGAGACCTTTGAGGATGCTGTCATCTGTTAGCGTGGCACAAATCGTAAAGACTGGACCAAGAATCTTCATTTTCGACACACTGAGAGACCTATGAAAAGTCTCCATTGAAACCAGAAATTAGGTCTCTGTTACCCATATCCTTCGAGCTATGGGGCCCAAAATTACCCCCCAGAATAGTAAAAAATTTCATACAAAAACTTCAATATCTCATTAACTACATCACTGATGGTCATGATTTTCGACATACATATTGATCATGAGATGTTTCATCAGTTTGTGCAGACTGGTGGCGCCATCTGTATTTTTCAATGTTCACGAATTGTTTTCTCCATTTTTGAGACCTTTAAGGATGTAGTTATCTGTCAACAGGGTACAAATCGTAACGACTGGACCTAGAATCTTCATTCTTGACACACAGGGAGACCCATGATAAGTCTCCATGGAAACCTGAAATTTGGTCTCTGTTACCCATATCCTTTGAGCTATGGCACTCCAAAGTACAGATCAGAATAATGGAAAATTTGATACAAAAGCTAAAGTATCTGAACAACTAATGCAGAGATAACCATAATTGTTTGCATGGATATTGATCATGGAGTGTTTCATAAGTTTCTGCAGACTGGTGGCACCACCTGTATTTGTTCGTTTTTTTTTACGAAATTTTTCTGTATTTTTGAGACCTTTAAAGATATGAACATCTGTTAACAGGGCTTAAATCATAAAAACTGGACCAAGAATCTTTATTCTTGACACACAGGGAGACCCATGAAAAGTCTCCATGGAAACTTGAAATTAGGTCTCTGTTACCCATATTCTTTAAGCTGTATGGGTCCAAAATACCCCCCCCCCCAGAATAATGGAAAATTTGATACAAAAACTGCAGTATTTCAATAACTACAACACTGATGGTCATGATTTTCGGCATACATATTGATCATGAGCTGTTCCATCAGTTTCTGCAGACTGGGTGTGCCACCTCTATTTTTTTTTCAAATTTTTACGAATTTTTTTCTTTTTTTTGAGACCTTTAAAGATGTGGTTATCTGTCAACAGGGTACAAATCGCAACAACTAGACCTAGAATCTTCATTCTTGTCATGCAAGGAGGCCCATGAAAGGTGCCTGTGGAAACTTGAAATTAGGTCTCTGTTAGCCATATCCTTCAAGCTATAGGACTCCGAATAATGGACAATTTGATACAAAAACTGAAGTATCTGAACAACTAATGCAGAGATCACCATGATTTTTTGCATGGATATTGACCATTAAGTGTTTTTATTAGTTTCTGCAGACTGGTGGAGCCACCTGTATTTTTGTATCCGCCAAAACGAAGTTTTGCGGATACTATGTTTTTGACCGAGTTCCTCCGCCGCGGCGGCGTTCGTTTCCAGAGAGCTCCTCGGAGACTAATGGACCGATTTTTCCCAAACTTACACCTATTATCGGGTCACATGTGAACTGGTGCCTAACCAATTTGCATTGACCTCTGACCTTTCCTCTCTATCCAGTGTCCATTTGTGGGTCTGTTTCCACTCATAAACCCTCATATCTCGGGAACCGTTTGACCGATCAGGAAATAAAATTGATACAAATGTAGCCCTTGGATTGCTTTATAACATACACAAAAAATGGTGGCGCCACCTGTAACCATGTTTGCACAGTGTCCATCTGTTCATCTGCCTTGGGTTAAAATCACTCATATCTCTGCAGTGAATTGACTAATTCACCTGAAATTCGTCATGTGTATACATCCAGGATAGCTTTCTTGATTTTATGACAGGTGGCGCCACCTACGTTCACGTTCACGCTGATGACATCCAAGCTTATATCTCGAGAACCGTTTGACCGATCAGGAAATAAAATTTATACAAATATAGCCCTTTGATAGCTCTGTAACATACACAAAAAATGGTGGCGCCACCTGTAACAATGTTTGCACAGCGTCTGTCTGTTAGTCTGCCGTGGCCTAAAATTACTCATTTCTCTGTAGTGGTTCGACATAACTGCCTAAAATTTTGCAGGTTTATACATCGTGGACAGCTTTCTTGATTTTATGACAGGTGGCGCCACCTACATTCTAGTTAACGCTGGACACATCCAAGCTCATATCTCAGGAACCATTTGACCGATTGGGCCAAAATTGTGCATGTGTTTAGATCTCACATAGGTCTTTATCATACACAAAACTGGAGGGGTTACCTGCAAAGATTTTTGCACAGTGTTTGTCTGTTTGTCTGCCATGGGCAAAAATCGCTCATATACATGTAGTGGTTTGACTTTTCTGCCTAAAATTTTGCAGGTGTATACAACTTGGACAGCTTTCTGGATTTGTGGTAGGTGGCACAACCTACATACACATTTAGGCTGCAGACATCCATGCTAATATGCAACATACCTCACTCTATTTCCCCTTGCCACTCAATCCATGCCTCACTATCCGATTTTGGCAGATACATGTAGTCACTTGTCGGTTACCCGTATTCTAGTTTTAAAAGTTTACACATTTTTCTCTATTTTTGAGATATATAAATACAGACTAAATCTTGGCCTGTTGGTTAATCTGTTTGATGCTTCAGTTGAATGGGTATATACTACCATTCTGGTGATAAAATTTCCTTTTGCGAATCTCTTCCCAGTCAGCTGAGTGTCATGACCCATGGGTCACTTGTTAAAAATTCAGTTTCTGGTGGAAAAAAAATGGATGCATGAGAAGCAGCCTGTCTGAAGCTGCTTACAGGTAGTCCTTCCAGAACATCACCCTTGTTGCCATGGAGATGAGAGTTAGAGAGGTGATATCTTATGGAGAACATGATAATTGTTTCTCTTAAACTTTATTCAATGGGTTATAGGTGGTCTGTTGCATGTGTGAAAATAGAAATTGTTTTCATCACAAAAATTCAAAGTCTGCAAACGATATAAAACACCTGATTACATATAATCATTTAATTTTCATGCATAAAAAGGATTTGAAATGGTCTTGCTAAAAATCTGATAGTACCCTTTTTATTGAAGTGTCATATGTTTATTGCTTTTGATGACTGGATTAAAAACTAATATATATACAAAAATAAATATTTGTACCTGGGTATAATACTGTGGTGCATTGTTTATCTGAACACTGTTTATCCTAAAAATCATTCATCATAATTTGCAAACTGAGAACCAAAAGTTTGATCATTTATCTGAAATCAAATCAATAAAAAAATATAAAAAAATTGCCTAATAAATTGTCTGATTCCAAGTAAGTGTTCAGCGGAACGCTGGGATAAATAATGCTGATTTCCTTGATTTTAATGTATACATTTAACATGATATCATGAATAAATATATGGAAAATGAATCAAAGAGATTGGAAATTATTGCCAATGTTTATTTTGGTGAACTTAATTAAATTTTATCTGTCAGTGTCTGATAACATTTGATTCACAATGGCAGGTTGGCAGTTCAAGTGAATTCAAGTGTAGTCTTATGCAAAATCTTTCATCCAAATAATTGTTTATTACAAAGGCTATAGTTCACACATTCATCTTGTCCAGGATAGATTACTGTAACAGCCTACTTTATGGGTTACCTGATATTCATATTCAAAAGCTTCGACGTGTCCAGAATGTTGCTGCTAGGCTTGTACTTGGGTAGCGACAGCTTGTCACCCCAAACGTCGATTTTAGATGAGCTGAAGACGATGGGGTGACAGTACAAGCTATTGGGTTCGCATCAATTCTAGTATGTGCAGAAGTGCACGCCATTTCTGACACTACTTTTTCATTTCCATCTACTCCTTGAACTGTCATTTTCCTGAGTTAAGACAAAAAGTGTTGTTATTCTGTTGGGGAAAATAATAATTATTACATACACGGTTGACTTACGTGTAAACGTGCAGCAGTTTTTAATTCCGAGGCTGGTTTTACTCGAAAAACTCGTCTCCACGTCTGTCAGCGGGAGAACCATAACTTCCGGTAGGGGATTTCCAAACGGCTATGTGTAAAACTCGGAAGTCCGAAGTCGGAAGCAAGGACTTTTTTAAAGCAATGATCGAACCATAATTTTAAATGCTACTACATCAATGGAAAGTACCTTTTTATTTTTATTGATAGAATAAGGTCTTTTCTATCATCATGTAAAATAATCAAAGTTATCCATCCGAAGTTAATGACTATTTTTTGCTCGAAAATGTCCGGTTATGGTCCAAATGTGTAAAACTCGGAAGCCAGTAATGGCAAATGCACTGGTCATCATATCGTCAGTAAACGTGTCAAGCATTTTCAGTTTCTTCAGTATCATATATTTTTCATAAACTCAATCTGTTTTGTAACATTCATGATGCTGTTATATAATAATATATTATATTGATATGTTATTTCATTTTGTAAAACAAGATTATTTTAACTCATCAACATTTTACGCTGTTACCGCATTTTATGTTGGTGGAAACATGAGAAAAAATAAAGGTTTTGATAATATTTTATTCATGTGCCCCTATAAAAATCACCATGATAATATCATAGAGACTTAAACAGAAAATTTGACAGAACCAAAAAACCGAACAGTTAATGTTTTTACAAGTTGTTTCGAACAAAATATTTTTAAATATATAAATTGACAAACCTTTTCCTCTTTCATTAACCAAAAAAAAAAATCATCAGGATTAAGAATCTCTTAGACTCTCATCTATTATGTAATACTTTTTATGCCAAATTATATTTTACATTTCATGGTCCGGTTGCACACATTGATTTATATATATATTATGTAAACAAAATTGTAATTTCTTATCGAGATCCTTGTAATCGTACAGTAATATGAAGTTGAAGGGAGCACATTCTGGTTATATGCCCTTATCATGCAATCAGTTGCAAACATACTTTAATATATTAATAAATATTCATATATTTGAAGTTGAAATGTGATGTTGAAACATCAGGAGTGAAATTATTATAATATAAATATCGAGATTTATAAAGCTTGAAAGAAAGAGTCAAAAACTTGAAAAAGAATTAACTTTAGTTTAAAAAAAATATTTGCTTAAATTCGTAAATCGATCAGATTTTATAATAATACATGTATTAGTATGTTATATATTATCTGGACTGTTGTATCCCTTTTCTAAGATATAAATTTAACTTTTTTTTTAAATATCGTTGAACTCTAACATATTGAAAGACACTTCGTTTTGTATATGATACATGTATGATTGTTTCAGCGATGACCCTACTGGGATATATTGAATTTTCATATTTGCTCAACGTATGGAAAATATATTACTACTTTTTATTTTGAATGACATCGTGATTTATAACTGTGTTTTTAATGTCGTATAAGGGTTTATTATACCATATTTATTATTCAGTGGTGCATCCATAGAGGACGCAAGCCCGTTCAGACGTGATATCTCTTAATTTTCATTTCTTTTCCAGATTACTTTTTTATTCCCTAGCAATTTCATTATTATATTTATTACTTTCCAATTCATAAATTGGTGATTTACTCCACTGAGAGAGCATCCGAATATATACTAGTATAATGAGAGAGGAAGTATTTCCGTTATCACACTTTTCTCGATAATAACACCGACGATATATATATATATATATATATATATATATATATATATATATATATATATATATAGATATATATTAAATTTACAAATAAAAAATTAAGAACATAGTTTTCCGATTATGTATCATGTATTGTATTATACACTCATTAAAAGCAGAATCATGCAAAAGCAATTTTAATATATGCATGCAACTATAATTATAATGAAACTGCATTTGGGCACAGTGCGTCTCTGTGACTTCCGAGTTACACACATTGGATAACATCCAAGCACTTCTGACTGACTTCCGAGATGGCTTCCAAGCACAAAATCTTCCATAACGTTCAGATTAAACAACGGATAACTATTATTCTTCACAGAATGATAAAATAGATCTTATTCTATCGGGGAAAAAACAAAACGGTATTGAAGCGTTAGCATTTTGTATATGCTTTAAACTGCTTTCGTTTGTTTCCGGCTTCCGGCTTCCGACTTCCAAGTTTACATACACGACCGCGCCATGACACATTTAGTTTTGAATGAGAAGTACCGCTTCACGTGAATCGGTGCCACAGTGATGAAAGGAGGTAACAATTGTAATTATTTTTGTGTAACAACATTTTTCTTCGATATTTAGCACATATAATACGACTATATAAGCCTGTGATGCCAAATAATACCAGACAGGAAATATTTTGATCCGACCCTTAGAATGGGCGTTCTGTTGTGACTGCCATCATGACTCCAGGCCCTATCAGTTTTTTTTTCCGAAGGCCTGAGTGTCATGTTGTCATGGCTAGTACTTGGGATGAAGAAGTATGAACACACTACACGTGCACTTGTTCAGCTTCATTGGTTACCAATACAGTATAGACTTGTGTTTAAGCTTTTGGTGCTCACTTATAAGTCATTGCTTGGGTTGGCTCCAGACTATTTGTCTGAACTGTTGATTATATACAGATGCCTGTACGATCACTTAGATCATCATCTTCCACAGATTATTTATCCCATGATCAAGGCTGGTGGCCTATGGCCATCACACTTTTGCAGTTGCTGCTCCAAAACTATGGAATTCTATTCCTGAAGATATTTGGTCCGCTAACAATATCTCAGCATTTAAAAAGAATCTTAAAACTTACCTTTTTAGAGTAGCATTCTTTTAAAGTTAACTTGTCAATTGTAGTTGGATATTCTCTTTTAGCATCAACTTCTTAACTTGTTTTCAAAGTGGTAATGTGGTACTTACATGTTATTTAGTGTTTTAACTTGTGATATATCTAAGATATAACTGTTTTAGTCTATCATTATCTGTTAGAGTACAATAGTATTATAATGTGCTTGTGAGCAGGTGTACCTGGTATTAGCGCAATATAAATAATAAATTATCATATAATTATTAGCTAAGCTGACTATAAGTCATCTGAGCTATAGTCGTGGTCCATTGTCCGTCGTCCGTCCGTCTGTCCGTCCGTCGGTCCGTCCGTAGATGTGGCACGTTTTGAAACCATAAGACCTAGGAATCCAAAATTCAGCATAATGTTAGATGTCCCCAAGATCTCCTACCAAGCCGAAAACTGGGTCTTTGCGACTTTGTTCCTTTGAGAAATTAAGGAAAAACCTCAATTTTTTTATTAAAATCCTATTTTCACACTTCAGGACTGCCTAATATCAAAACCACTCATCTGTTTTTCCTCATATTTACCATAAATATTCCTCTATATAGTTTCTATGTACATGCCAGAAATTAAGTCTGTAAAGTATAAATTCTTTAAGTTATGGGCCCAAACATAATGGACTTTGTAAAAAATCAGGAAAAATAACTCAATTAACATGAAAAATTTGAAACTAGAGTCTATTTTATCAGGTATATAACTATGTTTAATTAAGAATCAATTATTTACCCAAAATTAGATCTGAATTTTGTAAATTTTTTAAGTTATTAGCATAAAAAAAAAATCAGTACCTTAAATTTTGCCCAAATTTGACCATGGCACTTTTTTTTCTGTAAGCACCATTGATTTAATTTTCACAGCATGTAAACATAAATATTTAGTTTGTCTAAATCTGAAATTTGAAAATAAAAGCTTGAAAATTAAGCTAGTTATTGATTTTGTTTCTGTAGTCACTTGCTTTGATTACAGATGCAGGGTCCCACTCCAGGTCACTGGAAGTCAGCTATTCCAGTGTTTCTGATTTATTACAGTCACTGGGGGAGATCCCCTGCTGTGACAGGTGTACAGTTATTCTCATATCACCACCCCCCCCCCCCCCCCCCCCCGCAAACCCAAACCCACCAAGTGTTATGCACTAATTGTTATTGTTTTCACTGTGTAACCGGACACACAAAAGCGTTCCTACTGGCCTTGCTAGTGAAGCTTGCTTTATTGGCGAAGCGGGAGAACGCCTGACTTGTGTGTCACAGGTTACGGGTTCGAACCCACATTCGGCCTGGTTTCCATTTTCATCCGTTACAAATGGTGGCAGCGGTGGGATCCGGGGAGTTGGTGTCGTGGCATGATGCCCCACCCAGTTCACGTGTGTGACCCCCGGGATAGATCCCACGTTCTGGGGACAGAACGTCCTCGGAGAGGGGGTGAATGTAACCGGACACACAAAAGCGTTCCTACTGGCCTTGCTAGTGAAGCTTGCTTTATTGGCGAAGCGGTAGAACGTCTGACTTGTGTGTCACAGGTTACGGGTTCGAACCCACATTCGGCCTGGTTTCCATTTTCATCCGTTACAACTGTATCTCCTTAATTGTAATGCTGTTTCCACTCCGATATGCAAAAACTTTCCTTAAAAAAATAATTCAAGGTGTAATCAAGAAGATGCAATGTTGTGTAATGTAGCATTTTTAAAGAAATCAATTTTCTTTTAAATGATTTTAACAAGTATAATTGAACCCATCAGTATGCTTATATTATTATAAAATATGAAGCACATTATGGATAAATAAAGACACAATTCAAAATTGTGAAATCTAAATCAAGTATTATTTTTAGATATTTATTGTTTTGCAGATTTAAAAGATATATTTTTGTGGTAAAAAATAAATAAACATTTGTATGCATGATGTGGTGTTATCTGACAAGATTGAGATTTATGATGATGCAATTGAGAATTATGAATCAACTTTTATATTCAGATATATATGTTAAATTGGAAATGTACACAAATATAAACTTAAATTAGAAAATAATTGATGTGATAAAAAAATGAGGATATAATACAAACATTTGTTCATTATTTTCCTGTCTCAGCAGAATTTGAGAACAGGCTTTGTTTGCCCTGTTTTATGTTGTTTATTAGCTCTATTTCAACTGTATACATTTCATAAAAAAATACATATATATTTAATAATATATATTATACAAAAAAATAGATTCAATTGAACAAATGTGTAAACTACTGAAATGTCAACAGTTAATCGAAAAACAAACTAATGATCATGGTAATAGTACAGATCATTTGTTCACAAACTGCTCAAATGCTTTAGTTTAAACATTAGGAAACACATGGTCAGGTCACAAAATATTTTTTGCAACAATTTCTTGCTCATCAATACAAACCAATCATATAAACCAACCATGGCCTTTATTACCTCTTCCTCTTACACTTTATCTCCATTAGATATTATTTTAGATTTTTACCTTCAAGGTTAACGTCAGCTGAGCACAGTGACCCATAGGTCCCTTGTTTATGGGCAAAACCTCACAATTTTAGCCTCTTTCAGCTTAAAATGTTAATGATGAAACTTTCAAGTTGAATCGTTCAATATTTTAAAAGAACTATCCTAGGTCATGGTTCTTTCAATCATATCAGAAAAGCTTAAGTTGGTCTTATGGCCATTATTATGTCCATTTCAAACTGAGGACTGCAAAACTGTTCTTCAACAAAATTATTGTTTCGATGATAACTTCTGTTACATTGCACAAAAATTATTCTTAGATGGCCTTTGTTCAAGTTTACTTGAATGAATTTTTGCAGAATTATTGGACCTTTAACAATAAAAGGACTACATCTTTTATCATTCTAGATATTTTGATAACAAGTTTTTTAATATATGTCAGCTTTAAAAAAAAGCATTTTAGCCAAAGTCTTTCAGTATGTGGTAACAGTTTTACCATCAGGCCAAGATTGTGTATCTTTTATAGGTTGAGAAACTGCCAAACTGTTTCAGATTTGGCAACAGATCAAGAGTTCATTCAGTGCAGCCAAATATAGGTCAAGGGTTCAATCAGTGCAGTCAAGCACAAGGCATGTGATCACCTCATGGGTGACATGTGAACACCTCATGGGCACCATGTGATCACTTCATAGGTGTCATGCCCCTCAGGGCAGGGCCCCTGCATGAGCTTATGCAATGGTGTGGCTACTATTTCAGATTTGGCAACAGGCTGGAGGTCAGTCTGGATCTATTTATAGCTCTGTAAGACTGCCAACTGTATCAGATTAGGCAACAAGTCAAGAGTTCACTCAGTGCAGCCAGGTATGGGTCAGGAGTTCACTCAATGCAGTAGCTGCATTCTATTTACAGCATTGGCAGACTGCATACTGCATCAGATTTGGCACTAAAGTTCAGCCTAGATCTATTTATAGCTTTGGTAGAGTGCCAACTGTGTCAGACTATGCAACAGGTCAAGAGTTCACTCAGTGCAGCCACATACAGGTCATGAGTTCATTCAGTGCAGTAGACTGAGTCAGCAAATTTGTCACAGTTCACTAGGGGCAACTGCCTTTCTCACCTAAGCCTGGTCAGCCCAATGCATCAGACTCAAGGTAAGTTTAATGTATTGGCCTGATATTTTGACCTGTCTATATGTCTTTGATGGCTTTCTCGTTCACAAGACAGGTGTTGCCACCTACAATGACTTCTGCACAGTGTATGTGCCTGCTTATTTCTACAGAGGAATTTGATATATCAGCCTGAAATTGGGCATATATATACTTATCGAATAGCTTTGTCATATACAAGACTGGTGGTGCCCCTACAGTGTGTGTTCCTGCTTATTTTCAGGAGGGGTTTGATATATGAGTCTGAAATTGGGCATATGTATATATCTCTGACAACTTTGTTGTGTGTAAGACTGGCAGTGCCAGCTACAATCACTTTTGTGTTGTGTGCACCTATGCCAGAATTTCAGCAGTGATGTTTGTGTAATTGTTTCTTATTCAAAATGTTTAGTACTTGCATTGTTCATATACATGAGAAGTAATGGTCCAGCATTGAAGCATTATACCTGGTGTATTTCCATATGCACAGGTTCGCATTAGGCCTGTAGGCCTTGTGTTGATTGATACTACTAAATCAGAGGCTTCATTGCCTGTCTGTACCATGCAGGATATTGCATACTGTATTTCTTCTTGTTTTAACCGAGGTTTTAAACAGAAACTGCAATTTTGAAACCAGGCTTTTTTTCCATCATATATTCTTTGATGTTTTAATATGTATTTATGTCATTAGGCCCAGATCTCAATCTGGGCCTTAGTAAAAATTGGAATGTTAAATTCTTGCTTTTATTACCTACATGTATTGTGTATGTATGAATCAAAATAATTAAATTCTCTGTCTAAAATAAACAAAAACATTTATAAATATAAACAATTTGATAATTATTGATAAGTGATTTGATATATTGAAAACAGCCTTGAGGACATGAAGTCAGCAAGTAGCTACAGTTATGAGCTGGCACAGGGGTATGGATAGCCATAATCTTCAATTAATTATACAGAAAGTCATTTTCTTTGTTATTCATTAAAAAATAGGGTTAAGGCCAGACTGAATCCCATTCGAGATCTGGTCTTGACCAATCGGGGATTGGTCCAGATTTGGATCTTTGCCTTGATTAGGGTTGGGACGGTTACCAGTATACGGTAATATCACAATTTCTGACTGCTACAGTATTCATACTGTAAACTTTCCTATTATTGTGATATCACAATATCAATTTTTGTTCATGATTTTGGTTCACAAGCAAGCCCTTGAAGTGTATTTTCTAAGAAAACTGGCATCATAAGAGTCTGTCCATGTTCAAAATAGATTTATTTTCAAGATTCACATTTATTTTTATAAACCACATGTATTTGAATCCCTGCATGTGGGTTGAACTGTGTGCTTACGGACATTGTGGTTAGTCCGAAATGTCCGAAAGTAGCAGGATGAATCAGAGAGGACAAAAGCTAGAGAATTTCAGGAGAAAATAACATTTTAAAGAAAGAGCAATAAATAAACATATTTATGCTTTTATTGCATGAAACGAAAATGTCAACATAAAAGTGTCACCACTGGATCGAACATTCTTTACGGGTTGCATATTTTACCAGATAAAATTGGGTTCGAATATTAAGCCACAATGGGTATGACACGCTCTCCGAAAATTTGCCGGATTCTCCTGTTTTTATGTAGCTATAGGAAACATGGTGGAAAGTTCTGACAAGTTGATTTGACGATGGGGGCAGGACTTCCCGTGCCTCAGGCTTGCATACCTGCAGCGCCTTCATGCAACTCACATCACTTAATGAGTCAATCTGTGGTAATGGCACAATGGGTATAAATGATATTAATAGTTAACCCCTTGCATAGAGTCAAGACTTTAAAAGTGGCTGTTATTAATATCATTATTGTTGGCTTATTAATGCCATTATATATTATCCCGGTAAATTGCGATATCTTTGAATAATTATCATCATATCAAAAACTCATATCATCGCAACACTAGCCTTGAATATATATATATATATATATATATATATATATATATATATATATATATATATATAGTGATGACAGATGTTTTTTCAAGACCTTCAGAACATTATTAAATTGTTTTTCCTGTTTGAATGGTCAGTGTATTGAGGACCATGAAATGAGTTGTAGGTTGATGTTTAGCCAAGATTTAAATAGATGCATATAAAAAGGGGAAGAATGGTAAAAAATATTAATGAAATCAGATTGGGTTATGAATGTAACAATATGAAATCAACATGTGACAGATTGACAGACAGACAGGTGGATGGGAAGACAAAGAGAAATGAGAATGAATGGAGAACAGATATTTTGAAACTAGAAACTGAAAAGTCACACAAATTATCAGCCATGTGAAGAAAATGATCATCCAAATAAATTTTCATATAAATATGAACATAAATATTATTTTTATTTGTCAAAGGTTCCGATGGAGGACCTACAAGAGGCATCAAAGAGTCTGGTTCGTGCCCTGATGATACGAGAAAAATACATGGCGATGGCGCTGCACAGTTTCCCAAGCACAACGGCACGCTTTTTACAGAGTCTGGAGAACCGGAACACAGGATACCATACCACGGACATGGATATGGAACACGCTGACAAACAGACTATTGAGGGTATGCATGGCATCAGATACATATTAGCTTAAAAGTTGATATTTGACAGTAAATTTAATTCTCTTTATTCTTATTGTTCGTGGTTCGTTCTACCATTTAATCCATTGTAACATTACTGTTCCAGAAGATACAGCCCCATACCATATAGAATTGACTGTTTCTCAAAAAAGTTATCTTAATAATATTCTTCAAAAAATTGGTTTCATAACGACAGACTGTGCTTTAGAAAATGTTTCTATTGGCATATCTAGTTCATAAACCTGACCAATCAGAGATTGTTCTGGTGGTTGAATGAAGCCTTATGTTGGTAAAAAAAATTATATTCATATAATTTGGATATATGATTATTAAGTTTCCCATGGTCATATGTAATACAGTTAATTGGCTCAAATCAAAATAAATATAAAACTTGTGTTATATGCTGTTGCTTCAGATATATATTGCTGTATTCTTGATAATTCAGATTAAAATTTAGATCAAGTTTGCTGTTTTTGCAAAAAAAATACAAGAGAAACAGAAAATATTTTGTAAAATTATAGTCATGTAACGATTACAGTGAATTCTTGACATGCTTGACAAGTTGGCATGATGTTTAAATATTTTTGAGAAAAAAATACCACTTTTTACATGTATTTCTCACATTTGATGTTTTCAGGTACACATACATGAGTGTTGCAACAAGCATACATATGCATGAGTTATTGAGTGTTAATCTTCATACATTTTGTATACATTACAATATATAGTATACTGTGATGCTGTACAGGATTTTTTGCATCTTTTCTTTTAAATATTTATTTTTTAAGATATCTTTTTGTGCAGTTGCTCCTAAGCTTCAGATGTTCTTTTGCACTCGCAGGCAGTCACAAATATCCTTAAAAACACAAACATAAAAGCAAGAGGTTTTTTTGTCTGGCAGAATTGTTCATTCATAAGGGTTGAGGATTTAGGATTGAAAGCCTCTTGTATTTCAAATATTGTTACATAAAAGTTTGTCCAGATTAAAAATATTAGGACGATCCCAGATTCAAACCACATGTCTGGCATTCCGACAACATCCAGGAAATCAAGCTTCACCAGCAAGACAGTTTGGTCCTCTTTTATATGCACCCAATCATACCCTCTCTTAAGAAAATTCTGCTATCAGAACATCAATGAGACACACTTAATGATGAACTATGGTAGATGGCTGTAATTACCAAATTACTTCAAACAACCATTCCTGGGGCCCCAAAGTTGGGCTTTATCCTGGACAAGCCCCCAAATATATATGTTACATAAACATTTCTCTCAGGGGAAAATGTAGGAAAGATCCCAGATTCAAACCCATATAAATGGAGCACGTGTCTGGCAAGACAGTTTGCTTTGCTTCTTTATGCCCCCATAACAATATACTTAGGTTGTATACATCACATTACATTGCATAAGTACTATTAATTGCGGTGTTTAGATTCTCTTGATATCTTATAAGGTGAAACAATTGCAATGGCAATGAAGGTTAACCACTGTTTTTTTTTTTCTTCTGTCCTACTGTTATCATCACTCACAGCATTTATATCACAACTTCTGTGGGATAATCCCTTACTTAACCTGAATAAAATTTTTTTTTGGTGGAGGTAACTGCCTTTGGTGGAGGTAACTTAACTATGTGTATGTACATCTAGGTCTGCAGAATTCCATTCCGGTTTACATCCTGGCGATAACCAGGCCCGGTGACTACTGCACCTGCGGGCCCTGGGTGCGTAATAATCCCCATTGCTGGGGAACCTCCAAAAGTCACACTCGTTTGTGAGTGAAACACGACCTTCCCATTAAGCCTGCAGAGCTCTCACCTTGGGTGGGGGCTGACCATGAAAAATCTCACCGCCTCGGCTGAGATTTGAACCCACAATCTCCAGGCTTTGAGACCTGTGTTCTACACCTGAGCCAAAAAGCCAGTATTATTCCATGGACTTATGTACATAATAGCTCTATCTAAAACGCTATTTTTTATTCCAAATTTTCATCTTATCATTACCTTCATCATCATTAAATGTATGATGTCACCAACTGCTCACGGACCTATCTTTAAACTAGAAATCTGCATTCCAAGGAACACAAGCTTCCACCTTATGGACCTTCACTTATTCGGGCCGTATTTCCAGGTTCACTCATGCATAAGTGGCTGAACTTTTGTGAATATTCCTTGATGATGTCCCTTAATCCTGACCATGTGACACACCAGAATCTAATCGATTCTTCCTTCGCCCATTCAGGAAATGCCCTGAGAATTTCATGAGATTCTGTTCAGAAAAGGGGAGTAATGTCATGAACAAACACACAAACACATTTACAAAGTCACAAACACACAAACGGGGGTGAATGTATACACTCCTGGTGGAGGCCAAAGTGACTTAAACAAAACAAATGGTGACTCATTGTTAGATGGTTAGAAACTAGTTCTATTAACTCTGAAAACTGAAACCCTCAAGTTTTGGGGGTGACTGGGAGTTATATTTTAATATCCCATAATACTGAGGTGACAGTATTAGAGAGATTATGTATATCTTAGTGTCAATGTCATTGGACTGTCTGAAGTGTCTTCAATTAAGAGTTCATACAATAAAGATTCCCTGCAGTTTCGTCTTTAGGTTTGTAAAATGTCATGGTTAGGATGTTCATGTCATTGATGTCAAGTTCATGTCTTTGATATAGTAAGCCAGAACAGATAGATATTCATGGATTACCTGGATTACTAAATACAGTTTATTGATGTGCATATGAAACATGTTTTTGAATAAGTGTATTTTAAAGTATACCTTGGCCAGTGATTTGGTAGGTCTGCTCCACTCAAAGTAGATAAAGGCAGTTTCTGATTTTGTTTGACTTCATTTATGGCTGTTGTCCAGGTTGTTGACTTAGCTGTTTCGTTGTCACCATTATAACCTCCAACATTTTCTATTTTAATCTGTTGCCTTACTTACAAGTGTGAAAAGTCTTTGCCAGGAGCCATGTGGTTCCAGACAGGGCGAAAACATAATGATTCCCCATGCAGTGCTGTTCTTTGGTTATTTCTTGGCATGTATAATTGTGTGAGGCAAAATGTCTGCAAATTGGCTTGCGTATTCCCATACTGTATCAAGTATCAATATGTTGTTATTTGTCTGGTGATACCCAGCTCTACCGGTGTATATATATCTGCTATCATAAACCCACATGTAGGTTACTGTAACTCTTTTGTACTAAATCACAATAAAGGATAGGATATAGAAGTAAATCAAGTGCGTACTTCATATGGTGCCCTGAGCTAACCGTTGTCTTAAAGGGACATAATCAGGAGCTAAATTATGCCTATTCTTTCACACTGTCAGTTCATTATTACTTTCTACAAATGTTTCCCAGCAAAACCATCCAAACACACAGTCTCATTTCCTTGCATACGGCTGTTTAACACCATGTTATGGCTCTGCTTGTTGGTTAACACAGTCTGTTTACCATAACAAGGCCGTGTGACCAGAGGTCTGATTAAGAGGTGCAATAAGGGATTTTCAGCCAGCAGAAACATGTATTACATTTTTTTTGGCCTAGTCAGTCAGGGCATCTCCTGATTGAAAGGTGTTTTGGCTCAGCGATGTGCAAGGCCCCACGTGCTGTGTTTATGTTGACACCTGTCATTGAGCCTGGTCCACTGTTTTTAACATTCGTTTGCAGGGGGAAAGCAAACGGTTTCAGAGCAATATTTTGGCAGTTACAGATTTATTTTAAAGGGGAGAAGCTATTTTATTGTTGACTCAACACGCTTAATAGGTGAATGGGCCCCTTTAAGCTTGCCATATCAGGATTTTTGAATGGTCAGCAGGACAGATGGAGATCAAACCTTCTTCAAAATGGTCATAACCAAAACCAATGGAATGCTGTGGTAGTGGTACTGAACATAATGCAAAAAAATACCCAAATACTAGGGACCAAAAATAGTTATCATCAAAGGGGGATAGTAATATCATTTGGATGCTTGTCAGGTGGAATTTTATCCAGGAATTCGTTGGAGTGTCATGGTCCATGGCCTGCTTAAATTGATTCTAAGATTCCGATTTCTCTGTCCTTCGTTTGTTTTATGTAGAATCTTTGTCATATTAAAAAAAAATGTCTTCATATCTGAGTCCTAGACCTAGTTTGCTTTTTATCTGATCAAATAAGTTTATAAACAGTGAACATGTTTTTTTGTCCATATTTGATGGATGAAGAATCTCAGCTCTCTTCATAATCTTTTCTTTCTTACAATCAGTAAATGGAAGAAATTTTATTTCATACTGTAACTCATATTTGTTAGTAAGCCATTTGATAGATGGTCTCATGCATATGTATGGTTTTGCTTATTTGTTATGTCATATTTCATAAATTCATGTTCCTTTATGGCAGAGCCCCCTGGTGGTGGCATTGTGTATTATGAACTGACGTCAACAGATGGTGCAGGTACTTCGAACTGAGTGTGGTGTTGGTTGGCCATGCTTGATTCACCCAAAATACCCCTGGTGGATGGGCTGTAAACTAACTGTGTTCAACCAATTTAAATAATACAGTCAATACAGAAAATGTACGAAAAGCAGAAAAGTTGAGACATTTTGGAACTTTCTCTTACCATGAGACTACTGTATGTAATGAGAATCAAATTTCTCTTGATGTTTTCTGTGTAATTTGCTCTTCAAATATTATTATTTTCTGCATGTAATATTAAAGCACAGCATAGTGTTTAAGTTAAGCATATATTATTGAAAACATGTGTCACAGACTTTTTTCACATTTCCTAAAATTGAAGAATTGTAAGACTGTGATATTAATAATATTATTTTTATATATTTAAAATATATAAAGTAAATTGAATAACTACAAACAGAAAAAAATGGGAAAAGAAAGAGACGCCACTTGATTTGGTGGCTTTTATACAGTGTCAAGCCAATTGCTTCAAAATTATTTGCTTATTGCAATATATTGATCCATAATTTCACTAGAACCAGAACAAATAAGATCTCTTTCTAGAAAAAGCACAAAACATTACTATTGTACAGCATTAAAGAAATCAGTATATTCATACCTACCTATGGTACTAACAGTTACATACCTAACCTTTATTTAAGGTCCGCACATTTATATGAACATAACTTGGATTGACTGGCATTTTAAAATTTGATTGGTACTTAGGAAGCAGTGGTTAGGAATCAGAAATTTTCAAGACAATTTTATGATCATTATGTTTTATAAAAAAATATGATGAATACTTAATGGCCAAGATGTAATATAATTCCTGTAAGATCTGTAAAAATGCAAAGGTTTGGTCCTTTAACAACTGATTTTGGATATATATCCAAAGACTTTGTCATATGTACAAAATGTATAATATGGGCAAGAAAGTGGGAGCTTTTTTTATTCTTTACTCGAAATTCTGGCCACAATGCAGGGAAATCAGCATCTTTAATTGTTTTAAACAAATCTTTGGACTCCATTGTTTGATTAGCCACAAACTGGAAAACTTTAACAACAAACTTTACCAACACTGTACTCTCCATTTTATCAAGGAATAAGCTTAATGTACATGAAAACCCAATAGTGGTACCCATGCATTTAAATGTCAACTCAAATTCTGGTGTACATTCAGCCACAGCTGGCTGAATTAAAGACTCCTCTACCTCATACTGGCAGCATTAAGACCTTCTCCATGCAATTGATTAGAACACTGTTTGACCATGTTTGGGGGAGTTTTACATAGAGAATGTGTGATCTTTTGCATAGTATTTAGCTTAAAGCAAAGCTGATAATTTTAGTATAAAGACATTTGATATTTAGAGCTTATTACTTGACCATCCTTGAAATGTCAACAAAATCAATAACTCTAATAGAATTATATGTTCTTTTGGGTTTTTTAGCTGCCAGTATATAAATTACATTGATATCCCAGTGAAAGACTTCAAATATTATGATGCATTATTAATATAAATTGAATAATACAAAAATTGAACTGGTGAAAGTAATATAATTAGGCTACACTGTATTTATAGATGTCCAGTTGGCTGTATAGAAATAAACCCGCAATATACGACACTGATCTAGAAAGCTTGTGCAAGCAGTAATTCTCACATACTGTGAGACACATATATACACATATATACACATAAATAAGTCCCACTTATATTATGTTACTGCTGCAGTCCACCAGGGGTTAGTTTGTGAAGAGTTGCTCTGCATATAAACGTGTTAACAACCCTTGAGTTTTGTGTGATATCTACCACAGTCATTTACAGGTCTATAACTTACACAGTGCTCCACTTCTAACAAGCACCCACACCTGTTATCATGTTGAATACTAGTCTTGTTAACGGTTTCTCAGTGATTCACTATGAGATTGTGATCTTCCAGTGTAAATATTGATTATGTATCATTCAGTATCGTTCAGTTTATGCCCCTGTTTTTGGTAATTTGGTGTCTTAGAACTCTCTTCAGAATCATTAAAGTTATTTAGCTCAGGTGACTTCCGAAGTCAGCTGATGAGCTATAGTGATCACCCTGTGTCTGTTGTACATCTGGTCAACTGCTCATTAACAGGACACATCTAAATCATACCCTGCATGACCAAAACCTTGTTAGTTTACACTGGGTGAGTTCCTGGATCAATATCTTTTGAAACATAAAATTAGGTCATGGTGTCCTCTTTTTTAGCTCAATTGAGCACAAAAATAAAAAAAAAGATGATATATGCATGGTACTTTAAAATCAGACTTTTCTAAATATCCAGGAGTGCTGAACAAATATTTAGTGTTTGTTTATTAAGTTGAAATAATTTGTCTCATCAATACCATCATACCAACAGCATGTATACAGGGTTTTGACAGTACTGGACCTGTATTGAGGCAACACAATTTTTTAGCACGTAAGAAATTGAGACTCTTTTCAGCAAAATATCAATAGGCGCCATATCTTAAGAACAGCTGTAGCAGTCAATACAAAATTTGCATATATATTGATCATGTGACCAGTATGCCCAAATACATGATTGGTATAACCAAGAACCAAGAAAAAGGAAAACACTTTTGAAATATATTAATTATTCTGTTTTCATTAACAAAAATTTGACAAACACCATTTTCTGCTTTAATTGGAAGTCTGCTTTCACAGCGCCATCTGTCGGCTGATCAGGATGAGCCTAAAGAGGGGATCGATTGTGTCCTTTCATTTCATTCTTGTGAACAATAATCTGTTCACACCAGTCAGACTAATAGGGGCCCAATCACCAATTTGATCATTATAAACTAAAGGTAATCCCTTTGAGCTTTAGTAAAAATAGGCCAAAAACACGGACATCACTGCACATCCGCTGCTTGTTTAGTTGATATCAATGTGTTTACAATATGTTGGGGGCCCCCCAAATAATCAAAACAAATTCAACAAGTGCATCCGACAACAAATCAGATAAACAAGAGATAAAGTGACCTTTCTGCCTCAGCATATATGCAGCCTACCAACTTTTATTACAGGTTACATGTTTTTCCCATTAGTTAACGTTGTGATTAAACATACATGTTGTTGATAAACAAGTTTATACATCCTTCACAAAGGCATTATAAGAAATTTCCACAACCAAAATTTCCTTAGATCATTAATACACAGAAGAAACCAGAAATCACATAAATTCTTTTTCAAAAGGCAGGTGAATGGGCACCTTTAATGAGACTCAGATGATTATACACACAATTTTGTAAAGGCGTGAGTCAGGTCATGAGTGATGAAAAATCCCCATCATATATGGGAGCAGGTGGCTTTTGGTCCTGAATTTCATCAAGTTGCCAACTGGTTAGTCTCAGTGGCTAATTGAAGCATATTTTGACTCAGTGGCATAATTCCCAAAGTAAAAGCATGTGTCTTGTAATTGTTTTCAGTTCTGTTTCCTGCTCATGATAATCACAGTCATATTCTGGTAACTGTCACAGGTGGCATGTCATGTCCAGTTAATCCTATTTGTGACACCTCTGTTCCAGAAGTATTTTAAAAAGTTTGGTCTGTTTTAACATACAGAATGTACCTTACAATGCTCCTTTCCCTGGAAAAATCTTATGCTACTGGAGGTCCTGAACCATTTGAATTTTTTAGGCCTGTTCTGTTTTATATCATGGTTGATAATCTTTTCTCATGCTTTTATTTGCCCTAAAAGGAAGAATAACTCTTCTACCTCTTTCTGCTTCCTTTTTGTCTGTATTTATACAATTAGTACTTGCTGTTATCATAATAATCTCAATGTCATTATATAGAATTCCAACAGACTTACTGTTTAAATACATGGTATTTCCAGTAACTCTTGATTGTTTTAGCTGGTATGTAATTTTTGTAATGCAGTAACTGCCATGAGCTGCCATCTGTTGAGCATGGCTAAAACTATTTGCACTTTGTCACCACAGACTTTAAAATCTTCCCAGACTTGAAGGCAGAACTTAGTCACTACAGACTTTAAAATCATCCCAGACGCGGAAGCGGAGGACATAAATTCCTTGAATTTGCTGGTTAAACCCACATTTTTAATGGTATTAAGTATTTTTTAACCCTCACATGTATCTTTTGGATTGTTTGTGTTGTAAGAATACAGAGCTTCAATCTGTCTTAATCATCTTCGCAGTGCTGTTTATTTGCTAGTCTTGAATAAGCTTGCAGTAGATGTAATCATGTGACAAGTAGTTAAAGTAATGATATAGGATATATATTAAATTTATTTAACTGTTACCTCAGCTGTGACTTTGCTTCAGAGTGGTTTGACTTAGGGTAATTCTCTCATAAAAAATACATGTTAGGCAAAAAAAGGTATGGTTTTCAGACACTTTTTAGCGAACCTGTGAGCTTATGCGATGGTGCGGCGTCATCCATCTTGTGTCGTGCGTCGTATGTCGTGCGTCGTCTGTACGTTACCCTTAGCTATCTCAAAAACGGCAGGAGATAGCATCACCAAAGTTTTTGCAAATAATCAGTCATCCAAAAAACTATATCGGATTTTGTTTATTTTTTTTTCTACTGCATTTTCTTAGATTTTATAGGGACAAAGCTAAAAAAGCTTTAAAAATCTTCTTCTCCGAATCTGTCCAGCCAAATTTTCCTATATTTCACAGAAATGATCCCTGGAACAATCTCTCTCAAGTTTGTTCAAATGGCACCAGTTCAGAGATTTTTGGCTGAGTTACAGGAGGTTGAACTTTGTCATCTGTCTGAAAAAGCATATTAAATTTAAATCTCAGAAACAGCTGGAGCTATCATCACCAAATTTTATGCCAATGTTGGTCACATAGGTCATATCTGAAATTGAGGTATTGGTGGCACCACCTGCATCCGCTTTTTCTGTACAGGGTCATCAGTGCCTGTATCACACTGAGGGCTACAAAAAATTTCTTCTCTGAAACCATATGGCCAAAATGTTTAATATCACACAGAAATGATCCTAGGGTAGTGCTTTCTAAAGTTTGTTCAAATGGTCTCTGTTCAGTGACTTTTGGCTAAGTCATGGGAAGCTGTATTTAGTCATATGCCATAACAGCCCATTTTAGTTCAGTGGCTACAAAAATCTTCTTCTCAAAAACCACACCGCCAATTTCTTAAATCCCCCACATTAATTATCCGCAGATGTTGATAATTCAAGTTTGTTCAAGTGGTTTTGGTTTAGTGCTTTTTGGCTGAGCTACAGGAAGCTGAACTTAGCCAGTTTGCTCTATCTTCCTATATGAGTTATAAACCTGTGAAACATTTTTCGACTGTTGCCACTGAAGCCAGTTTGTTAAATATTTTACAAGAATAATCCCTACAATAATTCTTATAATAATTGTCATTAATGGTTCCACATGAATGATTTTATAAAAAGTCAGCTGTAAAGCATTTTGTATTGGAAAAATTCATTTTAAAGTGATTTCAAGTAGGGACCACTTTTGTGTACAGATGGCAGCACTTGGTTTACCATTGGCAGATTGCCAGTGCCTTAATGTTGGCCATTAGCCAAGATGATGTCAGCTCTATAAATAGTTTGGCACAGTGCCTGGATTGTAAGAAGAGCAGCCAGGTATAGGTCAAGAGTTCACTCAGTGCAGTAGCTGCATTCTATTTATAGCTTTGGCAGACTGCTCATTGCATCAGATTTGGCACCAAAGTTCAGCCTGGATCTATTGATAGCTTTTGCAGGTTGCCAACTGTGTCAGATTAAGCAACAGGTCAAGAGTTTCTCCAGTGCAGCCAAGTACAGGTCAAAAGTTCACTCAGACTAGCCAGGTGCAGGTCAAGAGTTCACTCAGGGCAGTAGCTTGAGGAAACAATTTGTCACAGTTCACTCGTAGGCAACTGCCTTATTCACCTAAGCCTCGTCAACCCAGTGCATCAAACTCTGGGGAAGTTTGATGTATTGGCCTGATATTTTGGCCTGTCTATGTGTCTTTGATGGTATACTCATTTACAAGACAGGTGGTGCCACCTACATTGACTTTTTCAGTGTATGCGGATGCTTATTTCTACAGAGGAATTTAATACATCAGCGTAAAATTGGGCATGTTTATACATGTCGGGTAGCTGTATAGTGTACAAGACTTGTGGCACCACCTACAATAATTTTTGCACAGTGAATGGCCCTGCTTATTTCACAGAAGGGGTTTGACATATCAGTCTGACATTGGGCATATGTATATATCTCTTCCTTGTATACAAGACTGGTGATGCCAGCTACAATCATTGTATCTGCCAAAACAGAGTTTTGTGGATGCTATGTTTTCAGTTGGACGCCGCTGCCTCTGTGACCTCCACTGCCGCACAGGTTTCCCGAGAACTCCCCCGTAACCACTGGGCAGAATTTTTGTAAATTCGGAATTATGATCGGGTCACATGTGAACTGCTGCGCTTTCATTTTTGGTTGACCTCTGACCTTTCCTCTGCCTTGCATCCATTTGCGCGTCTGTTTCCAAACATAAACCCACATATCTCCGGAACCGTTTGACCGATCAGGCTAAAAATTTGGTACAAATGTACCCCTTGGATAACTTTATAACATACACTAAAAATGGTGGCGCTACCTGCAACCATTTTTGCACAACATCCATCTGTTCATCTGACTTGGAATAAAATTACTCATATCTTGGCAGGGGTTTGACTTATCTACCTGAAATTTTGTAGGTTTATACATCCTTGACAGCTTTCTTGATTTTTAGCTCAGCTGACTTTCAGTCATGCTGAGCTATAGCGATCACTCTTTGTCCGTCGTCCGTCTGTCCGTCTGTCTGTCCGTCTGTCCGTTAACCTGGCACAAATCGTAACCGCTGGACTTAGAATCTTGTAACTTTACATTCTGAGAGGTCAATGAAAAATCTCCTTGGAAACCAGAAATTAGGTCTCTGTTACCCATATCCTTCGAGCTATTGGGCCCCAAAGTACCCCCCAGAATAGTCAAAATTTTCATACAAAAACTTTAATATCTCATTAACTACGACACTGATGGTCATGATTTTTGGCATACATATTTATCATGAGATGTTTCTTCAGTTCCCACAGATTGGTGGCGCCACCTGTATTTTTAGATTTTTTACGAATTTTTTTCTCTATTTTTGAGACCTTTAAAAATGTGAACAACTGTTAACAGGGCACAAATCGTAAAGACTGGACCTAGAATCTTCATTCTTGACACAGTGAGAGACCTATGAAAAGTCTCCATGGAAACCATAAACTAGGTCTCTGTTACCCAAATCCTTTGAGCTATGGGGCCCCAAAGTACCCCCCCAGAATAGTGAAAAATTTCATACAAAAACTTCAGTATCTCATTAACTACATCACTGATGGTCATGATTTTTGGCATACATATTGATCATGAGATGTTTCATCAGTTTCTGCAGACTGGTGGCGCCACCTGAATTTTTTGATTCTTTACGAATTGTTTTCTCTGTTTTTGAGGTCTTTAAAAATGTGGACATCTGTTAACAGGGCACAAATCTTTAAGACTGGACCTAGAATCTTCATTCTTGACACACAGTGAGAGACCTATGAAAAGTCTCCATGGAAACCTGAAATAAGGTCTCCGTTACCCATATCATTTGAGCTGTGGGGCTCCCAATTACTCCCCAGAATAATGGAAAATTTGATTTAAAAAAACTGCAACATCTCAATAACTACAATACAGATGGTCATGATTTTTGGCATACATATTGATCAAGAGGTGTTCCATCATTTCCTGCAGACTGGTGGCGCCACCTGTATTTTTTCAAATTTTTACAATTTTTTTTTCTCTATTTATGAGACTTTTAAGGATGTAGTTATCTGTCAACAAGGTACAAATTGTAATGACTTGACCTAGAATCTTTATTCTTGACACACAGGGAGACCCATGAAAAGTCTCCATGGACACCTGAAATTAGGTCTCTGTTACCCATATCCTTAGAGCTATGGCACTCCAAAGTACAGCTCGGAATAATGGAACATTTGATACATAAGCTGAAGTATCTGAACAACTAATGCAGAGATCACCATAATTGTTTGCATGGATATTGATCATGGAGTGTTTCATTAGTTTTTAGCTCAGCTGACTGTAAGTCATCTGAGCTATAGCGATCACTCTTTGTCCGTCGTCCGTCCATCGTGCCGTCCGTCTGTCCGTCTGTCCGTTAACCTGGCACAAATCGTAACCGCTGGACCTAGAATCTTGTAACTTGACATTCTGAGAGGTCCATGAAAAATCTCCTTGGAAACCAGAAATCAGGTCTCTGTTACCCATATCCTTCAAGCTATGGGGCCCCAAAGTACCCCCAGAATAGTAAAAAATTTCATACAAAATCTTCAATATCTCATTAACTACAACACTGATGGTCATGATTTTTGGCATACATATTGATCATGAGATGTTCCATTAGTTCCTGCAGACTGATGGCGCCACCTGTATTTTTCGGTTTTTTACGAATTTTTTTCTCTTATTTTTGAGACCTTTAAAAATGTGGACATCTGTTAACAGGGCACAAATCGTAAAGACTGAATCTAGAATCTTCATTTCTGACAGTCTGAGAGACCTATGAAAAGTCTCCATGGAAACTAGAAATTAGGTCTCTATTACCCATATCCTTCAAGCTATGGGGCCCAAAAGTACTCCCAAGAATAGTGAAAAATTTCATACAAAAACTTCACTATCTCATTAACTACATCACTGATGGTCATGATTTTTGGCATACATATTAATCATGCGATGTTTCATCAATTTCTGCAGACTGGTGGCACAACCTGTATTTTTTCGGTTTTTTAAGATTTTTTTCTCTATTTTTGAGACCTTAAAAGATGCAGTCATCTGTTAACAGGGCACAAATCATAACAACTGGACCTAGAATCATCATTTTTGACATTGGGGGAGGCCCATGAAAAGTCTCCTTGGAAACCTGGAATTAGGTCTCTGTTTCCCAGATTTTTCAAGCTATGGGGCTCTGAAGTACCCCTCTGAATAATGAAAATTTGATACAAAAACTGAAATATCTGAACAACTAATGCATTGATTACCATGGTTCTTTGCATGGATATTGATCATGGAGTGTTTCATAGGTTTCTGCAGACTTGTGACGCCACCTGTATTTTTCGATTCTTTACAAATTTTTTCACTATTTTTGAGACCATTAAAGATATGAACATCTGTTAACAGGGCACAAATCATAACAACTGGACCTAGAATCTTCATTCTTGACACACTGGGAGACCCATGGAAAGTCTCCATGGAAACCTGAAATTAGGTCTCTGTTACCCATATCCTTCATGCTGTAGGGCCCCAAAGTACCCCCCAGAATATTCAAAAATTTCATACAAAGAGATCATGAGATGTTTCATCAGTTTCTGCAGACTCCCTAGAAACCTGGAATTAGGTCTCTGTTACCTATATTCTTCAAGCTATGGGGCTTGTTACACATTTTTACAATTTTTTTCTCTATTTTTAAGACCTTTAAGGATGTGGTTATGTGTCAACAGGGTACAAATTGTATCAACTGGACCTAGAATCTTCATTCTTGTCATGCAAGGAGGCCCATGAAAAGTGTCTGTGGAAACCTTAAATTAGTTCTCTGTTTCCCATATCCTTCAAGCTATAGGACTCCGAAGTATCCCTCAGAATAATGGACAGTTTGATACAAAAGCTGAAGTATCTGACCAACTAATGCAGAGGTCACCATGATTCTTTACATGCATATTGATTATGGAGTGTTTCATCAGTTTCTTCAGACTTATGGTGCAACCTATATTTTATTAAATTTTTTTGAATTTTTTTCTCTATTTTTGAGACCTTTAAGGATGCTGTCATCTGTTAACATGGCACAAATTGTAACAACTGGACCTAGAATCTTCATTCTTGTCATGCAAGGAGGCCCGTGAGAGTGTCTTTGGAAATCTGAAATTAGGTCTCTGTTACCCATATCCTTCACGCTATAGGACTCCGAAGTATCCCTCAGAATAATGGAAAATTTGATTCAAAAGCTGGAGTATCTGAACAATTAATGCAGAAATCACTATGATTCTTTGCATGGATGTTGACCATTAAATGTTTTTATTAGTTTCTGCAGACTGGTGGAACCACCTGTATTTTTTTTAAAGTTTACGCATTTTTTCCCATATTTTGAGATATATAAATTCAGATACAATCTTGGCTTATTCTTTAATCTGTTTGATGCTTCAGTTGAATGGGTATATATACTACCATTCAGATGATGAAATTTCCTTTTGCAAATCTCTTCCCAGTCAGCTGAGCGTCATGACCCATGGGTCACTTGTTATGACAGGTGGCACCACTTACATTCACGTTTATGCTGCATACATTCAAGCTCATATCTCAGGAACCATTTGACCGATTAGGGAAAAAATTTTGCATGTTTCTAGATCTCACATAGCTCGTTATCATACGCAAAACTGGTGGCGCCACCTGCAACCATTTTTGCACAGCATCCGTCTGTTTGTTTGCAGTGGGATAAAATCACTTATATCTCGGCAGTGGTTTGACATATCTGCCTAAAATTTTGCAGGTTTATACATCTTTGATAGCTTTCTGGATTTTGTGGCAGGTGGTGCCACCTACATTTATGTATATGCTGCAGACATTCAGGCTTATATATCAGGACTGGTTTGACATATCCCCCTGAAATTTTGCATGTCTATAGATCTAACATAGCATTTCATCATACGCAAAACTGGTGGCGCCCCCTGCAACCATTTTTGCACAGCATCCATTTGTTCATCTGCCTTGTGATAAAATTACTCGTCTCGGCAGGTGTTTGACGTATCCACCTGAAATTTTGGAGGTTTATACATCCTTGACATCTTTTTTGAGTTTTATGACAGGTGGCACCACCTACAATCACATTTACGCTGCAGACATCCAAGCTCATATCTCGGGAACCATTTGACCAATTGGCCAAAAATTTTGCATGTTTATAGATTTTACATAGCTCTTTATCATACACAAAACTGGTGGCGCAACCTGCAACCATTTTTGCACAGCATCCGTCTGTTTGTTTGCCATGATACAAAATAACATATCTCGGCAGGGGTTTGACATATCTGCCTAAAATTTTGCAGGTTTATACATCTTGGATAGCTTTCTGGATTTTGTTGCAGGTGGCGCCACCTACACTTATGTATACGCTGCAGACATTCAGGCTTATATCTCAGGACTGGTTTGACATATCCCCCTGAAATTTTGCATGTGTATAGATCTCACATAGCTCTTAATCATTCACAAAATTTGTGGCGCCACCTGCCACCCATTTTTGCACAGCATCCTTCTGTTTGTCTGCTGTGGGATAAAATCACTCATATACAAGTAGTGGTTTAAATTATCTGCCTAAAATTTTGCATATGTATACAACTTGGACAGCTTTCTGGGTTTCATGGTAGGTGACGCAACCTACATACAAATTTCAGCTGCAGACATCCAGGCTATTATGCAACACACCTCACTCTATTTCCCCTTGCTACTCAATCTATGCCTCACTTCATCCGTCCCACTCTGATTTTTGCGGATACATGTAGTCGCTTGTTGACTACTCGTATTCTAGTTTTTGTGTTGTGTGCACCCATGCCAGAATTGCAGCAGTGATGTTTGTTTAATTGTTTCTTGTTCTAAGTGTTTAGTACTTGCATTGTTCATATACATGTTACACATGTTCTTAAAAAGTAATGGTCCAGCATTGAAGCATTATACCTGGTGTAATCTCATCGCACAGGTTCGCATTAGGCCTGTAGGCCTTGTTTTCATAAATCAGTGCAGGCGTACAAAATTTTATATTTGACCTTTTTTGTATGTCTCAATAAAAATGTCGTAATATCAGGGAAAAGCATGAAAATAAAAGACTTTTATGGCTAAACAGGTAAAAGCAGTACATAACAAAGGAAAACTTATCAAAATTGTTTTATTTTGTCTTCTTGAAAGATGAAAATCAAAATAAATATTTTTGTTGTGGCGGGTTACAATTTATGTTGGCGGTGCCTGATAACCATACCTTTTATTTTTTTTGCCTTATTATGATGGTTTTTAACTGGGCTGCCTAAAGGTCATGCAACTGTTTAATGAATGAATTTATTTACTTATTATATCATGTACAATAATACAAGAATTGTGATGGCACTTTATCTATTATCCACCTGTCTAGCCATCTGTTAGCAGGGCACAAATTGTAAGCATAAAGTCTACGATCATGAAACTGTGCCTTATCAGAGATTCTACAAGGATCTCCTTGGAAACCAGAAATGAGGTCACTGTGACCTATATTCTGCGAGTTACAGGGGGTGTCTGAGCCACCCTGAAATAATATAAGATGCATACAAATGGCCAGATACCTCAAGCTAGGCTTGATCAGTTGTTTTTGAAATCTGGTTGTCAGAAGATCATCAATAGCTTTTTCTTGTACAGAAGACTAGTGGAGACCACTATGACCCTACAAGTCAAGGATCGAGGTCACAGGGTCCACATTTTGAAAAATAAACATGGCACATGACAAACAAAAAACAACTTTAACCTAAGTGATAGATTGCATATGTACAGAACTGTAAATATCATAAGGTCAGAGGCCACTCATTAATGAGTGTCTGTGTTTATAACTGTGTTCTGAGTTAATACCCACTAAGTAAGATTTGATGCATGGTTCACCCTGTTATGATCATATATATTGTTTCTTGCTTCTTATTATAAACTTGTATATACATGCTCACACCCACACTCACATTCAAATATTGATGACTCTTGTGTTAACTCTGTTTTAGCATATGAATGTTGATGCCTGGATCATATCTGGTCCAGTTAAAAAAAATCTGTTTAGACCAGATTATGAAGGTTCAATCAGAGGTTAGGCTCGTCAGATTCTTAATCCCATTCTGTACGTGGACATTTTTACAAGTTTTCCTGGCCAGATTGTAAGTAAGAGTTTGTTACTGGTCATAATTTGCAAAGGTTTTAATCCAAACTACAGTCTGTGTCTGGCAGATATACAAAATATATTGCATTAGCTTTAGCTTTGTGCCTGTTTGTTCAACCCCCTTGTATTTTGTCATTATCTCAGCTTATAATAATGCAACAATTATTAAAGGGACATAATCAGGAGCTAAATTATGCCTATTCTTTCACACAATCAGTTCAGTTTTACTTTATACAAATGTTTCCCAGCAAAACCACCCCAGCACACGGTCTCATTTCCTTGGATACGGCTGTTTAACACCATGTTACGGCTCTGCTTGTTGGTAAACACAGTATGTTTACCATAACAAGGCTGCCTGACTGGAGGTCCAATTAAGAAGGGCAACACGCGGATTTTCAGCCAGCAGAAACATGTATTACATTTTTTGGGCCAAGTCAGTCAAGGCATCTGATTGACAAGTGATTTAGCTCAGCGATGCACACAGCCCCACGCACTGTGTTTATTTGTACACCTGTCATCACGCCCGGTCCATGTTTTTAACATTCGTTTACAGGAGAAAGCAAACGGTTTCAGGGCAATATTTTGGCAGGTACGGATTTATTTTAAAGGGAAGAAGCTATTTTTCGTGTTAACTCAACATGCTTTATAGGTAATTGGGCCCCTTAAACAAAACTTGTATTCAATACAATGTCAGGATCCAGGCCTCAGATGTCGAACATGGGTATGTTTATAAGGTCTAGTAAAACCACTCACCTTAGATACTGCATGTAAAAATTTTCATGCTTGAGCCCAAATGAAACATTTACATAAAGAGAATAACACTGTCCATATTTCTTTCCAAAATATCTTCTTGGTGTGGACTGGTATTTCTCAAAAAGTTGAAACTGTATAAATTGTATTTTGTATATCTATTTTTATTATTACATTAAATTTGGCTGTTGAGAAAGTTTCTTGGTGATATGTTTTGGTCAGCTACATATATATTCACTTTACTTATATATTTACAATGGCTTCTACTTCATGATTGTTAAATGGCTTGTGTGTAACTACCTTGCTGTGAAGAAAGATAATAATAATAATAATAATATATAGTATTTATATAGCGCCAATTCACACACACACTTACATACCCTTACACAATTTCTTTGAAATCCACTCCCTGTGCCTGACCCAAGAAAAAAAAAGATGCATATAAGGCCAAAAAAAATTAAAAAGGTATGGTTCTCAGGCACTTTTTTTTACAGAAATCAATGCGGGCGGGCAGTATTTTATTTTTGACCTTTTATTTGAATGTTTCGATAAAATGTAATATGATCAGGGAAAAGCATGAAAATAACAATTATTTCTGCTAAACAGTTAAAAACACTGCATAACAAAGAAAATCGTACCAAAATTGTATTAGTTTATCTTCTAGTATGAAACCAAAATAAAAATGCGGGGGTTTAAAATTGATGCAGGCATTGCCTGAGAACCATAACTTTTATTTTTTTTGGCCTTCATTACCAAAAGATTGCAGAGAGAGATATATTTTTAAATTAGTTTTAAATGATACAAGTGTTTGAGATTTTTGTAATGTAATAGGAAGTGAATTCCAGACTTTTTGGTTCACCAAATTTCATATTACACTTTGATTTCTGCCAGCCTAGCACAGCGTAAGAAAGGGCTGATAGGTTATTATTTTTTCAGACAAATATGATGAAGCGAGTCATAAAAAGGGCAGTAAACAAAAAGATAGGCTAGCTGCTATGTAGAAGTATTATGTAGGTTATTTTCTCATGGTAAATAATTGTAAGACAAGAGCAATTATTGATTGGTTATTAATTAAATTATTATTTATGATGGGATGTATTATGGTAAACCCACAATCCGTCCATCTGTTAACTTTTAGTGTCACCGTGATAACTTACCAGGGCTCTCATGGATTTTCACAAAACTCAGCATTACTACTTACCAATAGATAATCTTGTTCGAGTTGGATAATAGGCTAACTCCATGCATGTTTAATGAGGTCAGAGTTCATGAGGCTACATTTGTGGTGTCGCCACAATAACATATAAGAAATTCCATGGCATATTTAATGAGGTTAGAGGTAACAAGACTATGGAGGCGCTGTGATGACTGACCAAAAATCTGATGGATATACATGAAACTCATTATAAATACTGTGGTTGCCTTTTTATTTGTGCAGGTTTTAATTTCGTGATATTTACAAATGTGAATTAATCGCAAATATGAATCCCTTGGGAATAAGATATACCCCATTAAATAAGATGACCTCTGAAAACAACCTCATTAGCAACCTAATTTGTGCTTGCTTTCAAAGTTTTCCCGTGCATTAGCTGTACACACAGACCGTGATACATATTGACTGTGATACAAGTCCTAATTTAATGACTGAAATTAGAAAGGTATTGTAGGATTTTTTATCAAAACTTTAAATCAATATAGATCCTGCTATACTTAGATTTTACAGGTTCTGATGCAATCGTGGAAATTAAAGTCTCGCGAAAGTTTCAAAATAAAGAAATTGTGATATTTCAGCCTCGCAAAAATAAAGCCACAGTATTAACCAATACAGTTTTTCACCTGAATTCAGTTCTCATTAAATTCATGCATATTTAATGAGGTCAGAGGTCACAAGACCTAAGACGGCATGTTATGCACATTTGCGGTGCACTTGTTCAGTATATTTGGAGGACCAGTGACCATTATTACAGTGACAAATTTTAGTATTTTTCAGTTTCATAGTCTTCTTGCAGATAAACATAAGCAAATGAAAATAATTATGTCATCAGTCATTTAAATACTTGATAAATCATGCTAAAGTTATGGTTTTCAGACCTTTTCAAAGTCATCTAGAGTTGTTACTACTTTGTTTCCAACCTTCATTATTTTCTGACAGACCTTAGAGATTATTTCAAAGTATGTGACTTTTATGCATTTGTGTACACAGTAATATTTGACTGATGAAAATAACATGAAAATGCAACTACCATATTTTATCTATCTTTGTCAATTTGTAAGGCACTTAATTTAAAACTCTTTGTTAGTTACTATTGTCTGTGCTCAGCTCAGTCCTTTAAGGGGACCCAAAAAAAAAGAAAATATCACAGTCAGTCACAGCACAATAAAACAAGGATGTCCATGCATGCTTTCAGCCATTTCAACTTTAAGTGTTAGAATAGGGACCTATGTATGTGCACACTTCAGGGCAGTACGTACCAATAGCACTAGTGGACCAACTTTTATAATAGGTAGCCTTAAATATTTACCTATTGAGGATTCCATGACTGTCCTGAGACTTGGCTGCTTCTACTGTTGGTTTTTGTTTGCTTTGTGACCAGGTCACCTCTATAATCTATTTACATTTATCCATTCCTGACGAAGACAGTTAATCGGTATAAATTATAAACTTGGTTTCCATGCCCCTTTTAATTATCCAGTTTCTATCATTTCATTTATTCCAGTTTGTATCAGTTATACAGTGTGTGCCAGTGATGAGTTTTCATGTAAGATATTCACCAGTTTGCCTGTTTTTCCTAAGCTGAAACACTAAACTGTTTGTCACCTGTTTTCAATGCCAGTAATGTGTTCTGATGTATGATATTCAGGCGTTGGTCTGTCTTTCTAAGCTGAAATACTAAAATGTCTGTCACCTGTTATCAAGACTAATCCATCAGTTTGGCACAGATAAAATATTTGGTCACTTTTACTGGTTTTTAATAAGGCACCTGTTTGGATCAGACTTAATTGATATGATTACTCAGTAAATGTAACTGATTGTGTTTATAGTAATACTTTAAATTTATATGAATTCAATAACCTTACAGTTACAAAAATATGGAAATAATTGATTACAATTACAATTACTTTGAAAAGCAATCATGATAACAGTCATGATAACAAATATTAATATTGTCAAGAAACACAAGGAATACATTCCAGGGTTCCTGTGGGGCCTTAAAAAGTCTTATTTTTTTATTTAGCATTGTTAAGGCCTTGAAAAGGTTTTAAAAATGCCAGGAATCCTGACATAGGTCTTAAAAGGTCCTATATTTGATTTTATCCATCCTGATACAATGAATGTCCACAAACTGTTCAGTGATTGAACTTAAGTTTGAGACAGTTTAGGAGAAGTAGTTGTGGTTACTTGTTGAAGAATGACTCTCTGTAGATTCTCAGGACAGACTACCATGAGACCATTAATTCCCAACTTATAGTGATCTTAATTTGGGATCTTCAGTAGTTTTAAAGCAGGGTAGGGCCGTAGAAGAATTCTATGTATAAAAGGGTCTTAAATGTTCTGTCAGCTGGGTCTTATAAAGTCTTAAAAAGGTCTTAAATTTGCTTTGCCAGGAGGTGCAGGAGCCCTGCATTCTTTTCCTTTATACAAATGAAAACTCAAGTGCCAATCAATATTCAGGAATTGATAATGCTGAGAAAAAAAATTGATCATTTTAATCATATCTAATCACAATGATCACGGTTTACATTGTTAGAGTAATCATGCAATAATGATTATGATCATTTTGCATAAAATGTAATCAGTTATGATAATAGAAAAATGTAATTGATTGTATTAGATTACAGTTTCTTATCATGATGATTCCTAGTCTGAGTTTTGGATATTGATGAATTAGATTTGAAGAATATGTGGTGATTATAAGAAATAAAAAGTTTTAGACGTGATCTGGATACTGTTTTGATCAGGATCAGTATATTTTACCAGCTGGACTTGTAATGTATTTTTATGTGCTAATTATTTAAGACAGAGGCCTGTATAGGCTCAAAACCTTGTGGGTCTGAGAGATGATTCAGCTTCAAATTAATATATCTAAACCCTAATTGTCATCTTGCACTATTCCGTACCTAATGCTTATATCCCTACTAGTGTCTGGGATGATGACGCAACTATCCCAACAGAGGCTTTATACCATCAATTCCTATTTCAGCATACACAACAAACTGTAAATGATGTACAGGAAAGTTAGACCTGTCAACTAGGCCCATAGGGCTTCAAGTAAGGGTCTATGTGTGAAAAAAAATTACTTACACTGATAACAGCTTAATCTGTACAATTAACCAAAAACAAAAAGGACTTTTTTTCAGATCATTCCTGGTAGCCATGATTTATAAATAAAGCCAGGTAGGGACAGGGTTAAGCAAAGCTTCTGCTGATATAAACTGCAGTAGTAAGTTAAATAGTTAAATAAAATTAACATGCAACGGCCTTGAAGGCATTATAAAATTTAAACTTTAATATTTTAAAGTTCTGCTGTACATACTAACTAAAAGATCTCTTTTGTCTGTTTTTAGATCACCCAATACACCCCCCATCAACCACTGGGTACCAGAGTATAACGACAGATGTTCCTGAAGGCCTTGGATGTTGTTTGCGGATGGAGGACGGAGTGTGTCATGTTTATCAGGATGCGGAGTCACTTGATAACAATCAGCCAATCGAATGGCCCTATCCTGACCAGAACACTTTCATCACAGATCAAAATCTTATGTTTGCTCTGATGACCGATGGCCCTCTGTAAGTTGACAAGACGTGATCTGTCAGTACAAATTATATTTCATCATTTGACCCCTGATTTAACTTAATTTGTCCTTTAACTGATCAATATTGAATCTCTTGACTGTCTTTTATGGTGCTAAGTTTGCTTTAACAGACAAGAAGAATTAAAATTGATGCAAGACAAGTGCTGAAATTTTGTCAGGAGTTTTGTTTGGATTTTCAGATATCTTTGCCTATCAACATTAAAATTCAGGATTTTTTTGTAAATATTTCATCTGCAACACAGTATCTCAAAAACCTTTACTGTTTTTTTTCTTGACAGTCATATCAGATTATTAGTGTGGTAATCATATATTAAGTATTTGATTATCACCAAAAAGTTCGGGCATTTCCTCTTAGCTTTTCAAATGCTAATTATATGTAAAAAAATAAAAAAATAGAAATAAGCATATTTTGCATTTGCTAAAATTTTACAAAATTCAGCTGAGCGCCATGACCCGTGGGTCCCTTGTTTTAATATGCTCCTGAGAAAAAGCAAGTTTAATTATTTTTAGGAATTTCAAAATTTAAACTTTTATAATCAAGTTACAGTGGGACCCTGCCTTGTGACCACTCCACATTATTGCGACCACCCCTCAATTAAGGCCACTCTTCTTGATCCTGAAATGATGATTTAGGTAACTTGGAAATCTCAAAAAACAACAACCCCAAAATTATGACCACATTGGTCAGTCCCCAAGGTGGTCGTAATTGTGGGGTTCCACTGTATTAGTTTGAAAGTCATCTTTGTAGCTGCAAAGTCAGTGTCTTTGCAATAGGTCATCCAGGGTTTACATTAAGTATGCCTTACATGACATGTACTCTTGGCCAAATTTTTACCCATTAGACGCAAAAAGGTCATAGGTCCTGGATAAAATTAACATTAAAATGCAGAATTCTAAATTGTATATGATATTGGGGTAAAGGCGGGAATAATATTTCATCTGGTTTAATTTCTATTGCAGCAAGTCCTTCTGTTACCGACGACTGCAGTACCTCAGCTCTAAGTACCAACTTCACTCCTTGTTGAATGAGATTCGTGAATCCTCAGCGCAGAAAGAGGTTCCACACAGAGACTTCTACAACATACGAAAGGTTGGAGCATAATCATAAATAAAACATCACTGAACCTAGCATCTGACATGGCAACATTAATTGAAAATTTGAAATGCATACTGAATATTATATATGATATATACTGTACTGTAGATTCAGATAATATCGTGGGCTTAAAATTTCGTGGTTTTTGTACAAAACGCATATCGTGGGGAATTTGAATTCGTGGAAAGACAAAGAAAACTTCAGGAAATTATGTTTATTAATACCTCCATTTGCGCAAGGAAGACGAGCCCGACGTACAAAGGTGGTTCGGCTCTGATGCTTATCACACCGTGCGCCTGTATCGCGGTCAATCGGGTTAGTGTTGAACAAACAAGCTCCGCCCGACCCGAGCCTAACTAAGGATTAATCAGCCGTGACCGACACGTGCCGGCCGATACATCGGCTATTATAGTTATGACACCCGATCACACCACTTTGACAGAAAACGTAAACCATCACTTGACCGGAGGAAAAATGAAACGGGACCGTCCACATGAAGGTTTTTAACTTTGTTTAATCTAGGCGGTAGTCACATGTGGCGCCTATAAATCCCGGACGGGACGGTGAGACGAGACACGGTTCGTTCGTCATTCATCATGTCAGCTATATTTGGAGATTATAAAGAAATAATTTGCCTAATAGTATTCTGTGGCGCTTACTTACGCTAACATATATGTACAACTATCAGCAATATTCGGAAGAAGTACTGCCTGCATGTATTAATAATGTCTCACTCTTATGCACGCAACTGTTGTCGCAATATTCGGAATAGGCGGTTTTTCGCGTCCCGCTGTAATCGCGGTAATGCAAAGAGTTTACACGGCCCTTGTCTTTAAAGCCAATAGGTAGCGTAAGTCTCGTTTAATCTCTATTGAAAGAAGGTTGAAAAGGCCGTTCCGAAAAAGCCTTGCCTCGGTAGCTGTGGTTAAGAACATTGGAACTTGTTTTCCGTTCATGGCGTGTTAGAACTACCGCTTTGCGCGACAGAAATGTGGTTCTGTTCTTGAATTTTTCATCCGAAATGTTGAGGAAATGAGGAAATATGGGGATACGTTTTCAGTTTAAATCATACGTTGATATTGTTTGATTGTAAACATATCAGGGGGCCGTGTTTGTTTGATGTAAGGGGAAATAATTTGATTGACAAAAGATTATTTATAAATCCCATATTTTTATAGTAATTTAGGAAAAAGCAATTCGGTGCATTTAATAAATATATCAAATACAATCATAAAACAGTAGTAAACAATTTTTGTATCTATATTGAAAATCAGCCAGGGGTAACAATTATATATATATAAAGTCGACCACCAGCTACCGTTAGGATACCGTATATCCTCTGACCCTGTGATTTTTTTATCGTTGGAATCATGAATTCGTGGATTATCTTGATCCACGAAAACCACGAAAATAAAATCCCAACTAATATTTCTGAATCTACAGTATATTCTCCATCTAAAGCTGCGGCTTAAGTTAGAAATCTAGTGCTGTAAAACCTACATGTTCTGGTAAATTACTGCATAATGAAATTGCTAAAAGTTGAACCCCCATGAAACAATAAAAAGGTGAAAATCACTAAAATTTAACCTGTCAGAGGAGAAGGCAAACACAGTATTTTATATGATGTATTTGCTATATCTTATAGGTTGACACCCACGTACATGCCTCATCCTGCATGAATCAAAAACACCTGCTGAGATTCATCAAGAGGAAGATGAAGAAGTTCCCAGATGAGATTGTGTGTAAAAACAAGGACGGCACAGAGATGACACTCAAAGAGGTAGGTAGGAAATTATATAGTTGTACAGTGAAACCTGTGTAATGAGACCACCTTTGGGACTGGCAAAAGTGATCCTTAATTCACAGATGGTCTTATCAGACAAGTCAGTTATAACCAGTGTGAATGTTTTTGGTTCATTCTAGGGTGGTCTTAATAGACAGGTGGTCTTTTCAGAGAGGTTGTATTTCCGACAGGTTCCACTGTATTTTTACTCTTGTGCCAATGACTGAGTGAAAAAAAAAAGATTTTGGAACCTGAATCATAAGTGGATAAACTTCTGTAGATTCACTATTCCTTTATTTTACAGCAGTTTACTGTAGGATATTACTATTTTTATGCCCCGGCCACAAAGTGGCCGGGGCATATAGTTTTACCTATGTCCGTCATTCCGTCATTCCGAAATGAAACAGTTGTACAGACTTTTTTTCGCAATGCCTGCAGATATTGGCCTGATTTTTGGTGTGTGGGCAGATATAGACCAGTTACAGATCAAGTTCGCGTTTCGTCCTGGTTGACCTACTTTTGACCGTTATACGGCTCCTAAACTTAGAAAATTTCATGAAAAATAGAAATATTCATGACAGATACACATGTACGGACTTTTTTTCGCAATGCCTGCAGATATTGGCCTGATTTTTGGTGTGTGAGCAGATATAGACCAGTTACAGATCGAGTTCGCGTTTCGTCCTGGTTGACCTACTTTTGACCGTTTAACAGCTCCTAAACTTAGAAAATTTCATGAAAAATAGAAATATTCATGACAGATACACATGTACGGACTTTTTTTCACAATGCCTGCAGATATTGGCCTGATTTTTTGGTGTGTGGGCAGATATAGACCAGTTACAGATCAAGTTCGCGTTTCGTCCCGGTTGACCTACTTTTGACTGTTGTACAGCTCCTAAACTTAGAAAATTTCATGAAAAATAGAAATATTACTGACAGATACCAATTTTAAATAACAGTGGATTGAGAGTTATAGTCCTGTGAATTAGTTTAAATTGAAACATTCTTAATATTTCTGATATTGCTTTTAATATTTTTAAATGCTTCATATACCAAATCATGACATTTGCACTGCATGTCTCTAGTCCATTTATCAATAGTTTTAAAAGGTTCAGTGCAGACATCCATTATTATTTCTTTGTAAACCCTCATTGTGACTTTCTTAATGTTCATAATTATATCTATATTTGTTTTATCTGGAATGTAATTATGTGTATTATCACATGTTTTAACTATTTTTTTCCAAGTTACTGGGATTGCGTCAATTATACTTAAATACTGCATTTCCCTAATTTTAACCTTTTTTGTCAGTTCTGTAAGTGACAGAAATGTGTATTTTCTATCCTTATTTTTTATAATATCATATAATTTTGTGACACCATCATTGTACATTTCTTTACTGAATACTGTGTTCTTATCTATTTTTATATGTGAATTATAAAACAACTCTTGACTTAAAATTTCATCAGTGATGTAAACATTCTTGAAGTTATATTTACACCATGCTTCTAGAACATCTCTCCAAAAAGGGTTACATAAATTATCAAAATGGATTGTGTCACTAGACCTAAGATTACATTTAAATATATAAGAGCCCATTCTTTTAAGTTGTATATTATCTATCTGTCTCCAACCATGTTCTAAAGGACCAGACAGAAAACGTTTAACTCAGACTATTTTTAAAGCTTGGATTTTAGATTTTAAGTGTATCATAGCAAGTCCTCCTTTTTCAATAGGTGCTATAAGTATGCTTTGTTTAATCTTGTCTTGTTTACCCCAAATAAATTTCCAAAATAGTGATTCTATATCTTTTTTGTATGTATCAGATGGATTTGGTAGTACCTGTAGTGCATATATTAATTGTGACAGGATATGTGTTTTTAATATAGCAATTTTTCCAGATAGTGACATTCCACTATTTGACCATATATTTATTATTGTTTTAATTTTACTGAGTATTTCTTTATAGTTAATATCTTTCATCTTTCTCCAATCAAGATGAATATATATACCCTAAATCTTTATAGGCTCAGTACACCACTGAAGACCTAGTCTTTCAATATTTTCTTTCTCATTAGCTAAAGGTGTCATTGGTATCACTACAGTTTTATCTATATTTACTTTTAGTCCAGATATTTGTTTAAATTCTTTAAATATTCCCATAAGTTCTTTTATAGACTTGGTACCACCAGTAAGAGTTACAACTGTATCATCAGCATACTGTATTAATTTATGTTCTACTCCCCCAATGTTTACAATATTGATTTTAGAATTATTCCTTATTTTAATTGCTAACATTTCCGAGGCTAGAACAAATAAATATGGTGACAAGGGACAGCCTTCTCAACACCTCGGTTTATACTAAAGTAAGTAGTAGCCCATCCTCTGTTTATAACACAGCTTTTTATGTTTGTATAAAGTATTTGAATCCATTTTCTAAAACCTGGTCCAAAATTTAACAGCTGTAGTGTATTCTGAATATGGGTCCATTCCAAAAAATCAAAAGCTTTTTCAAAATCTATTGACAATAGGTAACTTTTTACTTTATATTTGTTTGAATATGCAAGTATGTCTGTAATTTTTATGATATTTTCTCCAATATATCTATTTTCCATGAAACCTGTTTGGTCAGAATGAATGATAGAGGAAAGTACTGTCTGAAGTCTATTAGCTAAAGTTTTGGCAATAATTTTATAATCAGTGTTTAATAAAGAGAGAGGACGCAAGTTCTTTAAAAGCAAAGAATCTTTACCTTTTTTGGGGATAAGACATATCACTCCTTGTCGCATTGTAACTGGTAAGATACCATTATAAAATGAATGGTTAAGAGCAGCCATAAAATAATTTTTAATATCTTCCCAAAATTTCTGATAGAATTCAGCTTGAAATACATCAGGTCCTGGTGTCTTATTAATTTTGAGTGATTTAATTGTTTTATTTAGTTCAGATAATGAAAAATCTCCTTCACATTTTTATGCTTCTTCATCTGTGAGTGTAGGGAGCTCATCTTCTGTGATAAATGGGTGGGTGCAATTCTTTTCATGTTCATTTGCTGTATATAAGTTCTTGTAATATATTAATTGTATCCCCAGACAAAGTCGGGGGATACTATGTTTCATACTGGTCCCGCCACCGCCGCATATAAATCTTGTTGGCGCGATAACCCAAAAAATATTTCACAGAACTTTACCAAACTTGGTACATGTATAGATATGGGTAAGAGGACGAAGCCTATTTAAAATGAGGTCATGACCTTTACTAGGAGAGTGCCCTTGACCTTGAATAGGTCCAATTTTGGGGAAAATCACACAAATGGAAGATCATGGATAGGGTTGTCATGTTCCAGAAACTGGTGGCGCCACCTATTATTCTTTACTTGTTTTCATGCCGTTTAATACCCCCAAAATTGCCACCTTACAGTACTGTGAGCATTATAAGTCAAAAACTAATGGACAAATTTCTTTTATATTATGCATATACATAGATATGGGTTATGGGATGATGTTTATTTAAACTGGGGTCATGACCTTTCCTATGATAGTGGCCTTGACCTTGAATATTGCCATATATGGTGTAAAATCACACACCTCTTATGATATCTCCAGTGTTGATAGCCATATGGATTTCAAACATGACTTATGTATGGTCCACCACTAAAGTAAGAACCCTATAGGTTCTAGGGTCATGAGGTCAAAGGTCAAGGTCACTGGACTGGCATTTTAAAAGATACTGTGGATGCATTTTAATCTTGTAATAGGCTCCCTGGTCATTCCAAGCAGTAGGTGCTGCTACTATGAACTGTAGCAGAAAGAGTGCTTGTCTAGTTATATGCTGATGAGTTGGGTTATGGGATATTGCAGTCTGAGTTCATGGCTCCATTATGTAATAATGTTTGAATGTAATTCCACATATATTAAAGTACTTATGCATATCAAAGAACAACATAATATAGAGAAAACAACTTACAATTTTCACAAAGTCCCTGGTACTGTAATATGTTCAAATTTTTTACTAGTCCAGTATTGCTACTTAAATGGATTCTATGAGTGGTAATATTGAAGGAAAAAAATTGTAAAAAAAAAAGAAAAAAAAACATCTGCATCATTTCACCTAAAAGACGTTTACAAAATTTTAGTTCGAATCAAGAGACAGCAGAACAGGGAGTCGTTAACTAGTTTTATCCAAGTGCTCAGACTTTTCGTAATTACGCGAATATACTGTACAAACTGTTACAAACTATTGTTCCACCACCCGGCAGATACATAACAAAACTCCACTGAGGTGCAAGGAAATTTACATCAAAGGTGAAATTTCATATCTATTTAAACATTCAACAATAGAACCTGCAAATATACAAGCTGTTCTTCAAGTTAATTTGACAGTTCATCAACAATTAAAAGAACAATATGTGTTTTACAATGAAAATTAAGTAACTGATTTGATCTTATAAATAGTCCTAATAATGAACAATGGTGAACAGTTTAGAAACATGATGATGAGTCGGGTTATGAGATCCTACAATTTGAATTCATAGCTAAATAAAGAAACAATGTTTAAATGTAATTCCACATATATTAATAAACTAGTTTATATCAATAAACAACAGAATAAAAAAGAAATAACTTACTATATTCTAGACTTTAACGCCTTTATCCAATATACATGTACTGCCAGTAACATATCAGTGTTACGTCCAGTCTCTGTTACTGTTATATGTTAAAATTTATTAGTAGTCCAATTATGCATGCTACTTGAATTGATTTTTTGAATGGAAATATTAAGGGAAATTAAATCAATTAATAAAATACATAACTAAAAATATTGACCAAAAATATATGTCGATCATCACATATTTCATTTACTAGGCATTCACAAAATCTTGGCGTGTATCAAAAGATAGCAGGATGGAGAGTCATTAACTATTGATGTCATAGTCACAGACCTAGGTAATTAAGTGTTTCTGCAGTACAATTACGAACTGTTGTGCAATAGCCAAGCTTGTGCACAAAAGAAAACCCGCTATTGAATATCTATTTGAATACTAAAAATTAAAAAAATTAAATTCAAATAGATGTTCTTCAAATTAGTTTGCCGGTCCATCATCAATATACAAAAAAATGTGTGTTTATACCAACAATTTACTAAATGACATCACATTATGTTCTATCTTAATAATGAACAGAAGCAAACAATCCTCAATAGACCACCATAGTAACTAGTAATGCCAACATAATCCCTGATTACTGTAAAGTTTATTCTTTTATTAGACATAATTAGTCAAATTAGTGGTGTTCAAATGCTTCATAGATAAAGTGTATAAATTGTATAATTAAATTTGGTTTATCAGACAGTAAGTTCATTAGTCTTAAATAAAAACCTACAGTTCTGAAAGAGATCACATATTCTTGGTTACTATTATACTGTTCAATATTAATCCAACTTCCGATAGTACTACCAGAAGTGGCAGTACTCAGCAGCAGTACAAGTGGTACTAAGAATGTTTCATTTCTAGGAAATTAATTTCAATTATAAGGTGCGTAGAGCAGTATAATTGTAACTTCATCTGAATCATTTAACTTACACATTTATTTGTAGAACTTGGTTAGAACTTCGCAGACACAGCCAACAAGAAGCAACATTTATCTGAACGATAATGAGGTATATGGTCTCTTTATCCAAAAGGTTTCCGATACCCAAATTCATAGATTGGTCCCTTCGATATTTTGGAAACACAGGAATGTTCAGCGGACCAGTCCATCATTCCAAAGTGATTCTTTCGGTTGTTGTCGGCTCTGTCCGTCATAAGTAGCACGTGTCAGATGTATCTCCGTAAAGTTTGTCGTTAGCAGTCTCTCTGGATTGGTGCCGTTACATCACCTATGTAGTACCAGGGTGGTTAACGGTGCCGTTGTCAGGGATCAGTTGTCAACCACTGGCCGGCGTCATGCATGTTTATAATCAAGTTGGCCTGGCGTCATTGAAAGGGACCTCTTTCCCATTGATAATTAACTTTCCCCACCAGAAACGGACCTTCTGGTTGTCGTTGTGAGCCTGGGTCATTAGGGCAATCGCTTTTCTTTTCAATAAGTAGTCTTCCTTAACTAGGTCTTCTGCAAAGAAAGCTTGGTGGCTGCGGTTGCGCTTTTGTTTTTGGGTTTTAAGTAACTCGTTTCTTGTCGGGAGGCTATGGAATTTAACAATGATATATGTCTGTGTCCTTTAGTTTTAACTCTCCCAGTTCTGTGTGCGTTTTCGAGTAGCCCATGTATTTCTGCGTCCTGACTGTCACCAAGAAGTCTCTGTTCGTTAATATGTTTGGAAACAGTTTGCATACAATCTTCACCTTTGTTCTCTGGTACTCCAATCAATCTCAAATTGAATTCTCTGCTGTATCTTTCAATGTCTAAGAGTTTCTCGTTCATCACATTTATTTGCTCCTTTTTTTTGCTATTTTCTGCTTTCAGTCTATTTCCGATCTTAAATTTTTATTTTCTGCCTCTGTGCTTTCTATTTTTGCCTTTGTTTCGTCAATGTCACCTTGCATGTATTCAAGACTTTGTGCAATTGAGTTGATTTTACACTCCATTCCTGAACATTTAGAGTCTAATTTTTAGCTCAGCTGACTATAAGTCATCTGAGCTATAGTCGTGGTCCATTGTCCGTCGTCCGTCCGTCTGTCGTGCCGTCCGTCCGTCCGTAGATGTGGCACGTTTTGAAACCGTTAAACCTAGGAATCCAAAATTCAGCATAATGTTAGATGTCCCCAAGATCTCCTACCAAGGCGAAAACTGGGTCTTTGCGACTTCATTCCTTTGAGACATTAAGGAAAAACCTCAATTTTTTATTAAAAACCTATTTTCACACTTTAGGACTGCCTAATATCAAAACCACTCATCTGTTTTTCCTCATATTTCCTATAAATAATCCTCTATATAATTCCTATGTACATGCCAGAAATTAGGTAGACCTGTATTATTTAATTTAAAAAAGTTATGGGCCCAAACATAATGCATTTTGTAAATAATCAGGAAAGAAATTTGATCACTTAACACAAAACTTGTTAAAGCTAAGCACTTTTTTTCCAGTAATATTACTTTTATTAATCAAAATTAAATTGTATACCCAAAATTAGATCAAAATCTTTTAAATTTTTAAAAATATTAGCAAAAATAAAAAATTGGTACCTTAAATTTTGCCCAACTTTGACCATGGCACGTTTTTTTGCTGTAACTGTTGTGGATTTAATTTTCACAGCATGTTTTTGTTAGCATTTCAACTGTTAACACCAAAAATTTGAAACCAGTTGATCAAAAACTGTAGATTTTATTCAAGTTTTCAAGCACCATGTCACATATTGCTAGTGTTATGCAGTTTGCTAGAGCTCAGCTCCCGAGCTTCAGCTCTAAGTTCCTTAAATTTGGCATACAGTTAGATTTCTCCAAAATCCCCTACCATGCCAAGAATTTGGTCACTAGGACTTAATTCCTTCGAGATATCAATGAAAAACTTCATTTTTCCATTAAAAACGCAATGTTACACTTTAAGACTGCTTAATATCAAAACCACTGATCTGACTTTGATCATATATAATATACATATTTTTCTATACATTCACTATGCACATGCCAGAAATGATGTCAGTATTGTGTATTTTTTTTAAGTTATGGGCCCAAACATAATGCACTTTGTAAAAAATCAAGAAATATATTTACTCCCTTAACAAGGGCATTGCTGAAGCTAGAAATCTTTTTTGTCAGGGATGTAACATTATTTAATCAAGATTCAATTGAATACCCAAAATTAGTTCTGAATTTTTCAAATTTTATAAGTTATTAGTATAAATATAAAATTAGTACCTTAAATTTTGCCCAACTGTGACCATGGCACGTTTGTTTCCCGTGAGCACTGTTGATATAATTTTCATATCATGCACACATAAGGATTTCAGCTTTTTAGTTTAGAAAGCTGAAAGAAATTTGCAAAATATTGTAGCTTTTATTAATGTTTTTTATGAGACCCTGTCAGACTTTGGCTCTCTCCAGCCCCTCTTTAGTCACCTGTATGTTGAACTTGTTGACCTTTCATCAAATTATGCACGCTTGAGGGGAGAATCCAGGCAGCTTATGGCCAGCCACAGTTGATCCAGGTGTTCAACCCAACTCATCTAGTAGTTTTAACCAACAACATAACAATAAACAATAAATTAATAAATTTTTATTGGTTTTTAAAAACAAATTAAAGAAAAATAGAAAAGGAATTTGTTAGTTTATAATAACAGGAAATTAACTTGCAGTTACTGATGATATAAGAATCTTGTATCGATGGGTAGAATGTCACATATTCCAAATAACACCATGCAGTACGTCACCTATGGCATTTTTCAGTTCATTTTTAATGATAAAGAAGTAAATCATATTATTCATTACTAATCATTAAGGATTATATGAAGGAAATTAATGATAGACAAGGATGCAGTTGATAATATTAATCTAGATTCCTACTGTGTCTAGTGTGTACATTGATGTGAAATTAGTCCAAAATGAATTTTTTACAGTTATTTTTTAATATTAATAAAAGCCATAAAACCAGGTACTTATGATCATTATTTAAATGTGTGAATTTTGTATATTCTGGATTCTCAACATCATTGTTTGGTGAAAACTGAATAAATACCAGACATGGTGCGAATACTTTGTAATTGTATTTAAATACGAATATGATTATGTACTCCATTATAAAATTTCTTGCATAAAGAATGAGAATTCAGGTAAAAATGAAAGTATATGAATACTCGTGCAAATACTTTCAAAATGTATTCATGAATGCATTCATGAATATATTCTTTAATATTATTTTAATAATCATATCAGTTATATTTCATTTTAAAAAATCATATGATTCTCTTATTATTTTTAATAAAAATTATATTTGTGACAATATTTGTAATTTTTTTAATAAATAGTTAAACTCTTATATTATATGTTCTGCTTATAAGTTATATGGCCAAGTCAAAATCTGTGTGACAGTAGTACTCCATTTGTTAATAAAATAAATGAAATCAATCCTCTCCCCTGTCTCCAAAGGTACTTTCAAAATCATACATAAGCTAAACAACAACAACTCATAATACAGCTTATATTTATTACCACACAAAACCAGCATGTGCCTCATTTCTAAATAATATTTTTTTATCATATATAACAGCTGAGCGTCGTGACCCATAGGTCCCTTGTTTTACATCTCTCCTTATGCTTTCAATATCCTTACAGAGGGCTTCTTTGAAATTGTCTATTACAACCTTAAATGCATTTTCTAGCACAGAGCACTTTTCTTCAATAAGAGCAATTGTGGAGCCGCTTACCTATGGTGTGCACCGGGCGTCGGTTTCAGCTCTCTCTGTATCATTTTTCGAACTTTTCTGTACAGTTTCGATATATCTATCCATACTTGGCTGTGCCATTCTTTCAATGTCACTTTTGCTCTTAGATCTAGTCTGTATAGTCGAGATTTTTGACATATTATCCAGTGGATTGTTTGAACTAACGGGAGCTCATGAAAACACGACCGCTCATGCTGCCATCTTGACCAGAAGTTTTGCATGAATCTTTGTTGTGTTATTGAAGTTAATTTAATATGTGAAACTGAAACAGCCTATAAGTGCCAAGTAATCTTTTCCTCTACAGAAGAGCGTATGTTTATAGGTGCCGTCAGGCAAACATTCTCACAAACTGCAGCTGTGCATTCCATTTCCACAAGTTGGCCAAACCACAAACCATTTATACAAGTGGCTAATGCATGAATTCACAGCTGTTATTGCACAGACTATACATGTGAATGGGGTTATTTATTGCTATTCATGGTTAATGTCATATAATTGTATCGCCAGACATAGTCTGGAGATACTATGGTTTAGGCATGGTCGCGCCGCCACCGCCGCCGCCGCCGCAGAGTTTTCTTTTGGACACAATTACTCAAAAAATATTTCACGGATCTTTACCAAACTTGGTATATGTATAGATATGGGTGAGAGGACGACACCTATTTAAAATGAGGTCATGACCTCAACTAGGAGAGTGACCTTGACCTTGAATAGGTTCAATTTTGGGGAAAATCACACAAATTCTTAAATATCTCAAGAAAACTTGCATGGATTGATCCCAAAATCAAGTTGATCGAAGATCATGGATAGGGTTGTCATGTTCCAGAAACTGGTGGCGCCACCTATTATTTTTTACTTGTTTTCATGCCGTTTAATACCCCATCATTGCCACTTAACAGTACATTTATAACCTGTGAGCATTATAAGTCAAAAACTAATGGACAGATTTCTTTCATATTATGCATATACATAGACATGGGTTATGGGATGATGTATATATAAATTGGGGTCATGACCTTTCCTATTAGAGTGGCCTTGACCTTGAATATTGCCATATATGGTGAAAATTACACAAAATCATTAATATCTCAATAAGGGATGCATGCATTGGTCCAAAAATCAACATGTTCGAAGATCTTGGAAAGTATTTGCATGTACCGGAAACAGGTGGTGCCACCTGTTATTCTTTTACTTGTTTTGTGCCGTTTAATACCCCATCATTGCCATTTATCAGTACTGTGAGCATTATAAGTCAAAAACTAATGGACAAATTTCTTTCCTATTATGCAAATACATGGATATGGGTTATAGGATAATGTTTATTTGAATAGGGGTAATGACCTTTCCAATGAGTGGCCTTGACCTTGAATATTGCCATATATGGTGAAAATCACACAAAATCATTAATTTCTCAATAAGGGATGCATTGATTGGTCCAAAAATCAACTTGAACGAAGATCTTGGATAGTGTTGTCATGTACGGGAAACAGGTGGTGCCACCTGTTATTCTTTTACTTGTTTTCGTGCCGTTAATACCCCATCATTGCCACTGTACAGTATTGTGAGCATTATAAGTCAAAAACTAATGGACAGATTTCTTGCATATACATAGACATGGGTTAGGGGATGATGTATATTGAAATTTGGATCATGACCTTTTCAATGAGAATGACCTTTTCTATGAGTGTGGTCTGATATTAATTGTTGCTGAAGATGGGGGGCCTATTCTTAAAGGGGGGGGGGATTAATTGTCTGGGGATACTATGGCACCTGCGGTGCCAAGAAATATCTAGTTAAATATATATCTTGTGTCCTGCAGGTGTTTGAAAGCCTGAAGTTGACATCTTATGATCTGAGTGTTGACATGTTGGACGTTCATGCCGTAAGTCTGAGGTTTTGTTAACTTTATATTAAAACAAGTTGCCTTAAATTAAAACATGCTATAATCTAAGAGCAGTTAGGTTGGATGTCTATGCTGTATGTATATTTAAGTTGAAACAGGCAAGTTTATTTCATTAAGTATATATCTGTCATGTTACATATTTGTCATTGTAGATTTTACTGACTGTATGAAAATTATCATAATATTATGATTAAGAAATCGGAAAATTCCTAAAAACTAATATTGAATATTTACAATGTATATTTGTTTGCTTTACTTTTACCTTGAACAAGTAAATTACCAGAATTTAATGTCTTGCAGGACAGGAATACCTTTCACAGATTTGACAAATTCAACGCCAAATACAACCCGATCGGGGAGAGCAGACTTCGAGAGATATTCATAAAAACAGACAACTATATCAATGGAAAATACTTTGCAGAAGTGATTAAGGTAAAACCTAACTTTTAGTGTATGTGTGTGTGTGTGTGGGTGGGGGTGTCCTGCAGATTATGAAACTTGATATTATTAAGAGATCTCTGTCTAACTTGTTTCCTGTGTATGATCAAAAGTTTGCACAAAATAAACTATGCCATTCTTATAAAAAATGACTTGCATGGGACTAGGAAGGGTAAATAATTTGCCACAGGCAGACTCGTATCTTAGTCAGCTGTCAAGTTTTAACTAAATAGTAAACAATGCATCATGGTCTAAGATAATGCTGGGTTATGATGTCACAGATCATAATCACCAGCTGAGCAACACGGTCTGTGGGTCACATTTTATTTGTACAGAATAGTATGGCACAAATTCAAATATTTAGAAAAATTGAGCTTATAATAAAACAGAAGCGTAAGATTACTTTACATTTGGGAAAATGGGACAAAATAAGGAAATAATTATAACAGACAGTTATTTTTGTATTTTTAGTAATAAAAGGTACAAGTAAGGGAAATATTTGTAATCTGTACTGACCACTAGAATAGTTTTGTATGTTAAATGTACAAGTCTTGATATGTTGCATTATAATTGGAATAATATTTAGAAAATGTAATTTGTATAAATTGTATACATTGTATTTGATGTGATTGTATACAAAGTGTATTAAAAATGTGAATTGTATATGGCCTTTGTAATAAAGTATCTATTGTTATAAAAAAATGATATAACACATTTATATCTGTAATGGATGCAGTTTGCCTTTGGAAGATTCACCTTACTGGGATTAGGAGTATTTAAAGTATTTATTTTTTTATGACTATCTTTCATTACAGGAAGTGATGTCAGATTTAGAAGAAAGCAAATACCAAAATGCTGAGTACAGACTTTCAATCTACGGTCGATCTCGGTCAGAATGGGATAAGTTGGCAAAATGGGCACTTACACATAAGGTCTACTCAGACAATGTGCGATGGCTCATCCAAGTTCCTCGACTATAGTAAGTGTTCTTTTAAAGAAATTGTCTGTGGAGTTTATGTTTAAGGATGTAAATTTTCCTATTTCACCGGTCTCCAGGTTTGACTGTGTGTGTGAAGAGTTTAAATAATTATTAAGATTTTTAGCTCAGCTGACTATAGGTCATCTGAGCTATAGTCGTGGTCCATTGTCCGTCATCCGTCTGTCTGGCTGTTCGGCTGTCCGTCCGTTAACAGGGCACGTTTTGTAACCGTTGGACCTACGATTCCAAAATTTTGCATACCATTTGATGTCCCCAAAATCTCCTACCATACCGAAAATGGGGTCATTAGGGCTTCGTTCCTTCGAGATATTAAGGAAAAACCTCCTTTTTCTATAAAAAAGCCATTGTTACACTTCAAGGCTGCCTAATATCAAAACCACTGATCTGTTTTTGATCATATTTAGTATTCATATTCTTCCATACATTTTTTATGAACATACCAAAAATTAGATCAGTGTTGGATATTATTTTGAAGTTAATATAATGCAATTTTTAAAAATCAGGAAGTATATTTACTCACCTAACATGATAATTGCTGAAGCTAGAGACTTTTTTTCAGGAATATAACTTTATTTAATCAAGATTCAATTGTTTACCCAAAATTAGATCTGAATTTAGCAAACTTTTCAAGTTATTAGCATAAATAAAAAATCAATACCTTAAATTTTGTCCAACTTTGGCAATGGCACTTTTTTCCCTGTAAGCACTGTTGATTTAATTTTCACAGCATATATACATAAGGATTTAATCTTTTAAAATCTGAAATTTCAAAGGAATTGATTGAAAAGAGTAGATTTTATTCAAGTTTTCATACACCATGTCAAGTGTTGTTTACATCTAGCCCACCTAGTAGTACAGCCTTCACTTGCATTATGTAACCCACCCAAGGCAGCTTGCCTTGGCTCAGCTTGGCCACTACCAGCAGGCTTCCCCTCTGCCCTGCACTCACCCCCCCCCCCCCCCCAGCTGGTGCATAAACTAGATGAATGTTATTATTTTCTGTATTTGATTCATTCTTTTTCTAGGCTATGCTACATTTTAGATTTTGTATTGTACCACCAGGGTTACAATGATTAAAGTGCACATTTAATTGTGTCCACAAAGTGGTGTATTGCTATGAAAGTGTGGATGTTCATCAGATAAGTAATTCCTTACTTCAGAAGAGTAAAAACTTCACCAGATGTGAAATTGACTATTAATTCCAGTAATAAATTAAAGCTGAGATAGTAATTAGCACAATGATATTGTTTGTCCCTCATTCAACCAACAGGGTGTATACTTTATCTGAAAAGATGTTTTATTATCAAATTTACTGAATCTTTTATTTAATCTTGGTGAATAAAATTAAGCATGTACTGAATTCTCCAATGTGCAAAACTTTTTTATAGGGATTCAAGGAATAATCTTGTAGATGCTATGTTATGGCATTATTTTCTTTTAAATTCAGCTTAAACATTTGTGATGTAAAAATAATAAAATATATGTGTATGCATAATATAACCCAATATGAGCTACACTCTGGATATATAATGATTGCAACTTTTGCAACAGTTCTAATATTTTAACTTATATTTTCAGTTTTTTTTACTCTGGATATATAATGATTGCAACTTTTGCAACAATTCTAATATTTTAACTTATATTTTCAGTTTTTTTAGCTCAGCTGACTTTCAGTCATGCTGGGCTATAGCGATGGGTCTTTGTCCGTCGTCCTTCCGTCTGTCCGTCCGCCGGCCGTCCGTTAGCAGGGCACAAATCGTAACCGTAGGGGCTAGGGCCATGAACCCTATGCAGTCTTAGAGGTTATAAAAAGATCTCCTTGCAAACCTAAAATTAGGTCACTGCTACCTATATTCTCGAAGTTATGGGGTGTGTTTGCACCCCCCAGAAATAACTCTTTGAGACAAAATTTTCATCCCAAACCTTCCATCTTTCACATACAGCTCACCTACCAACAGGGGAAGAACCATAATTTTTTTGAGGTCAAAAGGTAAAAGGTCAAGGTCACAGGAGCCTCTTCTTTGAAAAGCCTGTGGATGCATTTTAAGCCAACCCTTTCATCCCAATTCTTTGATCTTTCACATATAGCTCACCTACTAAGTTGGAGAAGAATCCTATAGATGTTGAGGTCACAAGGTCAAAGGTCAGGGTCACAGGATCCACATCTTTGAAAAGGTTGTGGACACATTTCAAGCTAGACTTTTCATTCCAAACCTTCCAGCACTGATATCGCTTCTCTGCCAACAGGGGAAAAGACCTGTTGATTTTGAGGTCAAAGGTCAAGTTCACAGCACCCACTTCTTGCGTGGAGTCTTTCTCAGGCAAACTTTTCAATCTGTACCTTCCATCTGTCATATATGGCTTACCTACCAATAAGGGTAGAAGCCTATTGATGTTGAGGTCAAAAAGTCAAAGGTCAAGGTCACAATATTTAATTGTTCTAAATGCTTGTGAGCATATTTTCAAGTGTAACTGTTCAACCCAAACCTTCAGTCTTTCACATATGCCACATCTATGCATCACTCAGTTTGACTCAAACTTCATATTTATGGGTCTTTTTGCTTGAATAAATAACTTATTGATTTTGGGGTCAGCTGGTCAGCAGGTTAAAGGTTGCAGGTCAAAGTTATTCACCCATTGGTTGCCAAGTAATTACACCAGATTTAAGTGGTTAGTATTTACCCATCATTTAGAAAGAATCCAGTTGATATATGGGCAAAAGGCCAAGGTCATAGGTCAGGGATGTAGTGCACAATTACTTATTTTATAGACCATCTCTATTTTTCTTGTATATATAATCATCCCACTCCAGCTGGTACATCTCCCTGTGTGGCTGTAATTGTGAGTGACACTGGTGACATATGACTCCCTTTTGTATCAGCCTATTAAGTGATAAGGCTCAGTGATAAGTACCTCGTTACTTCATAACAAAAACACTGTTGTCAGAATGCTTCAGCCAGGCATTAAGACTATGAGAGTATAGTATTAAGGTTTAGCTACTGATTTATAAGATGATGGGAACATTTTGCAGTTTATTTTATGGAATCCTAGCAATAAACTTAGTTTCCTAGATATCTGAATATTTTAATATATATCACCACATATAAAAGCAAGTGTTTGTTCTCATAATATGTGGATGTGTACCTTGATTTAGGATGGCTTTTTGTTTTATTTCAAGTCTCTTAGTCATGCTTTCTGCATTTCTTTTCTTTCAGGTTTGGCAGTTTACCTACCCTGCTGACCCCATTGAAAAGCAGAGTGATAATAAAAAATATTGGACTTACACTTTTTACAATTGCATATCTATAAATCTGATATGAGGGCCTGGACATGCCTTTTGAATTATTTTGGGCATCCATTACTGGATAATTTGCCCAAAGTTTGGTCTCTTATTGGAGAATGTGGGATATCAAATGTCATACTTGTCAGAAATCCATTATGTCTGCCAGTTAGCCACCTTAGAAATTCTTTCCTCAGTGCAGTTTCAGTAATTTTTCTTTAATGTTTGGTCCGATTTAGAGAATGTTTGTTGTCTGATTTCAGACTTGTCAGAAGTCCAATATGGACACCAGGCAACCATCTTTTAATTCCTTTTGATCATTTTATCTCAAGAACAGTTAAAGTGAATGCAGTTGGATGTATATTTATGTAATCTTGTAAAGGATTGGGTCAAATATTTCTGAATAAATATTACCATCATTTATAAAAGTGCAGTACAGTTGGCTTGTATTGAATAAAAATTCACACAGAAGCACCTGTTTCTCAATAATTCTTGCATGTATTTCCTTGATTTTTGCTATATAGTTTGATCTTATATTTGCCCTTTGTGGTGTTCCTTTTGAGACTGACATGTTTCAAGCAAGCTGTTGGAATAGTTCCTGATAGCTTAACAATCATGCATTTTCCTCAGACCATCAATTCACTGTGTTTTAACCAGACATAGGTGATATATATTTCTGTTGTCATAGAACATTTTCAACAAATTGGCAAATTGGTTCTTCAAAATTTGACTGGAAGTTGTGAATCTCAGTCCATGATGTCACAGGTCATGCTTGGCAGCTGAGCGTCATGACCCATAGGTCACTTGTATTAAAAATTTATAAAAACTTGTAAATAAAAAAAATGATTCAGATAAAAACTTTTAATGGAAAAAGTGGATATGCTATAAAAGTAGGCTTATATATAAACTTGAAAGTGAAATAAAGGTATTAGTCCATTCTGTCCACTTGCCTGTCCATCTGGAAATTTCATATGCATCACATTATCTCAAAAGTTTTACTGTTTGTCTTCATGACAGTCTTGTCCGAGTATTAGTTTGCAATCATATATTTAGAACTTTACTATAACCAAGTAGGAGGGCCCCTTTCCTCTTAGCTTCTCATATTCTTATATAAATGAAAAACATAACAATAGAATATTTTGCATATTTTGCATTTGCAAAAATTTCAAACTTCAGCTGACCGCCTTGACCCATGGGTCCCTTGTTATTTAGATAGATGAGTCTTCTGATGTGTAAAAACATTCATATGATCTCATGAAAACTATTTTACATTTTCTGTTTTTGCCAAGTTCAAGTTGTTAAAAAATGGATGATTGGTAATAATTTTATTTTTATTCATAAAAACATACTCAGAGCAGAATAGAGTGCAACTGAAATATGGTTACTGAAGTGACATTTTACAGGTTGCTAAAATTTATTAATCTGTAAAGTATGAACGTTTGACAAAAGTTGTGTACACCTGTTGAAAGCAGTAAAACTTAATCACCCATTATAACAATTTTATAAAAAGCTTTTATTTCATTCTTAACTTGCATGAAGCTCAATGTAAGATTTGATGGTTTTCTTTGATAAAAAGTGTTTTTATATTATTTCAATGTTTTTCTACAGTGACATCTTCCGAGCCAACAAGTTGGTGTCAACGTTCCAGGATATGTTGGACAATCTGTTCTTGCCGCTGTTTGAGGCCACGAATGACCCGAGCAGCCACCCTGACTTACACACCTTCCTACAGAATGTGAGTACCTGAAGCAAGGTAGAGGATATGGCTCAGTTTCTTAGTTACTGATCCCAGAATGCAACAGTTACTGAACCCAGAATGCAACAGTTCCTGAACCCATTACATAACAGTTCTGATCCAGCCAGAGACATATATGGCTAAAAATGCTTAAGATTATAATTATTATTATATATATATATATATGTATTATTATTATTATTGTAATTATTATTATTAATATTTTTATTCCCACACCAGTACAGAAAAGCCCCTTACATCTTGAAGAATAAAAATGACAACCACCAGCTTAAGTTCTGTAGGAGCACACAAAGCTGGCAGATCATTAGTTAAAATATCAGCTGATGAGTGGTGAGATTTTACACTGGATGCCTCCGACCAGGGTATGCGCCATGCAGATCATATGGGAAGACTACCCTATAATTGTGTTTTACCAACAAATAGTGTGCTTTTTTGGGTCGTCCACAGTTTTATGACTCAGCAGTGGGAATGCTTACACATCCAGGACCCTGAGGTGTTTTACAGTGTGTCTGGTTGATGCCATGATAACCACACTGTCACAAGTCTGAAACTGAAAAGGAATTCTGCTGATGTACATGATACTTAAATAAGCCCTCATTTTGAAAAAAAAAAAAATTCAGGTGGTTACCTCCACAAAAAAAGACATTTATTTCATGAACATAAAGTTATTTTCATATTCATTTAGTGGACATGGTATAGGGTAAGTTTACCAAAATAGACATGTCGACAGTGGGTCATTTACACATATATTTACTAAGTTTGGTGCATCTGATGTGCCTACATGAAGTGATGTTGTCTGACTGGTCAAAAGAATTTAGGATACCATATATATACCTAACTAATCATTAACATATCAAATTCCATTACTGAGCATATATATCCTGTCTTGGTAAAACTTTGTGCATATACATGTGCTCCATTATCAATGCAGTTCATTGAAATTGACACAAGTTTTTCCTTTTTCACAGGTCTCAGGGTTTGACTCTGTGGATGACGAGTCCAAAGCAGAAACAATGATGTTCGACAAGGACAGCCCACTGCCTGCTGATTGGTCAGGAGAGGAGAATCCTCCGTATGCCTACTATCTATACTATATGTATGCAAACATGGTCATCCTCAATCACTTCAGGAGGTAGGTCTAACCTGTGCTCTGATTCTTCTTGCCTGGTCCCTAATAATAAAGGTGCCCGTTCACCTACCTTTTGAAAAAAATAATTCATGTGATCTGGGCCGGTCCAAATCAAAATTTTGATCAGGGCTGGCCCAGTTTTAAATTGGGCCAGATTCTAATCTGGGCCTCGACATATATATATTAATGATCTAAAGGTAAATCTGGTAATGAAAAGTTCTCATAAGGCCTCTGTGAAGGATATATGAAATTGTGTATCAACAGCTTGTTTGTAAACACAGCAGTGTTGACTAACGGAAAAAAACATGTAACCTAAGGTGGTAGGTTACATGTATGCAGAGGTAGAAGGATGACTTATCATAAAATGCCATTTGCAAAGCTCTAGCCTATCTGATTTACCACAAGATGCCCTTGTGAAATGTGTTTTGATTAATTTGGTTTGCCCAACATCTGAGAAACACCTTGATATAAACAAGACAACAGCCTGAGTGTAGTGATATCCAAATTTTCTGACCTGTTTTTATGCCCCCGCCACAAAGTGGCCGGGGCATATAGTTTTACCCATGTCCGTCCTTCCGTCATTCTGTCATTCCGAAATCAAACAGTTGTACAGACTTTTTTCGCAATGCCTGCAGATATTGGCCTGATTCTTGGTGTGTGGGCAGATAATGACCAGTTACAGATCGAGTTCGCGTTTTGTCCCGGTTGACCTACTTTTGACCGTTTTACGGCTCCTAAACTTAGAAAATTTCATAAAAAATAGAAATTTTCATGACAATTACACATGTACGGCCTTTTTTTTCGCAGTGCCTGCAGATATTGGCCTGATTTTTGGTGTGTAGGCAGATAATGACCAGTTACAGATAGAGTTCGCGTTTCGTCCCGATTGACCTACTTTTGACTGTTTTACTGTTCCTTAACTTAGAAAATTTCATGAAAAATAGAAATTTTCATGACAAATACACATGTACAGACATGTTTTCGCAATGCCTGCAGATATTGGCCTGATTTTTGGTGTGTGGGCAGATATTGACCAGTTACAGATCGAGTTCGCGTTTCGTCCCAGTGACCTACTTTTGACCATTTTACGGCTCTTGAACATAGAAAATTTCACAAAAAATATAAATGTTCATGACAAATACACATGTACAGACATGTTTTCGCAATGCCTGCAGATATTGGCCTGATTTTTGGTGTGTGGACAGATAATGACCAGTTACAGATCGAGTTCGCGTTTTGTCCCGGTTGACCTCCTTTTGACCGTTTTACAGCTCCTAAACTTAGAAAATTTCATGAAAAATAGAAATTTTCATGACAAATACACATTTACAGACTTTTTTTTTTCGCAATGCCTGCAGATATTGGCCTGATTTTTGGTGTGTGGGCAGATAATGACTAGTTACATATCGAGTTCGCGTTTCATCCCAGTTGACCTATTTTAACCATATGACAGAGATCCTGAACATAGAAAATTTCATGAAAGACATAAATTTTTATGAAAAATGCACATGTATGGACTTTTTTTCACAATGTCTGCAGATACTGGCCTGATTTTTGGTGTGTTGCTTGATAATGACCCGTTACAAGTCAAGTTTGCATTTCGTCATAGTTGACCTACTTTTGACCTTACAACACCTCCAGAACTTAAAAAAAAATTTACAAAATTTAACAAATGTTTCTGATTTGCCCCAGGCGGGGGCATTCATGTCGTTCCGACACATCTAGTTTTTTGTAAAAGATCAAAGGTATAACCTTTAGTTTATACAAGTCAAATAGGTCCCTTTAATTGGAGTTTCTCAGTGCAGAAATGTTGCATGTGGTTTCTAACTGACTGGCTTCAGTTTTCTGAACTTGATTATTGCATCATGAGTTAAATGTTGGATTTAGTAATGCTACATGGAATCATCTTGAAGTATGATCAAATTTTATGTACCAGTATCGTAAATTCTGGTCTTAAATCAAAAGTATAGAAAAAATCAATAGATACTTGATTTATAAAATATGAAAATAATATTAACATAGAGAGCTGAGCAAATTTGTGTTGAAAAAAGTATCCAGTTGATTCAGATTTAAGGTTTTGACTTTAAAAACATGATCATTAATTATAAATGTGTAAAATTTCACCACTTGACATTTAATGTTTTTCCAGGGAGCGAGGGTTCAACACATTTGTTTTGCGTCCTCACTGCGGGGAGGCAGGACCTGTCCATCATCTCATCCACGGCTTCATGCTGTCTCAAAACATCTCTCATGGCCTGTTGCTTAGAAAGGTGGGTGCTTAATGTCTTAATGTCCAACTTGACTTTGTCTGCTTAGCTGCAGTGATACACTTGTCCATAACATAAGCAAACCTTAATCAAAGAACTGTTGAAACATGTAGCTGCTGTTCACTGTTAAACAAACTTGAAAAAAAGAACAGTATTAGTTAAACTGTATTATAACAAAAAAATTAAAATAGGCTTAGTGGTTTATTTTACAGTATTTAAAACTGTTCTGTTAAATAGAATATTTGTTCTCTGTAATCAGCCTGTAGTAAGGTTATTTATTAATAATAGACTTAAGCCAGCTCTTTCTTAACCCCTTTTTACCCCTACAGCCAGGGTCTGTATAATGTTAATGATAAAATCACTGAATAAGGAGGACACAGTCTTGTGGTAAAGACCTTAACACAGGACCTTGTCAAGGAGTATTGATCTGGTTGGATGCAGGCCCATAATGTTGTACCATCTATCACCAAAGATAGGTAATATGCAACCCAATTCAGAGTGTTAAATTTGGTGGAAAAACCAATAACCCTGTGTATAATACAAGCCCCTTTCTGGCCAAAATCTTGAATGATGTATATTGTATTTGGGATAGTCATTTGTCGAATGATCAACACTTGCCAAAGACTCATAGATATATCACAGAAGTCGATTGGTAAATTGAAATCAAAGTAATTGTCTATTCTCCTTTAGTTGTCAAGTGTTAAAAAAGGTGCTGCATCAGGCCTAAACGTAACTGTTTTATGTGAAATAGAAGATAAAGAAAGAGGGTGCACAGAGAACACCTGACAGCAGTACCGTCTGTTAGCTTCACTGGTCAACTATATCATGGCACGGCCCAGATCACAGAACTGATTAATCTGCATATGGCGCAGTCAACAGTGGGGTAATTTGAACCACCGGACCCTGTGTTATACGCAGATTAATGAATGTAGTTGATGTGTTTTTCAGACACCAGTGCTCCAGTACCTCTACTACCTGGCCCAGATCGGTATAGCCATGTCCCCACTCAGCAACAACTCCTTGTTTCTGAATTATCATCGGAATCCGCTGAACGAGTACCATGCTCGTGGCCTCCAGGTGTCACTGTCAACAGATGACCCGCTCCAGTTCCACTTCACAAAGGTAAAACATTAGGCATATTTCTGTTTCTACTATTGACATTGAACCCATGTAATGCCACACGGACTGCTCACATTTAGGCATTAGTTCATTATGAAAAGTCTTGTATAAATGAGAGTATGCCCACATACATCCAGTTATTGATAGTATACATCATAATACTGGTGTAGTGATGTCTGTCAAAGTTTTCCAGGTCATCTTTCGTCACCAGTCCTCTCTGGTTACATCTGCTCACCTTGGGACGCCATATGCTATATATACAGTCCTCTTTTGCCTCCACAGACGAGAGTTACTTTTGTTTCCACTCTATTGCAGAAGGGAGGTTTACTGTAGCATTCATTATTAATTTCAACAATTATCACCATTTTTGTCCGTCAAATTAGAGTTGTCCAGGTCTGGCTCCCCATTCATAGCAGTTGTTACTGCTGCCATCTCATGGTTTGTTTCAGAACTAGCCTTGTGAACATGAAAAACTGCGGTTTCACCGTGAATCTATAAGTGTACATTTCCCATAGGAGTTTGAAACTCTAATTATAGGAATTTTAAAATCTATGAAGTTTTATTTTTGCTCTTAGGTTATGGGGAAAATGTCAGCAAAGCCAATAAAGTCATTTAATAAAATTTCTGTTCTGAGGTCTATGGAAGCTATCAGTCTTGAATGTAGGTGTAATAAATTGGTTTGAAACTCTAATTATAGGAATTTAAAATCTATGAAGTTTTATTTTTGCTCTTAGGTTATGGGGAAAATGTCAGCAAAGCCAATAAAGTCATTAAATAAAATTTCTGTTCTGAGGTCTATGGAAGCTATCAGTCTTGAACGTAGGTGTAATAAATTGGTTTGAGCACTGAAAATATAAGGGAGTCCATCAGTAACAGGGTTTTGGTGTTTGATTCATATCTATTGAATATTGTTATTCATGAGAGCCTGTAGGTGGCAGCACCCTCAGTGTGATCAGTATTTGGATTTAAATTTTCCAGGACTTGTATTTTATGCCTTATCTAATGTTCCTCCCTCCAAAAGATCAGATATCTGAATCCTATTTAAGTCTTGTGAGCTTTCGTAAAAAACGTTTGAGACAGGAATTACATACTGTTCATTGAAATGTAAGAAGCGTGAGCCAGAAATCACAAAATTTCTACAGAAATGTTAGGTGAATAGCCATATTTAAAATGTTCTTGTGTTTTAGGAACCGCTGATGGAAGAGTACAGTATCGCGACACAGGTGTGGAAACTTAGCACTGTAGACATGTGTGAACTGGCCCGGAACAGCGTCCTAATGAGTGGCTTCTCTCATAGGGTAGGTCATCACAAACCATATAATAATAAAGTAATAAAATTGCAGGTGCAGGAAGAAAATATATATATATATATATATATATATATATATATATATATATATATATATATATTTTCTTCCTGCACCTGCAATTTTATATATATATATATATATATTCTCTAATATTTTCCCCAGAGAAATGATGCCAAAATTTTGGAAAGTTGGGACCTTGCAGAGGTGCACTTATAGTAATTATTTTATGTCTCATACACACATTTTTATCAGTCTGATGAAAAAAAAAACAAAGTTCTTTACCGTCAGACAGAGTGCACCACTCAAATGTATTGCAGATTATTATGAAAGCATAATAAGTTTCATATTAGTTTAAAAACTTTGTAGATTCTTTCTTATTGAATTAAAGGTAATCAGTTTTAATTTTTAACATTTTTTTACAGACCAAGCAACATTGGATTGGGCCAAATTACACAAAAGAGGGCGTGGCAGGAAATGACCTCACAAGGACAAACGTCCCAGACATCCGAATCTCATACCGTCACGAGACACTACTGGAAGAACTGTCGACGATCTTTAAGGCTTTTAATGGATTCCAGTGATTCAGCATCTAGTTAGAGTAGATATTTATCAGGATGAGAGTGACGGGGATTATAGAAGTACGGTAGATCCCCTTTTAATGGCTGCACCTCTATTTATAGCTGCACCCTGAGAAGTAATCACAGAAATCTGATGCCAAGTATGGATTGAGAGATTGTCTATATGTAAAATTCATAGATTGACATATATTTGACTGCAAATATAATAAATTAATTTAAAATGTAACTATATCAATATATAACCTTCATTTATTGGGCAGGAATTCAAGAATCAGGATTTTCTGTTACTTTTCAACATTCATGGGTTTGAAGAAATCTGATCTTTTTATAAGCTTGTACTATGTGGGGTCTGAGTGATTATTACCATTAGATTAGGTTTAAATAGTTTGTATTTGACAACGTCTATTGTTAGAGATGATGCCTTCATGTAACTGAAGGTTTCTATATATCAGAATAGAAAATTGTAAAAATATATTGAAGTTTATTGACAGGAGTGATATTTCTGGAGTTAATTAAATCATACTTGTAATAGGTTCTAAGCACGTAATAAATATAACTACTGGTGCACCTATATTAAATCCACTTGAGCAAGTTCACCTATTTTGTCTATAACAAAAGTAAGAAATGTGAAGTCCCCATCCCCTTCCAGCCTGAGGTACCAAACCTGCTCAGGGTCATATGATAACATTGTACAGATCTTTTTTTCCACCTTTTATCATGGATACCTGCTTGACTTTATGTGAATAAATGTGTTCTTTATTCATCTTAAGTCAAGACTTGAAACAAAAGCATATCAGTGTGATGAGAGTCATGTAAAGCATAGCCTTTTGAGAAAGAGAGATGTTCCGTAAGAATAGGCATCTGGTTCATTGAATGGAGAAATACATGAATGCACAGAAAAGTCGATTCTGTGCCCATTAGCAGTGAACCAACTTTCCTGTCTATTCATTTTCCATTTCCTCTTTTAGGAAAGGTCCGTTTTAGTCTAAATCTTCCCATGTTAGGTTCAGGCTACAACATTGCTCTTTTGGTTTTGATGATTTGTATTTTATTCCTGTTTGATTCAGTATAATTCTGACTTTAAGTGAAAGTTTATTAAAATCAGTAGCCATAATTGGCTTATATTAATAGAGTACATTTGTCATTAAGTATCCACCAACCAGTTGATGAGCTTATAATCATGTGTAGCTTAAATTAGTCACCTTCTTAGTTGAAAGGTGGCAGCAGAGGTCACCCAGTCTCATATTTGAAGGTTTATTTCTGGTTCATTGCTGGATTATAACTACACAGAGCTCCACTGAACAGCCTTTGGTTGACTTCATCACCCAACAGTCAGCAGTGTACACAAAATGGTAGCTGGGATGAGAGTTGTTATAATATCAGTCACCAGGTGGCATCACATGTCATCTAGTCTCTGACCAAAGAGCAAGTGTTCCACACTTGTAATATAGATAAATAGTAAATACTATACAGTACCTCATGGCACATGTATATATGTTATACAGGTGAGGATGTTTAATTGCCAAAAATATGTATACATACAAATGTCAGGATGGAGAGGGATTCTGTTGTATGTATAACTTACTGGAAAACATATCCTATGATACTATGTATGTTGGATCATGTCCCTGGAGATTGCATAACGTTAGTAAAAACTCCCCAACTCCAGGACCTACATTGTTTGTATCAGCTGCTTTCCACTCTCATCAGGAGACTGGTGTGCTTGACAACCTGTGGTCACGTGACAACCTTTCAGTTGTCAAGCATGCCAGTGTGCTGATGGTGACAATGTGATATGATCGTATACTACATCTACAAACAGCGCAAGTCCCCAAGTTGAGAGTTTTTACTCAAGTTATGTTCTTTCATAGTCCAATGAATGATTGCTCATTATTTATGTCTGACTTGAATTGACTTACATATTCATAAGTGTAAGATGCAGTTGTTTGAATGGAAGTCTGTGTGGTCTTATAATTCCCATGTAAACAATTCACACACACACACATACTACAGAAGGATAAAAAAAATCTTTAAGGCCCCTATTATGGGCTTTATTTAAGAGACATGTTAAGTGGTTCTGATAAATACACTCTTAATGTCTGTAACCTCACTTATACAGGCAAAACCCTGGTCTCACAATTATCTGAAAGTTAAATTTCCACTAAGTTTATTAATACACAGTTAACAGTATATACATATGTGTATATTTGAGTTCATAGCAATGGAATAAATTGACGAAGAAGCACTTAGTGCTTAAAAAAAAAAAAAAGATATACATCATGTATGGTAAGATTTTGAGGATTGTTATATAATCAAGCCTCTCTGGTTTACTGTTACAGTATTTGTCGTGATATTGTTACTTATATTTTATTATTTGAACAACAGTGGTCTGTATTGCCTGTTTTGTGTGATTAAATAACAATGCCATATTTGAGATATATATTTAATGTACGGAGTGACCGATTTCTCGTTAAAAAGGAATTTGATACCTTATTTCAATAAATCGGGCAGTCAAGGAATCGATGGTTGGTGCATATAAAGGATATATAACTGTCTGCATGCAGGTTTGAATAATTGATCCATTTAACTCTACTAAATTGAAAAGATTATGTCGAGGTAATATAGGCTGATGTCTGCTTATATTACCATTTTAAGAAATATGTTGAAGATGAAGGTAGGGACGTCTATACACCGTAGAAATAAATTATTTAGTAATATTGTTTGCCTGCAGACATCTAGATAAAAAAATGTTTGTAGCCATTAAATGCTCAGTTAAGACATTTTACAGACGCAGTGTGCCTGTATATGAGTGTTGTTATTAGATCATTTTCTGCAAATATATCGGTAAAATATTTCAATAACGTTTGCAGAGATCAGGTGTTATTATTTCCGCACTCTGCAGATATGGGCCAGCTGGATAATTGTTGTAGATGTCAAAAATGATTGCGGATGAAGGCTTGATATTAGTGGTTATTTACTTTCTTATGTTTCTTTAAGAAATTCTGTTAAGTTTAAATTGAATATTTATTGAAATGTTTGGAACTTTGGGCCTGAGGCCTTTTTCCTGAATAAAGTTCTGTTCTGTTCTGTTAAGTGCAGATACTTTGCGTAGTTTAAGTAATTTAAATTGTAGTTGATGCCATAATTTGCGTATTTTCGAAGCTAATGTGCCTAACATGCTTTATAACTGTCGTTTATGTCAGAGTTCTGTAAATGTGTTATAGTCTTACCAGTCTTGACTAGTTAAAGCCTTACATTCATATTTTGTTGTAATAGTTGACATATGTTAATGTGCACTGTTATAGTCGAGGGTCCAAACGCATTGTGATACACGCACTATGTTGATTACAGTGTTTGATCGCATGATTATTCTGGGTAAGTGTGTCATCAAATAATTCAAGGGTAGTTGACCAGGGTATTTTATACCCTGCCTTACCAAAACTGTTGTACGTAAAGGTTATGTAGAAAATATGGAATGGGTAATGACGCGCCTTTCAAAATATGATTGCCAAGCGTTCAAGTTGATCTATTTGTGTCTCATGTAAAAATGTAAATCTCTGTGGTGAAAGTATTTACGTACACACACACACATAAGAATTTATGATTTATGATAATTGTTTTAACGTATTTTTGGTGCTGCTGTCAGGGATAATTAGTCAGAAAATGTTTAATTTGCTACACACACACACACATTATATATATATATATATATATATATATATATATATATATATAGTGAAACCTTTTGTGTCGAACTTGCTAATGTTCCTCGCTTATGTCGAAGCAGAAAAAAGATAATAGGCCAAAAATAATGTTGGTTTTCTCAGGCACCGCGCGCGTCAATTTTGATTTTAGTAGAATTTTCCGATTTTGTTATCCAGCTGCTCGGCCTTTTCTTCCAAGAAATAGAACGATAAAGTTCCAAATAAAATCGTTTTGTTTTGTTGTGGATTACCTTAATAGCAAAACTGTTCCGTTATTATCATGTTGTGTCCAGTTTCATGAATTACTTTTATCGCAAATTTCGAATATAGAAAGGTAAAAATTGACTTCCCAAACTGATCTCTGAAAAAAGGTCCCTGAGAAACCAACTTATGCCTGATAGTTACGCATGGAGATGCTTATAACGGGAGATGCTTTTAACGGCTGAACTGGGCATGCAGGTCGTAACGTAGCTGGTTTCGTGAATACAGTAAGATGTACTTATTGGAAGTAACAGCCATTTCCTTTTATTTTCTTCAGAATCCGCATTCACTTGAAAGGAATTTGGTTTTCAACCACCTCGGCTTAATTAGGCCACCATAACCTAGTTTGCAATGGTATGTAGGGTAGATATTTGATTAATTAATTTGTAAATAAAGTCATATGCGTAGTCGGATTAAATTCTGTAAAACTGACGCATAATCTTGAGCGAATCTTGGAATATATTACATGTGCTTATTTAGAATCATCAAGAAAAATACTTGTAACAGGTTGAATTTCATTGTATTCTTCAGATGTGTCTTTATATACCAATATATATATGAATGATTACATTAGCACGAAGAATTCAGAAACAAGTGGTGTCATCATTTTGGTAAATATACTAAAATGTCATTTATTAAAAAGTCAAGAAATCACTTGGAATATGAAAAAAACGGCAGTCTTTCATTAGACATTTTATGTATCCTGTGCGGAGTACGTCGTAAATAAACAAATGGAGCAATAGAGAAACCTACCTCGTTTAAGGTAAACCCACTCACAAACTGACCAAGAATTTTCATATTCTGGTATTTTGGTGTAAAAGGGATTGATGTTGCATTGCCTGACACAAGATGGTGCCAACAACCCCCCGCCCAACCCCTCCCATACAAATTCACACTGTGAGCCATATTTGCGTTCAAGAAATCAAATATCAGACACAGCGGCACACAAAGAGCAATCACCTAATTATTTGTATTAAAGATGTCCTATTGGGATATTTTACGTTTGTTGCCTTCAGGACTGGGTCCTGTCAAAAATCAAGATTCAGATAGCAATGACCAAAGGTGCGTACGTGAATTTATGAATAGATATCTGAAACATGTTATTATATTGTTTATGACTTGATTATGATTCGTGAGTTCATGCTTTGGTGTGTGAGGGAATGAGGAATTGTATTTTTAAGTTTCAAGCAATCAGTGTTGAGCTGGGAGTTGTAGAAACGTATGCCAAATAAATTTGTTGTTCAAGCTGAATCAAGGTTTGTTATATTGCCGTACCGTTTCTGTTAGGTCAAACTTACATATACATCCTAGCGTCCGCTGACTTAAATATTTCCTATATTTTGCTCTGGGGAAAAAAATCAATAATTTCCTATATTTTCCGGTTTTAGGCAATAATTTACTGTATTTTCTTATAATTTATAATTGTATCCTCGGACAAAATCGGACGGTTGCGCCGCCGCCGCCGGGATTTCGTTTGGACGTGATAACTCAATAAATGTTTTTCGGATCTTTACCAAACTTAACATTTGTATAGATATGGGTGAGAGGACGAAGCCTATTTAAAATGGGGTCATGAACTTTACAAGGAGAGTGACCTTGACCTTGAATAGGTCCATTTTGGGGGAAAATCACACAAATTCTTAAATATCTCAAGAAATCTTGCATGGATTGATCCAAAAATCAAATTGACCGAACATCTTGGATAGTGTTGTCATGTAACGGAAACTGATGGCGCCACCTCTTATCCTTTCCTTGTTTTCGTGCCGTTTAATACTCCCATCATTGCCACTCAACAGTACTTTGAGCGTTATAAGTCAAAAACTAATGGACAGATTTCTTTCATATTATGCATACATAGACATGGGTTATTGGATGATGTATATTTAAATTGGGGTCATGACCTTTCCTATGAAAGTGGCGTTGACGTTGAATATTGCCATATATCGTGAAAATCACACAAAATCATAATATTCCAATAAGAATGGATGGATGGTCCAAAAATCAAATTGACCGAAGATCTTGGATAGTGTTGTCATGTACCGGAAACTGGTGGCGCCACCTTCTGCCCATTTCTTGTTTTAGTGCCTTTTAATATCCCATCATTGCCACTTGACAGTACTGTGAGCATTATAAGTCTAAAACTAATAGACAGATTGCACTGAAATTGTGCATGTCCATTGATCTTGGATACCTGCATCTTGTATTCAAGTCTAGTGGCGCTAGCTGCAATCGTAATTGTGTTGCGTCCATCCGTACTTTGCTCTCGGTGAAAATTGTTCATATCTCCGGACTGGTTCAAGGTACTGGTCTAAAATTTGGCATGTCCATCCATTTTGGAAAGTTTTTCGTATACCAGACAGGTGGCGCTACCAACCATTTTTGTAGAATAAATTAATGCCCTTTTCCTGAGGAGTGATTTGCCCTATTCGCCTGAAATTGTGCATATTCTTAGATCTTGAACTCCTCCATCTTGTACTCAAGACTGGTGGCGCCATCTGCAATTGTTTTGGGTGTGGAGTCCATCTGTACATGTGCTTAGGGTGAAAATTGCTCATATCTCTGGAATGGTACATGGTATTGGTCTGCAATTTGGCATATCCATCCATCTTGGAAAGTTTTCTCGTAAACCAAACAGGTGGCGCCACCTACCTTTTCCTTTTCCACAAAATAAATTAATGCTCTTTTCTTAAGAGTCATTTACTGTATTAAACTCCATATTTGGTGAAAAATATTGTTTCTCAAGTTGATAGATGGAAGAAACCATAGTCGCTTGTCAATTGTCAGTGTCAGTATATGCTGCTGAGGATGGGGGACTTATTCTTAAAGGGGGGGGGGATTAGTTGTCTGGGGATACTATGGCACATGCGGGGAAATATATAGTTGTTATTTATTTGATAGTGATGGTTGCATAGACCTGCTATTATTGAACACATTCAGTTTGTTCGCAAAACTGTGCGTGTAAGAGTCGAAGTAATGCAGGTACAGTCTCCTAAACCAATTCAACAGTTTCAGACGCTATTTTAAGAACTGTTGGTGATCAGTTGTAACCTTAAAACATGTTTGTGCATTGAAAACTATATTTCTCCTATATTTTTGTCTAAATATTTATAAGCTCCTATGTTTTTGTCTCAAGTGCTACTATACAATGCCAACACACTTTACAATGCCTTAATTCAGAGTCACATTGATTATTGTATATCTGTCTAGGGTAATTCCTCCAAAACGTATTTATTACAACTCCAAAAATTTCAAAATAGAGCTGCTAGAATTGTTACTAAAACTTATGATACCAATATATCCTCTACATCATTGATTGCAACATTGGGTTGGATGAATGTTAAACAGAGATACCAATATTTTGTTTCTTTAATGGTCTTTAAATGTTTGTCTGGTAATGCCCCTCCCTCTCTTACGCATACGTTCAACCGTGTTAATAGTGCATATAATACTCGTTTTTCTCAGGGCTTCAATTTATCAATACCTGAACCAAACAGAAAATCCTTCAAAGCAAGTCTTGCATATGCTGGTCCCATCCACTGGAATTCTTTACCTGTAAGTGTCAAATCTGCAACCAGTCACTACCAGTTTAAATCATTGTACAAGCAATTTATGCCATATAATTTTTCATAGCTTGTTCACGGGTGCCTTTTCGTCTTTGTATTCATCACCTATATTACTGTGTCATTATGTAATATATTTATTGTGAAACCACGATCTTACATGTTTAAATTTTTAGTTAGGCCTCTTATTTAAATTTATTTACTAAATATTCGTGTATATCATTTAATAATTTTTTTTCTGTGATCATTTTAAACCATGTATGTATAACTGTTTTTATGTATGCATGTATTTTAGTTTCAGTTCTTTCATATTTGCTTTTTTAACTGTGTACTTATCGATATCATCTTGACCAGGACCCTATTGAAAAACAGCTTTTGCTGAATAGGCTATCCTGGTTAAATATGTATTATAAATAAATAAATAAATAAGATTCCTGTAATTCTTCAAGTGTCTTATCAAAAAAAGAAGAAGAAAGTTTATTCGGGAAAAAAGGCCACAGGCCCATAGTTCCTACAATACAATCAACATTTACAAGTCTTATTATACAAGCAAAAATGCCTTATCAGAGCCCTCGTACATGCCTCTTCCCGATTTGGAGGGCGATGTGTGGTATCGTGTAATCAGATCTGCCTGTATATACAGTAAAACCTCGTTGTGTCGAAGTCGAAGGGACTGGTGAATTTACTTCGACACAACCGGAGTTCGAGACAACCGATGTCCATTATATTCAACCATCTCCAGCCTTGATTATTATCGATCAATACTGCACATGTATAGGGCGTATATTATAGAGTTCTCACAGATTCTTGCGTTGAAGAACAACACAACTTTTATATATATTTTTTAATAAATAATAAATGATTAAAAAGCACATTAGTATCACCATAAATTGGATTAGGTAAGCTCTTTACTCAGCGCTTTACCTATAGGCCTATATCGTATAAAATCATAAGCTTCTTCAGGCGCAAGATTTCCGCTGCCTCGGCAGCGTAAGGATTAGGTAAATAAACAAAATGTAATAAGAGCACACACATGTACATGTATAACAGCACACAAATCATCGAATGATTGGCTCAGATCATTTTTAGATCAATACATCAGATCTTCCTTAAAATGCAGTAACATTCCTTTACTTAACACGAGAATGCTCCTGATCAGCAACAAAGTTCTCAATTCCCGACAGTAATCTGGAGCAGTCATCCGCGCCCTCTGACGACTGTAGCAGATGCGGCACATCTCACGGGCCTTTCTAATGGTTGGATGTGGTGAAGTGGGCGTGATCAGTATGTAAGCCATCGCGCTTCATGAGTAAGATCCTTGCCGGTATTATTTATGGAACTGGTCATCGCGGCCGTAGGTATGATCGTTGGACCGTGCACAACTGTTGTCCAAACATTAAAGCGGCCTGACCTCGAGTCGAGCGACAGAGCCATCGCGATGTTGAGTGAGACCCTTGGCGGTATTAATTAATTATGACTGTCATCACAGCCCAATCATGACTGACGGGCCTGGCACAACTCTTATCCAAACATGACTTCGACATAAGCGATAGAAATACTAGCTGGGGACCAACAAAACACATCGACACATCCGACTTCGACACAAGCGGAGTTAAATAAGTAGGGTTTTAACTGTTTTTTGCAGGGACTCCACATTTGACTTCGACACATGCGGGAGTTCGAATTTACCGAGCTCGACACAACGAGGTTTCACTGTATATATATGTGTGTGTGTGTACGTTTGTTTGCTTGTCTGTTCGGACCCGTAACTCTAAAACGACTGTGTAATTCCGCTTAAAAATTTTACACAGGTACAAAACTATATTTTAGCAGTTTCTAAAATTGGGAGACCCTGCAATAAATGCAAGTCAGATTTATAAGCCCTTTTTACGAATGTATGACATAACAGGACTTCCAACAGATTAAGATTGCTGGAAAGGGACAGACATAACACTGTTTGCTGAAGCCGTTGACATTTACAACAGATGAAAAGGCATCTTCAAACTGCAGTACCTTCAGAGGCGTCAATACGGGGGAGGGGGTATATACCCCCCCCCCCCCCACACACACACACTATCACTTTTTAGCAAAGGGGGGGGGATGCATGGGGGGTCAATGTAATTACCCCCTGATAATGAGAGAATAATATTTATATGTTAGAATATACTAATAATTAGAATAATAGACTTTGGTTACAATCATGTTAAAAATTATGAATCCCACTTGATAATGGTGCGGACACAGTCCGCGACACTTCAGTACTATTCAAAGTTTTTTTAAAGATATTAATGGAAATTAATTACCAAGGAGATTATGAGAGAGCTATGGCCAGCACCGGTATGAGAGAATATATACGGATCTCCCTTCTAAGCATGCAAGTTGAAAGCATCAGGTGGCGAGCTTACCATGCACATTTAATCCTATTTCGCGGATTATAAACACCATGAAAACAACATTGTTACCATCGTTTAATCCTATCCTATATTGATAAGCACCACAAAAAACATACAATTTTTATAAAAACATGGCATTTATTTTCACACTATACCTAAAAATGTAGAGTCAGACCCTGACAACGAGGTAACGTCCTTGACCTCAGATTTCGGGTGCCTTTGACCTTTGTGCCGACTGTGTCGCCTGTTGTGCCGGCTTTTCGATGAAGAACGCACTGCGACAAACGGCGGGTATAAACGATCGTTTGCTAACGCCGACGCGTGACGTCGTCTGTTCTCGCGAGAACGAGATCTCCGATGGCGCGTGTGACGAGATCTTCTGGAAGAAAGGCACGCTGGACAACGTGATCTTCTGTATTTGTATGACATTAAATCCTGCACTACATATTCTTGTTTAAGATCAAAAGAACTTGCTATGGTGCTCGCTATTTCAAACATTTCAGATTCCTCCCCTGTCAAAGGCTCTTCATATTGTCCCTCATCGTACGTATACACTGGAAAATCAGTCACGTGTTTTTGCACTGGCGTACCATATAAGGAAGTGCCACATGACCCGTTGTCAACTGTGCTGGAATATGAGGTGTATTCGTCACTATGGTCACGGTTTATATTATAAATCCTTTGTAAATTTGTAAAATCTAAATTTTCGCTCGAGTGCGCATGCGTTTCTGTAGCAGCAGTATAATATGAACTATCTTCCAAATATAATATATTCTCTTCTTTCACATGTTCAACACTTTTTTGAGAGTTCTGTCTTGATGAACGCATATTGGCAGCATACGCGTGGTCGTCACTTAATATCTTGTTCTGTTCGGTACTTGCGGATGCGTCTTTGATCTGCCTTGCAGGAGATCTGTGCTCTATCGCAACTGTTGGTTCTCTCGGCTGAGCTGGATTTGATTTGCTTTGGAAGTACCGCCTGATCTTATTATACTTTAAGAAAAGTTGTCGTGTCGTGTTACGTCTTTTCTTCGGTTGCTGGGTTGCCCTCTGTATGATTTTGTTCACGGACTGCAAAAGAAAAGGAAAAAAAATCAATATAAATGGTTAATATTGAATTGCAAAAATGACAGCTTAATAGAAAACAAAACATATTCTATGTAAATGTAGTAAAAAAAACTGCATGGCATGATGTGATACAAACATAAATAGATTAAACAAAGTACGGTAGAACGTTTTATGATTATCAGTGATATGGCCATTTATAGCATAAAACTAAACATTATATTGACAATCAGTATTCATTTGTTCTAGAAATGGATGTCAAATCTCAATACATTCCGTACCTTTTTAAACGTAATAGAAGCCCAAGAAAAAAATAAGATGCCCTACTTTTTGACATCTGTTGGAAAGTTACTCAGTAAAAGGATAGCCGTTTATATAACCAACTCAGTAGGCATTTATACCTGACCTCTCGTAAACTCTCTTTTGTCAGAGGAACAAAATGGCGCTACAGCAGAGTAAAAGGACCAGAGTATGTTTGGTGTCACGAGATGTAAAAATTCACCATACCTTTGGCGTCTGTGCAATGCTTGTGGAGAGTCCTCTCATACTCCCGTCCCTGCTCTGGAGCAAATTACTGGCAAACGTGAAGTTCATGGACTCCCCTTTGTACTGCCTCACTAGCGACATCTAACGTCAGATACAAAAAATATTATAAAAAATGCAGTTCTAAGTTTTAATTAAGGGTTTAAAAATGTAAATTTTGAGAGTTTTTTTTTTGTAATGCTACCGAAATACTTTCTAATAAACAAATCTAAAGCTTCACAATGAATATATATCCTTCGCCTAGTTTCTGAATAAGAATTATTCGACCCATGACAGTTAATAAGAGAAAGTTCCAAACGAGGACGATACCTAACGTACACGCAGGCACGATTTTCATTAAAGAGAAAGAAAATTTGATCAGTTTGTTCCTTCAATGGTTTTAATCATTTTCCCCTTTAAACAAAAAAGAGGTTTACGAATAGATACTGAACAGGATGTAAGCAGGATGTATTTTGTATGCCTTTTTCTTTTGCGTATTATTTCTTTCAAATTTGTTCATCCTCTCCAGAAGCTACATTAGTATTTACACAATTGGCGCGAAAACAATAGTCACTATTCGCAGAATAGAAATTTTATTGTCACCCGTTTTTACCTGAGGTAGAATTGTGAAGAGTAGTGAACACGTTGCAGCTCCAAATATTCCAAAGTTCATGACAATTTGTGACGTAATCGTTGTACTTCCTACAGCCTGTGCCGTGACGTAACTTCCGCTTGCAATCAGCAAAGACGCTAAATTTCCCAGAATGCCTGAAATGCTTTCATTAAGAGGACTGTTGGCGACCTCTTGTGTCCTCCAGGAAAAGTAGCACGAGAGGAAGATTATTGTTCCTTTAAAGGCTACGACTGCCGAAATGAACAAGCCTGCCCGCCAATGAAGCGGATTTTCTATCTGGTGCGCATGTGCGGATGTCTCGTTCGAAATTTTAACCTCCTGTAACATGAAATTGGTTGACAATCATTCATAAGATCTAAAAAATTACAAATATAATAAATATCAACGTGAATCGATCTGCGTGACAGAAGGTTAATATTTATATATCAGAGTGTGTAAATTTTTCTTTTTCTTTGCCGCATGTCCACTTAATTTTTTATATGAAAATACTTTTTGTAACTTTTTTTTTTTTGGGGGGGGGGGGCGTGATACAGGGTAGAAGAGTAACGGGCCAGCTTTTCAAATAGTGAAATAAACACCTACCTTTAAGTGTTAAAAAACAATTCTTTTAAAATATGAGAAAACTGTCAACATTTTACAACATATCAGTCCCAGTTATGGCGGTCAAGTTCATTGCTCACATGCAAAAGCAGCCTCCACTGACAACTGCTGATTTGAGGATGTAAACACATTAAAAACATGACCAGGGAAAAGAAAAAAACGGGTATTCATGCAGGGATACATCTGTTCTGTCAGATCATTGTGTTGTAGGTTTGTATGTTAATACTTTTTCTTACCTCGTTCCTCAGGTTCCCGTGAGAGACATATCCAACACTATACCACAGTGACGTCATTACTATATCAACCGTCACGAGACAGAGTAGAAATAAGGTCAAATGCCAGTCACGAATAATCTGCAAGGAAAGGATTGAACGTAATGTCAGTAATTAATGACTGTGATATCAATATTTAATTTTTTTTAAATGAAACATAATTCAATAACATAAATATAGATTGACGAAGGGTTAAATTTATGTAAAAATCGACTAATTATGCTAATTCATCAATGGTTTTCTATTTAGTTATACGTTCATTGCTGTTAAAAGATTATTGTTGTCGGAAAATGATATTGAATTATAATTGTGTCCTTTAGGATATATGCAGCTCTTAAATGTAATACAAATTACATTACATGGTTCTATCCCATTACAATTGTGAGTATCATTAATCGCCTGGCACTCGATCGCTAATAGAGTGGAAATAGATTTGTATGAATATTCATGATTGGCAACACTGTATTGTGTGAGATAATTCAGAAAAATGTTTTGGAAATTATACAATAAGGTGAATAAGCAAGTGTCATTGCAAGATCGGTCATAAGAAAGCGGTGAAGAAGAACTATTTTCATGTTTCCTTGGGAAAAAAAAATATACCAGACTTAATTTATGGGCTTTTACTTCAGTGGCCATTCTGTTGTGATGAAAATTTGCATAAATGGTTAATATAATATTACCTTTCTGCGGGCCGTGGGATGATGAAAGATTCTGTAGACACGCCATCCCTTAGTGCTAATGGCTCCGTGAACAAATGTCACCGACAACATGAGGGGCAACAGCCGGAGCTACAACGACAACAACATAATCAAAACCATCATCATCATCATCACCATGAAATAGCTGAAAAAGTTCCGAGTATTTAATACTTTTTTTCAACACAAAGATATAAATCTGTAAAGCATCGGATGATATCAACTTCAGTGATGTGCGTGCCGAATCCTAGAAGTAACGTGCATTTTCTCCATGGGAAATCGCCCAAGGCTTAGTTTAGATGGCAAATATTTAATCTAAATTTTATATATTATGTGATACATATTTATGATTTTAAAAGGTATTTGGATTATGCGAAACTTACCAATGCTTCAGCCCGAGTCGGAACTTTGATAACACAGGTCAACGTAGACAGAAGACAGCTGAGATAGGCTGTCCCCACCCCCACCACCAAAACCATGGTCAGGTAGGGACTGGTCATCTTAATGGCTCTATAATAATAATAATAATAATAATAATAATAATAATAATAATAATAATAATAATAATAATAAAAAAATTAATAATAACAACAATAATAATAATAATAATAATAATAATAATAGCAATAATAATACTAACAATAGCAGTAACAGTTATACTCAAAGACTATTAAATGGCTTGATGGCTGTTTTACCTAGGCATTTTATTGAAAATATTCAGGATCTTCTGGCAAAATTGACATAACCCAAGAAAAATACAATTATGTAACCTCTAAATATCCAAAAAGTTAAATTAATTTTTTCCATATGCCTTTTTAAGTTATCCTCCGATCAAGTCTACGGATAGTTTTTTTTTTATGGATTACTGCTACTTTTATAAATGTATAAAAACCACCTGTATGCAATCAATTTTCTTACTGATTTTAGAAGCAGATTTACGTTAATATTCCAACGAATAAAAGGAAAACACGGACACAAACCTGAATTTCCTATGACGTATGAGAAATACCATGGAGACAGCGCACATCACCATGCCGACACCGCACATTACACATCCCAAAATAAAGGCCGTCAGCTGAGCCGCGTCAGGCTTTGAAGTCTCGTTCAGTCCTTGGCCTGTTTCCGTAGTAACCTCCATTTTCTCCAACCGTGTCGAAAATGGCTATTTCTGAAATGATCATGAGACACTTGTGGATTTCAACACAGCTGTTTAGGATATTTTATTTAACACACGAATCTATGTACTATTAACACAAGTCAATATATTACAAATATATCGAGGGTTCAGATATCAACTTCACTGTTAGAGATGACGTTAGAAAAATCAACAAATGAAGATCATATGTCCAGAACAACATTGATTATCCTTGCGACTAATTAATTCAGAAAAAGAAACTGTATCTCTAATGCATGTTGCCGCACCAGAGATCACTTAATTTAACCAAAAATGCAGGCTGATTTAATAATTATTTGATTGACATAGATCCAAAATACGATAATAACACGTAGAATTATAAACACAGTCATATACACGATAAGGCATTATACTTCTTACTTAAGCAGGTTAATAAAAGCGAATGGGTTTAAGCTAGGAGTTTATATAACATATATTTTATATAACAGGTAAAACAAATGTGTAAACCCCTCGGTGTACGGAACTAAAATGCTTGGAATTCTTAAAGGTATTATTACCTTATCTTTTACCGATAAACTTTTTTTTTATGAGTTTTAGTCAAGTTGATTTTGTTTCAAACTAACAAAACAGTCAAATATAATCGAATATATGAAATATTTATGAATTCCCACCTGATCGAAACGAAATGCCGCAGATGTAAACATATACCTGCTAAGAAGTAAGGTCCAAGGTAAGAAGACCCAGTTAGTCCTTTCCTTGACTTTCATCCAAATGACACTTTCGCCACTTTGATCTGCTCATATTGAATGACCCTCCCCTTCCCCCGCGCCATGCCGTTCTCTGGGCCTTGGGCCAATTAGTGGGGGAGTGCATGGAGGGTACAACATTGCTTTGTGGATGACACACATTGTTATTCATAACATAAACCCACGAGAGAACACTTCTAAGGCCAGAGACCAAAGCACGGAAGGTTGTACAAATTGTGGATTCGTTCAAGTAAATATATTCACGGAGCAGCTCTTCATCGCAATGTGTATTAAGTATTATAGACAACTGTAGACAAGGTGTGTTTTTCTTGCCCGATAAACTGCTCACAAATATAATTAATGAACTACCGTGTTTGTACAGCCACCACAGCATAAATAATAAATTGTTTTAAGTGGCACCCAAATGAATACCAATGAATAATTAGGGGTACGTTTGTATACTTTGCCGCACAGCAAATATTTCCTGTTGTTGTTGTTAATAATAGGCAAATTTGAGGCCGAAATAACCCATTGCTGAACACACATATTCCCTACATGGTAAACTATTAGGATTCAGAGTAACGGATATACTACATATTCATGTACATATTTTTAGAACATGTGAATCTTTTGATAATTGATAAAATTTTTCCGTTTTCGTGTTCTCTCTATCTTGTGGATTACTCTTATCATGGAGGTATAAACACCAGAGCCCTTATTTTTTCGATTAACATACGTTTCTATTTCTGTTTTATAAGGGTGATAGAGCATGGTGAAAATAGGGCAAAAAAATAATAATAATAATTTATTTAATAAAGCGTAAAATCCGATAGAAATGGTGCCCTTAAATACTGTACATGAATACAAGATGACAAATGGAATTATATTAGGTAAATAAGTATTAAAAGTAAGTTTAATACCATAACAGTATTGGATGTTTAAAAAAAAAAAACCATATCACAGAAGTTCATAGACTACAGGCTAAAATATCCGTAAATTTTCCGAGTGTTCAGGTGAGATTTGAAAGAGGATATACTTAATTGATACACTTAATTCATTGACATGTTTGTGACCAGCTACATCAAAATCTCGCTTGCATATGGTTGATGGCAATGTAAATGAAACAAATTATAGATTCTCTTTGGAATCTATGTGAATAAATAACATGTCAATTATTTTAAACCGAATGTGTTTGCCTTTTACTGTTAAATTGATCAACAAAGTGTTGTTTAGGTGTATTTTTATGATGTTTGACGCATTTTACCTGCCTACCAAGTAACTCGGCACACCTACTTGTGAATGCCTAATCGCCCTTTCCGCACAATTAAGCCTGCCATTACTAGGTTTCACGTAACAGTGATGCAATGCTACTTTTACTAATTGACTGTTTATATTGGCATTCACGCCCCAGGCAATATCGCACACACTCAATGTAGTGTTACAGAAGACACAATTGTTATCTCTCAATCACATTTTAAATCCCCCTGTGCACATTTTCAAACTCTGTGGATGCTTATAGAATTTCAATAGTGTCAGTTACGCTGGCTTAACATGAATTCTAAACGTTTGTTTTCTATTATTAAAGAGGAACGTGTCTAATTTGATGAATTGAAGTTATAAATTATTTATAAATTTTTTTTTAATTATACACATATGTAAATGTATAAATATAACTGTGTATGTGTGTATACATCGTGAAAAAATTATCTTTTTTTTCAACAATTAAGAATCTTCAATCTTACTGGCGCTTATCATTTCTCTCAATACTTTGAAGAAATGCACTTTTCCCCAACAAATAAGTAAAAAATTTATTCTAACGTTTTATTTAGATGAAGGTGTTGCGAGTTTTGTACACTATATGCGTGATTCAAATTTTCTTAATAATTAAAATTAGATCTTTTAGACATTTTACATTTTTATAATTATCAAACATTATATTTGGTGAACGTACTTACCAGCTACGGGCCGTGTACACTCGTACTCGTAAATCCAATTTTTCAATGGTGTGATGACGGGTCGTTTTTTATTTGTATTTACACAAATCTTTGAAGCTTGGCTTGTTATTTCGACAGAATTTCACACATTTGTGTAATGCTTCCTTAGAATGCCTTGATTATTCGATGAATACAAATCAATAATCCAACAGCTGCTGTCGGAGTTTCTGTGATCCCAATTGAGTATCTAAGCGGAAGGTAAAAATCTCAGAACCGTAACTCACACAGAAAATTTGCTGCAATAATAATAAATCAAAGGTGGCACCGGAATTCGAAAGAGGTTTTAGAAAATGATGTTTCTACTATGAGAACCTCTGAAGGAATATGGCTCCTAGAACTACCGTGGCTACCTTTTTATGGATAGTATTTAACTCTCGCTAGAGGGGATGTCACATTATGATGTAATCGTGCTCACTGATGCACGGAAGCTTTCACACTCACTGCGCATGACAGCGCGAGGGTAATTAATTAATCAGCCTTCCAGACTGTTTGTCGTTCGGCAGTACAAGAAATTGACATCTTAACTTGTGAACTACAAATTTCATCTGTTATATACTTTATGTGTTTAAATACCAGTTTTGATTCGTGCGACTCGTATAATTAACAATTAAGTCTTTACTTATATCACAAATGTCTGACGTCCATTTCGCATCTTATTCCATGAACATGAAGGGTAATTAGGCGAAGACATTAAAATTCTTCTTACCTTTTAGAGCAGTTGGAACACAGAGAGAGAGAGAGAGAGAGAGAGAGAGAGAGAGAGAGAGAGAGAGAGAGAGAATGAACGAGATAGAGAGAAAGAAAGATGATCAATGAATCACGAAAATGCTTACATTGCTTAATATAATGTGTATATAATGTTCATACTATAATGTTCAAAATATGTGAAAAAATCATTAAAAAAATATAAATATTCAAATTCATCCACATATATACACAAATACCAGGACCAGAAAAAATTATATTATACAGAGTTAAAATGGTAAATAAAAATAAAAAGTTGAAGTATAAGCTTATCAGATAAAAGGAAGTGTTAAAATTCCAAGTAAAACCCAAATGGAAACTTTCCAGAGAGATTGAAATGTCCGATGGATGCATAAGTGTCTATGTGTATGTGTGTGTGTGTGTGAGAGAGAGAGAGAGAGAGAGAGAGAGAGAGAGAGGGGGGGGGGGGGGTATGGTATTTTCGACCGCACCACATCCGCAGAAGTACTATAGATTTATTGTGATGTATTTATGGTTGACTTCAATGCAGTAAATGAAAACAGGCTTACACATCAAAACAGATATGCAAGTACTTAAAAATGGGTCAAAAACGGAATGACTGAAAAGAAAAACGTAATTATTAGATGAGTAGAAGGCATGAAAAAATGCTCATAACATCAGGTGTCATACAGTGAGAGAAGACACAATGACATTTAGAGATATGATAGACGATTAGTTCTCACCGGAAGGCTGGCCAGTCCGTACTCACTACAAGTCTGGTGACAGTGAAGGTATCAACTACTGCGTCACTTTGATTTGTACTCAAGCTGAACATTCTTGTCGCCTGAGGACACGGCCGGCCCCACCAAAGGGTCATCTTTATTAAGAGTCACGTATGAATGTTGTACAACGCGCCAATAATCCCCAATAGAAACAGCGACCCCTAGGTTTACTTGGGATCAATAGTGTAAGTGATCCGGAGGCAGTGAGGTGAGATGATCAAACATAATACACTACGCCCATCCCCAGGCCAAGCAAAGAAAAATACTTTCCAATACAGAAAAGTTTATATTTGTTTTCTCGTGTGAATATTATTCATAACATCTTTTTGTTTATTTGTGTTCATTTTTTTGTTGGTTCTAAATTATCTCAGAACATTTAATGTGATTTAATTCACATTTCATAAATATTCAATTGAATTAAACAATTTGTGTTGTAATATTATATGATAATATATCATATTTTATTTTATTATGTTTTATTTTAAAAACAATCTCCGGTAAAAAAAAAAAGGATATTGCAGATGAATTTATTATATAATATGATATCAAATGTATATTTTTAAAGTATAATATATAATAATATATATGGTATTGTTTGATATGAAATTTGACCAACTGATTGAGCAAATTTCGATTATGTTTAAACAGAACACCGAGACCAAAAACAATTATCAAGAAAGATTGGCATCAATTTGACTACAGAATCTGTACATTTAATTGCTGTCATCTCACTAGCTGGAACGTATCAAGGGATGCCCATAGTATTCTAAGACTGCTTAGTCTGTTGTCAATACATGTATATGACTAAGATAGACAGTCAGGCCAATAAACAGAAATCAAATGCAGAATGTTCCGGCTGAATTTAGTATTTGCCCCAAAGTGTTTGATGTTCGGCTTTCAGTAAATTTTAGCTGAATACAACAGTTCCTTTCCTCACAGGCTCATTATAAGTTAAATTTTTTTCTGCCGCATCACTGTTCGCGGCCCGTGCAACTTCATTTCCACTATGTATAGACTTCAGGAAACGTTCTCAGAACGACATCGCAATTGCATTACAGGTTATCAACTATTCGATCAACGATATTTGACAGAGTCAGCAGCAATTGGCTTGGCCTGTAACATACTCTGTACAACTTATGTTGAAAGTGAATCTTGTCGCTGCATGGTGGGGAACACAAGACGGTTTAGTGTGAAGTACGTTGTGTTGTTGGTGTAGCAAACGTGGGTTATTTGTAGCGACTTGTCCCGAGGCGTCGGGCACACACTGAGGGGGTCTGAGGAACACGGGATATTGTGCTTGGACATTCGCACGGTCCTGCGGTCAGGATAAATTAAGTTACTGGTCGGGAAACGACAAACGTTCCCTTTTGTGGGCACAAGCAATTAAGTGCTGGTCAAAACACTCTTTGGATCTATCATGCTTTGAAGCTACCATATACCTCCGAATGTCGCGTCTGACTTGGCAAAAATGAGAGTCTCTTAGGGGTGGTTACTACTGTTTATTGCAAGGACCCTGCAACTTTTATTAGCAAGTACTTGTTCACCTACACCTTTTTTGGGTTAAGGTATGGAAAGTAAGCTTTGCTAATGTAAAGTTTAAAGTGACATATTATATCTATCTATATATATATATATATATATATATATATATATATATATATATATATATTATTGACCATTTTCTGCTCTAATTTTTATCAAGCATATTAGATGTTGGGAAATTTATGTAATTTTAGGGCTACTATGAAAAGTATAGTGCATTAAATCGGCATTATAGATAGTGCTATATAGTGTTCAAAATTAAATGCATTTTTTTAAGTTTTATTTTCATCACATTATATTTTTATTATTTTCATGTTCAGCTTTACATTAATATGTTTCAATGTTTAACTGATTTAAGTTTTAACCGGTTAACGTTTCTATTCTTCATGATTCATATTAGTATGTCATCTTATTATCCGTGATGGCAAAATATTGACCGTCTCAGTTAATGATACAAATGTTAAACGGGCCCAATTACCTATCTGACCTTTATAAACAAAAGGTAATCCCCTGGAGCTTTTATAAAAAAAAAATAGGCCAGAAAACGTGGATATCACCGCACACAGCCTGCTTGTTTTGCTTATGTCAACATGGTTATAATATGTGGGGGCCCGCCAAAATAATAAACACAAAGTCAACAAGGGTATCTTGCAGCAAGTCTGATAAACCAGAGGCAAATGGCGGTTTGCACTAAGTGACCTTTCTACCTCCACATATTTGCAACCTACCACCTTAGGTAACATGTTTCCCCGTTTGTAAACATTGCTGTGTTCAGAAACATGTTGTTGATAAAGAAGATCATAATTCTTCACGGAGGCGTTATAAGAGCTTTTACAACTGAATTACCCTTAGTTCATTAATATATACACAGAGGAAGCCAGGAATCAACAATCGGTTTGGAAAACATCATAATTATCATCACTGCCGTACAAGAACATTTTGGGCGGAAAAGATAAACCTCAGGATGTTGCCTGCAAGCAATAGTTTGGCCATCCCTGACATGTATTATCTTACTACTGATTTTGATGGGACACACTGTATCGAAAACAATGTCCCGAAAGTGGTTGTTCCACGCTTAATTTTATTTTGATTGAGCAAAGCAAAACTTGCTAAAAATACTCACCCAGCCAGCTTTATATTAGTTTAAACAATATTTTCATTAAAAAAATAGAAAGGGATTTGAAAACAGGGCATAGCCCTATATTAATTCTTCTCTTAATATACACATTATAAATTCACATGATATAGTAAACAAGAATAGAAAAGTAGTTTACACATGTATATTGCACCTGTGCATTTGTACTATAGTAACGTTGTGCATCTTGTTATCTTTCATGAGCCAAATACGTATAATATATACATTTTTTTCAAACGCTAACCCATATACTTACATATGCAAAATCAATCAGATTTATAAAATTGCACAATTAGATGATGTGTGTATACATTGACATGTAAATGTATATTTACGTTTTATGTTTCAGCGGATCTCGAATCATATGGATGCATTTAAACATTTTTAAAAGGGTTTGGTAGCTATAAGGAACCCTTTTACATTCATAAATTGGTCTGAGTACTTCTCTCAAGACTGGTTTTGCTTCGATATAGGAAGATGTCTATACTTCTTAATTCCGGACAAATTTTTCTGAAATGGTCTAGTCTTTTCTGGGTTATAATGGTTATAAGCTTTATAATCGACCCGACATCAAACACTGCCCCAAGAGCCTAATGCATACCTGAGAAAGTTTCAGCATACAGCATAAAGGTGCATAATACTGTTCATACGCCAAGCTACAGTGAACGGAAGTGCTCATATTTCCTATATGGTAAATTTCATCCAGAACAGAGAATAGGACCTGATGTCGTTGACTTGTGCAAAGTGTGACGTCACAGGTAAAAGTTAGAAATGACTTAAATCTACCAATATATGTTTTTTTTTATTCATTTTATTCACATTTTGGAGCTGACAGTGTCAGTAATCCTAAGCTTCTGATGAGATATAGAATTTTTAGTCACAGGGGATTTCCCTAGAAGTGCCAATAGTTTTTGAATAAATCACACAGCCTTATGTTTTTTTAGAAAAATAAATAGAAAAAACCGGGTTCTGTATATGTAAAATCCATATTATTTTTTTTCATAGGAAAATGTATTATATGAAAATATGAGATTTGGAATACGTTTTCTTGAACTTTATATGAATATTGGGTTAATCTATAACTTGACCTTCACGATTGCCTTTGAACTGCTAGTATCTTATTATATCTTCCCGTTCTGGTTTGAGTATGGCATATTTACAAATGTGAAAAAAAGGCACAAAGAAACCAATGTGGCTGAAATATCAGGGCAGATTCGAATATTGCTTAGTGGGAAACGTTGGTATTTCTATGCCTGCTACTGTAGTTTGCACAATTAAAACAAACATTGCAATCAATGTTTGGGATTTTTTAATGGGATTAACATAAATATAAGAATAGACACATAATGATATTTCATGGATCATAGATTAGATATGGACTTGGATAAGAATAACACAGGTGTCATCAGCCAAGTCCCACTATAGGGCCGGGACTAAATAAATGGGACTCGACTCCGGTATTGAGTCAATGTCCCACATTACTTGATTAGTCAAGTATTTGTCGAAAGTAACACGTAACTTGCAAACAAAAAACATATTGAATATACGTTCTTTAATATTACAACACATATAACACTTATTAATAAAATCATGCATAGAAGAAACAGTGGGTATATATCATCATGTAAAAAACATGTAAAGAAGTACATATTACTCACAACACTAACATTACAATTCGTCTATACCAAGTAAATTATATACCTATACATGTTTTAACATATGGTACAACAATTATATATATATATATATATATATATATATATATATATATATAAAATGTAAAATTATTTCTGTGCTGTTTTAAACTATTAATAAAGATGAAGAAATTACTTTTTAATGTTGAAATGTGAAATATAATGTTGAAATGACTAGATCTCCCTTCATAGAAGAGCCACACCCAAAATAACTTGTTCTAAGGAGTTTGGATAAACATAAGGCGCGAAAAAAGTGATTTTACAAAATTACATTTTGAGGATATGAACATTTGTTTTCGTTCTTTAAATAGAGCTTTTGATAGCATAACGTATGGTGTATTTAAAATTGTATATTTTATTTTATCAGTTAATTTGCTCTGGCCTTTATAATTAAACCATACAATTATAAAGGATACGTGGAAAAACAGGGATACATATCATATGTAATAACAATTATGGTATCCATGTCATGTCCAATCCCATGAAACTAATTCATAAATTTTATTCATATTTTATTTTATCAGCCCTTGATTACCTAGGTGCTCATTTCCAAGTTATTTCCAAAATGAACAATTTCATTATTGCATAATTATTTTTAAGATGCTGCCGGCGTTTTACAGTTTTTGTAACCTGGGACTCTGTAGCCTTTGAACGTGGGACAACATGGTGTCCACCGAAAACAGCGGATTTTACGCAAGAATTGCATCCCGCATGGGAAGTCATATATATCACCCGTGTCCTCGTCTTTTTCTGACATACTTTCTTCTGTTGATATCATTCGGTCTGGATCTGAAAGAAAAGATAAACACATCTGGCGTAAATTGGAACTGTAATTAATTAACGTTACCTTTGTATATTTGTGCAAACATCTACATGGAATTTGAACAAACGCCAACGTTATATTTTTAAAATTAATTCAAAACAAAAATTAATAAAACATGAATTAAAACATAAATTAAAAAAATAATTAAAACAAATTAATTAATTAAAGTTACCTTTGTATATTTGTGCAAACATCAGCGTTACATTTCTACAACACCAACGTTACATTTATGCAATCATCAATTTCCTTTCATAACCGAAATATATACTTAGATATAAACAAATCTGAATTAAATTTGTGAAATTTTACAGAAACGAGTTGGTAATAATTGGAGATGATATCATAAATTTAAACAAAATAATTACTTATACATATTGACATAAAGCAGTATAACAAAAGAACAACCGTAAGAGAGTCGCTCGTAATTTGTACTCAAAGCTTATGGAGACCTTTGTGCTATTTGATTTATATTACATGTATTATCCCGCTTTAAAGCCAGAATATAAGTATTTTGTAAGACTGAAGGCTAGATGACCGTAGAGGAGACAGACTACATGGATTCAGCCAGGCTAAGACAGGAATCGGAGAGGATTTCAAATGTTCACCCTGGACGCTTTATACTCCCTGAATATTATCAATATTTCATAGTTCATTATAATCGCAAATAATTTTTGAGTATTTTGCGGTCTCCTCTGAATCGGAGAGGATTTTCGAATGTTCACCCTGGACGCTTTATACTCCCTGAATATTATCAATATTTCATAATTTATTATAATCGCAAATAATTTTTCAATATTTTGAGGTCTCCTCTGAATCGACAGCCAGGAGATACAGCGAACGTTAGAGACGGCTACTCTGGCGTTCCAGACAGGCCCGAATGAGGCTGTTTGACACGTTTTGTCAGAATTAGTGCCTGAGGGTGATTTTTTTTACATTTTCATTTTAAACTTTCTAATTATTTGGTAAAAAGGTAAAAGCACACAATAACAAAACGAGATTCTATAGAATAATTTACAGATTATTTCATTTTTCTAAAGAATATATTTCGACTGGAGCTAAAAACATTTAAGTTTCTACTGAAAATCCAAATACACATTTTGATGCGGTGGGTTAAAAAGTAATCGGGCGATGCCTGAAAACCTACCATTTGTGGCCTTATAAAACTTACCTGGCAGCGTGTTGTCTAATATTAAAGCCATTAACCCTCCGACCAGCATGTTAGACTTCAACAGAACCAGCAGAATCTGATCACCGGTCATACTACCTGTAGCAATGTAAGAAAACTTGATGAACACCCAATACAGAATCACCCCGTTAACTCGCCAAAACAAGATCAGGGGCGGATTATGGGGCGCCTCGCATGTCCATACCCCCTCCCTCTATGCCCCCTTTTCTTAATTCCTGCAGCCCATTGGTGAAGATCCAGGGGCGGATCTAGGATGTAGAAAAAAGAGGGGTTTAGACAAAAAGGACTAATGACAAAGGGCCCCAAGTCAAGAAAAAAAAGAGTGGGTTTCAGGCGGCAAAAGAATGGTCTTAAAACGTTAAAAAGGTTAGGGCGGATGAAAAAAAAGGGGGGGGGGACGAACCATCTGCCACTCCCCGGATCCCCATCTAAGATCAAAATATTGGAGTTACGTGAGGGGTGAAAGATGATCGGAAGTAGTTAAGTCTTGATTGTTGTAATTTGATATTTTGCATTCAAGATAGGACCAAGTGTTTCAAATATAAGTATCGTTGCATCTTCAATCATTTCATTTGTGTCGAACCTGGCTTGTTACTTATGTACATGAAGAGGATGTTTTAAAGAGCGCTACAAAAATTTATAATTACAAATGAGATTTAAACCACATGTATCTACGTATAACAAGTTAAGAAAATATGCGTAAATATACAAATAAAAATACATATGTTCAACAAAAACCAAAATAAAAGATTAATTGTCGTACGTCATGAAAAAGGTAATATGACATCCACAAGTATGATCATTAATATTTGCAGGTTTAAAAAAAAATATTCTGAATGGTATACGTCTGCGTGGGGGTTGTTTCCCTTGAATCATTACATATTTTGTTCCACGTGTATTAAACACCGTGTATGACTTGATCCTGATTAACAAAAATTGTGATATAATCATCTCTTGTACTTGTTACAGGGTCTTGAGGATTTACTATGTAAACGTCTATAAATGGACAATGCAGTACACTGTGATTCAAGGATAGCGGGTTTACTAAATTAAACATCTACACAAATTAGACGATAGAACTTTGAAAATGTCTGGCCGAAGATGAGTGTCGTGTAAATGAATATGTGACAAATAAAAGAGGTTTTTTTTTACGGAGCACACGAGAGATTCGCGACTGATGCGATTGTTGAAATAAAGTCCAACATTTGTATTTTGGCTACAAAAGTTCGCTATTCATGCGAGGTGGTACGGAAGCGTCGCCATTTGTTCGTTTTAAGTTTTGCAGGAATTAAAAAAAATTAAAGCATCCCGTTTTCAGCATCCCGGGTAATGATTTGCTCGTGATTTGCTCTCGAAAATGTATAAAAAGCTTCGTCATATGCGCAAGAGCTACGACGTACGTTTTGTTCGCAAAATCTTCGTGCAAACCCGAAACCGTTTTCGACTGTATGGAGAAAGTCTCGCGCATGTCTTGCGAGAGCAGCGGAGTTCGTCCGTTCATTTCTCGACATATCCACGATCTGTTCGCGTACTCTTGAAAAACAGTTGATTTTGCCAAAGAAGCAAACGTAAACCCTTCACCCCGGTCGCAAGGTTATCGCGCGACATATGTACTAATGTCGCAAAAATGTAGCACGACATTATTCGCTTCCTGTTCAATATCAAACGCTTTCCCTTAATCCATGGTCAGGGCAGGTTTTAGAACTTGCTGGTCTCTCTTCTGTCACTGACCTCTTGACAAGAACTGATGCTGACAATGCATCTCAATGCATTTCATGGCATTTATGTTCTGCTCAAGTATTGGCCCGATTGCTTCTCGCAAGATAATTGCGCGACATATGTACGAAGGGTATACGGAGAAGTGAAGTTTGCAAAATATACCGTGATAGCAGCCTTTTGAGAATCTGTCTTAGTAGAGAGTTTGGTGGCAAGGGGATGTGTATCGGCAGATTTTAGAGCGGAGTAACGCCTTATTTGGACCACGCCCTAATCCTCAAATCATAGTAGGGTATACAGAGAATGGTATGTAATAATGGTACTCAGACTGTGCTTCATATTTGAACGCAGACAAATCTTGGAGAGCAAAAAGCTGAACCAGAGGCGAGCAATTAACGGTTGTACTATCACTCAACAAACACGGACTCTTTGTTGCTGTGACATTGTATTAAACCTGAGTGCGCAGGCTATCCAAAATGCCAGTGTATAACTATTTATTTCTAATAAGCTAAGCATCAACATACTGTTAGAATATGGACACACAAGTCCGATGGGATCACATCACACTAAACCACATATATGCTACCGAAGAGTATTAAAAATTGGATGAATTAACGAATTTATTCTATATATTTATGTATAATTTATATATAGAGAGAGGAATAAAGGGTCTAATTTTCAAAAAGGTTAATAATTACCTACCTTGCAACTCATTCTATAAACATAATTATTTTAAAATATGATAAATCAGTCTACATTTTACAATACATCAGACCCAAGGTCAAGGTCTTTGGTCACATGCATAAACTGTCTTAGTTGACAGTTGATGTTTGGATGATGGCATATAAAAACATGAACTCTATATAAATGCTAAAAATATAACCTGCGATATATATCCAAAGATGGCGACGTATTCAGGGACACATTTTATCTGCCAGATCATTGTAAAGAGACGGTTCTAAAACATTTAGATTTATGGCGAAAGATTTATTATAAAATTTGTAATTGCCATAGTAAGCTGTCACTCCTATATGTAGTTTTCTACCAATTATTGAAAAACATAAACTTTTAAGTATTGAAGGTATTTTAACATTGCATGATATTGCGACCCTCCGGCTGCAACCTTTCTGCTGAGTGGTTTTCGATAAACTAATGTAATGTAATATTGATATCAGCCACAGGTTTGTTAGGCATGATCAATCCTGCACGCATTTTTATTCCCTGCTTCTTAAAGAGTTCAATTTCGTGTTCACGGATTGCAGTGCAGTTTATGTACCCGAATCAGCGTGCACCTTTGAACAGTTTTACTCTTTGCGCCACAGTAATATCTCGCATGGATTATTGTAATTCAGTTCTTGCTGGGTTACCTGCAGAGCAAGTCTCGCGGCTACATATGGTCCAGAATAATGCGGCGCGTCTCATTCTTAAGAATCGTAAGGCCGACTACGTCACCCCGCTGCTAAAACAGCTCCATTATCTTCCCGTCAAGTACCGTACACAATAAAAAATTGCTCTTTTTGTTTACCGCCATTTTGATGACTCACTTCCATCATATTTGACTGAAAAAATAATAACCTATCGGATTTGCGTACGCTGCGCTCGGCTGGCGGAAATCTTCTTAAAGTACCAAAGTGTAATATGAAAATCGGTGAACGTTCCTTCCGTTTCATAGCCCCAAAAGTTTGGAATTCACTGCCCATTACACTTAGAAAATCTCCAACTCTTGTATCATTAAAAACTAATTTAAAAACGTATATCTTTCGTCATGCCTTTGGTAATTGATATCCATTTTTTTCTGGGTCAGACACAGGGAGTAGATTTCCATGAAATTGTATGTGAGTATGTGTGTGTGTGTGAGGGTGTGTGTGTGTGTGTGTGAATTGCGCTGTGAGTCCGACCATAGGAGATTTTGGCGCTATATAAATACAATATATTATTATTATTATGTTAGTGAAATTACTGTGTAACCCCTTTTAAGTAGTGTTTTCACGGGGCATGCGAACGATTCTCGAAGGATGCGAATATCGAAAAAAATGGTAAAGTCGAACTTTGGGTGTATTTCTTCAGTTTTTCATAGCTACGTTCTGCCATATACAAGTGAGGGTGTTAGATGTGATGTCACCCTTCTAGTGGTAAAAATGAAAATATGAACCTTATTTACACGCATTTTTATTGAATCCCCCTTACATTTCTAAGACCACAATCAGACCATTGCTATAGCCAAGTGCAAGTGATGTTTAAAACCCCCAGACTTGTTATACAAAATATCACGTTTGTTTACACGCGCAGACTCTTCAAAGGATGTTCCAAAATAAAAAGACCTTCATACATATAAAACGTACCGGTAGATATTAAATGTAGCTATTATCATTAAATTCCGGGTACTCGTTTCATGTAATAGGGGAGAGAGGCCCGTGGGAGGCATTAATCAAATGGATCTGAAAGCAATGGTGAGGGATCCATGCATTAAATATCTATGGTAATAAATGAAATATGGTGGTATTGATAACCATGGGCGAAGTCTGAGTGTGCTTGAATATCAGAGTTTGCACCTTAAAGGGAGTTTCCTTTTACAATTAGAAATGAACTCGCATTATAATTTTAAAATAAGTACAACTCTTAAGTGTTCACATGGTCATATTGCCGGCTGACTTCGGCATTGTTGATATTTGACTTTTGGGGATCTTTAATTGATAAGTCTAATAATTTAACAAAGAGGGAATCTGTATGAATCTTTAGTAACTATTTGAATTCACCACGGAGCAGGCTACATTTTACATCACATGAAGAACCCAACTAAATGCTATTTGTAATAAAGTGCATTTATCTTGCTTCAGGATCCTTTGAGGAAGTCTTGATATATATACAGATTTTTTCCCCGTAAGATAAAGTGTGCTCACAGTTCTGTCTGTAGCATTAGTTAATTAATCCTTCACTTCTTTATGTTATTAATCTGCAAAAGCCATCAATAATACCCACAGGTTTACCTGCCCAGTATAAAATACAGTGTACACCCGTTTTTCGCCGATATCGGGATCGAGAAAAAAGTTGGCGGTTGGCGAGGATAGCGTATCATCGATCACCGAAAAATATCAAGGGGAAATCGTTAGTTGTAAATTGTGATGAAAGGCGAGTTTTGCTGATAAACAGGTGGCAAATAAATGGCAGTAGACTTTACTCCTAATATGCGGTGAAGGTGTTTGGGATTATTTGTACATAACATGTTTCCAATAATTTGGCTGAGAGATTATAATGTCTCCACAAAAAAAACATCTTTTGGATAAGGTGCACAAGCAGTGATTCATGAACTTGAACCAATGAAATGATTATTTTCATGCTAAGACATTCATTGACCTTCCGTCGGATTCATTTACATATAACTTGCATGTATTACACACTATATTTCTTTATTATATGTGACTTTATCCCTGTCAAATTTGTGGTAAAATTTTAATAAATTTTAATCTCCATACAGCTGTGGTAAAAAAAATTGCACATTTTCTTTATGATATTAAAGGAAAAAAAACTTGTTAATTTCCTAGCTTTTACCTGTGTTAATGACGCCTGGATGACCGTCAATCCAGACCGGAACTCCAATCCCCAAGGTCAAGGACGCTCCGAGGACGAACATGTTACGTGACCGCTTCATGTTTACGAACTGGAGCTCTGACAAACCCGCTGAGACAACGAACCCTGCCAGACAGGTTACATATATCAAAATATATTTCTAATTATATATTTTATACACATATCATATTGATCACGTTTACCGTCATGTGTAGAAAAGTGTTTTCAGGAATAAATTTCGAATTTTGAAAATTTTATTATACGTTTAGCATAATGACAAAGCAATAAAAGAAATAAAAATAAAAGGGACAACTTAATAAAAAGAATAATAATATAACAACAACATCAACAATAATAATAATAATAATAATAATAATAATAATAATAATAATAATAATATTTACTAATTGGAACAAAAGTCCGAGAAAACACAACATAGTTCTAGTTACTGCATCAAATATCAGGTTGTCAAGCACACACTCATAAAAGAATATCACTTGGAAAAGTAAGAATGAAGATATAGAAAAAAGTAACAGGAATAGGAGGAAAAAGTATGACAAAAGTACGGCTGAAATCACACATGTATAGATATGATTTATGCTCATTCTTGAGAGAGGAATGTGGAATCAACAAATTACTAAGAACATACATGTATTTGTCATGGTGCCAAGCAGGCAATTTTGTAAACAAGCGAGCGATGATGTTGGTGCGCTATTGCAACATTGAAAATCACGTGACAATGGGACACGTGACGAGTCACGTGACAGTTACCAGTCAAGACTGATTAGCCCTGTCAGATTAACTAGGAAATTATTTTTAATCCAAAAGGTGGGTGTTTTCACCCATGCATAAATCTCTGTGTTGCTAGTTCTACACCAAGAAGCATTTGTACATGGTGCAAAGCGTGTACCTGGAGTTACTGAGATCACGTGGTGCTAAAAAGATCACCAGAAATCGATTATAGGAAAGTGTCACAAAAATGACAGTTGTTGAACACTCCGTGTTATAGAAAAAAAGTAGGAATAAGAAAGAATAGGTAGGGATATTCCAAGCAAGGGTAATGTGTACACAGCTATTGAACACTTGTATAAAACTGTGGTTGCTTTTTTGTTCCCGAGGGTTTCAAGTTCGCGATATTCGCGAAGAGGAAATTATTACGAAAATAAGACGCCACATTCCTACAGGAGGATAGTAATTTATTCTAAAGCTGCAATGGCATCTCCCATATATTGTGAAGCATCAATATTCGCATTCATTTTATGTTACCCGAAATTCAAAGATTATTTAGCTCCTCATACAATTGTTGAGGTTAACATGCATATAGGTGATTGATAAAGTAAATGGTTATTGGCATTATGTTACTGTATATTAAATCGCGAAAAATGAAACTATCGCGAAACACGGGAGAAATGAAATATCGCGAATATTCAAACTCGAGAATATGAAGCTAACCGCATTATATATATGAACTCTTACCGACTATAAACAATGTGATGCCGCCGATGATTGGAATAGGAACAGCGGCGAAGAGAGCACCTAACTTTGACAGAATACCGAACAATATCATCCAGCAGGCGGCCATCTGTACCACACGACGGTTTCCCACCTGGTGTTAAAATACAAACGGTTCATTATTAAGTAATTAAGCATATGCTTAAGTATGGAGGTCCCAATACAAGGGGATGGTGGTGTATATTCCAACATTTTAGTATAGGGGATGATAAATATAACCCCCTGCTATTCAGAGAGTAAAATTATAAACTGGATAAAAAGCACATATATATCGATAATTAGAATAAGAGACTTTTTCTTACATTTCTATATTTCATCTGGACCAAATACTTTAACCTTATACTTAGTTGTAGTATCTCTAATATATGATGTGTTACACGCATTCACCATTGAAGATAAATTGACGTCACTGATTAAGTTTTGACTAATTTCATGATATACCAAGAATAATATGATCTCTAGAAAAAATATAATGATGATCTGTTAGGAACTCGAACATGTAATTTGCTTCACAAATACTCATTTAATAAAGGCCTTACCAAATGAGTTCAAAATACACGTTTGGATGAATAATATTACTTGCTAATGATTGCCTCATAATTAGGGTTACTATTCCAAAATGTTATTTTCAACCCTTCCACCATGTTTTCTGATGAGAAATAACTGGCGTTTAAACATAATGTATGCGGCAGAACGCTTTCCTCCCGAACAATAACTTTACCTTTGTGATAGCGATGATTCCGATGTTGTCGCTATAAGAAGTGGTACCTATTCCACATCCCCACATGGCACAGAGGACGTTACCTATACCTTCTGTCCCGATACCTAAGGTCAAAATAATGAAAAGACAGGCGCGTCAGACCTAAATGTGTGAGGCTACAATATCGTAAAAAATATTTATATTGATATTCAGGGCATCGATTATCAGTAAAATAGTGCTTGTTTTCTGGTTAACTTTAGGCAGGTAGGTAGGAGCGTTTATAGTCTGATATCACCGACGATGTCAGTGTCCTCCGACTTAATGGTTACACGTTGCCTTATTATCTTTCGGGCCTGTTCATTCTTGTAGCTTTTACGACCAAGCAGCCACATACGGCCCTAGACGATTATTCGTTTTAAATTTTCCTGACGCCCATGTTTAACCAGTACCCATTCACTCCTGGGTGAAGAGAGCGCAGCCTTGTGGTAAATAGTGTCTTAGCGCGGAAAGCGGTCAGATCGGGACGCAAATCCACAACCTTGCGGTCACGAATCCAGCGCACTAATCATTACGCCACCGCAGTCCACAAATTTTAATATCAATTACTGGCTTACTTTTAGAGAACGGTCATCAAAAAATTAGCACTGACTTTGAGGAACAATTTATATCAAATGTTGGCAAGAAATCAATCCTATGGCACGGAAAATGTAACATTTATTTATATAACCTTACTCAGCGGTATCGTACACCCAGGTATAAACAGTGGCATTACCTTATTGTCTTTATGAAGCCAATTTTTTACATTTGAATATATTGATGGCTCTTACAACATTTATGTTTTCAGTTGAAAATTTGTTACGAACATTTTTTGTACCGTGTTATGTACATTATATTTTCTATTGATTCCTGCCAGGGCCATCGATAATCGGATCGATTCTTGTTAAGACTATCGAAAATTTGTCCTCTTAGTTCGAAAGATGTATTGATATGCCACGCATACTCCCAATTTGAAGTTATTTAGACGATCGATTGATTAAATATTAAAAAATAGGGACTCAAATAACGTGCTAGATAAACGACAGAAGTCGACCTTCCAATCATTCTCCTTCATTTCATACATTGCTTATTTTATCATGATATCTTTCTTCATTTATGAAGTACGACAGAGCGAACACAATTGTATAAAATGATATAATAAGATAAAAACTTTAACACTTCTGAATGAACAATCTATTTTACCTACCCCTATTGACAGCTGAGACCGGAGGACGTGGTGCCCCAGCCAGTCTTGCGCATGCGTAGTAGTCCCCTATACTCTCGAGCGTACTCGCGAGAACTCCCGTTATCATACCTATCGTTGACGTTGCACTGAAGGTTGGCATACCCCACTGGACTGAAAAAGAAAATATTGTTATTTTAAATACTCCGTCATTCTTATATCAACACATATATATAATTAAGACTAATTTTTCAAATTGCAACCCAATGTGGAATCAGGTTTATGCTATAAATGTGTAGTCTTTGGCAGGCATGACTGGTTGATGACTAAAGTGAATACACTTATTGAAAATCGCTTTAAGAAGTTAGAATTTGCCAGAGAAGATATCCAACGAGAAACCAGAAGGCAAAACAAGCATAATAAAATCTGAACAAATTCTTTGGTTGGTCTTCGAAAATTCTGTTAAATGCTTTTAGGTCTGCCACTGGGATTTGGTCTAATATAAGAAGGCGGTAATGTTTTCAACAGTGTTTATATCTTTGCTTATGTGTGTTTCTGTTTCATCAGGTTACTCCAAATTAACGTTTGTATATGTTTTCAGTAACCTACAGGGAGGTATGACTCATGATTAAGACTTTTTTTCTGCAAAGGAACATATATTAAAAGGACATATCCCGTCCCTACACCCCATCCCCTATTTTTTATGACTTATCGTTTAAGTTTAGTAAAGAAAATAAGAAATATGTATGACTCAATTTACAGGATTTTTACACAACGACATGTCGTTTTAAATGATACCAATGATCCGTGCCAACCTTTCGAATATTGTCATTGAGCCGTTTATTTTGCAAAATGACGTATGAGTGAAGCGTGTTCCTAACACAATGTTCTATAAATGACATTATTCATTCGTCACACTGCCGTTTTTTTGGTTATATCTTATGTTGTACGAGTCGTAAAAATATGAAAATGATTTCTTCATTTTGATCTGTGTACAGGTATGAGAATAAAGGAAGCAAGGTAATTTTATGCCAGTTTTCTTGTTCTTTTTTTCTATCAAACATTTTGAAGTAAAATGTAATTGAGCCAAAAAAAAGGTGGACAGGAAAGCATAACCAGTTAAACATGTTTCTCACTTACACGGATAGGGGACCCGAAGCCAGGCTGAGTTTGCGAGAGCCTCCGCCTTCGTGTCCGTCCGTACGGCCACCTTCCAAGAATCGGTGCCGTCTAAAACACCGACCGTCGTCAGTACATAACACAGGAACCAGGAAATCATTAGCGCCAAGATGATCTGTACCGGAAAAAATCATAATTAGTACAGGATGTCCTTTCTAGATCATGCTGCCTATACATCACATTATCTCATTGTTCTCTCTCTCTCTGTTTTCGTCTGCCTGTCTGTCTCCCTGTCTCTGTGAGTCCTTCACTCAGTCTGTTTTTCTGTCTGTCTCTCTCTCCGCCTGTCTGTCTCTCTTTCTCTCGCTCTAGCTCTCGCTCTTGTTCTGTCTCTGTCTCTGTCTGTCTGTCTGTCTCTCTCTCTCGTTCTCTCTCTCTCTCTATCTCTCTCTCTCTCTCTCTCTCAGTCTCTCTCTCTCTCTCTCTCTCTCTCTCACTCTCTCTCTCTCTCTCTCTCTCTCTCTCTCTCTCTCTCTCTATATATATATATATATGCACAAAATACAAGATACAAGATTTATTCCATACCAATACAGAAATTCGCTTTGCGGGATTTATCATATATAAAAAACATAGTGCTGAGTTAACACAAATACACTGTACAAAAAAGTATTAAAAAGAAGTAATAATATTATATTTTGATTTATAAGTGCATTAAATCTAATCGCCTTCGGTACGAATGAATTGGAGTACCTATTTGTTCTGCATTTCAAAGACTGATTTTAGTCAGACAATATAATCACTGTTCAAGTTTTACTATATATGAGTGTATACGTGTGTGTATGTGTACGTAGGTACGTGTGTGTACGTAAGTTTATATAATCATCTGTATGTACATTTAAAGTTAAAACAATATAATGTTATTTTACTTATCTAAATAAACACAAAATGGGGCGACTTCTTGATAAACAATTACATAGCAGTCATTTAAATTGAATCATTTAGTTATCATATGGCGTCAAGCAATAACGGTTACAAATTAAATCAAGCAACTTACGGGGTATGTCTGGAATAGCGGGAACCAGGAGAACGTACACTGTCTCTTCTTTATGGAGAAAAACGGGATGGGGAACTTGAGCTGACTACAGTACTGTCCCATGACGACCGCCAAGATGAAGGTGCTGTGTGAAAATAATAATAATAATAATAATTTTGATAATAATAAATATTTGAAAATAATGATGATGATGATGATAATAATAATAATAATAATAATAATAATAATAATAATAATAACAACAACAAAAAAGTGATAATAATAGTTATTATAGTAATAATTATATTAATAATAAAATAATAATACTAAAAAATTAATAATAATAATAATGATTTTAATAAAAAATATTAATATTAATAATAATAATAATTAAAATAATAATTATTATAATAATAATACGAAAATAATAATGTAATCATAATAACACTAGTATTCATAATAATGATAATAATAATAATAATAATAATAATAATAATAATAATAATAATAATAATAATAATGATCATAATGATGATGATGGCGGTCGTGTTAACACACTGTTAACTTAAGATAAATATCTCAATAAATAATCCCTTCTTTTAAAATCGGACCAAAAGTTGTTTTAATTCAAATGAAATTTTATAATATACATATATTTAAAACCATGCACATTGTTTATCCAAGGGTCTTTGTATTGATGAACGTTTAATTTGATCCTTAAGGTGTTTTATTATTATTCAAAATTTGATGTTTAAAAAAATGCATTATTTAAATCATCAGGTCAGAGAAAGTGACTTTTTATCAAATTTTTATTAAACTACCACAAATCTAAATTTCGTTTAAATAAATATAAAAGAATAACATCAGGGTACAAACATTATTGCGAAGGGCCAGCTGAATCCGGAGAGCATGGTGCCAATATGGATGAGAGGGATACTCAGAGTGGTGATGACAACACACACCACCAGGGGGCCCACGAATCGCAGCAGTATACCGAGCAGTCCGGTGTACCCGACTAAAATGTGAAAGATGGCGGCACCCAGCAACGCCCCCTGGATCTATAATGAGACAAAAATGTCCAGTTTAATCTCATTGGTAACTCCTGTATTATCGAATCAGCTATCTGCTGTAGATGTGAAGAATTCTTCACATTGTTGTTAAATATGCACTACCTGTCTTTCACATTTAATACACTTAATCTCATTTTATAAAACTGAATACATGCAAATTGAAATATGGTTTGAGTAAGCAAAATCGGAATGCTGAAAGATTTAGTTAAATATGAATTTGAAAAAAAACTTGCAAAAATTTTAGAGTGCATTTCTAAAAAAAATTCATTTTTTAAGGATTCGTCAAAATCATAAAGTCAATTCATCAAGTTAGATTGGGCATGGGAGTAGTTTGTGAGACCCCAAAAATGAATACGTGTAACCTTTTTTGTTGAGATTGAACGAGAATGCTACCATTATTGCCTCCGCCTTGAGGGTATGCGTCCATCCCAGTCCGTGTCTGTGTTTGTGCGTGTGTTTATTCCCAACATAATCCACGCATATCTTTATCGGAATCGCATGAAATTTTCATGACAATTCCGGAATTGACAGAGTAAGAACCGACTAGAATTTGGTGTGGATCCGGCACATGATCCGCAGTCGTAATCAAAGGAACGTAATCATAGAATATTCACAAATGTATAGTCACTTATGCACGAATGAACCTTGGAATTTGGGTCGAATAAGTGGATGTGGCATGCATTCCTTAGAATGGAAATTTCTAGTATACCTCTGTTACCTCCACAAAGGAGGTCATGGATTCACATCTGTCTGTCTGCATGTTTGCCTTTTTTTCTTGTATATACACACTAACTTAGGGGTTAGGGGTGAAATGTTTAAGGTGCCGGGCTCATGATTGTGAGGTCGTGAGTTAAGAATCCCGGTCAGACCACCACCGTGCCAAGACCCTTGTGCAAGGTCCTAACCGCAAGTGTGTCTCTGTCCACCCAGCAGTAGAAATGGGTACCAGTAAATACTGGGAAAGTAACCTGCGTTTGACTAGCGTCCCATCCAGGAGGAGCTTAACCCCTAAGTCGCTTCACGATACAGAAACCGGAATACACTCCAGCCCAATGAGTCAGTAGGTTCGGGTGTAAAAGCCCAACACACCTTACTTTATGCACACTATCTCATTGGCTCACTGAAAATTTTGCCGAACAACATGCCATGAAATCGCAAAAAAAAAAAACCAAAAAAAAAACAAAACTGTTAAAAAGAAATTAACCGTGGACAGGAAAACGGATCCAGACAATCCCCCCCCCCTTAAAAAAACTGTTGCACTGCATTGCAATTGATATTTTATGGAAGCTGGACCATGGTCCTGAAATTAATTGGATAAAAAATGCTAGGCAGATATGTTAAATGTGGAGCAGATCTTGATGCTAATACTAGCGTTTGCGGAGAGAGTGCTCTCATGTTAAAGACGGCAACTGTAGGATATACAAAATAAATGCAGAAGAATGACTATGGTTTAAAACAAAACATTTTTATTGGACCTTTTTGGATAATTTACGTATGTTTACATTGCGTGTTGAACTAAAATCTCGATAATTTGGCGACATATTTAAATTTAAAAATGTCTAAGTTAGACCGTTTTAAGTTAAACGCATAAAAGATCTCGTCAATAAAGGGATAATGTTTTGTTCATTGAATAAATTCATTTTTGAAGTACCTCATTCATTCTCATCTGCCACGTGACCGGTACCTCGACTGATGATTGGTTAAAAGCTGTCAGGTTCCCGGACGTAATGTTATCCGTTGTTTCCATAAATGTAGCTGAGAGCAATATTCAAATTATTATATTAAATGCACAGCAATGTAGTCGTTCTTGTATAATTCATAAATGCGAGGCTACAGAGGAATGACATTATAAAAACTGAGCGACACCACCTCCACTTAAAAAAATATTTGAGAACTTTTAAAACTGATTATATGGTAGAAAAAATGATAAATAACTACAGCTAGGCCAAAAATAAATACAAAGCAGGGGTGTCATATATAAAATTTAGTGTACCAAAAGTGAAAGTATGAGAGACCTATGTAATATCAAAGAGAAACATTATTCTACTTCCGTATTTTCTCTAGCCAAAAGCAAACTTTTCACCTACCTTAACTGTGGAAACTACTGGATTTCTTTATTACTCTAAGTACATATAATTTAATTGCAGGTAGTTCTTTTAAGACAAATACTTATATCGCCACTGTGATCGGGGCATAAGCTTGTTTATCTGCTAGCTATAAGTAAACACGATGCTCTTGCTCATGTTGACAAACTGTAAACACAGGTGACCGGAAGTGATCAAGAACGCGGAAATTAAAAGGTCACCAGTTGTTGGTGAAAGCATATAGAGTAAGGCCTTCTTAGCCATTCGCAAATTCTGTTTCATCTAATATGCTACCAGACGTTATTTTTTAGCCTGTTTGAGTTCCAATCGGCGGCCATTTTTGAGGCCCAACACATGCGTTGGTTGGCTTTATATTCGAGAAGCTGAAATTTCGCGATATCTTCATTTTGAACGATTTACGCGGGTTTCATTATCGCGATTGCAACAGAACCTGATAATCGTAGTACAGCAGGATCTGTATGGATTTAAAATTTAGAAAAAATACCTACAAAACCTTACTAATTACTGGTTCATTCATTTAATTATGATTTGTATTACAGACGATATGTTATACAGCCTGCATGGGCCAATTTCAAAACCAGGCACACATAAGGTTGCTGATAGGGTTGTTTTCAGAGGTCATCTTATTTGATGGGGCATCTTATTCCCGAGGGATTCATATTCGCTATTAGTTCACATTCGCGAATATCGCGAAATTAAAACCCACGCGAATAAAAAGGCAACCACAGTATACATGTTATCAACATACAGATATAAACAAGACGGACTAACGGTATACACTGTGGGACCAGCTCTTATCTTTATTTAATACCAGTCAGACAATGGAATGGGCTCCTTTAATAAAAGGTTATAAATTGGGTCTTTTGACCTAGTGAGTGCTGATTCATTTAATAATGAAAAAAATAAAAAAATACAATATTTGAAACTCACCACCACAGCGCCACTGAGGAAGAGACATCAAGGCATATATTGGAGGCAGGAAAGAGGCGGAGCTACCCTGGATGATTGGCAGCCTTTGGAGAAAGAAATATTTGAACGTCATCATAAGATTAAGGTTTATATTTCCTGGTAGTTGTATAACAGAAAACCTTTGACAAAATATGGTACTCAGATGTTATTTTGTGTATTTCTGGGTATTCCTTCCAGTTTTATATAATACCCATATAATTGGAAACGGATTTAAATTGCCCGCCTTTGCCTTACACTTAGAACAAGGGATATATAAAGACTGGACGGACGCCATTTTTATTACAGAAAACTTGTTTGCAGTTTATGCACAATATAAAATGGGCCATATGGTGATTTAAGTTGAATACTCGTCTATCCGTAAATGTCTTGGCTAAAGTAGTAAAAAATATATACGAGTTTTCAGGCATTTACGTAGAAACGTTTTATACACTGAAACCCCGTGCTGCCATACACCCGTCTGAGGCGGACACCCCGTGTATAACGGACAGTTTTTTGGGTCGATCTAACGTTTTTACCACTTTAATATCCCATCTAGGGCGGACACCCCGCTATAACATGAAATACATCATCACGTCCCATGTTTGCCCGCTTTAGAGGAGTTTTAATCAATTTTCTCGTTTTTATCAGTATAATTATTCAGAGCAGTTTCTTGTTTATAATTCCACATACCTGTTTCCTAAAAATGTCTGCAGCAGCGTAGCTATACCGGCTACCAGAAGAATGGTGCTGATCAGCTGACCACGTGACAGCACGTCATCACCCATGCAGATCACGTCAGCAACGACTGTGGCTGCAGCGACTTGGGACATGAACATCACGAGGAAGTGCTGAAATGTTTAAACCATAGATGTCAGCACTTTTTAACGAAGTCCCTGTATTTACTATTTCTTTTTCCTAATATTAATTTTGAAAAAATATGAGTCGCATGCATATACATACACAGCATCACAAACTACACATAATAAAAAATCACATATATACTTGCGTATGTCAATCTTGAGCATTAATCTGAATGCGTTTCATGTTTGCATAAGAAATGAGAAAAGGATTTTTATAAAATAGGGCTTCAACTACAATTCTCCGCTTATTCTCCACATAAGACATAACATACATATATGTTAATTAAAGTGAATTTTTATATGAGACATTTACAATACAGGAACGGTAAAAAAGAAGCAAAAGCTTAAGGAAGAATACAAACACATCATGGTTAAACTTACATTGGGAAAATATCCATAATTGGTGACCATTTTTCCATATATATATATATATATATATATATATATATATATATATATATATATATATATATATATATATATATATATATTTGCTATAAATTTGCCAGGCTGGTCTGATTCTTTACCCTGTGCCAGAAACGATATCAGACCAACGTGGGCGGGTGTCCCATGTATAAAATTTGGATGCCCGATGCGATACCTCGCTCTCATTGGTCTGAATACGATTGTTTGGTCTGTGCGCACTCTGGTGTTGAACCCAGAAATGCTTGCTGTACAAAGCCGCGGTTACACGAGAGGGACGACTGTAGTGTATAGCCTCTGCGTCAGGATCGTACTAAGTAGTGAGTTCTTCAGATTTTTGCATCAGCATACAATATAAAAAAAACTATTTGTTTAAACTTATCATTATCATCGGATATGACAGTGGTTCAGGTAGGTTATTCAATAGTTTCTTTCTACTATCTACCTTTGTAATCCACACATCGTTCACTGGTGATACACAAATGAATTTTCCGAAATGACTGATTCAATGACTACATTTCAATGGATTATCTGATGAAAGCGAGCAAATGAGGGTTGGATTTACCTTGAATTGTGGGATGGTGTCCAGGTGTCAGTGTTTTCTTTGACTTTTTTGTGGAAGTAAGCGCTCTTTTCGTAATGCTCGCTTAACCGATTAGAAGTACTCAGAAAATCTGCAGAATTTCATTCCGTTTTCGGACTACGTGTATTTAGCTCACACGCGATAATCCTGGTCTCAACCAGGCTCGGTTTACCTCTTCTCTTTGTGCTGGGTGTGCGTAATCCCCATTGCTGGGTCGTAGTACTGAGGAACCCCGAGAAAGGCTCACTCGTGTGTTAGGGGAAACTCGAATGTTCGCCATTGTTTCCCCATTGAACCTGCAGAGCGCTCCCTGGGGAGTAACGTTAAAAAATCTCACCGCCTCGGCTAAGATTTGAACTCATGATCTCCCGGTTATGTACCCCCTAGACCACAGAAGCCGAGTAGTCAATCAGCCTAAATCCTGTTTAACTTTTATATGCACGCTTTAGGTGTATTTGCTACTTTATTTTTTGTTAACATTTTTGAAGATATAATTTTTAAGAGTTTAAGGAAAAAATGTATTATGTATTGTTCAGTTTATGACACTAGGTTATTTAATCAATGGTATCCAGACTGCATTCTCATAAGAGCCTAAAATTTGGAATAGGCTTTGTTCCACCAAAAATCAATTTACACCAATATTGAAAGAACATATTTCAATTCAAAAGATGATCTAGAAGCAACGATCGTACCTGCAAACCAAGAAACAATGCTGTGTGCCATGGTAAATTGTCGTTCATTCCATACCACAAACCCCCAGGCTTTGGTGGAGCTTCATTCTTCTTCTCCGTGATTTCAACTTTTACCTCTGGTAATTCGCCCTCCACTTTTACCTCTGGTAATTCGCCCTCCAATTTTACCTCTGGTAATTCGCATTCAAGTAAACTGCTCTCCTGTGTCGGTTCTTCCTCCGCAGTCATCTTGGATTTGTATCTAAAAATGTCAGTTAAATAACCATTACAAATTACTACAACAAATGTTATGAATATAGTTCATAACAATAACTTCTCCTCTGTCTCAAAGTCGAACCATTTTGCCTTGAGATCAAAGCTGAGACCTCAATCGACTATAATTGCAAAATTGGCCTCGAGACAGTTCTTGCTCTTGTTGTTCATGTTTAAAGGTGAGGACGATACTTTAACATGTAATTATTTATTTCAAGGTTTTTTAACCCACATTATGTTAGCGCCATTGCGGGAATAATCTTCAGCTTGAGTAAAAATTATTCCAGTCTTCCATGTTCCAGGACAGAACAAGTCATGCTATAGTATGATTATCCACCAGATAATAGAAAACAATACAGGAATTTAAGTTTAAAATTACCAAATGGCTGAAAGGTCTGACCGAAACATATACTGCCAGTCTATTACTGAAACGTGCTAAACAGGGAAGCTAGAACAATCGTGGCGGCTAATAAACTTCACCTTATGTCGATTTACGTTTGGCCCCTTAACATGTCAATATGACTTAACCAAGTACCGACACTTCGCCCACGCATGGTTCTTTCAAGCACAAGAGAAAAAGTGGCATTTTGCACACTGTTGTAGGCCAGCCTACTTTACAATAGGGGTAGCCTATCAATGGGTCAGTCGAATTAAAGATAAAATGGGTGGTAGATAGGTCTAATGCCTTACACTATAAATCGGGAAATGAAATTTTTGAAGTTTCAACTTTATATGGTTTATACGTTCCAAAACTAATGAGCATTGATGTTTAAAAAACTTAGGTTGAAAGTTTTGTTATATCAACGGGTTGGGCCATTATGGAGTTTAAAATTTACTTGATTCTTATATGACAGTGTTCCTTAATATATCATTATTATAAAAACAATATATTACTGGTTTAAATAGGTGCAGAAAGTTTATGGTATGTCAGTATGGGCTTAAGTATCAGCGTTACACCAACGCACACATACAGGTGAGGTCCGAGGCAACAAAAATAAATTATTATTCGGACTCTGGGACCAAAAATGAAGGAACGAGATGGCGAATTTTCATTGAAGTTTAAGGATGGAGGCTAAATGTGTGTGATTCTGCTGACGTCAATAAAAATACAAAATTAATACTGTTTGGATATTGAAATCAATTTAGACTGTTTGATAACTTTTAAATGGTTTGAAGGTATCTTAAAGCAACAACATCAGTTAGGGACATTCCCGATGTATGGGCGTTCATTTACAGAAAATGATCCGCTGAAAAGAAAAGCAGCTGTCCTAAGAATATCTGTTGGTGTGCTCTAGTTACTTAAGGCTGTCGTTTAAAGAATAGGTATAAACAAGAGAATGTAGCAAACTCTCGATGTCTCGGTACAAGCCGATACGTTTAACGATTTACGTTGCATACTATCTCTTCGTATCAGAAAAAAAAGATACTACCAAAATATAAAGAATACATAGAATATAAATCATATATTAACAACAAAATTACCATGCACTAATTGATTATATTTCGGAATATGACACACTAGGGTTTATTGCATATACCTGAGGGTATTGTAGTACATATTTTAAATTTTATACATTATACATGAATTGTATAAATTGTATAATAACTAATGCTAGGCACTCTCCATGGCATAGTTCGTGGCTGTCGGTAGTCTAAAGAGGTGGAGGAAAATGGAAAACCCGGAAAAACACCGACCTTGCTCGGGGCCATTATACAACCCACTCTCACAGCCACGCCGGGAATCAAACCCACTTCGACAGCGAAGAGATTGCGTTCTCTCCCTTATTATGGGGCGAGGATGCGAAGATTTTAAATCGGTTTTAAATCTGTGGCCGTATCTGCTCTATAGCCAATAATCTTAAACGTGAATCGATTTACTCTGTCCACATTAGGTCACTAATCCGCATCAGTTCGGTTTACTGTAGTCCGTTTGAAAGGTGGTCTCCAGCTATTGCGTTTACCATATTACGGTTTACACTAAAACGGTTTTAATTGCGTACAGGTATATCCGTTTCTTGCCTGCGTGAGGCCAGTTTGGCTACCATTGAACTTATCCTTCCGAACAAAGTATATTCCTTTTTGCAGCATAGTAATCAGATTAACTTATTTTTTTTTATAGATTTAGGCTTTTGTAAAACGAACTATGTTGCGGACGCAAAACGTACTACTTCCAGACTAAAGTTAACTGCTTCATTATAATCCGACTTAGATGCAAACCATGAGCGGATATTGCCCAATATTTTCGGAAAGAGATGACCCGACCACTTTACCCGTTACCAGGCTAATTAGCCCTTCCTAGATACTATATATATATATATATGTTCGCTGGCGGGGAGGCAGCTATCACACCGCCTACTGATACGGGTATGACGTTCCGGTGGTGTAGAAGTATTGTTGAGGCGATACCAATATATATATATATATACTGTGGTTGGTTTCATATTCGCGGGGTTAGAACTTTGCGATTTTCACATTTTCTTTGTTTCGTGAGGGCTCCGTTTTCATATTAAATTAAATGTCCTCAAAATAGTGACGATTGGACAGGACCCCAAGGGAATATCGAATGAACGGAAACTATATGCAGATTACTTGAATGGTCTTAAATAATTTATTATTGCTATATTAGATTTACGGGTGACCTACAAGATCTATTATTATTACATGTTTAACATGTAATATTATTCTTTTGCCATTTGACAAGCCAAACTGTCGATTAGGCTGCTTATTACCGAAAGGTTTATTCTCGCACTTATTTCCGTTTTGCAAATATCGCGAATTTGAAACCGTCGCGAACAAAAAGGCAACAAAAATACAAGTATATACATATATACGCACATATTTTACAAGGAATAAATGCAATGATTTAATTTGAGGGTAGCAAAATAAGGTATTAAACATTGGGCAAGTGCTCTCCATGTTACCTTTTATAACTGAGCTGGAGTCAAATACTCACTGTCACAACAACTTACTGAAAAGGAATGTTTAAAGAAATACAAAAAAATAATAATAATAATCCCAAGCAGATAAAGGGAATTATATGATCAGTTGAGTTTGCGCTAATAAACATGATACATTATGTATAGGATAGTCAATACTGATATATAGTCAAAACTAATTTTTATACCATAGTATAATTAAGTGACGTCAGGATACCATGGCAAAGTTAATTTTCATAAATATGTAAATATTTATTTTGAACTTACTTATTATATGAACTAATAATAATACATTATGATATATATATATTACGGTGGCTGATTTAGGACAAAGAAAAAAAATATTTATCTCGTGATCTCGAGATAACATCTCGAGATCTCGACATAGAATTTCGCAAAAAAAAATTTTAGGAAGCAAAAAAAAAAATTTTTAGGAAGCAAAAAAAAAAATTTAGGAAGCCAAAAAAAAAAATTTGGAAGCAAAAAAAAAAATTTAGGTAAAACCTAATTGTATACAAGGCACTTGAGCAAGTGTTAACATACAGATAAAAAACATGTAACCGAGTTATTGAAAGATCACTAGTTGATATTCGTTAGAGCATGTGAAGCAATGCAGTATTTGTCATTTACAGAAATCTGTAATCTCTGAATTGAAGCCAGATGTTTCTGCCGGACGTCTTTCTATTACGATCGGTGGCAATTTTTGCACCCCCCCCCCCCGACCCATGTTATAAAAAAACCTGGATATAGACAAAGACACCGCCTTTACCCATGGCATTGGCTCATTTTTATGAAAGGTTAATAGATTATGTTTACCTAGATTATGTTTATGATTACTTTCACTTCTTTAATATGTATATGCAGAGTTAGCCTGTATTACAAAGATTCTATAAATAAGGCAGGTGAATAGCGACTTTAAGACCAAAGCAGAGCATTTTGCTGAAGAAAAATCATGATGAGAGATGGTCTAATACATGTTCCATAAAACAACACACCATTTCAATAAAACAAAAACTGAAAGAAATTGTACAAAAAGCGTGTTTCTATAAGAAGCTCATATTTGTTTGTATTCTTAAAATAATAAGGTACCCACAATGCATGCATGCAGACCTAAACATTTCTATTTGAGTGATTTATCAGACATGGCTCCGAATCCGCCGTTCAGGAAGAATGTTTCAGATTCTTTAGGCTTTGACATCTTCCTTACGGATATGAATAATTAAATATTGAATTTATATTGAACTTTTCTTCAACTCGCCTTATCTCAGGGGATATACAAATTTGATTGATTTTAAATTAATTATATTGTATTACCGTTCAGTTAAACACAGTATACATGTTCTTTGTTTTATAATTGCACTAGTAAGCACTTTTAACGTATACTGTCCCCATAAGGTAGCTTTGTTTTATGTCAATTCAGTTTCGAATGGTTCGTACAAGTGTAACATTTTATCTGGAGATCTCGAAAGATAATTTTTTTTTGCTTCCTAAAAATTTTTTTTTTTTTCGTTTCTAAAATTTTTTTTTTTTGCTTCCTAAAAAATTTTTTTTTTGCTTACTAAAATTTTTTTTTTTTTGCTTTCTAAAAATTTTTTTTTTTTGCTTCCTAAATTTTTTTTTTTGCTTCCTAAAAATTTTTTTTTTGCTTCCTAAAATTTTTTTTTGCTTCCTAAAATTTTTTTTTTTGCTTCCTCAAAATTTTTTTTTGCGAAATGTTATCTCGAGATCTCGAGATAAATATTTTTTTTTCTGTGTCCTAAATCAGCCACCGTAATATATATATATATATATATATATATATATATATATATATATATATATTTATACTTTTAATTTGATGTGGGTGAATATCTGAAAAGATAGTGCCGTAGTTCAAAGTGTATACACTTTCTGATGCAAATATATGAAATATATTTTAGCATCTATGAATGAAACAATGGATGTAAAATTTAAAGATTAACACATTTTTTTAAATATATAAACGTAAGCATTCTTATAAACATATGAAATTCATCACTTACTCTCTGTCACCCGGAGAGGAACCACTTGTTCAGGGCTGAGTGGTAGAACTGATTATGAGCACTCCGCACCAAATTTTTGATTTAAATGTGATTGGTCTTTATGGGGGCGTGCAGCCCACATTTTCATAAAATTCTCCAGGGATTCCTCTCCCTTCATATACGCAAACCGGCACGTATTGATTAATTTCACATTTGGACAAAATTACACAAGGTAGTATTTAAATTAAACTAATTATTCTTACGGAGGTGATTGTGAAAAATGGGTGTCGGTATTTGAAGGAACAGAAGCTCAATTTAAAATTGGTACTTGAAAAAAAGACAATATTGAGGAAGTGAAATAAAGAAACATTTGCATTCCATTCATCTAACCTATATCAATGTAATTAATATGGACTTATATATATATATATATATATATATATATATATATATATATATATATATATTTACATATTCGTGTCATTATAGTATATTAACTTATCCTAGAACTATATAATATTTACTCATCTATTTATATAAAAATCCTTCATATATTTATATAATAAATATGTTATTGTATCATGGGCCTAGTGTGATGAGAAAATGTTAGAGGGACATGAAAAGAAATTACGGACCGAAGCCCCCTCTAAATATTTCCCGGACACGCCACCAGCCCCCCCCCCCCCAATAATATCCCCCCCCCCCTTTCTCAGCTACAACAATGAAAACGAAAGCCCCTCCCCCATAATCTTATGGTTCCCACCTACCACACATATAGCCTGTCACCTATATGAATATATGTTTTCAACACTTTGTTTTTAATAATTCCATGCTGACCCCCCTTCTCCGTTTACAAAGCTTCAAACAAAATACTTATAGTTTATCATTAATTGATTAAATGAGCCAATAGATCCTTATTATATCCTAATATACAATATTCAGGTACAATCGTTTAAAAATTATGTGACATTTATGCGTATCCTCAATACTGACATAAACGGATGTATTATATATGACATTTAAATTACCTGTTATAATATAAAATTAAAATGTTTATGTATATAAAAAATTTAACAGCAGTTTCATGTTTTGATATATAAATAAATAAATAAATATATATATAAATATATATATATATATATATATATATATATATATACATATGGGCACTTAATGTATTTATATGATTTAAATGTTTCATATGAGGCGTTACATACAAGTTATTTATAATATTCAAGTGCTTTTATATAAAAATTTCATTGTATTAACATTTATTGATTAATCTCTGCGCATTATGGAATAACGATTCCGTGCTTATATCATTTGTTTGTCTGTTTATAACTTTGCAACATGTATCATGCCTTGTAAATATAGGATGTTGTACGTCGTGACTTTAAATCACCCACGTTTCCTGCCATGTGTCTGAAAGCACTGGATGAACGAGTGGAGATACACACCACATTAACCCACCCATATACGCGCCACCCCTATGCGAGTAATGGGTAAGTATGTACACATGTAAGGCGCCTCGTGCTTCCGTTCCACGCCTCACTGGCGCCATCCACCAGACCACATGTCTCGATTACATGTTTAATTACACTCATGTTTATGTAATATCGCTGATGGCATTTGATAGTTGTTCTGAAATATCCGTGACACGCGCTTCATGTGCCAATATATATGTCACGTTTGATTGAGTTTTGTAACCATGTATTTACTCTACTGGAACCCTGGAAAATTTACTGTTGAGTTTATTAATGAACTGGAACCTCCAAACTCAATAGACGATGAAATACGGGGTCCAACAATCAACAAATTCATAACAAAACTTATACTTTTATAAACACACACACACACACACACACACATATATATATATATATATATATATATATATATATATATATATATATATATATATAAATATATATAACCATTATTGTCTGTGTGATATTTCAGATATATTATAATTAAGTATAAGGTTTAAAATAATATTGTATTATGTTTCCCGTTAAAGTTACATTTAAACCAGGCTTAGATATTTCTCTTATATCTTTTGTTAGAAATATATGTATATATATATATATATATATATATATATATATATATGTGTTTTTTATAGTTTTAAAAATATGAAAATTTCTTGCATTATTATTATCAATTTTATTATTATTAAAATAACTATAATTATTATTATTATTATAATTTTTTATTGATGTTATCTCAGTATTGTATGAACTGAAGTGTATTTTCATCTTGATTTTATTATTTTTTCCGTTCTTTATCTTTATTCTTTTTATATAAAGTGTGATAGTACGGTGATCATAAGCTTATGGAAAGCTTGTAAGCTTATGGAAAGCTTGTAAGCTGATGGAAAGCTTGTAAGCTTATGGAAAGCTTGTAAGCTGATGGGAAGCTTGTAAGCTGATGGAAAGCTTGTAAGCTGATGGAAAGCTTGTAAGCTGATGGAAATCTTGTAAGCTGATGGAAATCAGAATGGATTAAAAGTAGTACTGCCTTCCGATATAAATAAAAAAGCTGTAAAACACAAAAAATATGAAAATTAAAACCTGAAAGGTCCTAACATGTACCTATTTACTTATGCCAAGTATTTCTTACTTGTATATCCAGTTTTATCGCTTCAAATTTAGTTTGGAGCCACCTATTTAAGGTTTCCCTTAAGCCCTGACAATCTTCATAATCTTTCGTCTTTTGGCTAAGGAGAGCTACGTCTTTTTCTCAACATTTCTGATGTTTAATATACAGGTGTTCCTGTATAAATCTCTTACTTTACAAGCATGAAATGAAATAGAGAGGTAACGTCACGTATATAATAAATAGTTTTATATGTATCTCTTAACACGCCCCCTCTAAAAAGCGTTCTGCTATCAGAACAAGAACTTAAAACCAAGGAGCCACACTTTCTGATAAACTAGGTGGCGGTAATTACCCAATTACTTCGAACCACCAGTTTGGAGTCATCACAGACGGCCCCTAATTTTTTTAAAGATATTTTGCTCCAGAAAAAGCATTGGGCGGATCCCTAATTCCTTCCCATATCGATGGCGCACATGTCCGGCGTTCTAACCACTCCGCTAGCACAGCAAGCTTCACTTTTGAGACGATAGGAACTGCTTTTATATTCAACCGGTAACAATATGTCTATGAACCCCATTCTCCACTGAAAACTATCGCATTTGCTATATCAAAGAACAGTTAAAGGCAGTACCTGGCTGATCTGCAAGATATAGAGCCTCTTGGCTTTCCCAAGAGCTTCCTTCTTTATGTCCTGTTTAAAGGAAACAATTAAAGAGCATTATAAATATCTTGGCCAGCTGTTTTCTTTGACGATTGACCTAACCATGAAATCTATTTGACATTCATCGCATATTAATTCAATAAGTCAACATGAGCAGAGCGGTTGTTAGCAACCACTCAAATTGCCGTTGGCCAAGTAAGCAGTCAATCACCTGACAAGCGCAAAATTTGCACATTTTTCCGGGATATTTTTATCTAAAGAGGGATTATGAAAAGTTCCAGGCGAAAAATTCCAGGAGGTATTCAACCGAGTGCCGAGTGAATAATAATGTATTACCTTGCACGGATGACGTCAGTCAATGTGACCGACCATTGTGACGTCACTATTAAACAGCTCTCGCGACCATAGACATGGAAAACCTCCCGTGTAATAGTTTTTTTTTACTCATTGGCATAATAAGGGCAAAGGGGCGGAGCATAAGGGCTTTGGTTGTTTGGCCTATTTTTAGGATTTTATCTTAACAGTGAACCAACCCCTAAATCCTCAGCATCAAACTCTGGGTCTCCTGAATGTGGCAACTGCGCCTTAAAAAGCTCCTCCAGTTTAACTAAACATCCTTCAGACTCCTTAGGAAACTGGTCCAATAGCACCTGGAAGCGATGCTTTGCACAGTAGTGCTAGGATTATGGCCTTTTTAAGCTGTGCTCCAAGTAATATATTTTGTTTAGACTACTGGAAATACACAAGTATTTAAATCTGAAACATAAAACAGGGTATCTCACAGGATATTCGAGTTAGTTGAAAAAAATAAATTATAGAGTATTTATTTGTTTTAATGGTTAAAAATAATACTAGGAATATATTTGCTGATGCATTGATAAACCGAGATACTTTTAATGCATACACATCCGCACAAAAGTTTTAATCTAACGTACTTAAATGTTGGAATATGCTTCCGTTCCTGCCACATTTCGATGGTGAAACATGATGCCAAAGCATACAAATGGATATAAGGTAAAATTTGGGCATATTTATTTGGAGTGTATTAAGTACTTCAGTGTATGCCCATGCCCAGGATCAGCTTATTTGTACAGTTATACATTTTTATTTTAATCTCATTACCTATCCTCCACCCCATAGGATTTTGTATGTCCTTCTATCAATTGACAAGTGTTTCAGGGAGTCCCAGAAAACAAATGCAAGCTCGCGGATTACACGAAATAGGTATGACATGGACCAGTTAGTGAATAAATCAATACATTCAACTACAACTGGTAATTTTCAAATATATCTTGAAAAGCAAAAAAGGCACCTACCATTTTTGTGAAGTAAAGTGATTTTGATTCTACATATGCTTGATTACATGGTTCATACTATATAAAACAAATGAGTTATGAAATTTTGGTGTAAGGATTTTTTACTATACGATTTTCATATAAATGTCAACATGCGTGTTATTCAACATCTTCATTAAAGGTTGGCAATCTTTTGCAGTCGGAAGAACATATCTAATATCTAGTATAACTGATCTGCCACACCCAGAAATGAAGTGATTTGTTTTCTTTCGTGCAATTAAATAAAATTGTGAGCGATAAAACGCTTACTTTTCCTGCCATCTTCTTTAATGAATTTTCTGTTTAGTTTTCATCCATATTAAAGTTTCCCTATAACAGGGATTGAATAAATTTAAATCTGAATACATTAAGCGCTTCCTTTAGCATCCAATACAGTGGATGTTCTAACATTATGTGGGTATATTTAGTTTATTATGCATGGATGTGATATGATGTCCCATTATAAGTAATGCAGTAAAATATAAATTCATTTGAATACAACATGACAAATAACAAAACCCATTAACCTACCTCGCAAACCAGTTCCAATTGCTTTTAAGAACATTTTCCTGGTATTAGTGCCAATTACAATCATCCAGACTATCCGTAATATTTAAATTCAGCTTCGACCCACTGGCCAGGTACCCATAGACGCCGTAATTTGGTATTCCTTGCTTAACTTTAACAGACCTTGCTCTGTTATATTTTCTTTGTCGGAAACACACGCCTTTATATACACGCCTCTGAAAGTTGTGAAGTCGCGAAAAAATGTGCAAATTACTTTTTTGGGGTTCTTTTTTGTTGTATCTTCCTCCTGCCAGTGTTACTGCTAGATCTCACATTTGACTGATTTAAAAAAAAATGAACTTTGGGCATAATATTAATCTGAGGTGACAGACCTTGACCTGATGTTAAGCTGATTCCCTATTATCCCTCAGTTGTCTGTGTCAAGGGGAACAGGTTTTAAGTGATCGACAAACCATTTGTATATCCAGTTTTTCTTTAATTACATACATGTAAACCACCTTTATGTATTTTGGCATGATATGCGTTCACACTTTCTGTGCTAACCACTCCCAATTTGTGGGACTTTTGAAAAAAAATGGCTGAAAATATTTTTATGCCCCCGTCACAAAGTGGCCGGGGCATATAGTTTTACCCATGTCCGTCCTTCCATCCTTCCGTCATTCCGAAATCAAACAGTTGTATGGACTTTTTTTCGCAATGCCTGCAGATATTGCCCTGTTTTTTGGTGTGTGGGCAGATAATGAATAGTTACAGATCGAGTTCGCGTTTCGTCCCGGTTGACTTATTTTTGACCGATTTACGGCTCCTTAACTAAGAAAATTTCATGAAAAATATAAATTTCCATGACAAGTGCACATGTACGGACTTTTTTTTCGCAATGCCTGCAGATATTGGTCTGATTTTTGGTGTGCTGGCAGATATTGACCAGTTGCAGATCGAGTTCGCGTTTCGTCCCGGTTGACCTACTTTTGACCGTTTTACGGCTCCTTAACTTAGAAAATTTTATGAAAAATATAAATTTCCATGACAAATGCACATTTACGGACTTTTTTTCGCAATGCCTGCAGATATTGCCCTGATTTTTGGTGTATGGGCAGATAATGAGCAGTTACAGATCGAGTTCGCGTTTCGTCCCGGTTGACCTACTTTTGACCGTTTTACGGCTCCTTAACTTAGAAAATTTCATGAAAAATATAAATTTCCATGACAAGTGCAAATGTACATGTACCGCCGTTTTTAGCCCTCAGCTCATAGGCTGATGGGCTATTGTCGTCAACCAAGCTGTCTGTCTGTCCGTCCGTCTATCTGTCCGTCCGGCGTCCGTCCGTCCCGCGTCTGTTAACTTTAAACTTGTGAGTGGGATATCTCTAAAAGGATTCACCGTTGGAATTTTATTTCATCAGTGAAGATGTATTTCAACAAAATCTTGGTCAAGTGCAAATATTGGTGACCTTGACCTAATTTTCTTTGTTTTAGAGCTGATTATACAAAAATACTCAGAAGCTTATATCTCAGGAACCGTTGTCTGGATTTTCACAAAACTTACTATGATCATTTGGAATGATGGTCACAATTTTGGTGGCACCACCTACAATTTCTAATTTTTAATGAATTTTTATCGGATTTTTCAATTTTGGCCTTTTGTGCAGGTTATCCCCAAGGGTATTCAACACAGGAACTTCATTTCTTCAGTGCTATTGCATGATATTTACACAATCTTGGTCCAGTTCAAAGGTGGGTGATCTTGACCTACTCTTAAAGGTCACAGAGCTTAGTATAGAAAAAAACCTAGGAGCTTATTTCTCAGGAAGCTTTTGGTGGATTGTTATGAAACATGGTATATACCTCTCCAAATTAATTTTATAACTGATTATCAGCTTTTGCCAATATTCTGGTTTCGCAGTGCAGTGCTTACAGATACTGGCCTAATGTTTCGTCTGTGGGCGCATAATGACCACTTACAGATCGAGTTCGCGTTTCGTCCCAGTTGACCTATTTTTGACCATATGACAGATCCTGAACATAGAAAATTTCATGAAAGACAGAATTTTTTATGAAGAATGCACATGTATGGACTTTTTTCACAATGCCTGCAGATACTGGCCTGATTTTTGGTGTGTTGCTTGATAATGACTCATTACAGATCGAGTTTGCATTTTGCCCTTGTTGACCTACTTTTGACCATAGGACATCTCCTGAGCTTAAAAATTTTTTTACAAAATTTAACAAATATTTTTTTTATTTGCCCCAGGCGGGGGCATTCGTGTCGTTCCGACACATCTAGTTGTTAAAATCTTTAATTCAGGCTAACCTCTATGTGCACACCTCTCAAATGTTCTTGTACACTGTAATTGGTATAAAAATAATTTTAGCCCTTGGAATAAGGATATGTTTTCATTTTTGTCCGTAAATCGCAAGATCTTGATACATTTATGATAAAATGTTGAAAGAAAGACAAACAGACACTCTTACACTCAACGCTCAATCTAATATCTATGGTCTGAATGATATACACAGTTCAAACAACGGACTAAGCCCTATAAATAAATAAAATTTTAAGACTCCAGGTTATTTTTTCAAAAAGTTGTAGCCATTTATGTAATTTTCCCAAAGTTGTAATCTCACTTACAAAATTAAAAAAAAAATGAAAATTTGACTGAATCATCTTTATTAATAAATGCTGAATATTATTGCTAAAGTTTTGAATCTCACTCACAAATGGACCATTAAATTTTCATAAAAATAATCAAAGATACTGCAGATGATTCCACCTGTCTGACGCCATCTAGACTACTAGCAACTGGTTTGCAATAATTTTTCATGCATAAGACATGTTGACAAAATACTTTATCTCTATGAAAAGTAAATGTATAGTAGCTAATGTTTTGGTTCGTAATTAGAGAGAGGTAGAATCACGTACATGTGTATATATATCTTGTACAGTGATCTATATGTATCATATATGTATGCATTTTCAATATATGAATGTATGTATGTGTCCCGATCATGCTTATTTTCATTGCTCAGAACAAATCAATGCAAACCGCGCCACAGTGGATTTTTCGTCTTTCCAGAATACAAAGTCCATGAAGACAATTAAATTCTAGGGAGATTTAAATTCCAGGTTTTAGGGTAACAAAATACCTGTAATGTAAGGTTTGATCAACAATAAACATGTTCAATGTAAGCTGTCTGCATCAAGGGTTTGTGCATTCAAATATACCTTAATGCAAACTTCGCATTTAAATATATGTACCTGCATTCTCGCGTAGCGCTCCTTGTCTGAAACTTGCGCCAGAATCAAACCATGTCAAATGTTGTGTAGTAAAGCAAGATAGTGTTCCTCGAAGGTATGTGAGGAAGTTCATCCAGGTATTGGGGGGGGGGGGGGGGGGGCGCACCCAGGGTGAGCACTGTCCAGGCTAAAAGGGTGTGTCCATTGGCCATTTTTCACTCACAACGAGTGCGTCTTCGGGGTGCTCGTTAGTATGACCTTGCAATGAGGACGATTACACAACCAAGAACCGCAGGCGCAGTGGTCACCGGGCTTGGGTAGATTGATTATTTTCTCAGTTATGATAAAAAAGTAATCCCCCTTGCTTGCTTTTATTCCAGCATTGGCGAAAAATGATTGATATTGTGTAGCGAAATGATCTGTCTACCTGCATGCTTCAATATAAAACATTAAGCTTAAGAAACCATGTGTTACTTATCAAGTAAGTGCTTCCGACACGGCGAATATGATATGTCCGTTATATGGGTTATTCTAGCCCTTCGTGCATAGAAAACTCCATTAAGTGCTTCTCGCAAATGACATATGACATGTCCATGATACGCGTTAACAGAATCCTTCGACAATGGATTAATCAAGGATGTGCTTGTCATAGGTGTCATTTCATGTCTGTGATATGGGAAACAAAACCAACCTGGTATGAAATGCATCATTAATTTGTCGAATTGTGGTATATGGCATATGAATAACCCTTACCTTTCCACCATAGGTATTTCACGATGTGCTTGTAACTGGTGTTCACATGGATAACCCTAGCCCTTCGGTCATGGAATACTCCAGTAGGTGTTTTTCAAACGTGTAATATACTATGTATCACAAAGGGTCGACCAGTCAACAATGGAATTATCAAATAATTCTTTGTCATAGGTACAACTGGATATGCCTGTGATGTGGGTAAACCTATCCCTGCGAATATGGAATACTTTATCTAATACTAACGGCACGTGGCACAGGATACCTCGTAAAACGGGTAACCCTTACCGTTCATGCATCGAATACTAAAGTGTGTGCTTGTCACGTGTGGCATTGTATATGTTCCTGATATGAGTAACCCTAATCCTCCGGTCAAGGATTCTGCGGTATGTGATTAACACAGATATTACACAATATGTCCGTAATATGAGCAACCCTAACCCTTCGGGCATGGAAAACTCCAGTAAATGCTTGTTACAGTGTTCATATATCACTTCCCTAGTGCAAGGACAGGTCGGGCATGATACGTCCTAATTGTTTGTGTTTGTGACAGGTACCACAAGATATGTCTTTGACAAGGGTAAGCGTAGGCCTTATGTAATGAAATAATCCAGTGCAAGCTTGTCAATTTTCAAAATGGGTAACACTAACCCTTCAGCATGGAATGCTTCAGTAAGTGCCTGACACAGGTAGCATATGATAAGTCCGTCATATTGATAACCCTAGCCTTTCAGCCATAGGAAAATTAATATATCCTTCAGGGGATGTACGATAAGTTTGTGCTTGTTACATGTATTATATGATATGTCCGTATCACGGACTTACCAATGACCGCGCAAATTAAACAGCTGTACATGAAAGAGCTACCTCTAACAAAATTACTAGTACATAATCGGTAGAAGCAATGATCGCGATCGCAAATCGACTGTCGCCTCATGAAGGGAGGCGGGGAACTGACGGTTTTCCTGTATGCCCTGTACTTAAGCTGATGGGACTTTTTGGATTTCCGCCGAGACGTTTCCCTGAGAAAAAAAAAAAAAAAAATGGCCGGGGAAGGGGGGGGGGGGGGGGGGGGGTGTCAGCAAAAAGCTAGCAATTTGCTAGTCCCATCTGGTCTGTGACGGGTAGCCAGGAGAGAAGGGGCTTGGCTAAGTAGAAATATGCTAGCAATTTGCGGATTGACCAGAAAAAAATTGGCCGGGGGTATCCGAAAATTGCTAGGAATTTGCGACCTGGGTGCCCAGGAGAAAGGGGGGGGGGGGGGGGGGGGCTGGCTATCAAAATAGCAATTTGCTAGCAATTTGCGGATTTACCCGAAAAAAATTTTTTAGCAATTTGCGATCGGCCGGACCTGGAGAGAGGGACCTGGTTGTCAAAGTAGCAATTTGCTAGCAATTTGCGGATTTACCTGAAAAAAAAACGTGACCCATGGGTAATGACGCTCAGCCGACTCACATGTTCATAATACGTCCTTGCACATACAACCAATTAAGATAGGTGGCATCATTTTTCATGCATATTAGTTTAAGTTCATCAAGACCCATAAGCACAACAGATTTGATGACAATCCAACCAGCCTTTCCTTTGGAATCTAGCAATTTGTGTGTATTTTGCAATATTTCTTGGACGCTCAAGCATAGCCTAAAACTTTGAAAATATAGGTCAATGTGACCCAATTTCAGTTTTGAGGAGAGAACTTTTGAAGAACTTTAAGGTTGGCAAGTTAGAAGACTCTGGGCCCCATAGTTATGATTTGTGCCCTACTTTTGTATCAAATATTAATTTATTTGGGGGTACTTCTGAGCCCCATAACTCGGGCAATATGGGTGACAGAGACCTTATTTCAGGTTTCCAAGGAGTCTTTTTATGGGCCTCCCAGCAAGTCATGAAAGAAGATTCTAAGTCTAGTCGTTCTGTTTTTTGCCCTTTTAACAGATGACATCATCTTTTAAGGTCTCAAAATAGAGAAAGAAATCGTAATAAATCTAAAAGATACAGGTGGCGTCACCAGTATTCACAAACTGATGAAACACTCCATGATTAATATCTATGCAAAGAATCATGGTGATCAATGCATTAGTTGTTCAGATACTTGAGCTTTTGTATCAAATTTTTCATTATTCCGCGGGGTACTTCGGAGCCCCATAGCTTGAAGAGTATGGGTAACAGAGACTAAATTCCAGGTTTCGAAGAAGACTTTTCATTGACCTCTCTTGATGCAAAGTTAGAAGATTCCAGGTCGAGCGGTAACGATTTGTGCCCTGTTAACAGAAGACGGCACCTTTTTAGGTCCAAAAATAGAGAATTAAAATCGTAAAAAAATCGAAAAAATACAGGTAGCGCCACCAGTCTGCAGAAACTGATGAAACACTCCATGATTAATATCCATGCAAAGAATCATGGTGATCAATGCAACTGTTGTTCAGATATTTGAGCTTTTGTATCAAATTTTTCATTATTGACATATCAGACCTTCCAACTAGTCCGATTTAATCGTTCTTCGTCTGATTTTTAAGATTTTTGGCAGGAGAAACCGTACTCCAGTAGGTGTTTTTCAAACGTGTAATATACTATGTATCACAAAGGGTCGACCAGTCAACAATGGAATTATCAAATTATTTTTTGTCATAGGTACAACTGGATATGCCTGTGATGTGGGTAAACCTATCCCTGCGAATATGGAATACTTATCTAATACTTACGGCACCTGGCACAGGATACCTCGTAAAACGGGTAACCCTTACCGTTCATGCATCGAATACTAAAGTGTGTGCTTGTCACGTGTGGCATTGTATATGTTCTTGATATGAGTAACCCTAATCCTCCGGTCAAGGATTCTGCGGTATGTGATTAACACAGATATTACACAACATGTCCGTAATATGAGCAACCCTAACCCTTCGGGCATGGAAAACTCCAGTAAATGCTTGTTACAGTGTTCATATATCACTTCCCTAGTGCAAGGACAGGTCGGGCATGATACGTCCTAATTGTTTGTGTTTGTGACAGGTACCACAAGATATGTTCTTGACAAGGGTAAGCGTAGGTCTTATGTCATGAAATAATCCAGTGCAAGCTTGTCAATTTTCAAAATGGGTAACACTAACCCTTCAGCATGGAATGCTTCAGTAAGTGCCTGACACAGATAGCACAGGTTCATCAAGACCAATAAGCACAACAAATTTGATGACAATCCAACCAACCATTTCCTGAGGAATCTAGCAATTTGTGTGTATTTTGCATTATTCCTCGGATGCTCAAGCATACCCTAAAACTTTGAGAATATAGGTCACTGTGACCAAATTTCAGGTTTCTGGGGAGAAACTTTGAGGAACTTTCAGGATGGCAAGTAAGAAGATTCTAGGCCCCATGGTTATGATTTGTGCCCTACTTTTGTATCAAATATTAAATTATTCTGGGGGGTACTTCTGAGCCCCATAACTCGGACAACATGGGTGACAGAGACCTAATTTCAGGTTTCGAGGGAGACTTTTCATGGGCCTCCCAGCATGAAAGAAGATTCTAGGTCTAGTCGTTATTAACAGATGACATCATCTTTTAAGGTCTCAAAATAGAGAAAAAAAAATCGTAATAAATCTAAAAAATACAGGTGGTGCCACCAGTCTGCAGAAGCTGATGAAACACGCCATGATTAATATCTATGCAAAGAATCATGGTGATCAATGCTTTAGTTGTTCAGATACTTGAGCTTTTGCATCAAATTTTCCATTATTCCGCGGGGTACTTCGGAGCCCCTATAGCTTGAAGAGTATGGGTAACAGAGACCAAAGTCCAGGTTTCCAAGAAGAATTTTCAGAGACCTCTCTGGATATAAAGTAAGAAGATTTCAGGTCCAGCGGTTACGATTGCCCCGTTACAAGATGACGGCATCTTTTAAGGTCTCAAAATAGAGAAGAAAAATCGTAAAAATTAAAAAAAAACAGGTAGCGACACCAGTATTCACAAACTGATGAAGCACTCTATGATTAATATCCATGAAATGAATCATGGTGATCAATGCATTAGTTGTTCAGATATTTGAGCTTTTGTGTCAAATTTTTCATTATTGACAATCCAGACCTGCCAACTAGTCCGATTTGATCGTACTTCGTCTGATTTTTAAGATTTTTGGCAGGAGAAATCGTATTAGTACGATTTTTTAATATTCTGGGAAAAAGACATTCATTCTGCAAATCAATGATTTTCTGTCAGTTTATTCTGATTGAACTTCATGGGTACATTCGTCATTCATTCATTCCATTACCCCATTAATCCTGAGCGGAAAAATAGCGGTCTATTGTTGCATTTACTCATAAAGCGGCATTCTGTAAACTTCGTTTGTGCATTTGCTAATAAAATGTAACTTTCGACTGTGGCACGAGCATGCGACGTTAAAAGGGACCCGTTGCCAACCAGTTTATATTTCCTATCGCTGTGTCTTCGAATTTATTGAAATGCTTGTGTCGATCTTTAATGAGAGCGATTTCTAGGACACCCTGCTTGGTGAAATGCAGCCGTGAACAAAAGTGCACATATTATAAACGCAGGTGCGTGATCGCGGCATTCGGTGAATTCTCCGTTGACTGACACGCGCTTGCTGCTAAAGTTTCTCGGAAAGCTTATCCTGGTGACACCAATGACACCAGATCCACACACCCATTGGATGACATTATATCGACGTAATTTGACCCATGCGTCCATTGGTTTACCTCGATTTGATCTGCTTAGACGTCATCTGACCTCTGACCCGCCTTGTGACTGTCTGACCGTTTCATTTTGCATGGAAGAAAGTTCCGACTTCGGTGGGCTGGACGTGATACCTATCATCAATATGAATCAAAGAGCAAAATATCTGCATTCATTCAACGGACCGGATGCATTTTAAATGTGCCAGTTTTTACCATTTGATCCAAATCATAAGATAATACTATTGCTAATAGAGTGCCGGCGATGTCAATATTTTACATTGTCAGTATTAATAAAGGCTGTCAAATTGCCGACTACGGGTTTCGTCTGAAAATGCGGTGAAAAAAAAAATAATTTGTTCTTTTGCCCTCTATCCTGAAAATTGGTCCATTTTTGAGGGCATTTCGTCTTCGTGAAACGATTATACCCAGTCATTACCCACCCCGCTCGTGCTATAGTACCGAGATACGCACGTGAGATGGAGGTCCCCGGGCGCTTGTTAGCAAACAAAAACTGCGGAGCCTCAGGTAACATGATAATTATTATAGTAATGTATCAGCATCAACAAACCAGTGGCAGGCCAGCTGGGATATGTTTTAATGTTTACATCATTTTTAGTGGAAACAAGCTGCACATATACTGAATTTTTTTTATGAAATGTTCTAGTCCTATGTGCACTCAGCTTGTTTAAATGTGATCATGTATGTAAGTTCCGTCGCAAATGTATTATTAAGATGCTCACGCAGCCATGTACACTGGTGCTCCATATACAATGTATGTATTGTATTGAGCTAATACATTGTATTGTATTATATTTGATGATATATGGCGATTTGTTTTGGAAAATGCCGCTTTTTATTTTCTTTTTTCGGGAAAAACAGCGGAAAATGTCATAAATTATTTCTGAGGCACTGACATGGAAATAACAAGTAACGCTAAAATATGAGATAATGTCAAAATTTAGGAAGAATGCTCGGAATATGTAACATTTAATATCTTTTACGTGTAATATCAACGGTTACAGAACCTAATATCAACAGATCACGTATGCGTGATGAACACAATTTTGTCAAGGAGACATTTTGTGAGTTAATGAATAATCATCAGCTAATTGAGCAGCAATGTCAAGTGTTTCAGGACTTTTCTCATCAAGAAAAGTTTTAACATCTGCGTTAATGCATAATGTTTCATTGCTTTCTTAGGACTACACCAGCGATCAAACAACTGCTCTTTTGCCCTAGCAAATTCGACGTAGGTCTGTTCTTTGCGCTTTTCTCAATTTCTGAATTTCTGGCGGTAAGCCTCTGGAACAAACTCATAACCTTTCAGGATTAATCGTTTTACTAGGGCATAGTCAGCATCAGCTTCTCCTGAAAGCTCTGTATAAATTTCTCTGGCCTTGCCAGTCAATACACTTTGTAACAGCATAGTCCAATTTTCCTTAGGCCATTTTAAATTTTCAGCTACCTTCTCACAGTTTAAGAAATATTTATCAACCTCTTTTTCTTGAAAAAGGTGGGACAAGTCTAATGTGTTTAGTAACATCAAAACTGTGAGTTGGGGCAGCACGTAGACTATGTTCTGTTTTTTTGGCTTTTTAATTAACTCCAGTCGTTTTAACTTCTTTTTCTTTTTCTTGTCTTTCTCTTTCCAACCTTTCATGTTCTTCCCTCTCTAACTGTTTTAATGCTAGCTCATGTTGCATTTCCAACTTTTTAAAAATTCTAATTGTATAGCAAGGCTGTCATTTTTTATGTTTCAACTTCACTCTCTTCAATTAAACCTTTGCTAACTAGATCTTGCATGATTTTAGCAATGATACCAGGCTTTCTCAATGCTTTTTTTCACACCTAGCCCTAAGTGTTGTCCCAAACGCAACAACTGTTCCTTTGTAAACTGTTCAAGTTGATCAGGGTCGGGATCGTCAACAAATGATCAGGTTCGAAATCTGCCATGTTAAGATGTTAAAACAATAACAAAAAAAAAAAAAAAAAAAACTGAGATAAATCCTGTAAACAATGTACTGTAAAAAATATGTTATCTTGTAAACAATGTATGATTAAACAATGTGTCTAGGTCAAGGCCTAATAAATTTTCAAAACTATTAAGCATCCCGGACGAGCCCCCAATTTTATGTTACGGAACCTAATATCAACAGATCACGTATGCGTGATGAACACAACTTTTCTCATGGAGATAAGAAAAGACAGACAGAGTTGCTGAATTGCTCGCAATGCGGACGGCTGTGTGTGTGGCGGGGGGGGGGGGGGGGAGGTTAACAAAGTTTGCATAAGTGCTAGCGAATTGAAAGATGGAACGGCTGTGGGGGGGGGGGATGGCAAGTTGCTAAATTGCTAGCAATTTGTGTGATGGGATTCGCCTATAAAAATGAAAATGACAAAATGGCAAAATTGCACGTAAATTGATAGCAAATTGCGAGACTGAGACGGTTGTTCCGGGGGATGAGCAAATTGCTAGCAAATGGCGTAATGGCGACGGTTGTTGCAAGGAGGATGGCAAAGTTGCTAAATTGTTAGAGAATTGCGTGATGGGAGCGAATATCAGAGGGAGGGTGAGAAAGTTGCAAAATTGCGAGAAAATTGCTAGCAAATTGCGTGATGGGGACGGCTGTTACAAGAAGGATGGTAAAGTTGCTAAACTGCTAGCAGATTGCGTGATGTGGACGGTCTTAACAGGATGAGTGAGAAAGTTGCAAAATTGCTAGCAAATTGCGTGATGGGGACGGCTGTTAAAAGAAGGATTACAAAGTATCTAAATTGCTGGCAAATTGGGTGATGGGGACGGTCATCTCAGGGAGAGTGAGAAAGTTGCATAATTGCTTTGACTGCAATATGCAAACGCGCATTTGCTAATAGCTTTATTAAATTGTACGACCTCTGGCACAAATGCCTTGTACAAAATCGAAAGTAGCTAAAATTGCTATCGAATGTGGATAGCCAGTTGACAGGCACTTGCTCCTGGACACTTCTGGTTAGCTCCTCTGAGACTGCTTGTTGTGTTCGCGCATAGCTTTAATGAAATGAACGACTTCTAACGGCAAACACTGCGATCGTAAGTTGACCCTTGCTTTGGTGAAGACTTTGCGATTGCTATTTATTAAGGCTAATAATCCTCAAAGATTTACTCAACTGAGCAACCAGTGAAGTGATACTTGCAATTTATTTGATAGTAGCAAAAGTTGCGGCGGCAAGTTGATAGCCCCCGGGGGTAGCCCGTTAATGGAACTTGCTACTGGGCAGGTCTGATTTGCGTCTTTGCGACTGCTTTTGCTACCTCGCACATAAAGCTACTTGCTGCCGCACAGTCCTCATTTACTACTCTACAACTGCTTTATGCTACCGCGCATACTGTTTATAGCTCTACTGAACAGAGTGACCTCTGGCAGCAACTGGTTTGGGCCAAATCAAAGTAGCAACAATTTTTGGTCGAACGTGAATAACCCCCATCGGGACCAGTTGTCAGGCTCTTGCTACCGGGCAAGTCCACCGCGCAAACTGCTCATAGCTTTATTGAAATGAGTGACCTCTATCAGCAACTACTTGTACTAAAGCGGTAGTAGAAAGACTGCGATCGTATGTTGATAGCTCCGATCATGTTAAGGTGTGAGCATGAGAACTTAGTTTAGAGAATACAGGTTCCTCATTTGATTTTAATATCGGTACAGACCACACGAAACACGCAAAAATATATTGACACTATATTATGTCGTACGGGGGAATATTCAAGTACTTCATGCAAAACGAATCCAGGTGACATCAGCTGTGAGAGTTATTTTTTTTAGTAATCGTACAGAGGAGGCTGTTAGCCAATCTATCAGGGCCTTTTGGAGGAGTACCCGCGAGCTTCAGAGAGGAAATGAGTTGACTAGTAGAGTGAGGTGCCGGCCAATCCCCGTCTATGTAAAAAGTGTGCGAGTCGCCATGTAATCCAGAGAAGTGTAACAAGTAAAACTATCGTGTGCTGTCAACGTAACACATCCAGTCGTTCGGGGGTAAGCCACTGATTGGGTATATGATAAACTATCTTGGAATGTTATTATTATATTATATTACATCTCTCAAAACGGCTTTTTGATTTAGATTTTTGTTTCACTTCGGTTATTTCAATTAACACAGGAATATACTACGAGAACTTTGACTTTTGTCATCATACATACGCACACACACACATACATTGCCTTTTTTATCTTTTTATTTCTGGCAGCTGTTGTACCAGGCTTTGTACAAAACAATGAAAACAATGTAGATGTAAGGATAAAGACCTATAAAAGCTTGAATCATCAGATCTGCATTTTGCTTTCAAAAAGCAACGTCTGTCTAAAAGGATATTGCTGCAAGCTGCAAGTTTCCTGATTCCAAAGTGAATTGTTGTTTATAAAACGCTTCTAAAGCTTTTCACAAAATTTATTTAGGTAAACTATTTAATCTCCTTTATCGTAGAAATGAACCTGCTATTATTATTCGACTGTTACTTGATATGTATATGGGATAAAAAGTACGTGTGAGATGGAAAATCAAGCCTTTAAGATTACTTTTCTGTGTTCAACAGATTGAGACAAGGCGGTTTATTTTCCCTGGTGCTCTTTAATTTTTACATGGATGTACTGGTGGACAGATAAAAGGAAAGGGTATAGGAGGCTATATTATATATATTATATATTACGTTCATTTCCGGAATGGATTACAAGAAATAATAAAAATTTGAGAAGAATTTGGCCAGGAATACGTTACATATAATGCTAGAAGAAACCTTGTATAAAATTCAGCAGGTAACCATGTTCATCTTCCAAAATCGAGATAAATGATATCAAATTGAAATGGAAAGAAAATGTTCGTCATTTGGGTGTATATTTGAAATATGATTTAACAAATGACATAGATATATTTAGAAAAAGAGGCAATTTTATATTCACTGATAATAAGAATATGGCGAACTTTTGAACTCTTTTATCTGTTTCTTTGAATGTCTTATTTCACAATTGTTTTTGTTCTTTTTACGGATGTCGAACATGGTGTTGTTATGACAAGTCAATAGAACGTATGTCCATAATATACGCAGAGTATGGAGACATCCTAGAAATTCACATAAAGATATTGTGTACGGGAATAGTTGCTTTAAACCTATAGCTGATAAACTCAAGAAACGGTTTTTAGTTTTTAAGCATGTATGCAAATATGTCCTGTGTAGAGAATTCTGTCGTAAATTTTAATGCACAATGAGCACAGTACGACTGTACCGGATTTATTGGAGCTAATATAAGACATATGGAGATGAAAAACTTGATATCTGAAGTTACGAGTGTAAATAACAACGTTCAGTTTCTTAAAGAACTGATGAATTGTCGAGACGCTCAGATAGAATTAGATGGATACTCTTCTGATGATATTTCAAATATGGTAAACTATCTGTCTGCTTGCGATGCTGTGACATAGATGCAAATGGTTCCTTGTGTCATTCAATTATAAAGTAAAACCTCGAAATTACGACTACCGACGGGACCGTGATAAAGTGGTCGCATTTCCAAGGTGGTCATCTATGTGAGGTTTGATTATCAACGTTCATACACCAGCTCGTCCATCCATACGTTCTTTACTAAAGTAGATATTTTCATTATAATTTGGAAAACAGATTTTGTTTTCTACATAAATTTACATATACGTTTAGTTTATTTGTTAAAACCTAAAAAAATTACAAAAACTCCGAAAAAAGAATTCATATAAAAACACATCTCAAGGCAAGCACAACTTCTGTTATAAACAATATTACAGTTATACAAAGTTTATCATAAACATTTCCTCAGACTAAACAGACTCGTTCGTTAGTGTCCTGACAAAGTCTGTTTTCTAAGTAATTGATCAATATAATAATTGCCAACTTTGACACTTGGCTTGTACAGCCCGTCCCTGCTGCTTGTACTTTAGCGCAGACATGTCATGCCACTTGACACGCAAGTTGTTTTAATGGTGGTTGCCATATCAAATACATTTTTGAATGTAGGCGTCTATGTATCCCGCATATAATTAACAGCAGGCCTAAACATATGTTATTACACCGCGATCCAAAACTTGCTGGTTTGATATATGCCCAGCCAGTGTTTACTCTGTACTTTAGTCGCATAATGTAGGTTAAGGACGCCCGTTTGGACCAACATTTTAATAGAAATGCAATCAAAATCAGCTACAGATGCATGAGAATGATGCAAATAAAAGCCCATAAAAGTCGCTGCAAAAAACAACTAAGAAACCAGCAAAAATCTGGAACTGAAGGGCGGAAAAACGGGAATTGCCTTGATAATAATATTGTTTACAAAGCGACGGTCAAGACCGAACATAAAACAGCTCAATAAATCGGATTAGCAAGTGGCCCATGCAAGACTCGGTATAACAGCCACAACAAATCATTCCTCAGTGAACGTCACGAAAAAGAAATAGAACTTTCGAAGCACATATGGACTCTAAAGAGAAAGCAGATAAAATATTTGATCACCCGGGAAATAATCCAACACTGTAACTCAATGGAACGCACCTTGGTCCAATGTAACCTCTGTAAGGAGGAGAAATACAGCATACTGCACCACAAAAGCGAAAGTCGATACAAACAAAAGTTGATAATCCTATTAATTAGGCGAAGTGAATTTATTTCGAAATGCAGTCTACCGGACCGTGTAACAAGAAAGTAACAGTTATAGCTGGGTCCCCAACAAGCGTCAGTTATCTGATGATCGCCCCGGGTGCCGATAGAGACAACGGCGTGAAACTCCGAGTTATAACACGATGCTCCAGCATGCCTAACGTTTGGTTAATCTGCTCTACCTTAGCTGTATCGAGCACTATACTGCAAGCACTGGAACCTACTTAGGATGATGTAAGTGTATTTATATATGTGTGTATGTACGTTTGTATGTATTAATTAATATACAAGATTGTGGCTCGGTTTTGTTACTTTGCTTGCTAAGAACAAATCAATGCAAAACGAGACATAATATATTTTTAGTCTTTCCACCTTTCCACAATGAAAAGTCTTGCACACTTTATGAGCCTGTAATTACCTTTAAACAGTTATATTCTAGGACGTTTTAAATATGAAGTTTACTGTAACAATTGACTTGAGTCTAAGGTTGGATCAACAATCAACATATACACTGAAAGTTCTCTGTTTTAAAAGTTTGTGCATAGAAATATACCATAAATGCCACATTTAAATGCATGCAGCTGCTTTCTCACAAAGCGCTCCTTGTTTGAAACTTGCCAAAGAATCAAACCATGTGAAATTTGGGGTTGTAAAACCAAGATAGTCTTCATGATGGAAGTAGCGACTGGGTTCGTCCTTGGCCCATCTAATGTAAGAAACCTTTTGTCCTGTAGCTTCCCAGATCCATTGGCCTTCTTTGTGTTTGTCTGTCCCGGAAGTCCAATATCCCTTGAATCCCCTGATAAAGTCTACAAATGACACTGTTATTCGGCAAAATGTTAGTGAACTTCCTCTTAATCTTTATTATTTTACTTGTGCTGGTAGGCCTTTTTTTCAGAACTTATTCTTCGCTCTTAATATAAATAGAATTATTTTACTTTAATTTTACAATAAGTTAAAATTACTGATACAAGGCAGTCCCCAGGGCTCAGATGTTGGCGTTAGGCGGTCTATAGGGGTGGAGTAAACCGGAAAATCCGGAGAACCACCGACTTTGACCGAGGCTTTGCAACTCTCATACCCACGTCGAGAATTGAACCCGGCTCACCAGCGAAGAGAGCCGTAGGTTTTTAATAACTCTAAGACTACTTGAGACGGATATCATCAGAAGAATCTGGCAAATAATAATTTTGTTATTTAAATGGAGGGCTTACTTTTGAGAATATTACTAAAAATTAATGTATTACAATAATCTCTGATTTTTTAAAATTGATTTTAGGGGAGTATTTTGTATACTTTTATTCATTATATTATTTTTTCTGCCTGATGATATCATTCATCTGTGGCGGATATTGTAAAAATGTATTATTCCACAACTTCTTTAATGATAAGAAATGGTTATAAATTTATACGTTTAACAATGTAGTGTGGGTTTCTGTCTATGCTCTTCTTTAGGTGATTCATCTCATCTTCTGTCTCAACGCTAACCAACTGTGCGGCCGTTGCTCGGCATCTCTGTCTTGCAGCCGCACGATCGAACGTGGGCGACCACAGAAATATATAGCACGAATTCCCATTGTAACGGTCCTTTTGAAAGATGTAGCCAAAAGGAGAAAGACACTGGTATCCTGAAATAAAAGCGTATGATATACAGAGTCATGCCGTGTCTATAATTTCAGATTAGCAAAAATGCATATATGGGAACGGCTGAGTCGGCGCCTGACCAGATTTTTTATTCAGTTATATTTCTTTAAAATAATAAATTTACGCCTAGATTATTACCTATAACCTTCCTCTGGGAAACATGGATTAATAATCTGTTAATGTTTAATCGAATAACAATCTAATAAAATCTATATGAAACGTTGGCTTTTTATTATTTTACTATATGAATTGATACATAAACATTCCATTTTTAAATTTTCATTTTCATTTTCCATAGGAAGGTTTTCCTTGACGATAATGTAACAAATCTTTTTTTTACACATTTGAAACCTACTGCATTCTCTTTGCTCTAGTGGTTTCGACAAGCTGACGATCATGGGAAGTAATGTGGCCAGGTTGCTATTGAACGGCCAAGCACATCGATTAGCGCACATGCTTCGACAGGTCTCAATCGTCGTGTTTTCACTACAGTTTCTAGTTCCATTGTCTTGCAGGAACCCCTCGCCCATAGGAGCTAGTTAGATAAAAAAAAGACTGATTAAGAGAAATAGAAATGGGAGCACCTAAATCCCATGGGCTATACGTCCATTTTATTTTTACTATAATACATCTGCAGCCAATGAAGACTGGCCATCTTGTTACTCTTCTTCATTATAACTATATATTTATAATATATGAGAGTAAATATCAAACGTACCAGTCACGAAAATAAAAAGTCGGCGAAGTTTCATGATTTATTCCCAATGTAGAGTATGGTTTTCAGAATTTGTTGAGTGACGAATTTTTAGTTTCTCGAAGCTCGTCCAAACTTCCTAAATAGAACAAAAAATATGAAGCGGACGTAAATATTTGCATGTGATGTGCAACTTTACTTCAATATTTGGAATAATTTGGAATTAAACATATACCTCGTATATTTAATAGATCTAAAAGGCTCTCAAAGAATCCTACTGTTTTGGCAGTTGTTACATGTCGACTTGCTTCGACATTTTGATATAACGAAACCCAAATGTGTTTTTTTTCCTGATCAAGCAACAGTATTAGTGATATTTCATCGTATGATCAACAACGTGTGACTCGAAACATAAAGAATATTTTAAGAATAATTACTAATAGTTTCATAATGGACTATTTTAAGATTGTTAGAACGTTTTGCAGCCATCAAATGCATTACCTGATTCACATGAAAAAACTGTGTCCTTATTATAAGGAATAATTATCAAACCTGATAAACAACATGCGACATTTCTGAGTTCAGTTATTAAAATTATCCAACGAAAATGTTATATGCTCATGATAATCCTTGTGTAAATGGTACTCTGACTTGTTTGAATCAAAATAAGCTGAGTTTATATACCGTACTGTAATGTACAATAATAAAAGGTAATAATTATTGACTTTCTAATGGAAAACCGTCAACCATCATAATAAAATGCAGTGTCGTATATCAACATACCAGCATAGACAGAATATAACTCAGAAAACGAATCATATATTGAATACAAACAGTTGGAACATCACAACCGATACCAGCCGATCATTTCAGCTTTACACATATTTAATATTGCATTGTGATTTTTTTATTAGGGAAATTAGAATAACATTTTACGTATTATATTAACTGAAGGTATTGACAAAGTATGCCGCATAATATGAAATTGGTCATGGGAATATATGATTAAGTGACATCATGTCATAAAGTATTCAAAAGGAGTTATCTCTGTTGATGAGCATGAAAAGCAGGCCATTGTCCCAGACACTGTTTGACAATGAGGGGTCTAGCTTCAAATGCATATGAAGAAAGAAGCAATTTGCTAAACAATGTAAACCATCATTTTTTCTTTAAGTTAGTTGTTAAATTGATATTCGTATCAGACGCAAGTAGAATCTACACCTGTCACCATCAAAATAGTTCACTTTGTGCACAGACTTTCATTTTATGAATCCACATATTCTATTATCAGTCAAACAGTCGTTGCTGTTATGCCATCGTTCAAATTGACATCTAAAGTGCTGGAAATATATGGTCTAAATGTGCAGAGCCTTTTTCTAATTATTGATTTTAATGTCCCAGCAATCTGTGTTTAAAATCGAAATCAGTCTTTCAGAATCAGTTTTTCTTAGAATGATCGCTGTATCTGATATTAAATGATAGATGGTAAAGGTGGCATCGTCGTCTGCTTTCATTCTGCACTCTTGTCTCAATATGTTCTATGTGCATGTAAACTCCCATTAAGTATATTTCAATTTAAACTTTTTGAAATTATCCATCTGATGAAAAAATGTTCGTTTTTGTATCTCATCAATGACATTCGATTTTTAAAACTTTAATATTTTTTTTGGTATCCACCAGTGTTAAGAACAGACACCAGGTCGAATAGATTCCTTTTATTTTGCGCAATTACATGTGTTTAGATTAAAAAGAAGATATCATTGTCGGTGTTATATCCCCCAAACCATAATGACATTTTCAGTGATATTTTCAACAGTAATAAAAAGAGGATGAAGCTCTCTGTGAAAATTGAAACTGATCATCCTCGACTTATATTTATGTCTAGTAGGCATTTCTAACAACGTAGTTGATATGTGACGTATTTTTTAGGCCGCTTGTTGGATTACAAGGCTTTTAAAAGATGATTGTATTTTGGTACAGGATAAGGTTTAATCCAAAAATGTCACACTCCAGTCAAGACACAAATGATGATCTCTGAGACTCTGTTGTTTCCACACATTCTCCGCCTATCCGAAGACCCAAAGCTACGAATCCATTATCTTTTTTTGCCAGAATACGACACATGCTGTAATATACCACCTTTTTTTGGAATACTGGATTATGATACAAAATCTATGTGTTCTGCTTCAAGTTCCTCCGGGAATGTATGCTTTGCTGATGACTTTAAATGGATTTGTTCAACAAGGCATTGCCCTTTTCAGTACCAGAGGATTTGTCTGTAGGCTTCTTATTTGTCTTCCTGGGTCGGACCTCACCTTTCCAAATCCCGGAACAACAAGGACGAGGCCTCTAGTGGAAGGCTTACACAGTGGTACTCTTATTAAGTCATATGTCGTAGTGTGCTTATACGTAATTCCCATCGATCAAGCGGGACAGAGTGTCGGGGTAACATGACCTATCATTTAATAGAAATGAAGCAGCGGTATACTTAGGATACATGTAGTTTCAATTAAGCCAATGCAGTGGTACATTAAAAAAATTTCAATTACCAAAAAAGTATATTTTGGCTAAAAAGAGTCGTATTCATCATAAAAAAATATATCTTTATTGAGTGTGTTAAAACTTACCATTCTGAAGTGTTTTTCATCGAATATCAGTTTGAGAGGGTTACACAGGTTACTCAGAGGATGTGCGTATTGTTTATATATTGTGAAATTACTCATGCATTCTTGATTTATACGTCAGGTACCTGTTACAATGAATGAACTGCCACCGGTGGGGCTCCTGAGCAAAGGTCATGTAATCAATGCGCCTGCACACTGTGGAAGTCAGGAACATGACCATCGTATAGGAAAGGGCCATGCACTGTGGCGAAATCTGTGGCTAGTTTTTAGAAGCTGCCGTCTCAGAGGGATCACTTGTGGTGCCTGAGGATATTACTGAATGTGTATTAACAGTACTGTTAAACGTTCTCAAAGCTAATAAGCAGTTTTGCTATATATTTTCTTATATCAGGGTGTGTTTTAAAAAATAAAAGAATTTCTACCTGACCGTTAATATCGTATGAAGGTTACAAAATTTTAGCCCCCCCCCCCCCCGAATCTCTACTGATTGTTTCCATACGTATAATATGTAATTAATATTCAGTTAAAATAAAATTGTCATTATTTTCTTGTTATTCAAGCCTTATTGTGTATTACCTTTCATAGGTATTAAAACATTATTAAATTACAATGGCCATTGTTTGGAGAGGTCAGAGTAAGAGTGATACAATGAACGTATTCCAATATTTCACATGACCCTCTGCAAGTGATAGGTCTTTCCTACCAAGAACACTATTGTCAAAGAGAAGTGGAATGGGCCTGACGCATTATTTTGATTGGTTCTTCATATCGCCTGGTATCGCACACTAATTGTTGGTTTGTTTACCGTTTCCTTAATTTATATATTTACATTTATATTTTTAACCTATATTTGATACAAAAATTTATATATATAAATATATTTAAAATATACAAAAAATGGAACACTACAATTCTATTTAATAAATGAAATGCATTGTGAAATAAGTGTATGATATTCAATGCGGATGACAGGAAAAATAGAAGATTGTTTAAGCAATCGAAATGCAGTCTGCTCAACTTATATCATGACGAATAGATTATTATCTTCATTATCACATTACAAATATAATCCAAATATATTCTGTTTAGGTGATTCATGGAGATCATAATTCAAAACATTAACGCTCTGGACAAGTTTATTTTAAATAAACTTGAGTAGACCCCTCTTCAACACGGGTTTAGAGCTTACAATAGACTCTGCAAACAATAATTAACCAGTCGTTCTATCAGTTTCAGGATTAAGAATTTTACATTTTCTTGATAGTCATGTATTGTGCATTAGGGTTTAGGTAATAAATATACTGGATACAGATTTACACATGTAGCACGTATATTAATGTAGATTTAATGAAGTAGCATCTTGGACGACAAAAAACAAATGAGATTATGTTTCTGAAATTTTGTTTCACGGGCTGTTTATTATGTATGTATATGTGTATCATTTATATAGACCTTGACATGGGTTTATTGTTGCATTATGCACATAGATTGTTTTCGTTGTTTTGTACAACGCCATGCACAACAGCCGCTTAAAATAAACCAAAGAAGGGAAATTGTGTGCGATCAAATTAACCGAGCCTGCCAATAGTATATTTCTCCCGCGGGTGTATAAAAGATGTATTAAAAGTAAAAACCTACATGGATAAAAACAAGTCACATAAACTTTTAGATATGTTCAGATTGCGACGTGTAATAAAATTTTGCAGATTATTCATGATATACAGAGGTGAAAATGAAACGTACAAGTCGGTAAAATAAATATTGGTGGAAACATCACGGTTTTCTTCTGACGTACCTCATGTACATCGGATCAATTTCATTACCTGCTCACTACTAGAAAATTTAACAGTTAAATAAAGGTACCGACCTTGATCTTTGATCCTGTTTCTTTGTCCCTAGAGATGAAAGGTATAGGCTTTTGACTAGTTTGGACTAGTGACTGAGTCTACTTGTCACCATTATGATTAAAATTGTTATAAGATAGATGACATTTATCGATCAGTAAACAGTGAATTATAAGTGTTTGTTACACATTTGTTCGCGGCAGTTGTAGAGAGGCAACGTAATATCTACTTTTGCGCATAGAATGGAGTAACTCTGACAATGGATTTTGATTGCATAACGCTTTGAATTTTATGTACTTAAGTTCTTCACTGTAACACACTAACAACAGAATTCTTTATAATGATAAAGTAATTGATGAATAATACCAATGGTATCGATTTGGATGTTAAATATATGTGCTCTTTAAATTATTACACTGAATGTTTGGCGGCAGGAAAGGGCATTATGTTGTCGCCTTAATCAAGGGAGGTATCAATAAATGAAATGTAATCTATGTATTGAACCTTTGGAATGTTCTGTGATCACTGGGCTTGGTCTAATTATAATTATTTAAAAAATAAGTTTAATTAAAAAGCATAGATGTTGATTTCTAGGTACCTCGGCATGTTGTGAAATTGGCTAAAATGTAGACCCCGAGAAACGAAGAAAAAAGAATATAGCCGACCACATTCCCTGGAGAAGAAAGAATTATTAATAATGAACAATACATGATCAGAATATTGCCGAATGGTGTTGTGCATAAAGAAGAGCTGTTAACAAGTGTCACATAAAAGATGCAGATAAATGTATACGTAAAACTGTATAATTCCTGGGTCTACAGGGATATCTTTATCAGTAATTATTCAGCAGGGAGGGACTGACCTTGGTTGTGTATCACTTTCATTGGTAACCACGCACCGCTTATTTTCAAAAGGGTGCATTGTTTAATTTAAAGGCGTGTCGCTTAAAAAAGAAAATACAAAAGAAACTGTCTGACGGCACTTTTGTGATTCGAGGACATTGCTGAAAGAGTATTCTGAAAGGAAAACCTAATTTTGAAAATTTGATTACCTTAAATTCAAATGGTACCGCTCTGCTTTTCTTCTGAATTTGTATAAGCGTTTAAGTATTTTTTTGGAAACACGTTGTGTTCAGGGAACTAACCGATCAATGGGTCGTCACGTGTCCATCACGGATGAATAATGTACCATGTAGCCTCTTGGCGGGACAGGCTCTCACGAACAAAATTGACCAGCTCACCGTTGAATATTCACCTGAGCTGAACTACCAGTGTGTTAGCTATACATTATTGCATTTATTTAGTTTGTTAAAGGACGAAGTATATTTTTTCCCAATATGTTACCACGAATTCAAATATATCACGATATGCAATATACAACAATTTACAGTAACACTACGCTCTATTTAACGTTCACCTCAGAGTAAAGACTGCTTCTTCACGGTACCCTGTTCTTTTCTTTTTATATGAAACCTCGCCCAGCCATCACCTCAGGAATGCGACTGCTTTATCGTCCCATTCATAGTGGTAATTTCAGATTTGTATTGGATTGATTTGGGTTATCATTAAAGAGTCAGGACGAACTCAAGATGTATTACATGGGGAAAGGAGGACATTACTTAAATACACGGGAAGTGTAGAAGTGTGAATCTAGCACTATCGTAACCGATCACAAAGCCATATACTACACGAATCAGTGTATGATAATTCATTTACCACTTACAATTTAAACATCAAGAGTACAACAAATACATGATTTAATTATTTTTGCCACTGAAACTGAACTATTTCCTCAGTGGTTGATACATGTTTCATAAATAGCTTCGTATGGATTGTTCACTCGCCAGGAAGGTTATGTTTTGCCAGCGTTGGTTTGTCTTTCTGTTTGCCCGTTTGCATAAAATTACCGAAAAGAGTTATAAACGGCGTTTGATGAAATTTTCAGGATAACACGGCCATGAAACAAGGAATAATTGATTACATTTAAGGGGTAATCCGGAAACTTGCATTTCATTAAATCGCATATTTATGTTTGTGTGTCTTTGTTTTGTTACTTTTCTTGTTGATGACAATGCAAAACTAGGCACAATATACTTTAATGTTTTTCCACAATGCAAAGTCGTACAAACGTTGAGGCTGTTACTACCTTAAACAGTTATAATGTAGGTAGATTAAAATATGAAGTTTGTGTAAAAATACGCCTCAGCCCAAGGGTTGATCCGTAATCAACATGTACACTGAAAACTGCCTGCTTCAGGAGTTTGTGCAATGAAATATTCGATAAATGCCACATTTATATGCATTCAGCTGCTTTCTCACAGAGCGCTCCTTGTTTGAAACTCGCCACAGAATCAAACCACGTGTACGTTGGTGTAGAAAAACCAAGATAATGTTCGTAATGGAAGTAGCGAGTGGGTTCGCCCTTGGCCCATCTTATGTAAGTAATCTTTTGACCAGTAGATTCCCAGACCCATTCGTTTTCTTCGTGTTTGTCCGTCCCGGAAGTCCAGTATCCCTTGAATCCCCTGATAAAGTCTACAAATATCAATATAATGCAGCAAAATGTTAGGAAACTTCCTCTCTATCTTTATTATTCTACTTGTGCTAGTTGCTCAGTTTTCGGAACGTTATTATTTCTTCTCAATACAAAGGCAATCTTAAATTATTTTACAATGGAATGCACAACTAGTAAATATGAAGCACTCTCAACGATTTTTATGGTAGCGTTAGGTAGTCTGAAGGGCTGGGGGAAATCAAGGGAACCAGAGAAGACCTTAGACGGGTGTCTACAACACGATCATAACCACGCCGGGGTTCGAACCTGGCTCACCAACGAAGAGAGCCGTTTGATTTAAAAACTCTAAGAATACTGAACACTGATATTACGTGAACCATTTGGTAAAAAATAATTTCGTTATCTAGAAAGAGCGTTTACTCTGAGGGCTCACAATGATCTCTGATTTTTTTTGTCATATCCATATTTTGGAGAATTTGTTTTTGTGTATTGATAACAACCCAGTGGCGCTTTATTCAGCCTTTCATCTGATGATACAAGTCTGTGGCGGGTTTGTTTGAAAGTGTATTATTCCACAGCTTTGCTAATGATAAGAAACGGTTGAAACTTACATTTAACAATGTATATGGGGTTGCTCTCTATGGTCCTCTTTAGGTGATTCATCTCTTCTTCTGTCTCAACGCTAACCAACTGCGCGCCCATTGCTCGGCATCTGTTTTTTGCTGCCGCACGATCAAACGTGGGCGACCACAGAAATATATAGCACGAATACCCATGGTAACTGTCCTTTTGAAAGATATAGCCAAAAGGAGTAAGACACTGGTATCCTGAAATGAAAACGTGGGCGATGCAGAGCTAAGTCGTGTTCGTAATGTTACATTAGCAAAAATCTCCCAGCGGCTTAGTCGTGCGCCTAATCATACGCTCAGTTATATGTAAATATATATAAGGTTTAATTGTTTTCCTAGATTAGTACCTGTACGTGGAAAGGTTGACTATATAATCTCTTAATTTTATAATCTAATAAAATAAAATTTCTGTATGCAAACGATCGGTTTTTCAAAGCTTGGCCGAATTTTAAGGATAAATTTCTCCGATTTTAGTAAATTTTATGAATTGGTATATGCACATTTCATTTAAAAATTTACATTTTCATCTTCCATGGGAAGGCTTTCACTTTGAAAATTTAACACATCTTTATATTTCCACATTTGAAACCTACTGCATTCTCTTTGCTCCAGTGGTTTACACAAGCTGACAATCATGGGAAGTATTGTGGCCAAGTTGCTGTTGTACGGCCAAACACATCGATTAGTGCACATGCTTGGATTGTCCTCAATCGTCGTGCTTTCTCTACAGTTTCTGGTTGCGTTGTCTCGAAGGTTCCCCTCGCCAATAGCCCCTAATTAAATAAAAAAATAAGACTCATAACGAGAAAGAAATGAAACATATATATACACTTTTTGGCAATATGGGCGTACCTTAATCCCCTGGTCTATACGTTCAATTTATTTATACTACAGTATATCTGCAACCGTTGAAGACTGGCCATCGTGTAACTGTATTTCACTATAACTCTTGGGTTATGGTTTGTTCAACGACATGCATTTTTACCAATATCATATTAACTGTACAACTGGTTGTTTTATTATATGAGGAAATATACAACGTACCAGTCACAAAAATAAGCATTCGGCGAAGTTTCATGATATGTTCCCGATGGAGCCTATTGTTCCTGAACTTGTTGGAGATATTTTTGGATGTCGAAGCTTTGTCTAGCCATCCTGAACAGAACAACAAACCATGAATTTACCTCGTATTTTCATGCTACTGTAGGAACTTGTGTTTTGGAATATCAAGCGCGTGACAAAGTATAGTTTGATATTCTGAGTAGATATGAAATTGTACCCCTTTTTTATACAGTTTCTCTTCTCTGACATTAGCTGGCCATACCTGTTAAGTAAGCGCATTTAATATTTGAAATTTAACATATATCTCCTATATTTAATAGACCTAATAGGCTTCCAATGTATACCAGGGTAATGTTTCAGTAATAGTGAGAGTTAAACAAGGAAATCATGTAGACATGTTTCGACAATTTGATATAACAAAACAAAATTTTTTTCCGATTAAGCAACACTGTTTTTTATAAATTTATCGTATAATCATACTAAACACATATACATATTACCATTCAAAATCTGTATTATTGCTTACTTAATTTTCTTAATGGATTTTGCTGTGCATTACCTGAATAATATTAACAACAAAAGATATTTCTTTCAGTTATTCAAGGATTTTTTATCTGTTAATGTCACTTCTTCATGATAATCCGAATGTACCAATTAATATTAGATACATTATCAATATAATATGAGTTTATTTACTATACTTTAATGTACACTGATTTATGGTAATGATTAATCACTTACCAATGGTAAGCCGTTAACCATAAATATACTGTACAGTACTGTATTTGAACGTACCAGCAAGACAGAAATATGACTCATATTGAATACATAAAATTAGAACACATCGCCCGATACAGCCGGTCATATCAGGTTACATATTTATGCACCATAAATACTGCATTGTGATTTCTTATTAGGGACCAGCTTTGTTGAGGAACAAAGGGATACATCTGATTTTGATATACATGAATCCTTGGAATTGCAGGGCAGGTCCCTCTGCGATACCTAACGCTATCTAGTGAAACAATAAAGCATTGAACTGTGTTTGCTCAGGGGAATCAATATATGATTTAAATCTTTTCCTTTAACACAGATTTGTTTCCTTTTTTATTAGCGGAAGTTATTTACAAAAATATGCACACATGAAATTGGTCATACCAGTGAACGATTCAGTGACATCTTGTCATGGAGTATTCTGACTGAGTTGTTACCTTTCTTGGCGGGCATGAAAGCTGGCACAATGTACCCATACTCTGTTGAACAAAGAGGGATCCAGCTTAAGAGCATAAGAAAAAAAGGAAGCAGTATGATACACAATGTAAACCATCAATGTCCCCCACCCCCTTGTTTGAACGACAAAGCCCCATGCAAACCGTAAAAAATATCGATCAAGTTGTGTTTATTTGAATTTTAACTTAGACGCATGTAGAATCAATACCTTTTCCTGGCAAATCATGTCAGTTTGTCCATAAACAATTTTATATGATTTTGGTATCATTTCATTACATTACAGAATTTACTAAATAGTATTTTATATCTGATGCTTGGAAGCATTACGTTTGCTTTATTTGCTTCTTCTATTTGTTTTTGTTATCCCACATAAGGAAAAATATATTTTGTCGGTTTATTTTTTAATAATTTTGGTTACATATTTTCAATTTTAAAGAAATATTTGTAGTGACAGGAGTATGAGAGATAAGACTACACTAGGGATGTGTGTGTCAGGATTCCATACCTTTTCATCGTGCCTAGTGTTAATTATTTGCATGAGGTATAACCCTTCAACTTTGATCTGGATAAACGGCATTTGTATTCTTTCTATTTCACCATAGTTACTTATTATCAGTGAGAAAGAACCAGAGCTAGGACCCTGAAATGGGGACTGTTTTTTTAGTTCCCGGACTTACACAAGTACTTACATTCTGAGGTAACGACTCACATACTATTATAACATATATATGTTGGAAACTGCTAACAGAATATTAGAGAATCAATGAGGTAAGTAGAATTTTGTACAGGTAATTTCAATAATGGCCACTGTTACAAGGACCCGGGACCTTGTGTCTGAGAACACATTGGGCAACGTTTGCCCTTATGGTGTTTGATGATTTTACCTCACGGATGTGCAACTTCCTATTTTGTTGTAATCACCTAAGACTACCATTAATACTGAAATTTATTAAAGTGGATAAGATTCTGATAAAGAAACATAATAATAATTATATATATATATATATAGGAACTCTGCCTTGCGACCACTCCACAGTAGCGACCAACCCCGTAATCAGGACCCCTTTTCTTGGTCCCGAATAAATGATTCAGGTAACTTAGAATTTCACAAATACGACCCCCCATCAAGTTGTGAGGTTTCACTGTATGTATACGTGTATATATATATATATATATATATATATATATATATATATATATATATATATATATATATATTTATATATATGAATGATTACGGCGATTTTTTTCGTTTGTTCTTAATGTATGTTCAAACCTTCTTGCATGACATCTAGCCGCTATTGTACAAATAACTTGCATGCATAGTTGCCACATATGGAATACAGGTGGTGTATTCTTAATAGATCAGAAACTCAAGCCCTCTACTTCTCCTAGGACACCGATTCATTACTTACACTGCAGAGTTTTCAAGAATCAATGCCTAAGAATAGAGAATTCCCCAATATATTAGCCTCAGCATAAAAACCCTCAATTGATAAATAATCCCCAATAATTAGTGGTAGCAGCTGTTTCGTGTACTCCTGACCAGCCGCTCAAGATTCAAAGTTTTCCTGTTTAAACAAAATGTAACAAAGAGGTATACATTGTAGGGCTACACGCGATGATTTTTTTGTCCCCACTAACCTCGTTTATCTTTTTGAAAAGGCTCAGGTACTCTTTAAAAGGTATAATGATACTAGCTTTCTAGTTGTCATCTATGTCGAACACATCCATTAACTATCTCAATGAAATAATCCTGTGACTTGTAGTTAGTATTCCCGTGGCTTATCTTACTGAACACTCGTCGAATGGACACCGGGCTCGATAAAGAGCAAGGTCTATTGATAATGAGTCCGATGAAGTATGGCTGATAAATGACCACGATTTATTTGAAATATTTTTTGTAAGAGAACTTTCCTGTAGTGCCACTTTACGATTTTGAAAAATTAACAGAATGTCTCATAGTCTATAGAAAATCAACCAAATCCAATGTGAAACAATTCATAGTTCAGTTATGATGAGTCAGATACGGATGATTAGTTTCCTCATTATTCAAACTACTGGACGTACAATCGACTATATTGCGTGAAACCTACATTGATAGGACAAGCGGATGATCACAGAGACACTACAGGGTGTAAATCAGCTGACGGAGTCAAAATATGCGGATTAAGGATCTCGAAAGGAGGGTTTCACCACGCATGCTCATATCAAATTGTGTACCGGAAGTGCTATCATTGAGTTTAAACATATCTCTCAAGCAAAAATATATTAAAGAAAACGGTGCTATTTTTGGTATGAAGCATTTATTTCAATATACTCACTTTTTTGCTAGCCAAAGCCCTCAAAAATTTACATTCCCTGTTGTATGCAGTATTATCTGAAAATCATCTTCCAATCCATACTGACCCTATGTTTTATCCTGTGGCACACAATTACCCAAACATCGATTGTTGTTTTATTCCTTATGTTTCAAATCAGATAATACAAACCTTTTTTTCGAGCCGTATAACGGGTTTATAGTTTACATCTGACTCTCTACACAATATTACTATGTACTGAATGAGTCAACCTTTTGTGATGACCTCCGGAGCAAGACAGCAACATGGTGTAGCTTCAAATGATAATTTTACTTTTCACGATGGGCTTTAAACTGTTTGGTTTCCACAATGGCACAGTTGTATCCCTGATATTATTGAAAGCATCCAGGATACACAGAAAGGATTACGTGCAGCCCGGTGTTTGAATATATTGAATATATCTTATAATTTCTGCCATTTGAGGCTATTTATGTTATATAGGAACGATCCTAATCATTTGTCCAGAGTTTGAAAATAGGAGTGTTTAACATATTCCTCTTAATACATTACAACTAAAACAACTTATTAATCATTGCAAATATATTGCATTGGCTTATGCATGGTGAACAGGGGCATCCTTTATACTTGTGTAAGGTTCCTTTCTTTTCTAAGATACAACAGTATTTTTTCCTGTGTTGATGATTTGTTCCTGACAAATCTTCCGTTTCATATTTATTGACTGAAAAAATCTGTTAAATATGTGTCGCTGCTTTGTTCTGCGGATCTACCTATTTATTTTTTGTCTAATGCTTAATGAACCATTGTATTCAGTTGAAGTACAATGTCGCCTGGCGCGTATTATTAATTTCGGTCCTATACTGTTATTAAAAGAATATTTGGAAAAGTAATTACGTTGTATCATTATTCCTCAGTAGACAAAACTAATGACTGGTATTTGGAAAAGCAAACACAATGATCTTTGGCAAACCTCATGTTGATTAACAACCCCAAAAAGGGTTGATGCTTTGCTTATTTTCTGTAGCATCCGGAATAGGTGGGACAGCAAGGTATAAATGATAACCATTTCATTTTCACAATACATTTCATGCCGAATGGGAAGTCGTAAGTTTTGTGAGCATTATCTTCTTCTTCATTATCTTGTGTACCTGTTTTCTTCTTTGTGCCACCTGTTGAGTATAGAATAATACGGATAGAAGCCATTCTTCACTTACCTTATGGTGCATGAACGAAAAACGTTATATATACATTGATATAAAATTATTTGTGTTTGTAAGCTGAGGTAAATATAAAAAAAGTCAAGGTTTAGGTTTTCAATATTGTTAAAGGTTACCCAAATTGACTTTATATTGTACAAAAACTTAATATTTCATTAGTCACTCAAAAATTATATTGTTTGATACTGACACGAGAGAGAGAGAGAGAGAGAGAGGGACAGACAGACAGACAGACAGACAGACCTGGTATTGTGCTATCCAGTATCACAGCAGTTAGACCACCAATAAGCATATTGGATTTGAGAAGCACCGTTAAAAGCTGCTCGGCATCTGTGTTTCCTAAAAGGAAAAATATTGTGTCATATTTTATATATATATATATATATATATATATATATATATATATATATATATATATATATATCTTTGTGTTTTATTGAAAGTTATACAATAATTTCACTCCCCCCCTTTCCGTTCAATAGTAAATCAGACGAATCCGTCACTTTGAACTTAATAACGTCTTCCGTATGACACCGATGGTTACTTTTATTCTATCTGAGAAAGAAAGATCAACTAGCTTTAATAAAAACCTTTGTGGAGCGTACATCTGTCTTGAAAATAAAAAGCTGCTTAAAATTTGTAGATCAGAAATGTAGTAAAAATCAAAAGTTCTATGTGATTTATTTTATTTTAATATATCTGACCGGTATATGCTACGTTTCAAAAACATAAATACGCACGAAAGATCAAATGATTATTACACACTATGTTAAAAGTAAAGAGGCCTATATGCATGTTTATATATCTTATACTGGGATACCATGTGAAATATCACACATAATGATAATCCTTTGGGCACTATAGGTATACCTTGTGTTACACTGGTTAAACAGTTAAACACTTTTAGAAAGATGCTTTATAGGTGCCCATTCACCTAACTTTTTAAAAATAATTTATGTGATTTCTGGCTTCCAATGTGTATATATCACTGATCTAAGGTAAATTTAGGTTATGGAAAAAGCCCGCATGAAGGATGTAAAATTGTTCATCAACAACACAGCAGTGCTGACAAGCTGGGAAAAACCCGTAAACTGAGGTAGTAGGTTGCATATATGCGAAGGTAGAAAGGTCAATTGCTGCAAAACGCTATTTGCAAAGCTCTGTCTTATCAAACTTACTGTGAGATGCTCTTGTTGAATTGTTTTGATTATTTTGTCGGGGCCCTACGTATTATTAACACGTTGATATGAACAAAACCAGCAGCCTGTGTGCGGTGATATCCCGGTTTCCTTGCCCTTTTTTATTTTAAAGGTCAGTTAGGTGCTTGGACCCCTTTAAATATAGTATCATACATATATAACACATGACCTTATTTCAACAATTAATATCATACTTCATGTTGATGTACAACATTCCCCATTTATCTATCTTTATCTTAAACAACACATCAATCAGAGTTAGAATTCCATTGTGTTTATTTAGATTTGGCTTACGTATACTGATTGCTGTAGGATGAGCATTCAGCCAAGGAGGTAGTCCCAGTCCGACAACCAAAGACATACCGAGAACTAGGAGGTTTCTGTTGAGCTTTAGGTTAATATTCTGTAGAAAGGACAAACCGGCAGACAGGACAAAGGCTGAAACATTAAGTATATAATTATAACTTTTTTTCCGGGACAAACGATGGAAGTAGAATAAACAGAAACGTCGGTTCCTAGCGGCAGTAAACCGACTTTTCTGTGTTTTCTGGTTCCATCCCTCTGTCTCTCTCTCTCTCGCTATATATTGATAAACCGATTGCCACACACATACACATAAGTATGTATGCATATATATATATATATATATATATATATATATATATATATATATTTATAAGAAGAGAATAAGTAAATTTTGTCTTTACCAATATGCGGTATATGTTCATGTTTTTTCTGTGTGAGATAGAGAGAGAGAATAAATAATTTTGTCAATACTAATATGCAGTTGAAACGAAGAGATACGATTGTTTATGAGAGAAATTTCAGGGGTCACAGGTATAAGGTCAAAGGGTTCTTTCATTACCTGAAATGAAAAGAAGCTGTGCACCAACCAACGGTCCTGGAAAGGAAGTGAAAATGGCGCCGAATTTCCCGATTACACTGAACAGTAGCATCCATAATCCTGCAAACTGAACTACTCTGCGGCTACCAACCTGAAAATTTAAGCAAGTTACAAGTAGATTTAAGATTAATTGATTTAATTAAATGACGCAAATTAAATTTTGAATTAAAGGGTGACATTTCATTTAGTGCAACCGTTATGCCGTTTCTTAAGTCTACAATTACAGCAAATATATAAGTAAAAGTCTTAATTTTACATACTCGGCTGGTCAGATATATTAAAGGATCCGAGTACAGAAAAAACGTTAACATGACCTTTCCAAAGTACATGCATACGCTTTTGAAGGAATAGCATATGTTGTGAATATTTTCTTGCATGTGTTTTTATAATACAAATTCTCTGTTTAACATTTAGTAATACAGTTGTTGGGCCTGTAATGGGTAACTTCCCATCCTATTATTCTATAAGGTTTACACTTTTATTTGTTGAAAAGCAAAAGCAGTGGATAACAGAGCAGAACACCTATGAAATTTTTTGCAGATGTGTGGAAATTTGTTTCCTTAATGTACTCAAGATCATAGATGATACCATCGCCCTGTCATTGTATAGGACAAGGCGTAGCGAAATACTGAATGACTCGCAGGGTAATATGACACTCCCATAACCAAGACAGTTATCTCCTGCTGCCTTTAGAAACAAATTTTCCTAGTTCGTCTGTGTAGGGTATAATTTGAAGTGTGTAAGGTACTCGAGGTTGAAGAGTTCAAGAGTTTTGTGTCTGGGAAAGTAGAAATGTGCACCCAGAGCATGCGTACCTCCGCCAAGGCAGCTCATTAGCATTGACAGAAATGTGTGATAAACACAGCAGGACAATCACTGAACGTTATAGCATACTGACACTTAGTGCCATCTAGTGTCCTTGTCCTATTGAGGGAAACGTACACTGCACACAAGAATTAAAAGACGCATCCACCTATACAAGCGCAGAGGAAACAGACAGAGCTTTGCCCTCCACAGAGGTATTTCTCTGCTCAGCATTGCCGGAAAGATTCTTGCTAGACCGCTCCTCAATCGTCTTATTATACACCTGGAAGACAGTCTTCTACCAGAGAGCAAAGGCGGTTTTGTGCAGGTCAGGGTACAGTTAAAATCATCTTTGCAGCCCGTGTACTCCAAGAGAAATGCCAAGAACAATACCAGGACCTGTAAACCACATCTGTTGACCTAACAAAGGCCTTTGACACTGTCAGCCGTGATGGACTCTTCGAGATCATTACCAAGTTTGGATGTCCTGACCGGTTCATCACCATAAACCGCAAGTATCACGATGGCATGATTTCCTGCGTCCGTGGTGATGGTGAGGCATCTTTCGACTACCCAGCAAGCAACGGCGTAAAACAAGGCTACGTTCTAGCACCAGCACTGTAAGCATGATGTTTATCTGTCCGGCTATGGGACGCTTTTACAAGGATGTTCCTGAAGTCGGTGTTAGATAAGCAAAGATTGGAAGCTCCTCAGTCACAGAAGACTGTAACGAAAGTCAGGACAGCCATTATCCGTGACCTACTCTTTGCTGACGTCTGCGCCCTGAATGTATCTTCAGAATCCGACATGCAGCACAACACGGACCAGAACAGCATGTGACAACTTCGGACTTACTACCAGCATAAAAAAGCCTGAAGTGACGCACCAACTAGCACCAGGAAATCAATATGTTGAACCCTCCATCCTGGTCCTTGGAACAGTTCTGAAGGTGGTGAACAAATTCACATATCTGGGGAGCACAAACATAGCAAACATAGATGACGAGGTCAATAGCAGAGTAGCAAAAGCCAGCATTGCATTTGGTAGATTGCGCTCCAACGTCTGGGAGTGTAGAGCCATCCATCTTGAAACTAAGATCCAGGTCTACAAGGCAGTAGTCACCACTAACACCACAATGGACAGTAAACGCAAGATATGCCAATCAAATAAACCATTTCAACCTGAACTTTCGTCGACTGATGAAAATAAGATGGCAAGACAAAGTTCCAGACACGGAAGTCCTTTCACGTGCCAACCTCCTAACAACCCACACCATCCTGCATCGATCCCAGGTTCGATCAGCAGGTCACATTTGCCGCATGGCAGATATAAGACTGCCAAAAATACTTTGTATGGAAAACAGGTCTCTTGTAAAAGATCCATCAGAGGTCAGCGGAGGCGCTACAAGGAGAGTCTCAAAACATCACTTCACAAACAATCCATCAGCACAGATACATGGGAAAGTCTAGCGCAAGATCGAACAGCATGGCATGCAGCTGCACACAGAGGTGCAGAATACGCAGAGATAGCACGACCAGCCTAGTCCAGGAGCAAAGGCGAGGATGGCAACTACCTCATCAGCCACCACCGATCACATGTGTCCAACATGTATGAGGGTCTTCTGTGCCCGAATTGGCCTGACAAGTCATCACCGGACAGCCGAGGTTAGATCACCTACAAAACCTTGATCATCATGGTCATCTTTGCAAAGCGATGGACAAAACTAATCAGTGGTAACAAAGTTAACAAGGCAGCTCATTACCCTCATATAACATTGTCAGAAATGTGTGATAAAAACAGCAGGAATATCACTAAACGTTTAAGGATGCTGACACTGAATGCCATCTAGTGGCAAAAAGTTAACAAGGAAGCTCATTATCCCAATACGGCATTTTTTTAAATGTAGCATTTTCTTAACAAACATTGCTGGATCTAGATGGTAAACCGCCAAAATTTTAAGGAAATATCTTTGCAGAATTACTTGAAAAATTCTTCGAAATCCATAAATAATGTTTTGCGTAATGTTGCCAAAAGACAGGCAGACACACAAACAGACAAACCAAAGCCGCCAAAATCACAACCCCCGCCGCTTTACGAAGATAATCATATGGTACGTCACCCTTGTTTGAGCAAGAAGCGCGATGTTACTGCTGCAAGAGGTTGTTCCGACGCCGGTACCATAGGCAGCGCAGATCATGTTCCCGATCCCCTCCATACCTATCCCTGCGGAACAAAAATATCAAGATACAAAAAAAGGATATGTATATCTTTTCCTATTTGAAATAAAATACGACTGTGTATATGTGGATGATATGTGTTATACTCTCCTTCAGGACTACTGTACACATATTAGTCGAATGCGATTCTTTCTTAAAAGCACACTGCAGTGGAGAAGTGCCAAGTTTATCTACAATTTTCTGTATAATAACACTATCAAGTAATTTACAGAAACAAGTCGTCAATTAAATACAACTATTATTATCACTACAGGTTAGGTCACCTCTTGGGGCTTTTGTTATAGGAATAATTGCGTAAGTATTCTTATCAGCTGGGTGATGATATTACATGGATATGTCCAAGCTGAATCTGTTTTTTTTTCTACGGACGAGATTTTAAAACGTCTCACAACTAAGGTTATAGGGTATTATATTTGAAATTATTTTGCTGGTGCCTAGCTCTACGTGGACGAACTTACGCTCTTTTGTCCGACGCGGAGTGGGCTTCAAAAGATGGTTAGAGAATGTGAAGAATTTGACATAATATATAACCCAAAGGAAACAAATTGTGTTGATTGTAACAGGGTGTATCCAGCTAGACCAGCTAAGATTGTTTCAAATGGTGCTTCTCCAGAATGGCATGACTATATTCAATACGAGGGGAATACAATAACTCGAAACATGTATGATAACAATGACGTCTTCAGTAAAAGAGTTAAATTTTTTTCCTCATTATTCATCATATATTAAGGCTTTGCATCACCTATGAAACTTACCATACAACTCGAACAAGAATATACTACATGGATTAGCTCTGATAGATATAATCAGTTCGCGCTTTGTAATCTTATTTCTGACCATGCAGAATGTCGCAAAATACCTTATCAATTTTTCTGATAAAAAGAGCTCATTAAACAGCAATTGGTGTTCTAGGAAGCAATTTATGATATCTTAAATGTCAGATGCATGATAATGGTATAAAGCGAGACATAAGATATATCAAAATCCTAAAAAAAGATTTTATATTAATACTATTTAAGACCAGTGAATCTGCCTGCTTCAGCAACAATTAGACAGTATAATCAAATATATGTTCAGCCAACAGTATATAGTCTACTGACCTCTATTTATAGCATGCGTCGGGGGGCGTGGGGCCCCGGACAGTTTTGCGCACGTGTAATAATCACCAATACTCTCCACAGTACTGGCAAACACTCCAGATATCATCCCCACCACAGCTGTAACGCTGAACGTCGGCCATCCCCACTGAACTAATAATGTCATGAAAAGTGTTACTTAAACATTCATCTCATCTAAACTAAAATATTAAAATATGTGCCACTAACTTCACCAATCTCACTAAAAATGTCATCTGTACTGAACTGTCAATATTTAAAAGGTATCACCTAACATCACCCACTGAATCATTTTTCTTTAAAACATTGTCATCAAATATAACCCATCCAAAACGAATTCTTGATATCAAAGGATGTGTAACTTAATATGACTTACTCCATTGGGCTACATTTTTAACAGGAACAAGAATTAACCACAGAGGAAACGGTTAATGTCAATCGAGTATGTCGTTAATGAAATAATGGACGAAACTAAAATTTTACCGTCAAAAAGGTGCTCTTTCAAATTAAGGATATTAGTATATGGTAAAAATGATAGCCATTGGAGTACCAGTTTTAACAAGAAAAATAACTAACAGTAGAGGAAATGGCAACTTTCAATCATACATGTCGTTAATGAAAATGGACGCCACTATGCGTTTACATCAAGAAGCATTTTTTTAGTTTAAGGATATTAGCTTCATTCTGATAACAATGGTCAATGAACTGCCAGTTTTTAGAGGGAAAAGAACTAATTCTAGAATTAATGGTTGCTGTCAATAATATATACTTTTATAAAATATTGAACGCTCTACACTTTTAGCATAAAAATGTATGTTTTTTAGTTGAGGTTATTAGCTATATCCTAATAACGATGGCATTTTAAAGGGATTAGAAGGGCGAGAATAATACAATTGAGATACGTTGCATCATCCTATTCTTGTCTTGATAAAATATAGGGTAAAAGTTGATGATATAATTTTGATATTATCTCATAATAAAATGATGTATGCTTGTCATTTTAACATATTTCTCTATCTGGTGATATTCAAAATTAATTTTTTGTATGACAGAAAACATTTTTTATGACCAGACCTGTCGCACATATAAGTATGTACTTTATCGTAAGGTCTTTAGGTACTTTCTTGAAGCATGGTATAGATGCATACTATGCTGTATTACTTTTTACGAGGCTTATAGCGATGTTTTTAGTGCATGATATCTGCAAGCACTGCGAAAAAATGCATAATGTGCGTTTATCATGAACATTTCTATTTTCATGAAATTTTCTATGTTCAGGTGTCGTCATAGGTCAAAAGTAGGTCAACTGAGAAAAACAAACTTAATCTAAAACTGGTCATTATATGCCCACAAACCAAAAATTAGGCCGAAAATCATGCATTGCTAAAGAAAAGTACAACTGTTTGATTTCGAGAAGACTGAAGGACGGACATGAGTAAATATATATGCCCCAGCCACTTTGTGAAAAGTGAAACAGAAATTACGACCACGAAACCGACGTAGATAATAGGGTCGCATTTTCGGGATGGTCGCCTGAGGTCTTATATAAAGGAACAACAAAAATCGCGACCGAAAACAACTTGTCGTTATTCACAGGAGGTCCCTTAGCGGAGGTGCGGTTTTACTTTACATGGATAAGGAAACCAAAACCAGGGGGCGCTGCTAACGGCATCGGAATTTAAGTCTGTTCTCGCGTTCTTCTTCCACTCCTGTGGTCCGTCAAGCGCCCCAGAAATAGTTAACACGTAACACAGTAACCAGGTGATCAGGGAGGTCAGAAGAATCTGTAAGGAAAGACATCAGGTTGTAAAGTAATACTTGTTTAAGAATTATAAATGTAACTCGTCTACTATTATCGCCTTGAAAGGGTGTACTGCTTTCATGGGGAAGGAACATTGTTGATCGTTATGTTTTTAATGCTCCCCAGGTCTTTCAATGGGACAATTTATGTGTTAGAAGTGTCCCGTATAACTTTGAAGGGTGTCAAGGGCCCGTTGCTTATTTTGGTACATATAGATTAAATCTTTTCTTTGTAATTATACATTAATGAATACAAACAAAACATTATATTGCATTAGTTTTGTTTTATTTGTCAATGGTAATAAATATGAGAACTGCATTGAATCATTAGGTAGATCTCTTTGAGAATCAAGCGCAGGCTAGAAACTGTTGCGGAATCTTTTGGTTTTGCTACAGGAAACGTCGCCTATGCCCAGCGACTAGCCACCGTGTAGTTAATAAAATATGGAGTGTCTGTGAAATATATTCCGACGTTCCTTAAAACCTTTATCCTTCTTTGTTAATTATATTTGTCCGTGCATGATTTTTTTCATTCACGTATATCATATAATGCATGCATGTTGTATCCAGTGATGGTTTATACTGTTTGAAGTGTTATACTGTGAATTTTGGTATATTTTAGTTAGGCTTAATATAGTAATATATATATTTTCTTCTTCTCTATTTGTGTGGACACAATTTAATTTCCCAGATTGGGATTAATAAAGATTATATCATCTTATCTTATCTTTCCCAATTACTGCTATTTCTATGATTTAAAAACACAGTTAATCAAATATAGGATATACCGGTAATACCTGTAACCTAATTGAGTAAGTTTCCGATGTGACAATTGATAAAAAACGAAAAACAACAGAACAACACTGTATGTCTCTCAGCAAACAGACATTCGAATGCCAAAACATATAGTTAGATAATATGTAAAGGGTCCTTAGGCCAGAAATATAATCGTTTTAACATATTTCTCGGATATGTTACCCAGCTTGGGCCTGAAGAGTGATACATGCTGGCCGGCTTGAATATACTCACTGTGTAGGTTTGTAATACCGGGAATGGTGATGTAGTACAACGTTTCCGTCTTCTTGAGTATATCGGCAAAGGTATCTTTACCCAGTCCAAATATTGACTGAATATGATAGCCAGCACAACCAACCTGTAGCAGATGACATTATACAGCAGACACCATTAACACTATAGGATTGCGGCTAAGTTTTGTGATTAGTTACCGATAAAAAAAATGGTGAAGTGGATATATAACTATATAGTTTGCAGGGGAATGAAATATATATGATTGAATTTCACAGGGGATGTTATTGCTGATGATTGACTAGATAATAAAATATTTAATAATAATATATTACACTCTTTTTTAGTTTATCTTACACAAACCACTACAGATGACGGGGCGTGTTCTTAACAATTGAACAAGGTTATAATTAAACCCTACCTTATACAAAAGCTCGCTCAAATAAACTATTTGTCCTGTGATTAACATTGCTTATTATAATATGCTAATTTAAAGTGAACCCTTACGCAACAGATACGGGCCAACTCTGTCCCGCATATGAGAATCCAATTTGAACGATGATAAAACCGAGTAAAACAAATACCACAGCGATGACTGTAGGACTGATAAATCGGAGGAAAACACCGAACAATCCTGAGAAACCAAGGAACATATGGATGACGGAAGTACCGAGCAATGCTCCTTGCAACTGCAAATTAAATAAATATATATATATTAAACATTATATATATTTATATATATTAAACAAGCTCTTTTTGTATAATTTATGCAAATAATATATATATATATATATATATATATTTAATCAAGGTCTCTTTCTGTATCATTGATGCCTAACAGGAAATAACGCCGATTTGGTGTAACCTCCTATAACTCTTTTGTAACACGACAAAGTTTTATTCACACGAACACACAATTTGCATTTAAGGGTTACGGTTCAATTATCGAAGGCCCTTCTTTTCCACAATAGAAAACTTATACTTTGTGATCAATTGAGTCTAATTAAACAGGAATAAGCACTTATGACACTGTCTGTAACAAATTAAACAATCACAAATACAGTTAGAAATTGTAGTCACTCATTATTCATAAGTGCGTTTAGGATGTGGTAAAATAACAGATCTACGACTGATAACCAACCTCGTGCATTCTCGTCTGCCAGGTAATTACCGGGTCAGCAGAAAATACTTCAGATAATTTAGTCATAGATACATTGTAAAACGACAATGATGATTGATTCTTGGTCATATTCGAGGAAAGTTTTGTTTCTGTGAAATAAAATGAGCAATGTTTATTACAAATATATGATTTATGAAAAGTAAGTATCTCGAAAGTTCCGGTAAAATTGGTCAATTTGTTTATATTCTCGTTTTTTTTTAAGAAAATTACAACACGCATATTACTACAAAATTACGATATTAATTGTAATATATATATATATATATATATATATATATATATATATATATATGACCTTGGCATGCCCACTGAGGCAGAGACATCAGCGTGAACAGTGGGACCAGAAATGCACCCGACGGACCCTGTATAATGGGCAGCCTATAACAGAGATAAAATTGATAACCGTGTCACCCATATACGTTCAATGATTTAAACAAGAGACTTTCAGCAATATAACCCTTTAGCCGCAGTATTAACAGGTGCTTCATTTATCAGACCGTCGCTGTTCAAAATTGGCCTGTTTATACAAAATGTAAAAAAAAAACACTGGTTCAGCCAGGCATCGTGAGCCACAGTGAGATATGCAAGTGTACACGCGACGACCCTGTCAAAATATAATAAATATACCCACTGACTGAAACAATTGCAACGATTCGCGTGTTGGCAACTTGGCAGTAGCTTAGGGACCAAAATCCCGGGTCACACAAATGTTGCATCTGTCATCCTGGTCGAGGGAAATGGACTACCGTCACAAAATCGTTGGGTAAGTGTCTAAGATGACTGATATTTTGTCCAGCAGAGAGTAGGGCATAAAAGAATGTTACAAAGCACATGGATCTCTCGATTGTCCATTAGAAGGCTGTTGGTGTTTTAAAAGCAAACATGCCATTTACATTAATTTTATCGTTACGTCATGATATGCATAAGCGAGGGACTCGTCGGGTCCTCAGAGAACGTTGTTAATACGGAATAATAATACGAACTTAAGGGCTATTTTGTAATAAGAGCTGGCACAGTACTTGGTACATCGGTACATGGAACCAAGTTTTATTTTACGCAATTTAGTAGCAAACGTAAAACTAAAGCCCAGACAGGGCTAGCATAATGGAAAAAATCATTATTTCATATATTTCCCCTCAGGGTTTTGAACCAAGGAACAAATAAATAACAACTGACTACAAGCCTTTGTTATAACATATACGGGTACAATCACTCAACAGAGCGAAATCTTTCCTTTGCATGGTAAAAGCCCTGGCCATAGTGAGTGAAAATATCAAATAACGGTTTGAAACCTGATTCCAAACGTTGACTGGATTAAGGTACATATCCCATCCACAACCATCATCGTGCTAACGAGTCTTCCAAATGTCGCGTGGTCACCAACTGCGCATAGTTGAGTCAGCACAAGGGTGGCCGCGGTAATCTGTGACATGGACGCGCTCAAACTGTGCTGAATCAATATGCATATACAAGTTATCATTATTTATTATTATTTAGTAGAAGAAATAAACGTAGTGTTTGTAGAGGAAGTAGTATTAGGTCGTGTATGTCGTGACACATGAATTCTGGTACAATAAGTAATTGTTCCTGTTCAGTTCACAATTGTAATTTGTACCAGTACAAATTTTTACCAGGTTTCTCACTTGTACAATCACTAATCATACCAGTACTCATCATAATTTTAATAAAAAATTACTTCAAAAGCACGTCAAAACCTGAAGCAATATACATCCACATAAAAAAGAACACCTGGGCATAGTCAGGTCAAATTCGTTTATAGCTTAAATTTTGTTATTACTTAAACAATGAGATGTTTGGGGTAGACTCACTTGCAAGCCGATCAGCACTGCTATGTAGAATGGTGGAGACTGGTTGATAGTGTACAGCAGCTTGTCTCTTCTTTCCTGTCCCTCATTTTCGGTAGAATCGCTCATCGTCGGAAAATCAGCCTCAGGCGAAAGGTTGTCTTTGTCAAGTCCATTTATAACGGTAAAATTCCCGTCGGATTCAGCTTGTGCATCCACAGACATATTGCTAGGCCTAAGAATGTAAGCTGCAGGATATATTGGTATATATTTCCAACATAACACATATAGACCCTGTGTAAGTTTTTCCTATTGACTTTTCACCAACCACACATGGAGCCTAGACCATATGAAAACATTTTGTAAGAACAGCAAACAAGGACAATTTGTGTTCTTTAGCGTCAATAAGTTCATCAATGTGACTTTCAAAGTGAGTTTGTATACTATTATTGTATACTAACAACGTTCGCACGTGATGTTTAAAACGTTTTCTTCCGCATTATAACAAATCAGTCAAGGTCAAAGAATAATCAGTGATGGTTTATTTAACGCACTGAACGGCAATGACTTGGGTCACTGCATAATTGAATTGCACCTGTTTATTTTTATTGCAGGGTAAGTTTAATCAAGTAGGTAAGATGTGACAGTTGAAAATTCCAGACGAAATAAATCTGAATAAGCTAGAATAAGTTCATATGGTGTGACCTCTTTACTTGTTTGTTGAAAACCTCATATGTACAGCTCACGCACGGTTTATATATTGGTTATATCTGTCAATTAAGAAAGTATCACCCGTCATGTCGATGGAAATTCAAGCTCTGTCATGAAAGAGAGGATGAGATTAACCTGCAGATGGCCATGGCAAAAAAAAAACTATAATTGAAACGTGCATATCAAATTCACAAAATATCTAAATCATTTGAATTATTTAGTAATAACCTCAAGGACTATGAAAAATGTGTGACAGGAATGTTTAAACAGTGAAACCTCCGAACTGCAGACACTAAGGTAACCTTACATTGTGCCCGCAACAGAGAAGTGTCCTTACTAGGGAGATTATAGATTTCGATTAAAGATTAAATATAAATGCAAACGTTGTTTAAGACGGTCAAAAGAACACTGTATTTATAAACATGTGGATCTGTTTTGCGGTGTAATATCAGTAACGCGGTATCATAAAATGAACAGAAACTTACGGGCGTGCTTCTGTGGATAGTTTACTTGATGCAACGATTTTTAAAATTGTTGAAGAGAGAATGCATGGTGATAGTTGAGCGACACTTGTTGCAGTCTTTTCAACACTATGCAAAAGGATTACATATATGACGTAAAACATGGGTGCCAAGGGATCGGTAGTCACTTGTTGCTCACTTTTACTGACGATACAAGTGAGGCGGTGCCTAGGTCAAATGTCAGCACAAACATTCTTAAGTCCGGCGCTAGAGGCAGAGATTATTCGGTGTGCACAATAAACCCTATCCCTGCGCCTTATCCCTACTCCACCATGAGTGCACCAGTGCGAGGCTCTGCCACCCGTGAGTTTGAGTGATTGATGCAGACAGAAAAAGGGGGTGCTTCTAATGAAACCGTCTTCCTTAAAATGAATAAGTTAGGTGCATTACAAAATTAATAAATAAAGAAATAAAGGCTTTTTTTACCTGGGCCGCGGTTACAAACTTTGGTCGTTCCTCACCCACTGGCAGGCCGCAGGCAACATTACCTGTACCTGGGGTGTGATGCAAAAAGTGACTTCAGTCATGTAAGTGACGTAAACCAAGGTCTATCTGTTTGTTACTATAAAAACTAGGAAGTGGCTAAACAGCCGGCAGGGTGCCGGCAGTTTTGCCCACAGACTAAACAGCCGGCAGGGGAAATTGAACTTGCCAGCAGTCTATCACACAGGCTTAACACTAGCAAATGAATGTTTTCTCTATTTCAGTGTGATACTCCTATAATATCTATTATTATTTTGACAATAAGCTGACAATATAGAGCTGACTTACAAAATTAGATATTTCTTGCATCACCTCACAACACAGTAGGCTCATCTTCTTTAACTAGGTGAAGATTCTAGATTCACAGTTTACCAGTAAATGTCTTGTATATATGTTGCTTTTAGTTTAATTTGGAATAAATATTGATTATATTCAATGGTCTTTTTGTTATAATTTGCAAGCAAACCATATTTGCAATGTGCCCTAGCAAACACTTCACATTTCTTGTGTATATATTTTTCTTTATTGTGATATGAAGTAAATATTTAGTTTATATTCAGTGGTCTCTGTTGTTATAATTTGCAAGCTAACTATATTTGCAATTTGTCTCCCCACACCCTGTAAATATCATAATTTTTATCACAAAATCTATATCAAACTACCCCGTAATTATCACATAATTTGCACTTTTAATACCTACTCAACATACTAATTACATATAATCCATAATTATGGGAGTATCACACTGAAATAGAGATTACATTCATTTGCCAGTGATAAGCCTGTGTGATAGACAGCTGGCAAGGTCGATTTCCCCTGCCGGCTGTTTAGCCACTTCCTAAAAACTATCATGACGTCACAATTGTAACAATGCTATTTTGGCCCGCTACTGGATTGAAGTCCAGTAAAATGGTACTGTGTAACATCCTACCTAATAAGACCTTCACTTCGTTAGGACAGGGAGGCAGGGTGTCCGTAAACTGTCAATCACAGGGTAGAACCGAGTGGCTCCGCCCCTGCCCCTATAGAGTAAAACCGCAGGACACAGCAGTTTCTTTCTCTTTTTGATCTGACCAGTGGGCCCTATACACAGGGCAGCCAGGTTAGTGCTTTATACCCGAGTTCGTTTCATGACAGTGTCTGCTACCCAGGTGTATAACTAACCATTTTTAAAGAGCAGTCATCCTTCCTAGCCTGGTATCTACGTATAAATGTCTTTTCTTTTTTAAATAAATTTGTATTTTGGTATTTGAAGGTTAAGACTTAGGCTTTTCTTTCAATAGTGCAAGTCTGCATGTTCCTCAGGTCCAATGTTTCCCCGGATTTGTAAAGAAACTACAATTGGGAAGCATACCTTAAGGTGCTATTATTAGCAGCTACGAGATGAATCCTGGGTAAGAAATTGCTTATTTCAAGTGAATTTTGGGCCTTTAGCATCCGTACATAGCTTTGGGGCTTATGCATTTTAATGTTATGTTCTGATTTTCAAGTTAGCAAATGCTTAACTAATCTGGTCATGCATAGGTTGCTAACATTTAATTAAAGTTTCTTATCTTTAGTGCATTTATTTTGTGAATCAGAATGGGGGAGCCTAGTTAATTAATTAGGCCCATCTATGTCTAAAAACAACACAAGTTCTATTACCCTATATAGCTAGTACTAGCTTAGATTCATTTTGGTAAACGGTTTAAGTAAGTTTCTCATCCTGGGCTTTGAAGTATTGTGCACATTATACAACAGTGTATGCTTTAATTATCTTTTTTTAAATTTAGAATAACTGTTGAGTGTACAGTATTCTCACTGTATTGAACCATCTGTACAATTTGCAGTACATCCTACGATAATTAGGGAATTTTCATTGTGGATAAACCAGTCATATAAATTTTACATTTTAATAAAAATGAAAGCCTTAATATCGTAAAATTTCTAATTTCTTCAATTATTAACTGAAATTAAATGCTTCAATGTTAAACCTGAATTGTATGTTCTTAGTGGAAGATAATATGGAAAAATAAAATACAAAAAAGTGTATATTCACTATGTATATAAAGTAAAGCGACTAAGATGTATATGCAGAGAAATAACAGGTGTTATGTGTACTTATTTTATTTTTATATTGGGCATAAGCGTCATCCCCAAATATTGTTATGATTTACAAAAATAGTTACAAGGTATGGTTTTAGTTTCATTCTAGTTAATTAGGCCTATGCCTCATTTCTCCATTGCAGTTTATTTCTGGATCTGTTCTACAGTTTAAAATAGAGCAACAGATTTCAATGGGGCCCAACAGACAATCATAAATTAAATATTTTTCAAGCCATTCCTATTTTACAGCGAGTGGTTTAATATTTAGGTTATTGATCAGCTATATGTATACAAGCACACAAGGGATAGTATATTTACAACTAGTCTAGATACATAGGGCTAGCAATTAAAATGTGTAAATCGGATATTTTTATATTTAACATTTGCAAATTCATCATAGAGATGTTTTAAGAAAATACCATAATTTTCGAAGTGGAGAATGATCCGTTCATCCATCACCGATCTTACTAGATACTCGCCTCAAAGTTTTTATGGTGGAATATCCGTCAAACCGCATGGATTCGAGACGTTTATGTTATTATATTGTATAGACGCCTTTAGATAGGTTTGCATGCAGTCATAGGAATCAAATTAAACAGAAACAGGAGGTCTATGAGGACATTATCTATATCTGTCCAATGAACCCTATAGCGGGTGAAGGAAGTTTGTTAAAGAGGAAATAAAGTTTGCCTTCAACTTATATCTGTCTTGGAGCAATATGAAAAATAAATCCTCATGGTTTAGGATTATAGAACTTTCTTAAAAAAAAATTGCTGTAACAGGTAAAAAAAAGGTTAGGCTAGTTAATAATTCCCTGTGTTGATTAGAACCTGACATATTGTCTAGGTTAAGGCCTTGGTAAAGGAAACATGTATCAGGATGTAAATAATATAATCGGTATACCACATTATCATCTTTGGTAAACAGCATTAATCTGAAAACTATGGCATTTTACTCACAGCAAACCTATAGTCCGTTTCATCCCCTCATGTCCACCTGTTTTTGCTATGAAAATTTTTATTTGTTACATTTCAAGGGAAACAATTATAGTGTAGAGGAAAGGATTACAGAACCTAATTTTCAACTAGGTAACTAAATTCATACCTTATTACTTATTTGAGTAACAGAATTTTCTGAAAATATGAGAAATCAGTCTACATTTTACAACATATCAGACCCACTAATGGCGGTCAAGGTCATTGGTCACATGCAAAAACAGCCTCAACTGACAGCTGCTGATTGGATGATCTCATGTAAACACACTAAAAAATATAACCAGCTAAAACAAAGATGGCTACTTATGGAGGGACACACAATATCTGCCAAATCATGATAAAGAGACTAAAATGTTGTGAAACATGAACAGGGGATTTATTGTTAAATTCTTAACTGCCATATTAGGTTGTCACTTCCATATGTTGCTTACTTTGAAAATATTGAAAAATATAAACTTTTAAGTAAATCATCTAAAAAAACAGGTGGACAGCAGGTGGTGAAATGGACTATAGTCCCTGAACAGGGCACTATGCTAAACGGTCGTTTGCTGTGTTCGGGTCCATAAAACAAGCACTATCAGGCCTATTAACGGAACCAGAAACAGCCCATTAACTCCGTATGGCACCTCGGATACAGGGTGTTTCTTTGACAATAAAAACGGACCAGAACAAACAGTCCCAGACATCGCCAACAGATGTCGCTAATGTGATGGTAAACTGTAATCTGCAAACTATTGACAGAATAAGCCATTCATGTACCACAGCTCTGAGTCATACTATTTTATCTGCTCCCAAATTGTGCATGCAAATCAGCAAAATATTGTAAAATGGAAAAATTACCAAGGGAAAAAAGTTGTGCATAGCATTATACAGTGTAGGCGTTTTCTTCAGATGCAGATTAGACACGCGTCATCAATATTAAGGTATATAACAGTAGCATACGGTAATTTCAGTTTTAATAGATGTAGATATCACCCCGAGGTGTATCCCGTATATCATTAAAGTAGCATTCCTTATATGCGCAATCAGTACGAATGCGGTACGTCATCATAAAATTTAAGCGCTTAAAGGCAGGGTTAAACTTTAATCATATGTAACAATATACAAAAGCACAATGACATGTATATAGATATATGTGTATAAATAAATGTGTAAAGTCATACATGTGTAAAGATATAATATGTGTAATAATACATTTGTTATGATAATACAACACTGTGTAGAAAGATATTTGTATAGAAACAAACGTAACGGTGAATGTTTAAAGATACACGTATGATATAAGTGTATAAATACATGGGTATGGGTATATAAGTTACTGCACGAGTTTAATGGAGCATGTGTATCGATCAATGCGTATAGATAAACTATCGGATTGTCGTGTCATCCCTTATGGTACACAACAGCCAAAGCCACAATGACACGGACACTGTTATTTTTTTCTCGTGGGGCCTTTTGTGATATCTTGGAATAAGTTTTTTAATTAGTTCTCACTTGACTCTCTACGCACACTATTGACTTGTACTAAATAAGTCCACCCTATTATGAGAGCCACATGGTGATGATTCGATTTTATCTTTCACGAGGTGCTTTTAACCATATAAATTCTACAAATGCCAAGCAAGTACAGCCACTAAGATTAAACCCTATCACCAATGTAGGAGATATGATAAATAAAACTTGCTTACTTGTTTTATCATTCTACACTTGCTTATTTTTACATGCATAGTTAAATACGTTCTGTTGTAATTTATTGTATTATTTATGTTATTATTTTTTTCATTTTTATGCCATGAATTGCAAGTCAACAACAACGTCCTGAAACGGAAGGCTAATTAATCCATTTAATCTTATATTATCTTATCTAATCTCGTCTTATCTTATCTGAGCTTACTAGAGTTTATATCCAGCGAAGGAAATATTTTTTTCAGGGGCGAGAGTTTAGTCCTGTTAGGTTAATTAATTGACATTTGTGGGTTTCAAGGAAAAAATAAATGTTGTTTTAAGAAAAAAATGATGGTGTGTTGATAATAAAATATTATATACCTACATGATATATTCAGGTAGCACAAACTAAAAGTTACATCGTCAGAAATATTATTACAAGTAAATAGTTGCTGATATGCACATGTACATAAACATACATACATTAAATGCGTAATTACAATGATTGAACACTTTTTTATTGCACGTAAACATTTATAACTTGTAGCCTGCAACATGAAAACAATGTTAAAATAAAAGAAAATAACATCAGATACCTAAATAAATATTCAATTAATAATGCCCACCTTCTTATAGCAACAACCTGGAAAAAACACCATTTCCTTCCGGTTTGATCCAAACAAGTGAACTGAGCCTTGATTATGCGACAACTAAGAACAAAGTATATTTTGCCTGGCAAGGCATACAGTTGATAAGGCGTGGCGTTGCATCACTGATCAGTAGAGGCAAACTGATAAAGCGCAAGGATTAAATTAAGCGTGTTCATGGGAAGATAAGACTAAAGCAGGGATGCTTGCGTCAGGATTTCATACTTTTTAATAATACTTTAATTAAAAGCATTCAACTTTTTCTGGTTAAAGCAGCATTTGTATTCTTTCGATTTACGTATAGTTACTGTCTTGTAGAACTCGAGTTCGGACATTTGGAGAGGGACCGTCGTTTTTCGAAACTCGTACTTTTAAGTTCCTTCATTCAAAAAAGTACTCGGACTCAGAAATAAAGACTCGCGCTAAGTCCATCTCAAGTTAAAAAAAAACTCTGCCACATATAATAAACGGACTTTTACCCAAATGCAAAACTGCTAACAGAATATTACAGAATATTGACAGTAGAAAAAAAAATCAAAGGAATCGTGTGCTATCAATAAAAAGGTAGGTGGAATACCATGAAATGACCCACACTTCATGGGATTGGGAGGGGAAGTTGCAGAGCCCTTATTACAAACAATGTATGGCCCTTTGCTGTTTAGGGGTTAAAACATATGGATATGCAGGTTCCTGTTTTGTGATATTTACTTCAAACTAGCATTCATATTGAAAGATATAAAAGTGGGTGAGATGCTTATTCAGTAACACACACTCATGTATATATAATGTGATCCGGATGCAGTGAACTTTTCGTTTATCTTTCTAACTGAACTTCCAATCCGCTTGCATGACATCTGGCTGTTGTGCAGGTAGCTTGCATGCAAGGTTTCCGAAAAGGAATACAGGTCGTTTGTTCTTATTATCACATTCACTCTATCCCTCCAGTCGCCCCAGGAAACCACTCCATTGCCTACGTTGCATAGGACTAATGTCTAATAATCGTAATATAGCTATGTAATCAAACTCGATATCACTACTAATAGTTCTGCAAATAGTGAGCCGATGTCCAAACATTCAAAACTCTCCAATATATAAGCATCTGCACTTTTTATTCACTCATATATTGGGTTTATAATTTACACATGAATATCTACACATAATATTCATAGATAATAAAACCAGTCCCTCCTTTGTGACCATCTATGGAGCAAAACAGCAATATGGTTAGGCTTCAAATAATAATTTTACTTTTCATGATGGCTTAAAACCGTTTTGATTATAAAAAAAATGCTCAGTTGTTTCCCTTGAATTGTTGTAAGCATTCAGGATACACAGAAAGAAATACGTGCAGTCCTGTTATTGAATATATTGCGAACGCGAGCCTTTTATATCGCTCCTATTGAGGGCTATTTATTTTGCATATGAATGATCCTTATGATCTGCCCATAGTTTGAAAATATGAGTGTCTAACATGACTCTCTGAATATATTGCAACTAGAATAACTTGTTTACCAGTGCAAATATACTGCACTAGATCATGCATAGTGAACAGGGACATCCTTTATACTCTGTGTAAGAATTCCTTTTATTTGAGATGTTTACAGCTGGCGACTGCCTGATTAGTGCATATTTCCTAATGTTTGCACTCCACATGCAACAGTGTGTTTGACATGTGTTGTGCTTTGTCCCTGACAAATCTTACGTCTTATATTTATTGACTGAACAGATCCGTATCAATGTGAAGTACAATGTCGACTGGCGCAAATTAACAAATTTAACCCAATATAAAATTAATGTTTTGCTTATTTTCTGTAGCATCCGGAATACCCAGGACAGAAAGGTATAAATGATAACCATTTCATTTTCACAATGTAATTCATGCCAAATGGAAAGTCGTAAGTTTTGTGAGCGATGTCCTTTTCTTCATTATCTTGTGTACCCGTTTTCTTCTTTGTGCCGCCTTTTGAGTATAAAACAATATGGATAGAAGTATCTCTTAAGCAACCATATGGTGGATCAACGAAAACGTTATTAATATATTAGTATTACAATATATACGTATCAATAGGCTAAGATAAAATAAATAAGGTCAAGTTACATGTATTTGTATTATTATATTGGTAAAGGTAATCCAATTTAGCTTTATTTTATATACAAACTAAATACTTCAAAATCACTCATAAGTTATTTTGTTTGATACTGATACGAGAGAGAGAGAGAGAGAGAGATAGAGACTTACCTGGTATTGTGTTATCCAGTATTACAGCAGTTAGACTACCAATAAGCATATTGGATTTAAGTAGCACCGTTAAAAGCTGGTTAGCATCGGAGTTTCCTAGAACGAAAAATATTGAACCATATTTTTCTTTTGTATCTCTGTATCCTATCAAAAATTCAGACAATTCATCTCTCAGCCGAATCTTCCACTATGAACATAATGTGTTTAGTCCATTACGTCTTCAGAATAACACCGAAGATGCCTTTTATTTATCTGAATAAATAATATCAACTAGCTTTTTATGGAAATCTTTGTGGAACATTCATATCTGTCGAAAATACATGCTGAATAAAATGTGCATATCATCTATGTTGAGTTGAAAATCGTAATTTCTATGTATTTTTAGATGATTTGAATATATCTGACTGTTATTTGTTACGTTTAAAAAAACACAACTCCACACGTAAGATTAAATGTTTTTTACACAATATGTTAAAAGTAAATAAATGCATTTCATAAACGATTAAACCATACACAATATCATATATGATGATAATAATTTGGAGAATATAGGTATGTCTTGTGTTACAAAACCACACAGATATAGTGATCTACTCTCTTAAAAAAAAAATAATAATAATAATAATAACGAAAGATGTCATCATTATGCTTTAAATATCATAAATATATTAAACATGTTCGAATTTAAAAAATTAACATCATACTTAATGTTGATGTACAGAATTTTCCTTTTGCCCATCTTTATCGTCAATAAAACAAAAGTCATACTGTTTATCATTCCAATTTTTTTTTATTTTGCTTACCTGTACTGATTGCTCTAGGATTGGCATTAAGCCAAGGGGGTAGTCCCAGTCCGACAACCAAAGACATACCGAGAACCAGAAGGTTCCTGGTGAGCTTCAGGTTAATTTTCTGTAGAAAGGACAACCCGGAAGACAGGACGAAGGCTGAAACATTTATTATATATAACATTTTTGTAGAATATATATTCGTGGTGATTGGCACAACCACAGAAATATGTATGTTTACACACTATTTATACGATTGTTTTATAGAGATATTTCTACATTTTTTTTACAATTCTCTTATCAGTGGTCACAGGTATGAGTTCAATAGCCTTGCCGTTAAACAATATTAGTATAAGCGTAGGAGATTCGACGCAATACCTCAGAGTTTCTTTCAAGCAATATTCATGACAGCCTTACCTGATGAGAAAAGAAGTTGTGCGCCAACTACCGGTCCTGGAAAGGAAGTGAAAATGGCGCCGAGTTTCCCAAAAACACTAAACAATAGCATCCATAAACCTGCAAACTGAACTACTCTACGGCTACCAACCTGAAAATTAAAGGAAATGAAAGGTAAATTAAGGAAAATTGATTTAATTAAAGGACGTCATTATGTTGCAATTATGTCGTTTCTGAAGTCCAGAATTACACGAAAAATATAGGTAAGCTTCTTATTTACATATACTTGGACGGTCAGACATTTTAATGGATCTGAATACAGAAAAAAAGTCAACACAAACATTTCAAAATATGTGCATAGGTTTTTGATATAAAGTCGAAGTAGTGAATATGTTCTTGCATATGATTTTTAATAAAAATGTTCTGTTTACAATTTAGTAATATAGTTGTTGGACCTGTAATGGGTAGCATTCCAACATATTTTACTATTATGTTTACAATTCTTTTATTTGTTGAGAATGCAAAAGCAATGAATATGAAAGCAGATAACCTTAGTAATTTTTGCAGAACGGAGTATTGAAATGTGTGAAAAATTTACGTTGACATAATTCATGCAAGCTCATATACCGTCACCTCTGACATAGCATACTTGGATGAGGCAGAGCAAAATACTGGGTGACTCACAGGGTATATTGTCACTCCCGCCTTTAGAAACAAATTCTCACCTACGTTGCTTGAGGAGTGGACGTTTTCGTGGTTGTCAAGGTGAGTATTGTATTTGAGAAACTAACAATGTGGAATCAGGGTGTGCACCCCTCCGCCAGCTCATTTACATTGGCGGAAATGTGTGAATAACACAGCGAAGAAAATCAACTGAAAGTTAAAGAATGCTGCTTCTGAGCGCAATCTAGTGGCAACAAACTTATCAAGGCAGCTCATGACCCCGATATGGCATTTTTTTTAAACAAAATTGCTCGATCCAGATGGTGATCCGGATCATAGCAAAATTTAAGGTATCTTAATATAGACAGACAGACAAACCAACGCCGCTAAAAACATAACCCTCTCCCGCTTGTCGGATTAAATTATATGGTACGTCACCCTCGTTTGAATCATTGCCGAGCAAACCTGAAAAAAATCATCAAAATCCAATAACTTTTTTGGCAAATGTTGCCAACAGACAGATAGAGAGACAAACAAACCAATGCCGCCTAAAACATAACCCTCCCTCGCTTCTCCGAGGAAATTATATGGTACATCACCCTTGTCTGAGCCAGAAGGGCGATGTTATTGCTGTAAGAGGTAGTTCCGAGGCCGGTACCATAGGCAGCGCAGATCATGTTCCCGATCCCCTCCATACCTATCCCTGCGGAACAAAAATGTCAAGATACAAAAAGGATATGTATATATTTTTCTGGTTGTAACAAAATGCGACTGTGTATATTATGATGATAAATTAATATTTTTATCTTTTGGATTGACGTTACATTCTCTGCTTAGCTGATTATTATATACCTAAAGGTTCATTTCTATAGAAATATAGAAATGTACTTAATGTGCTTTCAATTTGCTTAATGTGTCGAAGGTGTATTGGATATCTGCTGTTTAATGTTTCAAGTATACCTTATATGTTTAACAGTCCAGTTTGATAATTCACTTGATTTGAAGATAAACATTTCATATTCATATTTAAGATATGTGAATCTGCCTTCTTGATCAATACCTTCACAATATAAACAATATGTTTAGCCAAAAGTATATTTTATAGTGTACTAACCTCTATTTATGGCATGCGTCGGCGGCCGTGGGGCCCCAGACAGTTTTGCGCACGTGTGATAATCACCAATACTCTCCATCGTACTGGCAAACACTCCAGATATCATCCCCACCACAGCTGTGGCGCTGAACGTCGGCCATCCCCACTGAACTATTAAAATCAAAAGGAGTGCCACGTGATGTTTGTCATTTCCACTAAACTAAAAATATTAAAAAATGTGCCACCAACCTCACCAAATGCTGGGCTATTAATATAAAAAGAAATGTCACTTAATATTTGTCTTCTGTACTGAATGATCAATAGTAAAAAGGAATCCCTCACTATCACCAACTGAATCCTTTTTCTTTTAAACACTGTATCATCAAACGTCACCTATTCCAAAAGAAAGTCTGAATATTAAAGGATGTTTTACTTAATGCCTCTGATACTATTGGACTGCCTTTTTTTTCATAAACAGCAATTAACTAAAGAGAAAACTGTTATTGTCAACAAATATGTCGTTAATGATATATTAAATGAAACTGAAATTTTACCATCAAAAAGTTACTCTATTAAGTAAAGGATATAAGAATCTTTCTGATGATGATGGTAAATGGACAACCAGTGCTTACAGGGAAAGAAAAAATGTCCTGAAATGTTATTAAAACTGGACGCCATTGAATTTTTAATACAAAAAGGAACCTTTTTTATGTTTAGGATAATAGCTCTATTCTTATAACAATGTCCATTTGACTACCAGTGCTTACAGGAGAGAGAACGAATCATAGAGGAAATGAATACTGCCAATCAAATATGTTGCTAATTAAATATTTGACACCATTGAACCTTAGCATCAAAAGGTACTTTTGCAAGTTTAGGGTATTAGCTTTATTCTATTAACGATAGCCATTTGTCTAACAGTGCTTTCGGGGAGAAACCTCCAGTGGAACTTACTGGACCCATGCAATCATGTTGATACTAAAATATTGGACGCCATTAAACTGTTAGCATCAACAGGTAATTTTTCAAGTGTGTGGTCTTAGCTATATCCTAACAACGATGACATTTTTAAAGGGGTTCTGAAAGAGGAGAATAATAAAAATGACTAATCCTGTATCATTATATTTTTGTTTAGATAAAAGGAGATTAGACGCTATCCTGTTAATTATCATCACAGTAAAAGTTGATATATCCTTGTCATTCTAGCATATTTCCCTATCTTGTGATATTCGTAATATAATTATTTATGACAAAGAACATTTTCATTGATCAGAACTGTCTAGCAAATATGTATGTGTTATTTCGTGAGGACCTCAGTTACTTTCTTCAGCATGGTGTAGTTACTTACTATGCTGTTAACTTTCAACGACGCTTATAGCGTTTTTATTGTGCATGATATTTTTTTTTATAATTATCGTGAAGGGTCATGTTTAGTCTTATAGCTTATCTCACCGAAACATACGAGCCATACAATTAGACGAATAATAATATACAGATACAGTAAAATCTCGTAATTACGACCACCAATGGGACCTCGATAAAATGGTTGTATTTTCGGGGTGGTCATCGAAGTGAAGTTTTTTTTATAAAGGAACAACAAAAACTTTGGATCGTGAACAACTAGTTGTTATTATGCGGAGATCGCTAAACCGAGGTGAGGTTTTACTTTACATGGATACGGAAACCAAAACCAGGGGGCGCTGTTGACGGCATGGGGATTCCAGTCTGTCCTCGCGTTCTTCTTCCACTCCTGTTGTCCGTCAAGCGCACCAGAAATAGTTAACACGTAACACAGTAACCAGGTGATCAGGGAGGTCAGTATAATCTGAAAGGAAAGGCATCAAATCATATATTGATAATTGTTTATGAATAATATATGTAACTCGTATGCTGTTATTGATTGAATGATTGTACTACCTAAATGTTTAAGGAACATAGATAATTGTTATGTTTTGGAGAAGCTCCAGGTCTTTCAATATACCAATTTTCGAAGATTCCTTGACTCACGGGTTAGTTTTCGAAGAGTCCCAATATGACTTCGGAGTTTTACAAGGGCCCGTACCTTATTTTTGGGTACATATAAATTAAATCAATTATCTTTGTCATTATGCATTGATTAATACTATAAAAGTCATTATATTGCAATAGTATTGTTTTATTTGACAATATCAATAAATGTGAGAATTCCATGAGGTCATTAGGTAGACCAGTAAGGTATACGCTCTTGAGAACCGGGCACTGGTTAGAAACTGTACTGGAAGCCCGATTTAATCTTTAGGTCTTGCAACAAGAAACCGCGCCTGTACTTGGGGACAAGCCACCCTGTACTTTGGGACTAGCCACCGTGCGTCTTCAAAAAGGAGTGCCTGTGACATATACTCCGACATTCCTAACACCCTTATACCCACCCCCCCCCCCCCCCCAGTAACTGCTTCTTCTACGATTTAGGAACACAGTAAATCAAATATGAGATATATCTAAAATACCGGTAACCTAATTGACCACGTTTCCTTTGTGACAATTGTTAAAAAAGATATACAATAGAACAACATTTTATGTAGGTCATCAAGCAGGCATTGAATGCCGAAACATATAGTTAGATAATATGAAAAGGGTCCTTAGGCCAAAGTTTTAAGATATATAATCGATTTAACCTATTTTCTCTGATATGTGACCAAGTACGTTACGAGCATCAATAGTGATGCATGCTGATGGGCTTGAATTTACTTACTGTGTATGTTTGTAATACTGGGAATGGTGATGTGGTGCAACGTTTCCGTCTTCTAGAGTATATCGGCAAAGGTATCTTTACCCAGTCCAAATATTGACTGAATATGATAGCCAGCACAACCATTCTGGTGCAGATGATATATTTATACACAGGAGACATTAATTACACTACAGGATTGCCGATTAGTCTTTTTGCGATTGACAGATTACCGAACGATATCATCTGAGCCATGAAATCGCCTTGATTAGTTTAAAAACTATTTGTACAATCCAATTTAATTAAATAAGTTATTAAATGATATATTTTATATTTAGAAAAAATGGTTACCAATGTTGACCATTAATATCTAAATTGGATAAATATATATATATATATATATATATATATATATATATATATATATATATATATATATATATATATATATACTCATTTTTAACGAGGAAATGTAGAATAAATGCTTATATTTTACGCGGAAAAATATAATATTTAACTTTTCTTAAAAATTCTTAAAAATTATGATTAAGCCATCTTTGACTCACAACCATTCCATCATAGAGCTAAAAAACAGCATTTGTCGATATTATCAACATCGCTTATTATAGCATGTTAATGTAGGGTTAATCTTACGAAACAGATATGGGCCAACTCTGTCCGGCATATGAGAATCCAATTTGAACGATGATAAAACCGAGTAAAACAAATACCACAGCGATGACTGTCGGACTGATAAAACGATAGAAAACACCAAACAATCCTGAGAAACCAAGGAACATATGGATGACGGAAGTACCGAGCAATGCTCCTTGCAGCTGCAAATTAAATATATATATATATATATATATATATATATATATATATATATATATATATATATATATATATATACATATATATGTATGTATGAAACATCTACTATAGAAAGGCCTCTTTCGGTATCATTAACGTAAAATAGGTAATTACGCCGATAAGTTGTAATCTTATACGTGCAAAACCCCGGAAAATCTATTGTAGCACAACATAGTTTCTATTCGCAAGCACACACAATATCCATTAAACGGTCCGAGTTCAATACCCTAAGGTCTCACTTTTCTTAGAAATAAAACTGATACTTAGTGATAAATTGAGTCTTATTAAATAGAAATACTGAATTAGCACTAATGACTCTGTCCGTAACCTCCTTAACTTTTGTAACTGTGTTTGTTTTCATTGATTCAGAATGTGGTAAAATATCAGATCCACGACTGATTACGAACCTCATGCATTCTCGTCTGCCAGGTGATTATCATGTCGGGAGAATTCACTTCAGATAAATTAGTTATAGATATATTGTGAGGCAACAAGGATGACTGATTCATGGTGATATTCGAGGAATATTTTGTTTCTGTGAAATGAAATGAATTTTATTTATTACAAATTTATGTCTTATGGATTGTAAATATCTCGAAAGTAACGGTAGAATTGGTTAATTTGTCTGTACTCTCGTTTTTCATAAAATCAAAACAAGCATGTACCTATACAAAATTACGATACGAATTGTAATAAATTATTTATATATATATATATATATATAAGTCTATCAGTGTAAATGATACGATGAAGACACCTTTGTGTTGACTCACTTTTTATATAATTCACGAGCGTTCGAAAATTAGAACTCCACCTTGTATCAAGTGGAATATGCCCAGTCATGCCCAATCAAGGTATTCGGGTTATATTATATTAGGCCATGATATAAATAGCACCGATCGATCCCATTATATTGAATATTTTGTGACGTCATTTCCCGAGCATACGTGCAAATTCACGCCACAGACACTACCGTGTTGTAAGTTCAACAAGTACGTAATCTTACTCATGTTTACCATTTAATATATCATTTAACATACTTTGATGTCTGTGTCAAGTACAGTTACACACACACACACACACACACACACACACATATATATATATATATATATATATATATGTAAATCATGGACTTACACAACCATATCTCTATTTAACTAATCGTCCATCATCATTCAGCCCTTGAACGTTACTGGTGAATTTCAAACTATTAATGAGTCAGAGGGCATGAACCCAACATAAGCCGAATCCCTGGACATGTATAACCTATATGCGTCACTCTATGTCTTAACCTACTTTCTACAACAGAATAACACGGCTATACTACATATTATTACTATTATTATTATTATTATTATTATTATTATTAAATATATATATATATATATATATATATATATATATATATATATATATATATATATAGATGTATGCAAAACCATGCTGGTTCATTGTTTATAGATAGAAAGGGTATACACAGAAAAGTCGGTTACACAATATATATATATATATATATATATATATATATATCCGCTTTCTATACATAATTCACATGACACCTGATGAAGGAGTTCTAAGCTTCGAGAGCTCGTGAATAAAATAAATAGGTTACACTGAGTGTTCCTAATCTTTATATATGTATATATAATCATATGGAACCTGACCTTGGCACGCCCACTGAGGCAAAGACATCAACGTGAAAAGTGGGACCAGAAATGCACCCGACGGGCCCTGTATAATCGGCAACCTAAAAGGGTGATAAAAGGAGATGACCGTGTCAGCCATATTCGGTCATTGATTCACACAAGTGAATTTCAGCAATATAACCCTAGCCTCAAAATTAATAGGTGTTGCATTTTTCAGTCGATTGCTCTTCCAAGTTGGCCTGTTTAAACAAAATTTAACCAAACACTGGGTCAGCAGGGCATCGTGAACCACAATGAGAAATGCAAGTTTACACGCGACAAACCCTGTCAAAATATTATACATGTACCCGCTAACTGAAACATGTGCGACGATTCGCGTGTTGGCAACTTGGCATTAGCTTTAGGACCCAATACCCGGTTCACACAAAAGCTGCATCTGTCATCCCGGCCGAGGGAATAGGACCTATCGTCACAAAATAGGACATGAAGAAATGCAACCAAGCACATGGATCTGACGATTGGCAATGGGACCGCTGTTGGGGTTCTTAAGGCAACTAAGCAGTTCACATAAACGTTAGCGTGACGTCCTGGTATGCAAATTCAAGGGACTCCTCGGGGGGTCAGTGAGCGTTGTGACCACACCATTGAATGCAAATATCGATGATTGATTGATAAGAGCTGGGACTGTACATTGTGCATCGGTTCATGGAATTACGTTTTGTTATATTGTTATAAGTAGCAAACACAAAAATCAAGTCCAGACAGGGAGAGCCTATTATAAGAAATTATAATTTCATATTTTGACCAAAAGGTTTTTGAAATAAGGCACAGTTAATATCAATCTGACACAAGGTTTGTTAATAAACGAACCGGTACAGTTACTCAACATAATGAAATCTTCCTTTCCATTGTCAATGTCCTAATCACAGTGATTTAAAAATATAAAAAAAAACTGGTCTGAAACCTGATTCCGAACGTTGACTGGATTAAGGTACAGATCCCATCTACAACCATGATCGTGCTAACGAGCCTCCCAAAAGTCACGTGGTCACCAACCGCACATAGTTGAGTCAGCACAAGAGTCGCTGCGGCAATTTGTGACATGGACGCGCTCAAACTGTGCTGAAAATTATTGTGCATATACACGTTATTATTATGTTTCAAGTAGTACTAGTAGCGGTAGTAGTAGTAGTATTAATATTATTATTGTTATTAGTATTTAGTTTATAGAAATATAAAATTATGATCCCGATATAAGCATATCTCCAAAAATTACATGAGCGATAGAAACACGAATTTGCCATTTCATATATTGTTATATAATTCAGTATATGTGCAAAGAGTGTAGACATACGTCACAGATGGTGGATATATATTTATATATATGTCATGACACATGAATTCTAAGTATTTTTTTTCTGTTGAGTTCATAAATGTAATTAGTACCGGTACAAATTATAACAAGCTTTTTTTTCTGGTAGAATTACATACCAGCACTTATCATAACAAATAAGACTTATTCAAAACAACGTAAAAAAATAACAATTTACATCCTGTTAGGAAAACACTTGGGTATTGTCTGTGGAAATTCGTTTATAGATACAATTATGGTGCTCTTCTCTCTCTCTGTCTACCACGATTGTTTTATATTCTTCAAGACTTATTTTGTATAGTTAAGAATATGTTTTGAACTCGCAAGTCGGCCTAGTATTTTTTTTCTGTTTAGTTCATAATTGTAATTTGTACCGGTACAAATTATAACAAGCTTTTTTTTCTGGTAGAACTACATACCAGCACTTATCATAACAAATAAGACATTCAAAACAACGTAAAAAAATAACAATTTACATCCTGTTAGGAAAACACTTGGGTATTGTCTGTGGAAATTCGTTTATAGACACAATTATGGTGCTCTTCTCTCTCTCTGTATACCACGATTGTTTTATATTCTTCAAGACTTATTTTGTATAGTTAAGAATATGTTTTGAACTCGCAAGTCGGCCTAGATTAAATTTCACTCGTTGACAAATGTAAACTGATCAATAAAAGACCTTTTCTACGAGCATGCGCACTGCACGTAACGGGCGTCTGCTGGATGTTGGTTCCTTTGGGCCAGCTGTTTTTATAATGACACCATGTTCATGGCACAGACACAAACAGGAACCCCTCTCTTATGAAAAAACAATAGACTTTTAAGTTCAGAATTTGATATATAGCAACCAGTCTCTTTTTCCTTAATATAATAGACCCAAACTGTCAGTGCCAATCGTCGCCAAGTAATATCGCTAGTGTGATGGAAAGGTTATATTCACCGCATGAAATTTGAAAAAGTTATTTTGCAAATGTCGAGTTCATTTCTTAAATAAAGTATGGTGTTACTTTTACAAAGCACAGCAGATATCAATGCCGTGTTAAATATTTCTGTTTAAAGTTACTTCACATTACTGGCGAATTAATTTCAATTAGCAGGTGTAAACGGGCCCCAACTCCCTATGACTTTATTTTCATCATAGTCTTGGCTATTCGCTAATTTTTTCTATAAATTGACATAACATTTTAGCTTTTAATCACATGTTACCTTGCACACATACACACATACTGGCACAAACACACACACTACAGATATATATATACACTATACAGTATATATATATATATATTTTTATATATATATATATATATATATATATATTTGTGTTCTTTGAAGAAAGTGTCAATACCCTAATATGCGCAGCCATCAAACTTTTTTCTTTTATGTTATAGTTTTAACATTGAAAAGTTTAGGTAACACTCACTTGCAAGCCGACCAGTACTGCTAAGTAAAATGGCGGAGACTGGTTGATAGTGTACAGCAGCCTGTCATCTCCTTCTTGTCTCTCATTTTCATTAGAATCGGTAATCGTCAAAAAATCAGCCTCTGGAGGACTTTTGTCTCCATTAAATCCATCTATAACGGTGACGGCCCCGTCAGATTCAGCTTTAGCATTCACCATCATGACTTCAAATAATTATATAATGGACGATGCTAGTCTGATTGTATGCTGAGCCGTGTCTTGATATGATTTGCAATATAACATATATACAGTTCCTGTGTAAGCTTTTCCATTGAGTTCTTACCAACCATATATAAAAATTACACCACATAAACAGATTCTATATGAACAACGACTGTGTGTTTTAACGTTCCAGCGGTGAATTAATGTGACCTACAAAGTGACAATCAATATGCGTACGTGATGCTAATTTTTTTTAAACCGGATTATAGCCAATCATCCCGGGTCAGTGAATAATTAGTGATAATGCACTTTACGTACTGAACGGTGAATCCTTATTTCTCTGTTTTATTGCAACGCACCTGTTTCTGTTAATTTCAGGGTTGGTTGAATCATGCAGATTATAGGCGATAGTTTAATATTCCAGACAAAAAATAAATAAATTAGGAAGCTAGAATAAGTGCATATTGGTGAAGTCTTTATGTATTTTGCTGAAAACCCCAATTGTAAAGCTCAGACACGGTTTATATATTCATTATATTTGCCATATAATTAGAAACATCACCCAATATCTGAAGTCATGTCGGTGAATATTCAAGCAGAAAATGGACCCCCGTCTCTCTGATAGGGAGAATTAGATTATTCTGCAGTCAAATTCATAACTCACTTGGATTATTTAGTAGAAACCTCACAAAATGCGGCAGGAATGTATATACAGTAGAGCCTCCGAACTACGGACACTGACTGGAACAGACATTTCGCCCCCAATAGAGAGGTGGCGTTAGGAGGGAGGTTATATATTCCTTGCTGTAAAATAAATGAGTCTCGCCAACCTTTATCATGCTAAAAGGTGGTATTTATACTTGACATGTGACTCTAAACATATTCAACGGCTTTAACATTAGTTTTTGGTCAACGTCTATAACAAAAAGAGTAGACATCATTGCAAGTTGAAATATTTTTCGTTAAACCCATCATTTAATTACTGTTAATTGTAAATATAAACATAATTATCGTTTGAGACGCTCATAAGAATACATATAGACTTTCACGTGTGACGCAACATCAAGGACGCCTTTGAACTGAAGTAAATAAGCTAACGTATGTTTTTTTATTGATTATATCCAATTATTTTTCATCTATCATTCATATATATTCAAATTATTCAGCTCACTCCTTTTATTATGTGGCAAATCAAAAGTAAGGCCAATATTTGCAAGAAATATATAATACACAGGTCTTAGCCTTATTCATCACCTATCACACTAATTGAAAGGGCCATAGCATTTGTAAAAAAATCATAAATAGGAATTTATTGATCTTAAAGCCTGCTATTCGCCTACTTTTCCTGTAGAATATATGTGATTTCTAACTCGTCATAATCAATAAATGTAGGTCATTTCTGTTGACATGGTAAATGTATATGGTACATGATACATGGTACATGTGCCAATGTAGACAAACAGAAGAACAATTTTAATTCTCAGACCTTTATTTAAGATTTGTATATGACGCTAAGTCTTCAATTTCAGGGGACTTCCGGTCACATGATCAAGGGTAGAGGACACGTTTTTTCTAGGGTCCCGCAACACGTAAATTTTTAGACAGTACGTCGTCTAAATAATAATCAAAGTAAGAAGATATGCCTCCTCGAGGCAAAGGCAAACAAAAGACGGCAAGCACAAGCGGAGATATGGATAAATTTCTGCAAAAAGACGTTCCAGACGAACAGCCAGAGTTGGAGGTTATGGGAGCCAGTGCATGCAACGTGAAGGACACCCCAATAACAAATGACCAGTTGCAGAGATAGGAACGGCGGAGAACTGTTTAAATACTGCTGCTAGAATAATTAAAACAAATAAAATTCTGGGAGACCTAGGGGAAGTAGAAATTCGCAGTAAAATAGAAAATGCACAGAACCGGTAGAAAAGGAGAAAGACCCAGACATATACTAGTACGGTTTCACAGCAGACCGGTGAGAAACGAAATCCTGAAACAAGCCAAAAAGAAAATTAAAGACGGGGACATGCATTTCGCAGGAGACTTACATGGCGACGTAAACAACATACAGGGGCTATGAGACGGGGTCCAAGAGAGAATTAACGGTCCAGAGTCCAGTGACAGGAAGTGGTATCATATTTACATTTATTTTTTTTAATTTTTTTTTATTTATTTAGATCCATATAGGAACAATGCTTCTCTTTGAATCGAAAATTGTTGAATTCGGCAATGTTGTTCAAGTTTATCACCTAATATCACCCAGGTACATCAGGCGTGGTTTTGTATACATATTTGTTTTCTCTCGCAGTGGTGAACTTTTCGTGTATAACTATGTAGAGATACAGGTCATTACGAAACAGACCTCTAGCCAGGTCACCCATGTTCATGTAATCATGAAAGTTAATAATGTACTTTTATTATCATCATTACAAATCTTTAGGTTACTATCACTAACATTACTATTAGACAGTCCTTTATATCTTTATACTAATGTCGAGAAATAAAGTAGTGAAGATTATGTCCATTAATGTCCGTGGTTTGGGTAATTTTTCTATGTGTAGGCAGATATTTTACTGGTTAAACAAGAAAACTGATGTGGGAATCATTTTTATGCAGGAAACGCATAGCAGTAACAGAACTGAATGCAAATGGAGGGCAGAATGAGGTCACAGGGTTATATTCAGCCATGGGGATTCAAACGCGAGGGGTACAGCTATTTTAATGAAGAATAATATATCCTGTGAAATTTCACAGCAGATTGTGGATGCTGATGGGAGGTTTGTTATATTAGATTGTATATTGGGTGATTATAAATTGACATTAGTCAATAGTTATGGTCCAAATAAAGATTTACCAAGCTTTTATGAAGAATTATTTCAGAAGATTGAGAGTATATCTAATGATCATAGAATTATTGGAGGTGATTGGAATTTAGTCCTTGATTTAAAGTTAGACCAGACTAAACAGCGTGATAATAATAACAAAGCTAGGAAAATTGTTATAGAATAAATGGAAGAAACCCAATTAAGTGATATGTGGAGATTTTGTAATCCAGATAAAATACAATATACTTGGTCCCGTATTTTACCATCACCTGTAAGAAGCCGACTAGATTATTTTTTGGTATCATGTGGTCTGAAAGGAATGGTAACAAACACCGATATTATTCCTGTCTGTAATTCAGATCATGAAGGTGCGATTCTTGAGTTGAATGCCCATTTACATGAAAAGGGTCCTGGATACTGGAAATTAAACTGTACCTTATTACATAATCAAGAGTATACTGACATTATTAGGACAAATATACAAAATGCACAAACAGAAAATAAAGAAGCCAACCCACCCTTACTTTGGGATATCATTAAAATGTATATTAGACGTGAATCTATTGCTTTCAGTAAAAGGTTAAAGGCAAAGAAAAAATGTAAAATTTTGGAATTAGAAAACAAGATTAAATTTCTACAGAACTCTAACAGTCACACTGAATTAGAAGAAACCAAAAGAGAGCTAGAAAAATAATTGGAGGAGAAAACAAAAGGGGCTTTATTCAGAAGTAAATGCAAGGTGGTATGAGCAGGGGGGAAAATCAACTAAATATTTTCTGAACTTGGAGAAAAGGAACTTTAACAAAAAAAAACAGTAAATAAATTGATCCTCAATGATGGGAGGCAAATATCTGACCAAATAGAAATTTTGAGAGCTGAAAAACATTATTATGAAAATCTCTATCAATCAAGTTTATCCAACCAAACAATTCAAGATAACAGTTTTTTTTCCTAATATAGGACCTAATGAGGGACTTTCAGAGAATGAGAGAATTTTATGCGATGAACTGGTAAAAGAACAGGAGATTTTTAAAATTTTAAAGTCATTTGCAATGGATAAATCACCTGGTTTGGATGGTCTCCCTGCAGAGTTCTATAGACATTTCTGGACAGATATCAAGAAACCCCTTCTGTCAGCAATTAGATATGGACTAAATGTTGGACATTTAAGTATCACCCAGGGACAGGGAGTTATGACATTGTTACAAAAAAAAAATCTCCTCTTGAAATAAATAATTGGAGGCCAATTAAACTACTGAACACTGATTACAGACTCATTTCAAAATGCCTAGCAAGCAGAATCAAATCTGTTTTACCAAGATTAATTAATGAGGATCAGACAAGTTTCATTAAAGGTAGGTACATAGGGGTGAATATAAATAAGATCATTACAGTTATAAATCATACCGTTGAACAAGATAAAGAATGGTACCTCACAACAGTAGATTTTGAAAAAGCTTTCGATTGCTTAGAATGGCCGTTCATTAGGAAAGCGTTGGAATATTTTGGGTTTGGAAAAAATATAATAAACTGGATAAAAGTATTATACCATGAAGGGAAAACATGTATTATAAATAATGGGTGGTGCTCAGAATTCTTCAAAATGTCAAGGGGAGTGAGACAGGGGTGCCCCTGTATCCATACCTTTTTATTATATGTGCAGAATTGTTAGCAAAAAAAAAAAATTAGAGAAGATAATAAATTAAATGCAGTCTGCTTCAATGAATATAAATATAAAATACTGCAATATGCTGATGACACAGTTTTTTTTTATTCTCAGACATTAACAGTGTTATTGATAGTGTGAATATAATGAAATGTTTTGAAAAAAAATTCAGGTCTTAAAATTAATCTAGGGAAAACTGCGGTTATGCCTCTGGTACATAAACAACAAGGTATAAGCCAAGCTAAAAGAACAATAGAGAGAAAAGGTCTGAAATGGTCAGAGGGTCCAGTTAATATTCTGGGTATATTACTTAGACCATCCTTAAATAAAATATAAAAGACAATTACAATCCAAAATTGGAATCCATAAGAAAAACATTAAGTACATGGTCAAACAGATACATGACACCAGCTGGGAAAATCACTTTAATAAAATGTTATGCTTTGTCACAATTAATTTACTTGTGGTCTGTCCTTCCTGCTCCTAAAGCCAATTATGTTAAAGAACTAGAAAAAATTCTATATAAATTTGTTTGGTCATACAAACCAGACAAAATGAAAAGATTGACATTAATAGCTCCTTAGAGTAAAGGTGGATTGAATATGATCCACCCTGAAACTCAAAATTGCGCATTAAAAATAAAATGGATTGAAAGAATCTTAAAGAAAAAACCTGACAATCCTAGGAATAATCATATATTAAGTACCTTACACAGAACACAGAAATGGCAATAAGGACACTTAGACATTTTAACACACACACATAATCACACTAGGTAAATCATGAATGGAGCAATAATCCTTTAAACATGTGACTCTAAACATATTCAACGGCTTTAACATTAGTTTTTGGTCAACGTCTATAACAAAAAGAGTAGACATCATTGCAAGTTGAAATATTTTTCGTTAAACCCATCATTTAATTACTGTTAATTGTAAATATAAACATTATTATCGTTTGAGACGCTCATACGAATACATATAGACTTTCACGTGTGACGCAACATCAAGGACGCCTTTGAACTGAAGTAAATAAGCTAACGTATGTTTTTATTGATTATATCCAATTATTTTTCATCTATCATTCATATATATTCAAATTATTCAGCTCACTCCTTTTATTATGTGGCAAATCAAAAGTAAGGCCAATATTTGCAAGAAATATATAATACACAGGTCTTAGCCTTATTCATCACCTATCACACTAATTGAAAGGGCCATAGCATTTGTAAAAAATTGATCAATAGGAATTTATTGATCTTAAAGCCTGCTATTCGCCTACTTTTCCTGTAGAATATATGTGATTTCTAACTCGTCAAAATCAATAAATGTAGGTCATTTCTGTTGACATGGTAAATGTATATGGTACATGATACATGGTACATGTGCCAATGTAGACAAACAGAAGAACAATTTTAATTCTCAGACCTTTATTTAAGATTTGTATATGACGCTAAGTCTTCAATTACAGGGGACTTCCGGTCACATGATCAAGGGTAGAGGACACGTTTTTTCTAGGGTCCCGCAACACGTAAATTTTTAGACAGTACGTCGTCTAAATATTAATTAAAGTAAGAAGATATGCCTCCTCGAGGCAAAGGCAAACAAAAGACGGCAAGCACAAGCGGAGATATGGATAAATTTCTGCAAAAAGACGTTCCAGACGAAGAGCCAGAGTTGGAGGTTATGGGAGCCAGTGCATGCAACGTGAAGGACACCCCAATAACAAATGACCAGTTGCAGAGATAGGAACGGCGGAGAACTGTTTAAATACTGCTGCTAGAATAATTAAAACAAATAAAATTCTGGGAGACCTAGGGGAAGTAGAAATTCGCAGTAAAATAGAAATGCACAGAACCGGTAGAAAAGGAGAAAGACCCAGACATATACTAGTACGGTTTCACAGCAGACCGGTGAGAAACGAAGTCATGAAACAAGCCAAAAAGAAATTAAAGACGGGGACATGCATTTCGCAGGAGACCTTACAGCCACAAAATACAAAACAAAGCAGAGGGCCATACCACAAATGAATGCGGCATATAACGACGGAGCACCCGTGAGGTTTTCGCGGGGACAACTGTTTATTAACGGTGAACGGGTGCCGATACAAGACCAGCATGCAACAAACCCTCGAGGCACCTGAAGACAATAAGATAAGGACTTGGTTTTTCATGTTCTGCATAATTGTTTCATAATGTATTGTTTTTCATCCTTTACACAGGTTGCCATTGGTTATTTAACAATATAAGCTGGCATAAAAAGACACGTGGCAGAGTCAAAGCGCATGCGCAACTTTGAGGCGGCTCACTCATTTGGAACACATAGACCGAATTAGTTATTAGAATTATTGATAGGGGGCGCTGCAAAAAAAATAACATCGAAGCGCCACCACGTGTGTTTCAATGTCACTAATTAGAGGCTACATGGCGACGTAAACAACATACAGGGGCTATGAGACGGGGTCCAAGAGAGAATTAACGGTCTAGAGTCCAGTGACAGGAAGTGGTATCATATTTACATTTATTTTTTTTATTTTTTTTTTATTTATTTAGATCCATATAGGAACAATGCTTCTCTTTGAATCGAAAATTGTTGAATTTGGCAATGTTGTTCAGGTTTATCACCTAATATCACCCAGGTACATCAGGCGTGGTTTTGTATACATATTTGTTCGTGTATAACTATGTAGAGATACAGGTCATTACGAAACAGACCTCTAGCCAGGTCACCCATGTTCATGTAATCATGAAAGTTAATAATGTACTTTTATTATCATCATTACAAATCTTTAGGTTACTATCACTGACATTACTATTAGACAGTCCTTTACATCTTTATACTAATGTCGAGAAATAAAGTAGTGAAGATTATGTCCATTAATGTCCGTGGTTTGGGTAATTTTTCTATGCGTAGGCAGATATTTTACTGGTTAAACAAGAAAACTGATGTGGGAATCATTTTTATGCAGGAAACGCATAGCAGTAACAGAACTGAATGCAAATGGAGGGCAGAATGGGGTCACAGGGTTATATTCAGCCATGGGGATTCAAACGCGAGGGGTACAGCTATTTTAATGAAGAATAATATATGCTGTGAAATTTCACAGCAGATTGTGGATGCTGATGGGAGGTTTGTTATATTAGATTGTATATTGGGTGATTATAAATTGACATTAGTCAATATTTATGGTCCAAATAAAGATTTACCAAGCTTTTATGAAGAATTATTTCAGAAGATTGAGAGTATATCTAATGATCATAGAATTATTGGAGGTGATTGGAATTTAGTCCTTGATTTAAAGTTAGACCAGACTAAACAGCGTGATAATAATAACAAAGCTAGGAAAATTGTTATAGAATAAATGGAAGAAACCCAATTAAGTGATATGTGGAGATTTTGTAATCCAGATAAAATACAATATACCTGGTCCCGTATTTTACCATCACCTGTAAGAAGCCGACTAGATTATTTTTTGGTATCATGTGGTCTGAAAGGAATGGTAACAAACATCGATATTATTCCTGTCTGTAATTCAGATCATGAAGGTGTGATTCTTGAGTTGAATGCCCATTTACATGAAAAGGGTCCTGGATACTGGAAATTAAACTGTACCTTATGACATAATCAAGAGTATACTGACATTATTAGGACAACTATACAAAATGCACAAACAGAAAATAAAGAAGCCAACCCACCCTTACTTTGGGAAATCATTAAAATGTATATTAGACGTGAATCTATTGCTTTCAGTAAAAGGTTAAATGCAAAGAAAAAATGTAAAATTTTGGAATTAGAAAACAAGATTAAATTTCTACAGAACTCTAACAGTCACACTGAATTAGAAGAAACCAAAAGAGAGCTAGAAAAATAATTGGAGGAGAAAACAAAAGGGGCTTTATTCAGAAGTAAATGCAGGTGGTATGAGCAGGGGGGAAAATCAACTAAATATTTTCTGAACTTGAAGAAAAGGAACTTTAACAAAAAAAAACAGTAAATAAATTGATCCTCAATGATGGGAGGCAAATATCTGACCAAATAGAAATTTTGAGAGCTGAAAAACATTATTATGAAAATCTCTATCAATCAAGTTTATCCAACCAAACAATTCAAGATAACAGTTTTTTATCTAATATAGGACCTAATGAGGGACTTTCAGAGAATGAGAGAATTTTATGCGATGAACTGGTAAAAGAACAGGAGATTTTTAAAATTTTATAGTCATTTGCAATGGATAAACCACCTGGTTTGGATGGTCTCCCTGCAGAGTTCTATAGACATTTCTGGACAGATATCAAGAAACCCCTTCTGTCAGCTATTAGATATGGACTAAATGTTGGACATTTAAGTATCACCCAGGGACAGGGAGTTATGACTTTGATACAAAAAAAAAAAAAAAAATCTCCTCTTGAAATAAAAAATTGGAGGCCAATTACACTACTGAACACTGATTACAGACTCATTTCAAAATGCCTAGCAAGCAGAATCAAATCTGTTTTACCAAGATTAATTAATGAGGATCAGACAAGTTTTATTAAAGGTAGGTACATAGGGGAGAATATAAATAAGATCATTACAGTTATAAATCATACAGTTGAACAAGATAAAGAATGGTACCTCACAACAGTAGATTTTGAAAAAGCTTTCGATTGTTTACAATGGCCGTTCATTTGGAAAGCGTTGGAATATTTTGGGTTTGGAAAAAATATAATAAACTGGATAAAAGTATTATACCATGAAGGGAAAACATGTATTATAAATAATGGGTGGTGCTCAGAATTCTTCAAATTGTCAAGGGGAGTGATACAGGGGTGTCCCCTGTCTCCATACCTTTTTATTATATATGCAGAATTGTTAGCAAAAAAAAAAAAAATTAGAGAAAATAATAAATTAAATGCAGTCTGCTTCAATGAATATAAATATAAAATACTGCAATATGCTGATGACACAGTTTTTTTATTCTCAGACATTAACAGTGTTATTGATAGTGTGAATATAATGAAATGTTTTGAAAAAAAATTCAGGTCTTAAAATTAATCTAGGGAAAACTGCGGTTATGCCTCTGGTACATAAACAACAAGGTATAAGCCAAGCTAAAAGAACAATAGAGAGAAAAGGTCTGAAATGGTCAGAGGGTCCAGTTAATATTCTGGGTATATTACTTAGACCATCCTTAAATAAAATAATAGAAGACAATTACAATCCAAAATTGGAATCCATAAGAAAAACATTAAGTACATGGTCAAACAGATACATGACACCAGCTGGGAAAATCACTTTAATAAAATGTTATGCTTTGTCACAATTAATTAACTTGTGGGCTGTCCTTCCTGCTCCTAAAGCCAATTATGTTAAAGAACTAGAAAAAATTCTATATAAATTTGTTAGGTCATACAAACCAGACAAAATGAAAAGATTGACATTAATAGCTCCTTAGAGTAAAGGTGGATTGAATATGATCCACCCTGAAATTCAAAATTGCGCATTAAAAATAAAATGGATTGAAAGAATCTTAAAGAAAAAACCTGACAATCCTAGGAAAAATCATATATTAAGTACCTTACACAGAACACAGAAATGGCAATAAGGACACTTAGACATTTTAACACACACACATAATCACTCTAGGTAAATCATGAATGGAGCAATAATCCTTTAAACCTTAGAAAATAGGTTTCAGTGACCTTATTTAGGGTTTCAAAGAAGAATTTACCAGGATCACCCTAGATGAAAAGTTAAAATTTCTACCTCCAACCGCTACGATCTGTCTGTCTGAGGGGTACTAAACTCATGTTCCGTCACACAGATCACAGAATATAATATACAAAACTTACAAAAATAAACATTTTCAAACAATATCTGCTGGTTTATTCCTTTAAGCTTCATTTTAAAAGAGCCCTTCTCCATGCATGAAATCTGCTTTCGCAAATAATAACCCTGTTTATTTATAGTCACTGCAAAATCGTTAGAAATGCGTCTCGTTTCGTTCTTTCTTCTTTCACAATAATTTGTGAACAAACGGTTAAGTTAACCTTTTGAAATGTTTTAATCGATGATCAGAAAGAAAGAAAAATGAAGCGGCGTGGAGGATTCCTGTGCGAACTTATCACGACCTAAAATTCCAAGTGAGTCATTTTTCCAGTCATTAGTGGTCACAGAAAGCACTATCGACCCAAGTAGGTTTATCATATTCATGGTGGCGATCTCTAGGTTTGAATTCCGTTTTTTTCTAAAACGAGATAATATGTCTTGGTGGTAATATCACATCGTACATATCTTGTTCGCATAATACTATTAAGGGCTCAACTTGCGATCGTATAACACCCCCAAAAAATGTTCATAAGATCTTTCACTACTTTTTCTTGGAACGAGTCATTTTTTTCTGTTCCTACGAAACTAATCATCTAAAGAGAAACGACGCTGATATAGAGTATTTATTCATTTCCAAAGCCGCTTAATGCGCAAGTCTGGGATCCTGGCCTAGACGCTCCTTCAGCGAAATTAACGGTGACAGATTAGTGGATCTTTAACCATACGACACAAATGTAAGAATAAATTCAGAGGAAATAGAGCTGATAAAAGCTAAGATCCATAAAGCTTGCAGTTTGCCTTTCCATATGCACAAAACATAAAGCATGGTGTATGCATACAAGAAAAAATATCACATTTCGAGTGAGTTTGGCACGTGCTGCTTAGCTGTCGGGTCTCTCAGTACATAATTCAGCGGACTGTGTTCTGATATTTTCTGGCTGCATGTTAAAAAATCGCCAGTTTATTCAACAGTCTTGGGGTGTTCTTACAGCTCTAACATGCCAATCCGTAAAGCCAGTTTGAAAGACCTTGACCTTTCAACGCTCAGTCGATCAAGACATTACTGATGTAGCTACATGTGCTGGCAGTGATCTAGTTGTCTAACATTACGAGTTTTGGTGTGTTTTCTTTGTATGTTGTTGGCACATATGTGTTGGTGTTTTTCCTTAGGAAAGTGAGAACTCCCTTGGAGCTAGGGCCGGGGCTAATTGGGTTAATTGGCTTGGTTTGTGTTTTGTTTGGTTGTTGTCCTTAGACGTTTATGTTAATTTTGGTTTTTGTTTCGTTGTATGACTTACCCAGTTATCAATGTAGCTTTCTTTTGGTTAGCCATTAGTGCTAGACTTTCATTTGCCTGCCCTCTAGGGGAACGTTGTGATTAAGCCATTTCCCTTAAGGCCGTCAATCTGCTGTCGCATGTCTGATGATCATGTCCTTGTAGATCTGGCCAGTCTCATGTCCACTGTCTAAGGGAACGTTGCTAACTGGACCAGACTTATTACTCCTCTTGTTCTCAGGCAGTTTGTCGGCTACTAGGTCCGTAGTGACACTGTACTGGAACATGTGCGTTTCGTTCCCATCTGTTAATTTGTTGTTGCTAAGATTTTGTTTGCAGTTTGATCAGTGTGATTGTTTTATTTATTTTATAAGAAGAGCAATAACGTTCTTGTATGAAGAGGCCCTGATCATGTAGTTTAATTTGTCAGTTAAATGATGTGTCTAAATGATGTGTTGTTTGTGTTCTTTTAATGATCTATATGCTTTGGTGTGTAGGCTAAATGTAAAAAAAAAAAAAACTAGTCCCATCCAAGTGTTCTTTGAGTAAGTTATGGTACCTACTTGATACATCAAGTTGATTATAAAATACACACGATATTTTCTATATTGTAATAGTGAATTTGTAATTTTGAATTACTTTGTCCGTAGCTAGCAAAAATAGATAAAAATCAACGAAATAGTAATTCGCCTCCGATCTATGTTCTCTGCTGGGATTAGCTGAAGATTAAACCAAGGGTAAATAATGAACTGACTAGCGCTACAGGCCGATCTCTCTTAGTTGAATGCCAGTCAACTCAAATCCACCAAAACGTGTTAGTTGGCACTAGGGCCCTGCGCGGGCTGAAAAATTAAACCCGCACCCGCCCCGCAGCATGCCCTGTAAAGCCCGCAGCCCGCCCCGCAATCAAAAAAATAAATTCAGCCCGCCCAGCCCCGCCCCGCAGTTACTTCGATTCTTTCAGCCCGCACCCGCCCCGCAAAATGTTCTTTCAGCCCGCACCCGCCCCGCCCCGCGTTTTTTAAGTTTCTGGCCCGCAGTCCAGCCCGCAAAATACTAAAAAATAGTTTTCGAATCCAAAGGTTTACATATCAAAATATTTTACAGCACATGTATAAGACACGCTTATTATTAATATAAATAAAATGTTTGCTGATTGGAATGAAAAATTTATTTGAATACGTTTTTGCAATAATTCAAACCATAATTCATGAAATATTTTTTAAAGACATGTTTGATAGGTTAGATGGATTTAATTTATAGATAATAATTTAACACACCTTAAATATGTTTTCATATTTACAGGGGTAATAAACAAACCTTTGGTTTATTGTGTCTGTTTCTATACTTAAATATATAAAAAAAGTAAAGAAAAAAATTAGACTTCTTCAAAGTATTTGTACCCAAAGTGACCCTTTGGAATAGTATTGGCTAATCAAAAGCCATTAAACTAACGAGATGTGTTGCTGGTAAATTTTTATAGTCATACTCGGCTAATTAACTGAAACTGAGACTAATCAGGTCAAGGGAGTAAAGGGGTAATCTGTCTGATGTGGCTTTCAGTTCAGGATGTTTATTGAGATCTGGACATGGCCAGAGCCTTGTTTCTTACAGCAATCATCAACACATTATGCTATGACCAAACAGGGATTTGACCAGCCAGTGGCCAGTGTCATTTACAATTAGCCAGCACATGGAGTTACAATTAGATAAGGAGTCCACCTTAGGCTTTGTGCAGTTCCAGGTCAATTGAGTCACCTACAGAGCCAGCTGTAACCAGACACTGTCTATTACAAGATCAAAGGTAATCAAGCCCTTGCTTCACTCCCAGCCATATTATGTAATATGTGAGACCTGACACAAGTACAGGGTTACAGTCCATATACAACATCAGGCCAGGTAACTTTATACAAAGTTATGACTAGCTCCCATTGCAAAGACAATTGTTTAAAGTCTAGATTTCAGATTAAGGATACACTATCTATTTTGTATAACAAATTGATGTTATACTTAGAAAAGACACATTTGCATAGTGTTGTTACAACTGTCAGTCAGAATAAGAGGTTAACAGGGATATATATTTTTAATTCAAATTTACGACACCTGAAAACATTTTATACAAAAATTCCAATTTCTTTAAATGATATTTTTTTGTAAAGTATAATTATATATTTATATTTTACTGAACTGCCAGATCATCAACCCGCAGCCCGCCCCGCCTCGCACAGACGTCATTTCGGCCCGCCCCGCCCCGCACTTTCTTAGATGTAGCCCGCCCCGCCCCGCAAAGATTCCTATGCGGGGGCCCGCCCCGCGCAGGGCCCTAGTTGGCACATGTGTGTTCCTTCGTATGCTCACCTTAAAAAATTAGTCTTGAAAACGATAAGGCAAATGAAATTAAATAAAAGCCGATAATTCAGGAAAGGATTGCTGGTGGGCACACCAAGGGCTACACCATAACAAAATAAAAATCTCAAACTCTGCATAAGACTTAGCATAGATTTGAATTCCTTGATAAAAATGGACGCTAGCCAGGGGAGAGCAGCTATAAAATACCATCGCATGCTACAGTAACTAATTGGTATGGAGTAATTATTTTACTCAATGCAAGAATCGGTTCGTCCCCGCTTCGTTAGGCATTGACATATTAACGACCATAATACAGGTGTTTCCTACGAACACAACGATGATCTTACCTTTTCTGTTTATTATAATTGTCCACTGTAACGGAAAATTTCCACACATTAAATATCAGCATAGAAAAAAAGAGTTCAAGTTAGTAGAATACCAGAAAGACATGTTCAGTCAGGCGGTTGTTACCATTGGGTGTTAATATTAGATAACAATCTTAAAGCAGGTGTCAATTTAAACATAATGTAGTGTTATCACGAAGATTACTATGGGTAATGTATAAAACCCGGCATTTAGTTAATAAGAAAGGTGCTTTGAACTAGGTCAGGAGATTACACTGCAATACACTGTAAACACGCAGATTATTTATGCCAATCTATTTCGTGTAATGGATATTCAACTTGAGGGATTCTATATTATGGATGTTCAACTTGAGGGATTCTATATAAAAGGACCCCCGAAAAAGCTTAACAAGGGAAATGTAATTAATAGCATAGTTGATAGCTGAATTTACTCTTTTCATTTACGAAACTGAAGACAAAAAGTATTTAGTTTTATTTACTTACAAAGTATTTGTTTTTTATACTGCTGTATGAGGAAGGTTTCTCTGATTGCTCTACAAACAAAATGGCGGCCGGTTCTAATACACTCAATAAGGTGGACATTTATAATTACACAAACCTGACTGAATAAATGTATTTTAAATCATATCTTAACATTCATTTTCCGAGTATTGTATATCAATACTTACATATTAACACCGTGTGCAGGTATTTTACTTTTATACGCTTGAAGTTATCGAAATTTTACGAAAACCCTGCTTTTGGTGCATGATCATATATATTTATTCACAGAAAAAAATCATCTCTAGGTGCCACTCTGATCAGTGTTTTGTACAAAAGAGAAAGGACAACCCTGTCCTCACAGCATCTGAAAAAAAAGTTTTTACTGTCCCTTGGACAAATCTTTTTCTTTCAGTTTCTCAACCATTTTTCAGTATCGAGCACGTTTGCTTTTAGGAATTGTCATGATAATCTGTGAACAGATTAAGGGGTTAAACTTAATAGTTCAACATGAATGGAACATTCTTACAATCATTTTTAGATAAAAGACCTTTTTCACCAAATTAGCAAAGTCCATTGGCGACGAACAAAACTGCCTGCATGGACCGGACCAAATGAAAAGACCTTAAATCGTACCGCATATAGTAACGCCATATTTGGCAGATTAATGCTGCTGAACAAAGAAAACATCCTGGTCATGCAATTATACATATAAATGAAAAGTAAACATATGAAGTATCCGTGATAAAGTCCTTATCGAAACAGGGAATTACTCACTAGTCAGGCTTTTTTTACCAGTTACAACAGTCGTTTTCTGTAAGATTTCGTAATCCCTTGCCACGAGGACTGCATATTTCAGATTTGTCCAGAACAGATATAAGTTGAAGACCGACCTTATTTCTACATTTAACAAACCTTGCTCCACCTGCTCGCCAATTCCGTGGACAGATTAGTATAATGTCCTCAGAAACCCCCAGAGTACTTCTTACCAGTATCTGTTTAATATCCAATTGCGACGATCCCATGTTCATGTTTTCCCATTCAATGTATACGGAAGAAATAAATCTGAGAGAAAAGGAACTACAGCTGTGAATAGATTTAGTTCAATCATGTTCTGTGTCTCCTCTAATTTGATTCCTATCACTGCCTGAAAATAGAAATTCAAATGCGTTCAGAATATTACATATAGATATATAATAAAGGATATAACCTTATGTATACAGTTTGATAGAAAGTCCACTCGACAAAGGTATGTCTCTCGTATATACGTCAGAAACTGCCGGGGGTAATCTAAAACTTTCTTCTCTATAGTTGTATTTTACACGTCCATATGTGCTTAAACGTAACCACTCGGAGATAGTTAAAAAGTATAAATTAAAAGTCGAAACCTTTCTTGGTATAACAGGCATGCATTTATACGTTTTTATATTCTATATAATTATCAAAATATTAACTAACTTTGTCTTTCCCAACAACCTTGGGGAATCCATCAAAGTAGTAAGTTTTGGAAGACCGATAAAAAAACTCATTCGTAAGAGGGAGCGATCGCTATCTTTTAGCCGTTTTCTCAGAAAAAATGTTTATTGCTACTTCCCAATAGATCTGCCTTTGCCTGCACTATCCTAAGACTGAATTGAATAAATCGTAGGTAAATCCAACACCAATGATGACCTTGTTTTTTTCGGTAATCCGAAAATACTGGGCCGCGATGAATATAACGGATAAACCGTCTCCCAAGCTGCCACCATGTAACAAAGAAGTAGAAAGTGGGTGAATTCTTCTTCACTGAGATAGCGCATGTTTCTTGTTGGTTTTGTACCTTGCTCTCAAATGCTACCAGTTGGGATTTTATTCTATGTTCTTGAGTTTCTTGCAGAAAAAATTGTTTTTGCGGAATTTTGATGGGTGATGAGGAAAAACCCTTTTGAGGATGTAATACATAAAACTCTGAACCGCAAAAATAACAATTTGCGAGGAGTATCTGATCGTTTTTTCCGCTTGGCTGCTTTTGAAATATATCCTTCTCCAAGCATCTAATCAACTTTCGTAAGTAATATCCCTGTTTATTTATTATAACTGCAAAATCTTGAGACATACGTATCGTCTCGTTTTTTTTCTGCTGTCACAATAGCTTGTATACATTAGTTTGAGCAATTCAATCTTGTCCATCGAGATTTTGCAATTGGTTGTCAAGTAAAAAATAAGCTCAGCTGTTAAAAAGTTTCTCTTTTGGACCTGATCACGACCGCAAGTTCCCGGTGATTCATTTATCCAATCCAAGGTAGTCAGGGAGAGGACTACAGATCCATGCAGGTTAATCATATTCATTGTGGCTATTTTCAGGTTTGGATTAAAACATTGTGAAATCTGTGTTTTTGACGCTGGCGTTTGCCGAGTATCTTTGCTCTTATGATGGGGTACCTTTGAACAAGATTATTGTTATTTACGGTAACTCCCACATTTGCTTATCAGCGCCATCTAGTATTCAAACTTTGAACCATTTAGAAATTTAAGATATCTATCTTTTCGATTAAACGTTAACAAGAATATTAACAGGAATTAGCAAGTTTTAATGCCTTAATCAAACGTTATGTGTTTCACTAAATGAACACAAGATAGCCGAGACTCAAAACCAGGCCTATATTACAACAAGAGAGCTGTGCGCTGCCGGCGAGGTGGTCGCGGGATACGGGAGAATGGAGGGCGATCAGCGCATCAGGGGCGTCTGGAGGTTATATCCAAAGTCAAGTGACGCAAGGGCTCGCTTGCTTATAGAGGATTTACAGTTAAGGGGCCTCAACATTACACCACATGGTAATAATCCCTATGTTGTGAGCCAACAAACCGACTCCGAGGGAACAGAGGGAAACCCCACCACTCGCGTTACGATTGGGGCCATTCCACTTTCGTACTCTTATGACGAAAAAAAGCGAGCGCTAGAAAACTTAGGATGCCAACTGAGATAAAAAATATATGATGAATGTGACCGTGATAATAATGGTCAGCTCACACGTTGGAAAACTGGAATACGATTTGTATATATATCTAAACCAAATAAATGCCTCCCTAAGATAATACAAATGGGAAAGTTCGACGCCCAAGTGTACCACAAGAAACAAAAGGAAATAGAAAAAGACGAAAAAATATTGTGTGGAAACTGTCTAAACGTGGGACATTACACACATAAATGTGACGCTCCTATAAAATGTAAAACTTGTCGAAAGGATGGACACATGACTGGTGACCCAGAATGTGAGATACTAGAAACAGAGGAAGTCCTGTCCCACCCGTCTCAGCAACCAGAACCCATGTCACAGGCACAAGGCACTGAGACACCTAAAACACATACATACAAAGACAAACGCCTACCCCGAAGAGAGAGAGAGAACAGAAAAACACAAAGGGCAAAACAGACAAAAATCGCTCAAGATCATTATCACGTTCAGCGGTAAAGAATACAGAAGCCATTACCAAATATCTCGCTGACATCCGCTCAGACCCCCAGAAACGTTAGGCCAACGCTCTCTCTCCCGTGGACAACCAAGAACAGAAACGACAGGTGATGCAGGATTCGCAAGCCTAGCGGAGGTACGCTTCGTTTCTCTGACTTTCCCTGTTGGTACGGATTTGTCCACGGACTTTGCATTAAAGTTATACGTACTTGTTTAATACGTCGACTACAATTGTAAAATTGTAAATTTAAATTGTCATGGTTTGAGGTCACAAATAAGAAGAAAAAACAATCATTAATGAGCTTAAACGCCACAAAATAAGTATCGCATGCTTACAAGAAACATACGCAGATGAAAAACAGATTCACTATCTAGAAAGCAAATGGATGGTAAAGTTTTTTTTTATGTAAAAGGTAGTTCCCACACTTACGGCCTTGCAATTTTGCTAGATAAGATAATTTTATCAATGATAAATGATGAATTTTACAGGTAATCAAGTTGAAGATAAATGCATGACTGGAACCTGAGGGTGCATTATATTTTTTTAACTTTGTTTTGTGAATTCGACTCTATATATCTTCCGCCTTACTTTTCCATTGTCTTAGCATCCATCCGTGAAAGATCAGCTAAATTGGAGCTGGCAGCACCGACTCACACATACAGTGAATATTTTTAACAAAACATGCAGGTACTACATGAATCTACAAATGTGCATAATGTCAGCAAATTAAAGTATTTTGTTGACAAAAACACATCATGCAAAGTGATTTTTAATGGCAACTCGTTGGCAAGGAACTAGTTCTATATCACAAAGAAAGCATCACAACAAAGGGCAGTGATATTTTACTGACACGTGTTGGTTCTTTTATACGAGTATACAGTCTAAAGTCTGCATCATCACCATATCACAAAAAATAGTAATCTGCAAAAGGTATCTACATGAGTACTGATTATTTCATGCATTTATTACCAAATTACAAAGGCAGCATATAGCAACATGTTGCGCACCTCTTAATGTGTGTTGATTCTGTTTTCAGACGCGGAAAGCTAAAAAATAGAAAGAATTTTGCCCGCGCACAGCATACCTTCGATGCCTTTTTCGCGAGGGTTTCCAATTTGCGAAGTTCGCGAAAGAGGAATTTTCTCGAGAAAATAAAACCTTCGTAAACAACAGGTTCCACCTTGGAAGGCAGGTCCACAGTACGTGTTGTTAAAGCAATTTTTGATCATACAAGTTCTTTTAATGTATATTAAATATTGATGTTCAATGTTCAAACATTGCTATAACAAATGATATCATATTTTTTAAAATTAACTTCTATTAAGGGACAATCACTTCCACCTGTTCGATCTTGCATTGGGTTCCCGACGACTTCCCGTCGAAATATTAAGATTTAGTGCACATTTTATTTGATATTAATAAGTAATATTAAAATTGTTTACTTTGTGTAGGTTTTTAATGTGGTAAGATCACGAAAATGAAACTCTCGCTAAACACTGAAAAATGGAAATAGCGAAGTTTAAACCAAGCAAATTTGAAGCCGACCACAGTATTTTATATTCGTTAAAAAATAATTTGTCTTTGTGTGGAATAACTGTTGCCTGCAGACACATAAAATGCTGTAGGTCCCCAGAGTCCGTTTAGGCTAAAAAATAAAAGTTATGGTTCTCAGGAACCGCCCTCGTCAATTATACCCTCCCCCCACCCCGCATAAAAAAATATTTTATCTTCAAAGAATATAAATAATACAATTTATTTAGTGCTTTTACCTGTTTAGCAAAAGAAAAAGGCCTGAGAACCATACCTTTTTTTTGGCCTTAACAATATATTTTTAATAAGGCATGGCTTAAAGTGGGACCGAGGCTGAAACCATTCGTAAAACGTGAAATTGTCAAAACGGAGACTGAAATAAGTGTGGTGGGTCGTCCAGTGAGGCGTAATGAATGGACAAAAACAAAGGCATCAGGAATTATATTATTGATAAACTGTCATAAATATCAATTTTAAAAATAATAATTCCATTAAAACGTAGTATTTAATTTTTGGATAATCTAAACCAGCTTTCTAAAGGAATCTATATTTAAAACAGATATTACAAAATCTATAATGCACATTTGTTTGCAGTAACTTTTTTATCGTTCATTTTGTATTTATGTTATGACTGGGACCTGAAAAGGACGAATTTATATTTTAAATCGATGTTTTATATATACATGTACTTAAAATATTTAACTATAAATAATACAATTTATTTAGTGCTTTTACCTGTTTAGCAAAAGAAAAAGGCCTGAGAACCATACCCTTTTTTGGCCTTAACAATATATTTTTAATAAGGCATGGCTTAAAGTGGGACCGCGGCTGAAACCATTCGTAAAACGTGAAATTGTCAAAACGGAGATTGAAATAAGTGTGGTGGGTCGTCCAGTGAGGCGTAATGAATGGACAAAAACAAAGGCATCAGGAATTATATTATTGATAAACTGTCATAAATATCAATTTTAAAAATAATAATTCCATTAAAACGTAGTATTTAATTTTTGGATAATCTAAACCAGCTTTCTAAAGGAATCTATATTTAAAACAGATATTACAAAATCTATAATGCACATTTGTTTGCAGTAACTTTTTTATCGTTCATTTTGTATTTGTGTTATGACTGGGACCTGAAAAGGACGAATTTATATTTTAAATCGATGTTTTAAATATACATGTACTTAAAATATTTAACTTTGTTTGTCTTTCAGACCACAGTGAAATTGTAATGGGATGAGATACTCTTCTTAATGTTCTTAACATGTTATTAAACAGTTTTTTTTAATTTTGTGCAAAAAGGAATACCTATTTCAACAGGTACATTAGCTACCTGATCTCAACTCCTGATGGTTATTATAAAACAACTGTAAACTGTCATAAATCTTTATCATACTAAGTTTATAAATTTACCATGAATTGATATATATCCAGGTTTAAGAAGTGTATTGATATCGTTAATTGAAGATAATCAATTTTTCTTTCCTGTAATCAATCGTAAATAACCCATAATACTAATCTCAACTAGATGGTCTCAGAAGCAAACAGGCCTGTCCGAACCATTCTCGGCCGGAAAGTCCGTGACCGAAACACCTCTGCCTAAATTGTCCGTCTTTCGATGAATAGGATCAGTACGGTAATTGATCCCTGGGGAATTCCATATTTTTTTCTTTTTCTTTGAGTAATGGTTGCCAATGGTGACAGGTCAGGTAATTTCGGACAGATATGATCTGATGTATATGAGTGCTTTTCCTCTGATACCAAATCTCCTCTCATTCTTGTCATTAAAGTAGTGTGGTCAAAGGTGCCAAAAACAGCCGACAGATGTCGCTATTAAGAACCAGCATGGTGCCATAGTGAACTCTAAGGATTATCGGTAGTTGTAGTTTCTTAAACCATGTTTCACCTGACCAAACATTTTTACGTTATAGTATATCTCTCTCTCTTTCTTTCTCTCTCTCTCTCTCTCTCTTTCTCTCTCTCTCTCTCTCTCTCTGTCTCTCTCTCTCCAGTGCTTGAATAAATCATATTACAAATCTTCATGGGCAACATACTTTATTAACTATGGACATGTTATATAAAATTTTATAATATTACCGTTCTGACTTTTGCAGGAAATTATTATTTTTATTACTATTTTTATTATTATTATTATTATTAATTACTACCTTGAAGCGCTTATCATCTTATAAATATCCAATTTTCCAATTGAAAATCCAATTTTCGCCAACCCTGGAAGTCTCAGTTAATTATATTATTTTTATTATCACGTTATGCGTTTAAATTCCAATTTTCGCATGGGATCTTGTGTCACCAGGAAGGTCTGTTGTTTATTGAAATATACAGCAGGTGGCGTAAACGACTGCTGTTATCAATTGGGACGTCACTGAAGCGGATATCACTGGAGTAGAAAATATATATTACCTATAAATAAATTATGTATCCCTTTGCTACATCACATAATACGAGATAATTGAATACATGATTACTGTGGTCACATTTAGGATGCCTTTCGGTCAATGCGGGTTTTGTCCGTGCGGGACCCACATGCCGATTACTCCTTTCCGTTTGCGCGGGAACCCCAAGCGGAAAGGAGTAATCTATATAAAGAAGCGTATGCATGTATGATCATATAAGTCTTTAATTTATTGTATTGGTTTAACTCCACACTCCGTTTAAACATAAATACTGTAGAGACAAGGTTCGAGGCGGATTAATATCGTATCTCATTAGCTTACATGGTGTTTATCTTCTGCCATACTTTGCTCAGAGTAAGCCTCTGGCTCGCATGTTAGTCATCTAGTACTTTTTCTTATATCCGTATAGCCTAAAAACTTTGCTTGCCATTTCTAAATAAAAGGCACAATTCCAGCAACTGATGTATGCATATAATAGTACGCAGGTCACCAAAAAAAAAAAATCCAACACAGTTAGAGTTACAAAGAAAAACGATATGCATGTGGCACCCGCGCGGCTGTCCGCATGCTGTGAAAGGCACCCTTAAGGTTATAACATCATAATGATAATATTTCAATATAAGTGACCCATGGGTCCTGATGCTCAGCTGAATGACACGTTGGTATATACTGGCTATGATACTAGATGCATCTATGTACATAAGCAAGTACAGTTAAACCTGACTGAAAGACCAACCTTCTAATAAGACCACCTGTCTGTAAAACCAACTTTGAGTTAAACAAAACATTCATATTAGTTAAAGGCTTTTTTGTCTAGTCCCATTGGTTTCACACAGGTTTCACACAATTTTCGCAAAACAGGTCATGGTAACCTAATAACCCATGTGGAGATCAATCCAGTGATTACAAACAAGATACAGCAGCCTTGGTGTCAAATTTCGAATTAATGTAGGGACCCTTAGGAGCAAAATAAGCCAGAGGATAAAACTTCAAGTGACTCTTTTTCAGGTTTAAATAAGCCACTAAAGGACCTCCCCGGATGTCAAGTAAGAAGTTTCTAGGTACGATGGTTACGATGTGTGCCCTGTTAACGGATGATCCTCGTTCAGTTGTTTTAGAAAGGAGGAAAAAGTGCACAAAATTTTCGAAAATAAAATAAATGTTTCGCCACCAGTCTTCAGGAGGTGATAAAACTATCCATGCCAAATATTGAAGAAAAGATTCCTAGCAATCCATGCATTAACTGTCAAGGAACATTTGTATCAATTTTCCAGCTCGAAGAATATAGATCGCAGTGACCTAAACCTAAATTCAGGTTTCAAAAGTGAACTTTTCAAGGACCTCCCTGCACTTCTGTAAGGCGTTTTTAGGTGGGGATTGTCATCAGACTATCTTAAAAAAAGAGGAAAACTGCGTGAAAATTCGATGCATTAATTTTCAAGATACAGGGGCATTTGTATAAAATTTCAGTTTTTCTGGGGTGCCCAAACAGGCTACGTAATTCGGAGAATATAGGTCACAGGGACCTAATTTCGGGTCTCCAAAGAGAACTTTCAAGAATCTCTAGAAATCTCAAGCTAGACTTTTCTAGATACAACAGTCACGATTTGTGCCGTGTTAACGACGGCACGGACGAACGGACGATGTACAAAGGGTAAACGTTATAGCTCAGCATCACTAAAAGTCAGCTGCGCTAATAACCATATATCAAATAACTATATTTAACTGTATTTAATGATCACAATTATTTCTTTATAATAAAAAAAATAAAAAAAAAATTCTATAGGAGTATCATATATTAAGGACATACATGACAACATTTTGTTTTCATTGCCATCAAAGTATGGGTATAACAATATTTTATTAGTAATACAAGTATTTGAAACTGTAATTGTGGAACGAAGCATGTTGTCAATGAATTATTATTAACCTCAGGAAAAAAAAAAGATCGAAAATAGATTGAAAATAGAAGAGCAACTTACAAGCAGCTGAGCCAGATCCTGAAGAAAAACAATACATTTCGTCACTAAAAGGTGTATTTATTGATCCAGTTTTACTTTACTCTAATATTACTGGTAATATATTTGGCTTTCAAATACCGGCACAAATAATGTTATGTGAAACACTCAAAACTAAATAAATTGACAGGAGCCATAAAATATGGAAACCATTGTTTTGCGGTCAACTATAATGAAAATATGGACCGTAAACCTGTTTTTCTTTTATGTTTGACTATATATATATATATATATATATATATATATATAATATATATATATATATATATATATATATATATATATATTAGTGATAGGAATCGGCTGAAATACCCTATTCGATACTGGACAGATAAAGAAAAACCAATGATAGAATATTCATCGATTATCATCTATATTTCCGTGAAATGTGCTGTATACTTAAAATATTGACCGAGTAAATACGGTCCAATTGTCCATCACGCTGAATGGTAACGGCTGTGTTGTTGATACTTAATCTTTGCACAAAAATCAACATTAATGTAGTTTTCCATTTTGCGCCCCGTCTTTCTTAAATCTCTGAGAATTAGAATATTTCTTCTTTGGTAGTCCATACATCATCGACTATGATCATTCAAACAAAATGCAAACGATTTATTTGATTTTAAAAGAAAACGACGAATCTTCAACCTTGCATGGCCGCATTAGAAAGGGTCGAAAGTATATATTCAAGCATATAAAATTAGTTTTAGTAATGTTCGTATAACGTTACCTTCCGCTGCTACCTTCGGGCAGTCTGAAAGTATAAAACCAACAATTTCGTTATCGATAATGGCGTACATTTGAACAAGGTTATTGATATGGTAACCACATCTATTGTTTCTCCGCGCCATCTACTATTCAAACGTTGAAGAATTTGAAGTTTACGACTGTTTAAAGGACTTGTCCAGTTTGAATGCCTTACAAAAATGTTACGTGTTCATTATATGAACACAAGATGGCGCTGAGGCGCAATAACGGTTTTACCGTAATTAATAATAAAGGCATAATTTGAATTGAAAATATTTTTTTTCGGTTTTGGTTTTTATGACAGTATGTCGATTTGTTTGTTCCATCGTCGCTGCAAGTGTTGTCTATTTTTAGAAGGAACAAAACAAAAAAAAAGACATATTAGGCAAAAAAAAATATAAGGTTTGGTTCTCAGGCACTTTTTGTCAGAAATCAGTGCGGGCGGGTGTTTTGTTTAATTTTTAATATTTGTGTATGTTTCGATAAAAATATCAAATGATAAGGGAAAGCATGATACTAACAGATTTATTTGCTTAACATGTAAAAGCACTACAAAAATATTAAAATTTTATCAAAATTGTGTGATTTTATCTTCTTGAAAGAAATGTCCGAGTGGCTGGAGCTCAAAATTGGTAAGTTTCTATTGAAAATCAAAATAAAAATTTTTGATGCGTCGGTTTAAAAGTGACGCGGGCGTAGCCTGAGAACCATACCTTTTATTTGTTTGGCACTAATGTCTTAACCTAATGAGTGACCATATATTATATTTCCTCAGCCAGGAGGATATACGTATATTCCCGTTTGTGGGTCTTTTGTGTGTTAACGTGCCTGTGTGTTTGGTCACAAAATAACTTATCTGTTCATGCCATATCCGGAATGGGCAAAGGAAGAGTCAGTTAAATTTTGGTGTGGATCCGCTTCACGATCTGGGTCCAGGAAGGACGTCCAGGAATATTCACATATGTACATTTACTTTTGCAAAATGAACATGGGAATATGGGCCGAATAAGAGGATGCAAGACCCCACGTTAAGGACCTTCCACAAGGCGGAGGCCTGCATTCCCAAGAATGCATATTTCTATTTTAGACGTTTTCTTCATTCGAAATACATTCATAAACATGTAGTTGATAAACAAGTTCATACATTCTTCATGGAGGGCTTAGGCCAAAAAAAATTAAAGGTATGGTTCTCAGGCACCGCCCGCATCAATTTTAAACTCCCGCATCAAAAATTTTTATTTTGATTTTCAATAGAAACTTATCAATTTCGAGCTTCAGCCGCTCGGACATTTCTTTCAAGAAGATAAAATCATACAACTTCCTTTATAATGTGTTGCTTTTACTTATTTAGCCAAATAAATATGTTATTATCATGCTTTTCCCTTATAATTTGACATTTTTATCGAAACATACCAAAAAAATTAAAATTAAAAAAACGCCCGACCGCATTGATTTCTGGAAAAAAGTGCCTGAGAACCATACCTTTTTTTTATTTTGGCCTTATAAGAATTTTTTTAACCAGAATACCATTAATATATACTCAAAGGAAGCCAAAAAAAAACATTCTTTTTCACAAGATAGGTGAATGGACAGCTTTAAACTCCTGGTATTCCACCTCTGAAAATTAGGTCTATACTCACTGACTGTCGCTGCGTTAGGAAACTCGAATTCATTGGTGAGATTGCAAAGATATTTCAGAGCAGTTTTCGTCCATGCTTTAGTAGAGGGGGAAACCACAGGAGCACGACTCCATAGTGTAACCCGAGGGTTCTCACATACATCTTGAGGCGGGCCGTTACAAAACCAAACAATAATATAGTTGGTGTAGTCTGTGTCGAAAATGATACCATGCGTCACTGAAAAATAAGATGGAAATACTGAGCCTCGCAGTGCTGCCATCTCCGGAGTGAAGAAGAACTACAATAATTGTTCGTATGATTATCTAATTATAATTATTTTTAATAATGATTTAAATGTGAGATCCAGAAGATAAAAGGTTTAACGCCTTTCGAGTAAAATTATTTAGGCTTGTGTTGATCAAATAATGTTTGTTATTTAACTATTTATTTAGTGCTTTTATTCAGGTACGTCCATTGCTATGGCAATGAAAGCTCCACATTCTTTCTGAATCCCAAGATATCAATTGTATACTCAGAAATTTTTACTTTCCCTTAGCTGTTGGAACTAAACTTAACTGACTGAAAGGATATGTTTTGTTTTCCAGTGGTATACTCCTAATTTCGATATGTAACTTGTGAAATCCGTGTCTGGGAGATATATGTCTGTCATGTTCCGATAAGGGCGCGTGGATACGAAACGAAGGTGCTCCGACGACAAACCCGAACCGAGAATGTATCCACGGGGAGAGATTGGTAGCAAGAGGATATACGTATCTGCAAAGTTAAAACGCTCAATTCCTCTAATTATATTAATATGATACCGTTGTCATGGTTTTTGTCACGGATCGTTTTTCCTGTTGTCTCCCAGATGTCCATGGTGGCAGGCCCTAGCTGTTTACACTCCTGACCTCGGCTGAAAGATCAATATGAATGTATAGTGTTGGTGGCATGTTCGCGAGGCTAATTTCCGCGATCTATAATAGCCAAACAATAACCAACGGTTATTCCATTATCATATTGATTACTAATTATGCACGCAAATATTAAGAATTATAAAGATAACGTATAGATACTCTTGTCCAATGTAAACAGATAATTGCAAAGGTTTTAATAGTTTGAACGTCAATCTTTGATTTACAGGAAACATGAAATACGTGTTATAATATATAACATCTATGTTTTGCCTTGCGACTTTTTAAGCTGCATGCGTGGTCAGGTAGAGAACAAATGTAAAATGCAAATAAGGCTTTATTAAAATGACCCCCCTACTGTTTTTATGAGGCGACTTATTCAGGAACAAAATTGCGAAGAAAGCATATACTGTATAAATATTCCCATAACATGCAGTACATGTATATAGATTTCGACAATTTCATTGGATAAATGATTTAGGAAGACAACCAGTGAAATGAGTTTTTATAGTACTCAAATTGAAAAAAAAACAGAACAGATTAATTATAAGGATCATTTATTATGAAGAAAAAAATGAAGTGTTTTAATATACATAAATGTATAATATACGAAAGCAGTATACGCTAATGACAATGAATTAGGTGTATGGAGAAAATGCTGTTGTGAGCGATGACAAAGGCACTAGCATTAAACAACGCATTTATTTTCAATGTTGGTTATCATAACATCTAGATTAAAAGAGATAAATTATATATATGTATATATATATATATATATATATATATATATATATATATATACAGACTTGCATTTATTCCAGGAAATGGTTTGTAAACACCTGTCATGGTTAAGTCTTGTAGTCAAGAAGAGTTCTGTATTTTGTGAATTGCATTATATTTTGTTCAGGATAACAGTGCGTACTTTGCTTCCTCTTCATACTATTAATCCTATGCCAGCTACACTAATTCAGATTTTTTTTATCAGGTCGCTCTGGCTATTCATGATAATTAACAAAGTAATTTAACTAATCAAATGACTGGGGTACACCTTTTCGTGGTTCAAATATAACTAATACATTGAGAAAAGGGTTTTATGCGGGACCGTGGTTCTAGGTTGATTTTCTTAGAGTACAGAGCCATGTCAGAGTGCCCTATTTCCAGTGCATGGATTATTCTTCAGACCGAGCTCTAGAACAATAATCAAACAAACTCACGCAACATAATATGTGACATATCTGGCGCCGTTTACTGTCTTGATGTCAGCCGTCATCCCCAGGAGATTTCTGTCAGGGCTGCGTCCGTCCGGGAGATACATAACCCTCAGATACCAAAGACCCAAGACCTAAAAAAATAAATACAGAAAACCCTTGTTATTACGAATAAGAACATAAAAACCCTGGCAAATACCTGGACAGATGAAGCTCCCATCCTGTTCCTTTTTTTACGACCAAAAGATCTTGGCTACATAACAGTACATGTTTGGTGCTAGGTTTGTATGATTACAACAACAAGACCCGCGTGACGAGAGGCCCGATTAAGCGCGTGCGAAAAAGATCCCAAAGAAAGATTAGTCAAAACTAGTCCATATGAGTCGAATGTAACTTAATTGTAGAATCTGTCGCAACAGATTTGTAGGTTAAGTCAAGGGTCCTCAGCTCAAATGACACAAGTTGCACAGGTAATTAATGAGTTCCTGGGCCTGAGTCATGCGATGTTTCAGCTTCAGTTTTCAAAATTACATTTTTGGTGCCATGCCAGTCATGGCATTTCATGTTTGACAAGTGTTGTAGCTCAACGATGCACACAGTCCCACATGATCTCACAGTTGAACTCTGAGATCGCGCCCGGTCAACTGTTTTAACAAGTGTACAGGAGTCATTTTTCGTGTTAATTCAACATGAATTATAGGTGATTAGGCGTCTTTGATAAGATAAGGCAAAAAATACCGAGCATGATCTTGCGATACAGAGCTGGTTTGAATTAAATACATACACACGGAAATCATTGTAGAATTTACTTAACCGATGAAAATAACCAATAAAAATCAAAATACTATCTTTATCAAAATATTAGCTAATGAATAGTAATAATGTCTCTATCTGGCTTTATCAATTTAATTGATCCACATTCGACTCATTCTGATAATAACCAGAAGAAAAGTGCACGATATCTCTGGAATATCCATATCCCAAGGTAACAGCTAGTCCGTGTCACAACGAGTATGCCCTAACGAAGAGCTTTACTTCACAGAATGAACAGCAGATGGCGTTGATCATCAGTGAACTTTTATTTTACCTCGAACACGCAGCCCTTTTAAACGCATAATTGAAAATAATATGGACAAATTCTCTTACCCCCATCGTGTCATGGGTGTTGTAGTACGGGATAAATTTCGTGTGGCAAGAATCAGCTGTAACAGAAATGTTCCATCAAACAGAATCAATAAGTAAATTCCAATTATTCCATACAATTACCAAACTCAGTTTGAATCATTTTTTTGGCGTCTTAACCCCTTTAGATGAATGGCTGCTATGTATTTTATTTTTAAAATAAAATTACAGCCGAGTAATATTTCCTGTTTTTCTTACACACTGTGAAAATAAGTTTGTATGTGTATGTTTGTGTTTATTGAAATATATCGTCATATTTCTTAATTTTTATTACTTAATTTTTGAGGATAGATACATATTGAGGATAAGAACATTTTTCCCTCGGCAAGAAAAAGAGTTTGAGCATACTAGCGGGGTATACATAATTCCGTAATACGATGTATGACAATCTGGTTCAGTGTGTGCACAAGATAGAAGCCCCCATGAATGGGTTCGAGAAACGCGGAGATATAGTCCCCTCAGGTATCGATCAAAGGAAAGGGATGAGACATGAATGTACTCAGGGGCGTAGCCAGGATTGAGAAAGGGAAAGAGGGCGTAATCTGTAGCGGATCCAGTAAGTTGAAAGGGGGGGGGGGGCTAATATTGGATTTGTGTTTGATGGGTATTATGAAAACTAAGTGTGTGTATATATATTTATATATATATATATATATATATATATATATATATTGTTATTATTGCTACGTTATATATTTTAGTGTATGAAAATAGTTTTTTCGAATTATGGACCATAATTTTATTAAGGTTACATACAGGTACAAGGGGGAGGTTATGGGAGGGCGTATTCCCCTCATATATTGGGAAAATTTTGGAATATGCAATGTAAAAAGGACATTTTGAGGAAATTTTCACCAAAAAAATGTGAGGATTTCATGTTCGTGTGAAACTGTTTTCTTATGTCTTTGCCAAATGTAGCCAAACTGCAGAGAAGCCGTGAGATTGTTCATAGTCGACCCTAACCAGGGTCTGTCTCCGGTGCTGCTGTTCATAAATTAATATCCTCAGCTTATAAATTTGAAGGTAATAAACTGTGGATAGCTTAAATAGTCTCTAATTGCTTATTAATAAAAAAAGAAATCTGAAAAATTAAAATGAATCACGAAAATGAATCACGAAAGGGAATATAAATGAGATATACTGCAGCTCATTTGAGAGGTGCGTGCCGCTGCACCCCCTCTGGATCCGCCACTGGTAAAATATAGCAAAGGAAATTTGATGCACACAATAAATATCATATTTGCAGGATCAAACCTCATGAAAAGTAGAAATAAGTCTCAAATCTGCGGACACCAGTAACAGGAAAATCATGATTGTGTTTTAGAAAATTTAATCAGTATTAGACTGGGTGAAATTCTCAGAGAACGGCTGGTACAGATTGCCTCCCCCCCCCCCCCCCCCCCCGGCTACGCCCCTGAATCAAATCTTATTATAGTAGCATTACAGTCCAAGTGGGAATGTACAAGAAAATGTAGTAGACTTACCATTTGGTACCTGATCTTCCAGGCAGTCTATGTGATCAAAACAGAAATGATTATAAAACATGAACATTCTTGGTCACAGGCCTTTAAAACCCATTATTATAGGAAAGGTATTTGTAAGAAATAAGAAATAGGTGTATATGAGGGCCCTCAGCGACCAGCAGCATATACATGTTGTTCCCGGTTATGTCCGGCATGTCCGCACCATGTTGCTTAGCCACTAGTTGGGTCGAGAAGATCTACGGATCAACTTTTATCTACAGTACTCTAATTGGTCGGCCCATAATTATTCGCGATAAACACTGTTGCGACGACGCTGATTATTAATATGGTTTTCGTACTATGCCTCCCAATAAAACAATATCATATATGCATAAGTATAGATAAATATTTCATCTCTTCAGTTAAGGAAATATCACGGTGACCAGAATGCATTATCACATTTTAAAGTGAACCTAGGGGCCAAATTTAAATAGACAATGTGCGTGTGTGTGTGTGGTGGGGGAGAACTTCAACCCCCCCCCCCAAACACACAAAGGCCCTTGTAATGGGATATATCCTATAATAAAAACAATTTTATCAGTGCCGTGTGTGTTTTCAGGGAATCTCGTCTGTACAGGCTGAGGGGTGGGGCGTGGGTTGGTTACTGCGGTGTAAGTTTTTTTTACTGTTTAATCAAAATTCAATATCTTGAATATTGAAGCTATTTGATAATAAAAAAAGGAAATAATATCGCTTCTGTAACAAACAAGAAGTAAAAATGCTTTCCTTAAACATCCCAGCCTATAAAACCTGCAAGGGAATGAATTATATTATATATCATCAGTCATTTTGCTATTTATTAATTTCTAAAAAAACTACATTTCCTATATATTTAGGATATTTGCGACACTGTGAAGCCTTGTTGCTAACAACTTGTATTTTTACTAACTGCAGTTAGAGCCTATGTTAAACAGAAATACCCTCATTTAATTAGCAAATAGTGTGTGTGGTGGTGTGGGTGGGGGGGGGTTAAAACATGATATTTCTCGGTTGGTTGTAAAAGCGAGGGACCTCCCCCCCCCCCCCTTGAAGCCTTGTTGCTAACAACTTGTATTTATACTAACTGCAGTTAGAGCCTATGTTAAACAGAAATACCCTCATTTAATTAGCAAATAGTGTGTGTGGGGGTGGGGGTTAAAACATGGTATTTCTCAGTTGGTTGTAAAAGCGAGGGACCTCCCCCCCCCCCCCCCCCCCCCCCCCAACAAATTGAGCCCATGAGGAAGGCAAAGTTAGCGAAATGGGAACCGACCCGAAGTATATGTAAATTTCGCTCTGCTAAAGGTTAACGAATGTACCACAGCGTTTTTGCTGGCCACGCATGGGATAGGCTGACTGCCATTAATTGGGTGTAGGGATCCAATACCATGGTCTAGATATGCGCCGAATAGAAATTTTAAAGAAAACGCGACCACAACCCTGTTTGAAAATTAAATCGTGTAAAACCAAATATTGTGTGCATGACAAGGAACCTTATGCATTCGGAAAAAGAAAATCTGAATATATTCGAACGACTAAGAATTTCCGATGAAATTAATGCTTAAGTGCCTTAACCGTACTCACGGTAAAACCATATATAACGCCTCTGGACCTGACAGTTGTTCCTGAAGTCGGAACAATGACAAGTTGGCGCTCATTGTGCATCATTCTCCATCAAAAAGAATTTTCATGAATATCAAGGATACACAAAACATCTCTGGACCCTGCGTTGGAGCTTGATGACGTGTATGACGTTTTATGTGGGGAATCCCAGGGAATTCTCCTACCAGGCATGTTTTATTTTACCGCTTCAGATAAAAACCTGCCGCATTCAATTGTTTAGTGGACATAATGATGTTACAGTGCTATGCTGTATAACCATATGAATAAAAATATGATTGTATTCTTATATCTGCAACTTTTAGGCTAGATATTATAGTCTTATTGTCCATGAAAATGTCTCCAGTCCCCCAAAATCTTTCACCAGGTCTCTCACGGCGGGGACCAGCGAAATGGAAAGAGAGAGAGAGAGAGAGAGAGAGACAGACAGAGAGAGCATGGAAGCTTCGACTAGTAGCTGTTATAGTGAAAGAAAATTATCAAGCTGCACTGATGTGTCATATGAACATAATTATGATCCGAAGTGCATAAAATGAAACCGCGCCGGACTAAGTACAGGGAGGTCAAAAGAGCGTGTTTACTGGCCATGCAAGAAAAAGTTAGACCCAGTTGTAGACTCGCTGGCATTTAAGTACGTATATGTTACAGTCAATGTGTTAAGTCAGTCAATTCGTAAACTGCCTGAATTGAAACACGGTCTGATCTTTTGTACTTTTTTGTCCCACGATTAATTCAGTTAAAAATCACCAAAACAGCCGATATATCTGTCCGGGTTTAGATTGATTATTATAAATATACCGAAAATTAACATACTGCCAGTCCATGAGTAAGCACTGAATTCATGAAACGGAGAGTTGGAGGTAACTGAGCTTCGCTTTGGCACCTTATTGCTCTAGGCCCTTAAAATAACGAACTAATTGGTCTTAGGTGGACCATACTTATACCAGTCCTCATGCCGCTGATTAAGGTTACCTCCAAACTAGATGTATGACTTACACTGCAGATTTCATAATCACAGGGGTGTATATTGGTTAATCCATATATATATATATATATATATATATATATATATATATATATATATATATAATGATGGAGGGGTGTTTAAACATGTAAAAATATTTGGTTTATCCTAGAGAGTGACGTATAGCACTGGCTCATCCCCTACGCCTTTCTAGATAATGCTTACACACTAAAACCTCACAATTACGCCTCAGGGACTGACCGAAGTGGTTGTATTTTGGGGGCGGTCGTATTTATGAAACACTCATTTACATGGATCCTATATTCGGGAACAAGGGAAGTGGTCGTAATTGCGGGGGTGATCGCAATTACTGGGTGGTCGCAAGGCGGGGTTCTACTCTACAATATTTTGTTTTCACTTCATCATAGATGAGCAGGCGACCCAAAACATGTCAGTAAATTTGATTACATATTTGCACTGTATAAAAAAATGTTAAAATGCAGGTGATAAGGAACCAATGTAACCGAAGATCAAGCATAGTCTATAGGTATGTTAAAGAAAACATAGCTGTCAAAAGTAAATTAATGGACAGAGTCAACGAGAGAGAGAGAGAGAGAGAGAGAGAGAGAGAGAGAGAGAGAGAGAGAGAAAATACAGTTCAGTTACAGACTGAAGAACCTAATGCACGAAAATAGGCAACAAGAGTGACAAAACGTATGGATATATCAGAAGAAAAAAAAGGCAGAGGAAAATGGAGGACCGGATACTAAACTATACGTTAGCAGACGGACAGACACTTACTATCGTAGGACGCTGACTGGTAGACGTAGTTGACGGACGGCATACACAGGGTATCTCTCAGTGACGTGGCTGTGGCAAGCTCCGTGTCTTCCAAGGTCATTGTACGACTGATAATGTCAACCTGAGGCCGTGAACAAATCCCTTCTTTCATGAACGCCGAAGGGCAGAAGTAGGCCACCCAAAATGTGTTGAAACTGCCCCCAGGAGTGTACATGGTGCCAACTGTAATAAGATAACTGGCTTAAATGTTTTTTACGTTCAAAGCCGTTGGTTGACGTATCGGAAGAAAATAAAAGCAAATGCACATGGTGCACAAGTTATAATATCAGAAGGTGAATGACAATGTATGATTAGATATCACAAAAATGAACATTATTCAGACTATCCATAAGGAAATCGGCATTAAGTTAGGTTTTATCAACACTATTTTATATATATATATATATATATATATATATATATATATATATATATATATATCAACACTATAACTGGTAATGGGCATGTGAGAAATTTAGACCAATGCAGATGATAGTTGTTTTTACGTCACTTACCCAGTTCTGACCCGTCGTGCAGGGACGCCTCTCCGGGGATATCAGGGTTGAGCGAAATCCGCCGTGTCCTTGTTTCTTTACATTTCCCATTGAACATCCTGAAGAACAGAGCACTCTTTTTTTTATTTTAGTTTTAGAGGTCAGTAGGCATTTATACTGGAATGGTAAACCCACAAATGAAACAACACAAGATAAACGCCGAAATGCACTCCAACCGTCATCCATCCTACTGCCTCGATATGGTTGTTAACAACCAGTAATTGTCAGATTAGGATACCAGTGGTGAATTAAACAATACATGTAAACTAAAGTACAGTGAAAATTCATCTTTATTGTACAACGTCATATCCTGTGTCGCTTACGTGTTGGTTAAGAAACCCATGCTTTACGATCATGCGGTCAAAACAAACATACGGGGGGCTTTACTGACACGCTGAATATCAGCGGTATTTTTCTCGCACATGGTAGGTGATGTTAAAGAGTGTACAAGCATTTCGATTGGTCTGGTTGACGAAATATTTGCATATGTAAAGCAGTGACATCAGAACATGCTGTATATGCTTATTCGTAAGTCCTCGTTTCGACATGAATTAATATGACACATACACCACATATATATATATATATATATGTACGCATACATAGATGTATTTTGAAAGTATACTTACAGGTCAGTGACGCTGAGGAACAGCACTCCTTTAACATCATACATGTCATAAATTGTCCCATGCCATTCTCCAGCCATGGTCGTCATCCTCTCTACTGCGTACCATCGTCCAATACACTAAATGAAAAAAATATATGACGTGATTACTTAGGGGTCAGCAGTGTCATATGGCATCGTATTCGAATGCAGCACTACACGTGGCATGTCTAAAATACACTTTAGGCTAATTCTGTAAAATGTGCAAAAATATCCAGTCAGCGGATTTTAACCACAAACGGTTTACCCATAATCTCGACATGCGACCTGTGACATCCGTTTTTTAGTGTGTATGCTAGATATCAACCCCCTTGATCGGTTTAGAGAAACTGAGAACCTATCTGCGGAGTGTTTGGTGATTAAGGGACATGTATCGGCAAAGAAAGAGAGGAATTATTTTTGCCACTCCAAAATCCTCAAATTATATCAGAATATACTATACTGCCATTTCCGCCCTCTGTCTATGGAGAGCCACCGATCAGTGCTTTCACGCCTTGTATTCACGGAATTTTTTACTTCGCCTCATGGCCTCAGTATAAGCATATAAAAGACAAATCGCTAGAATCACTGAAAAAAGGTTTCTAAGATCAACAACCACACACACAATTTCAAAGCAATCTATATAATCGTTAGTAAAATTAATAAGAATAATGCACATTTCATTTTTCGATGACATAATTTTTTTTGTAGCGCTTAAAGCTAACACGAGACTGGCTTTCTAAAAGATTAAAAGACTCGAAAATGCTGACAGCACGAATAAACTAAATCATTACTTCCGAAGGGAATTTCGACTCCGGATATCAAGTTAGTCGTTTCTATGTCTAAAGTCTCAATTTATGCTCTTCTAACGGACTATCAGACGACTGGACACAAGGTGGTTACACTAAGCTAAGCAAATACTGGTTACCGGCTACATTGCTGGGACAGATTCAGGAAAAGAAGGAACGTTCATTTATATGTATATATGAATGTGAAAATGAAAAAAAAAAAAAAAATTAATATTCATGCTTTGATAGATCAAATAGAAATAAAACAAAATAAATTAGAATTTCAAACATTCAGGAATCCCATTGATAATAACTGAAGGGTTCAGCAATGTCAATCTGAAGATGTCTAAACAAGGAAAGGAGTAGCCCACGCTTTCCTTAAGGCGGGGCACTCTGTTAGGCGATTCCTTGGTGTTTTCCAAGATCATTTTATTGAAGGGTAAGATTTATGTATATTTTGTGATATTTTCATTCATAAATGATTCAAAAGTGTATTACATTAATAAGCTTAATATACAGACTAAAGTTGAACTAGGTAATGATTTTTGAAAACGAATTGTAAAGGCTCTTGTGTTTAAGTATGAAACTGTTCCCTTGTCCTTCAAATAGTCCAAAGCTGAACTCTATAGGCATCATATTAAACTCATTTTAGGACAATAACCACATTCAGGACAGCGAGTGACCCATGCAGTGCGGCAGTGCGACCTGTCAAACATTTTCGTCTTTCATCCATGGCAACCTAAATCATTTAAAAAATATCCTGTTGACTTTTTACTGCTTCGGCTTGCTTCGTATACACACACACACACACACACACACACACACACACACATATATATATATATAGTTATATATATATATATATATAGAGAGAGAGAGAGAGAGACAGACAGACAGACAGACGGACAGACAAACAGACAGACAGATAAACAGACAGACAGAGCTGGAGTCCATTAGAGAAAACATTCATTTCATAGTGTGAGAGTATCCGATCCTTGGGGTTAGGACCTTCGTTGGGGGTCTTAGCGCGACCTTGCGTTCACAAGACTAGCGCCTTGACCATCATGCCTCCAGTAACGGATACACAGACAGGATCGATTTTTAAGTTGTTCGATATTGATAAACTAGCAATAAACTAATCCTATCTTAGAGTAGACTGGTACCAAACTCACAATACCATACCTATCGCATCAGGTCAACTGAACAATGAATACACAAAATTTTTATTACATACCTCTTACTTTAAATGTCGTTGGCAATATATTCCAATGATTAAAAGTTTGCAATTACCACCTTTACATTGTTAACTTTGGGTTCCATTTACGTCATCTTACCATGCAATATTCTACGCAGAGTATATCCATTATCAAAATAATTTATATTGTTTAAAAGGTTCGTACCTGCATTTATGAAGGTATTGTAAATATTCTTTGACGACGTTCCTCGATCCGGATTATGTGACGGGCCACGCCAAAATCTAATCGTTTCTTTAAAGTTTTATTTCCGAAGTGCCCTAAATATTTCATAAGATTCCGTTCATGATTGCGAGAATAATAATGTGAACAAACAAACACACGAACGGGGATGAACGCATACCCTCTTCGCTCATTCCATAATATTAAGAAAGAAATATTAGTATTCTGTTATGCCAGTTGTTGACTTACCCTAGCAAAAGCAACATCATCTTTGAACGGTTGGTCCTTTATCGGACACTGCCCAGCGCTGTTACCAGCAGTTACCATGGAAATCAGAAACAATGCACGTATCATTCTGGTTACCTAAACCTCCAGGGAAACGAATAAACAGAGACGCTTATCTTCATCAAGTTTGCCTCTCCTGCTTTGTGATACCTCACTTTTGGTCCATTTAAACTATTAAACAATCAAATGTGCTGGTTAACGACTAGAAAACCAGATCGGAAACGCGTGGTCGGGTCTAAATAAAAGGCCCGCGTGTTCTTTCTGATTTTATTAGCGTGACCGAGTTATAAACTTGTGCGTGCAGCATACACAAAATACCGGACCGTTTTCCCCAGGCATGGACAGTTTTAATATTTTTAAAAGTTTAAAAGCTTCCTCTTTTTGCAAAAAGATAGTGTTTTGTTTTTATCTTTATTTGTATCTGAAATATTTGTCATGATATTCAACCTGAACCCTGTTTTTATAACCTGGTGCGACAACAGGATAAGTGGTTTCGGTATTCGATTTTGTTTTTTTAATTTTCAATGGTTATCTCATCGTTTTCAAATGTATTTGAATGTTGCAGCTGATTCCGAGGTGAAGCTATGTGTATGTAAACAACACATACCTTGCGACCTTCGCACAGACATACCACACCCATGCATTATCTGGCCAGTTGAGCATCTTGGGGCAAAAGAGATTGAGATTATTTCTTATATCTCAAGCTTTTCTTGCCAGCTTCGCATTTTAGTAAATCTTTACCCAATCTATCTTTAAGCTTAACAGATGACATGGATTTTGCATGGATGTTGTTTCAGCCCATAGTCCTTGTTATGAACAGGGTAATTTACTTCTTAATAAAAGATTCTTTAGATACGTAAAATCAATTTAAAGCAATAGCAATTGCAGCGGTATAATTCAATAAGTGTATTACTCAAAATTTTTTCTCTCTGAGAAACATTAAAGAGTATTTTTTGTTAGTAATTTGTAATTTTTGTATCATATCCAGTATTGAATCATTGTCCCCTGCTGAGCTGCACATTGCTGATGCTTTTCCTTTGTTCCACTGCGTAGCAAAGCATGACGAGAACTATTTCTATACATTAAATACAATAAATACAAAGTATTTTTTTTTTTCAAATGGCACTTATACCACTACATCACTATTCAGCTAATGTCAACCCGCAGTCATGCCCGCCAAGCACATTCTATGAATCACCGCGCCCTGCACAATTCGGTTTATACTCTTACCACCATGCCCTGCACGGCGACACAGAATATTTAACTGTTGTCCTTAAAAACCAGCCCAGATCTTCCGAATAATTCGTCCATTGATTATAATATTTCATTGATTGCACGGTTTGCTGTGTAAGTGATATATATATATATATATATATATATATATATATATATATATATATATATATATATATATATATATATACTTGATCAAATATATGTTATGAAATAAATATGTAAAATAAATGCAAAATAAAACTACAATTCTAATAAATTTAAATGATGTTTTTATAAATGTAACAGGCCAACCTACTTGACTTGGTCGCCTATAGCTGGACCGAACCAGGCCCGGTTCGCTTATGTGATGAAGCGCTCCACCAGTGGAGGTCCTGTTTCGGATATATCTAATTACACTTATTGTAATATGTATCTATTATGCCTATCTATTTAGCACAAACTTTAGAAATAAAGCTAGCCATAGCGGTCCGGACCGGACCGGTCCAGGCCTCAGCGGCCCGGTATTTTGTGATAGCGTTCCGGTCCGGTCCAGCCCACATTTGTGGACCGGACGGGTCCAAACGGTTCGGTCTGCACCTGTGTACCCCACAGTCTGGAAGTACGCAAAAAATATCCGTCAGGTCTTCGTGTTTTAAAAGCTTGGTTCTCCGGTCTCTGCCTAGATGACAGCAGCTCACATTGTAGATGCAATGAGTGACTGATATATCATACGATGTATTTTTTACCTTAGCATGAACTTTGTATGAAGAGACATCCTCGAAATTGACAACAGGTAAAACTACTACTTCTGAGTTAATCTTCTATCTCTATATAACAACGGAAGATGTACTTTCATAAAATACAATAAAAGTGAACGAGGTTACTTTGGTCAAGTTAATTTCATGATTATATTGACAAAATAGATCTTTTTTAACTTCCTTAAAATTACATTATAGTACAACTTTTTTTTTCGTCTGTACTGTCATGGTATCACACCAATTAAGGACCACTTAAGGTCATATCATATAATGAAAGCACCGAAATATTTTACTCTTTCAACATCTTTATTACATTTGACTAAAAACTTTTTCCTTTATCTCATCATGGAATCTTGAATTTTTTTCAACTCTAACTTCTTTAAAATCATATCAAGAATTTTAAGTTAGACTTACGTCTTTGTGCAGAGTATATGGCTTTTGGTTTGGGTTGACAAAATGTTGTATATCAGCGGTGCATAAATGTAAATTCTCAAATTTATGACTTTCTTAGTTTTCTTTATAGAAGAGAATTGGATATTAGAAATATGAAACAAATATGAAAGAAATTTGTATATCAAAAAAAAAATAATAATCCGGAAAGTGTCATAAATCCCGGCATTTGATCCCGTGATATTCAGGTATATGGGACAATTAAGATAATAAATAGTTGTACGTTCATCCCCTTTCATCCTTTGAAATAACTGGACCAGAACTGTTCAGCATTATTTGGTGATATAAATCATGACCAAGGGGGTCAGAGGAAGTAATTTAAACTAATATGTATTACTTTATTACTTTGCCTTTTTTTCTATTACAATAACTTTTACAGCTCATTTTTTAGTCTATTACTATTACTATAACATAAAAAAGCTGTTATAGTCTGTTACTATTACTATTACTTATTACTTTTACCCCATGTCTGACAGGTATGTATGTATTAGTAATAGAGTCAAAGTAAAAGCGGCGTAGTTAACATAACCTACACTTATCATTGGCAACTGATTTTGTATAACCTCAGCATCTGCAAAAATATTGGTATTTCATTAACTTCAAATGCATTGATGGATGTCCACGTCTCATCCGTTTGTGAGTATGCATACATGCACTGCGGAAGATATATTTAGAGAATACTGTTGAAATGGTTATTTAGGCCAGTTTGTCCTTGTTTGCTCTCTGGTTCGTTGTATGACTGAATTAGTTTTTCGTGGATTTTGGTTAGCATTTAGGAAAAGTGGAGTAGTAGCCTTCCGTTTGCCTGTACCGTCCACCTCAAAGTGCGGCTGCAGGTTATCTTCTTCTGCCTGAGGCTCTAGGCCTGCGATGTATAATGGATGTATGATATGATATGCTCAATCGCAACTACCCTTTCTGGAAATATCGCGAGAAATCTATTTCTCTGCATCAGCGTCTCCGTTAACGTCGTCAATCTTATGGTCACGTCCTTGTAATAATCTTTAATCGCATATCGAATGCCAACGAAAACGTATGTAGCCGGGGTAAACTTGTTTACCTCAAGTCCTTAGGCTGTACGTCAGTCCTAAGGTCTGTAGTTAGTGCATCATAACTCGTGCGAGTGTTTAAATTGTTTTTGCTAAGATTTAAAATTGATGTTTCATTCATTTTTTGGCTGAGTTTATGAGAAGAGTTAAGGGTTGCCGTGAAAAGTTCAATGTGATTTGTCGGTTACGTGTTTGTGCTACATGCTGTGTCGTTTCAGTTCTTTTAGTAATTTATATGTATTGATTTTATTGACATGTTAGTGTCATTCCGGGGTGTCGTGACACCGCTGGTGATTCATGCCGACTTCATTCTTCGGCGATGACACTGAAATCAGGGACGTCACTTGTATCGTGATGCTTGTCAACTTATATATGTGTCACTGAGTACATTGAGTGCCTGGTGGCTGATATGACCCTACCATGTAAAATCAGTGTTTGAGCCGTTTCAGCCAAGCATTGATATAAACTCTTTCGTTATATATATATATATATATATATATATATATATATATATATATATATATATATATATGAGAATATATTTATATATATATGAGACGTGTTTGTCCCTCATGCTTTATGGCTGTGGAGGAACTCTGCTTAAATGTACCATCTTCTCCAAGTTCTCCAAAAACTGCATTGCTCACTGTACTTAGCTCCTCAAATGCTGTCACTGATGCTACGGTGGTCTCCCAGTGTCAACCTTCTTGCTATTCAGGTTGGGTTCAGCGCCAAACCTGGGACGCGAAATTGTGAGCTCTTTTTTTTGTCTTGTTTCTCTTTTATGCTGCTCCTTTCACACGCTCCATCGCGCGACTAGGTATTGACCGGGTATCCATGTCTCACGAAAGTGGCTGCAGAATGGTACAACTGTTGCTTCTTAAATGTGTTCATGTTGTAGTTCATGGATATTACATGATGTTATAGCTTAATATGCTTATTTAAAATGCACAGTATAAGTGTGTAGATCAATGCACTGGGAAATCATGTTACTATCCTGCTGAATGAAGAGGTCCTATCCACCTTCTGTCTATAGTCACTCTTCTAAGAAGCGCAAGTACCGTGGCACAAGATTTTGGCCTGGGTGGTATGTATGAGGCCTATATTAGCTTGAGCTTGGAACCGGTGATTATGTCTGGGTGGTTGTGTGGAAGGTTGTATTATGAATGTCTACAGACGTAGTTGGGTATATAAAATAGGATTATAAAAGAGGTCCAAGTGCATTATAATTTAACCCAGATAATATAAATAAACACTCTCCCTATCCCTATTGTTCACAGTCTGTGAAAAAAAGTTATTTATAAATATATGAAAAAAAAACAAGTAAATAGGCTTATTTCAGATCCATTATGCTATTTGCGTTAAAAACAGTTTAAATCAAACATGTTGGTGCTGACTTGTAACATAGGGATTTGTCTATCTAATGCCGCTAGTTGAAAAAGGTCTGCTTTCACTTGCTGAGTTGTTGTTCCCCACAAATCAGGCATACGGTTGTGTACCTTGAAGTACGAAACATCTGCTGTCTCATTCAGAATAAACACCCCATCCATTTCAACTGGACAGTATACACGTACTTATAAATAAATTATTTACTTCTAACTAACTATCAATTTACGTACATCTACGTACATACATACGCAGATAGATTTTATTTTTACTTTGAAACTAAAAAAATAATTTTTAACATTAATGCCGAAAAAATAATTTTTATTTGAACCAAACTTTATCTAATCAGCAAATAGCATTTCGAAATATCCGGTTGTTTATTCGTGATTCAACGTTGCTGTAGTTTTTAATCCTATAAAGAAGAAAGACAATAATGAATTCAAGTGCATAAATGTTAGACTTCATGGATGCACGTTTCGGTACTTTATAAAGATTAAACCACGTTCCCTTCAAAGTAACAGATCCTCAAGTGGTAAATTAAGATACACGTAGTCTGTCACATGTGCATAAACAATAAAATTGGTAGCTGACAGCACGATATGAATACCTAGTGCATATCAGTTCTAAATGCACCAAAATAATGAAACAAAATACAGATAGGTGGCAGCACTGATGTAAAGGCAGAGCTACTAAAGAAAATAGCTGCAACATTTATAACACATTATTTGAAATTGTGGTATTGCTCAATTAACAGCGGGACTAGGGTGACCTTGGCTTCACAGAGAGATTTACATGAAAAGGCCTAAAGGCCTTTGACCACAAGGTCTGGCAGACATGGACCGTCTCCATATCATATTATTTGATATTATGGCCACGTTACAGTGTTTCGTGAACTCTTGTGTGTGTCATTATATATCTCCTTCATACATAAAGACCCTCATATATCTGTCTTGGTATAATATTTTCAACATATTGAGATCATATTCCGTCGCCATTAAAAAAGGTAGATGGATAAGTTCGTAGTTTGCTATCAATAAATAACTTGTATTAATGGAGTGCACATTAAAGATTGGCAATACAATGACAAGTGGTGTAATTTTGGAGACAGGTTGAATACTAACCTCAAACAGGTATTTAAAACTGGGCATAAATTAACCTATTCTCTAGCCGCATCAGTGGGCACCAATTTGTACAGTAAGGCTGACACAAACCTGAGGTTAAATTTAATAATATTAAGAATTATCCTTAAAATGAAGCTCTCTAGGGGGGTAAATAAGCATTCAAGATTCCATCCTTCCCAAATTGCCGATAATTTAATTGTGTGTTTTTGTTTAGTTTATTCATTCATACACAACTGCATTTCAAAATGATGAATTATTAAACGGATATAAAATAATTTCTTTAGGAGAATAAAATAAATATATAATTTATATTTATTTATCCTGTCAGAATAAACCATAGCTCAATTGGGATACTATAAATCTGAGAATAGCCCGTACTCGTCTATCTGGACATGCTAATCTTGGTCGAAATCCAGCTGGAAATGGAAAAAAATGATGTGAAATGAAAATGTCCAAATGACCCAAATGGATATTGTCCAGCTTCGATGACAATAATGAAAAAAAACTGATAAGCTAAATGAGAACAGAATTTCTACACCTTACAAGTTAAAATGTGCTAACCGGCATTGTTTATTCCATAAGATCTTTGATATGATAATTGTGTTAAATTTTGTTCTCCTATTGTGGTTAGAGGTTTTGCGAGCGTACGGTGGCATTTGAACCAGCTCAGCATCTGCATCCATGAGCAAATGTTTCATCATAAATCCAGACACCCTTGTTGTTACAAGCTTTTATCATCTGCTGTAACAAGGACCTAGTAACACAGAACTTTGTCTCATCAAATGTATTATAAGTTAACCGTGCCCATTTATAAATAATAACATTGGTATATCTGGTTATAATCTATATAATATTTTTAAAGAAAACTAGCCTACTCTCTGTTCATTTGCAAGCGTTAATGTATGGAAGTAAAAACATTTAACAATAATATGTGTTTCAGAGAGGAAATGAACGAATTTAACAAGCTCACGTATATGCATGTGCTTGTTACGTATTGTATTAATTTCTTAGTGTTGTCTATCAATAGGTCCAGTGGTCTGTGATTTTACAGAGATAATCAAATCGAGAGAGAGAAGGAATGCAGTTAGATAATTCAAAAGCGGTTTACAGGTGCTTTTCTGTATTGCTTTGGAAGGCCTTGTTAACAATAACTAAAAGCTGGTTTCAACTAACGATCCCTGTCATCTATCGACCATATCTAGTCAAATGATTATCATGGTTAACATGGTCAGTAACAATGCTCTTCATGGTATAATAAACGAATTTCCAAGCCATAGGACGCTAACCCCGGTGTATATAATAGTCTGTGTTTCTCACAATTTTAGCATAATATCAATGCCTTTGGAAATGTTGTCAATACCGTCCTGAAATTCATGCGAACATCACCAAACTTATATGGCTTCAAATACACCACCACACGCTTTACGCCATACACATGTTTATTGGGAACCGCAAGAAAACACAATTAGGTTAGCCTGGACCACCGACCGCACAAGTAGGGAAGGGAAAGAGAGGGTGAATAAGTCAGAAAAGTGAACACGGCGCCCTGGCTCATCACGGTAAAATCCGACACAGTCAGATCCGCACCAGATCCCTCAGCAACGAGAAACAGGATGATTACAATGGTTTGTCCCGTCTTGTAAGGCAAAGTAGAAGACACTGATATTATGAAGAAGAGATAGACGTTGCGAATGCCATACCAAGCCAAGCGCAAAGGGATCAAAGATGTCTTCCCAGGTGCGCTCCTGACCACCGAGCACTGGGTTCCAAGGAGCAAGGTTGGACAAGCAAGCAGTTCAGCAGCCACTAAGCCTTCTCTGAGCAGAATGGCTGTACACATGCAGACGGCGATGCTTTGACTAGAACTCCCTATCGGAAACGTTAAAAGAGCAATGATTTGTTTTCAACATCAGCAGGAAGATAGTGAGTAAATGGTGCGATTGGCATTAAGTATTAAGTAACTCTCCATGGGCCACTGATTTAAAATGAACAGTTCAGGAACAGTGGGAGGAAATGGGTCACACATTTCTTCAACAGATGGTGTAGTGTGAAATACTTATTAGGCCTATTTCAAATATTGAATTACTTATTCAAGTTTTGAATATAATCTATGCGAATGAAATTTTGGGGAATTGTTTTAGATGCCAATTAATTAAACCTAATGCCGGTTCAAACCGACGTTATTAACGTGTGTTTTTTCCTAGGTTGTTATGAGGTAGTAACTGAAGTAAGTGCGTCATGCAATATTTATATAATCACTCCAAGAAATGTAATCATCAAATTTATAATAACATTATAAAAGGTTATTTTAGACCTGTTTGTTATCTTATAACTGTTATTCGAACGTTATTTGAAAAAGCCAACTAGACCCGGTATTGGGGACACCACAGGGTCCGTGGTGTTTGGTGATGCCAATGCTGAGACATTACAACAAGGAAACTCCGAAAAGCGTATTCGTTGGAAAATGCAGTATAGAAGTGTCGCACAACCTTAACGCAGAGAGCTGAGCCTAGGAGGGACCGACCATGGAGAATATAACTGCTCATGCATTGACGTTCGAACTCTCTATCTCCAGGATTTGGGTTCTTTGCTCTAAAATAGACAATAATAATTATTTTCCCTTAAAATAGTTACTTCAGATATATATGCGCGTACTTATGTTGCCAGAGGTTTCCCGGAAGAATACCTCAGCTGGATTTCCCAGAGATGAATGGGTTTCCAAGTGTAAACCAATAAGCTAGGATATAATATAGATATATCAATGCTTTATTTTGTGAGTCATTCGGAAATCATTCGCGGAAAGAGAGGGTACACACATTTTATATATCTACTCAACAATCAGACGGGCCAGGCTTCGTGAAGAACTAGAATACAGGACAGCTGTGCTACACCAAGTGTACATTGATTTTGGGTAAGAAATTTATGTGATAGTCCCTGTATTAGTGTAAAATGCGGACGCTTTATTGTACAAACCCTCTTCCTTACTAAGATTCAATTTACTGCAATGACACCAGCATTGAATTGACTTAAAATCATGAAAAAAAGGGGAATATCAGCCTACACGCATATATGTATATATATATCACCGTAGCTACGTTGCCTATTTGTGAATATTTGATTTATCTGTAGTGAAGCACAGATAAAGATGCATGTAGAAAGAGCATCGATACTAAGATTGTCACAAAATCCAGTACTTTTTATGGGCATTGTATGGCTAATCTTTCCGTGCTCTACTACTGCACAGGGATCTACCCAGTGACCATTATATTCCTCTACTATGAAGGAAAGATTTAAGTGATAGAACATTTTGGTAGCTGAAATCAACCATCACATATTAAAATACAGTGATATGATTCTTGATGTCTTAAATCAATTTTATGACCTAGCATTTTTTCTCGGAATACATCTCGTTGTTTGCACCTGTCCTGTCTGTCATTAAATGTAATCAAATCTTGATCAAAGGGTCCGGTAACCTCTGTTGTATAACTGCACTCTTATATAGGAAAGCAAATCTGTGCTCTCGCGTTGCCAGTTGGGCGTGTAAAATAAACTAGAATACACGGATCAAGGGGACCCTTGTGTGTTTACACACCACCTGAATCGAATGTAAGACTGTATTATTATTGACTGATTTACACAGCGAGACACGCTAAGATATATGGACCGCTAAACTAAGCAGTAGGTTTACATTTCTTGCTAGGTGAATGCTTTATCCAATAGCCTGATATACTTTTTCCTGCTAGGTGTAAAAAAATCGATCACCTCTGCCGTAACTAATGCGTTCATATTTTTACAAATAGGCTCGGGGCTGTTTATTGCACAACAGTTACCATATCCACCAAACTCCAATCAACATGAAAGCTTTCACTAGAAATGTCCTTAAGCAACAAAATACACGAGACAAAAAAGAGAGATATTTATTTTTGTTACCAAGAAACAGAATAAAATGACATCATATGCTTTTTTATCGAACCAATGAAAGTCTAATTTCTGAACGAGGAAAACTGACGAAAAGAAATAATAACCATAATTTATGTATATAATATAATTAATTAATGGTATAGCTATATATATATATATATACATATATATATATATATATATATATATATATATATATATATATATATGTACGTATGCATGTATGTAAAGTGTTACGGGGTGACATAAAAGCAGACCGAGCTATTTCGCTGAAGTTTGTTTTTCAAGCGAAGCGGTTGGAACGCCGGACATGTGCGCCACCGACATTGGTTCTAATCCTTGATCGGCCTTATATTTTCCCCTGAGCAATTTGTCTTCGTAACAATATATATATATATATATATATATATATATATATATATATATATATATATTCATAGATAAACATATTATTCATTTATCTATGTTACATCATAATAAAATAAATTTAATTTTCAAATATTTCAGTGTTCATAACAACTTATTATTTAAAAGTGCTTTTTGTCCATTCCCGCCACCACCCCCGCCCCACCCACCCCAGTAAAAAATTTATACGAAAAAAAAGTGCAAACATAATACAGTAAAACATATTATAGAGACAAAGCCGAGTTGCTGTTCTTCTTTATATATTGATTTAATAATCTCGCCATTTTATACACGCTAACTCGTCAAAACGGACTTCCTCCATACAAGATAAGAAAGCATCTACACTAGGTTGAACCTGTATTATTGGTAGGTAAGAAAGCACTGACTATGTAAATTTTTATTTTCTATATAGTCATATTTTCGGAGGCTTCTCTTTTTTATTATTTAAGAGCTTTCTGATCTCTCTTATGTATAGAAGCTGTATTGATAGATTACAAAAACATTTTCTCTCACAATTAATCTCATTTTAATTATCTTTAATTATGAAAAATACACCATTGAAAGATCTTTCAGAGGAGATCATTAAAAAACATTCAAAGTAAAGTCAAAGGAAATTATTTATGTTTGTATTCAACATTTTGCCTGGACTTGGCAGTTGATTAAAGCCTTGCGCACCATTAAGTACAATTCATTCTTGATCACCAGCATTTGAAAGACTCGGCTGTAAAGATTAGTCCATTACAAATATACTGCGACTTTACTCAGCGGAGCGTTAAGGTTTCTGTGTCGTCAGATCAGTGTATAGATCAAGTGAATATCTATAGACCTGGAACTAACGTGCCTTTACAAATGAACTGATTTAAATAGACTTGAATACCTTGGGGTTTTCAGGATAACAGGTGAAATTAATGAGCACACAAGGGGCTGGCACTTTTCTGCTATATATGACTTACATTATCATCTCAGGTGACAAACAGCATATATATGCGTGTGTATTCAAATTCATGAAGATATATTTGCTTTGCTTGAGGGTCGCGTAAAGATATACAAATATAGTGCAAATCATTGCAATTCTCCGCTGGCTGGAAACACATTAGCGGGCTTGTATGTTAAATTGCCACAATTTACCTATGGGACAGTCTTGAACTCTTCGGTGGTATGCATAACAAAGAGCAAAGTGGCTTAATTGAAACATTGTCTATTTAGCAGGTATATTTAATTTAGTTGAAAATATTTACACTCACAACACATGTGAAAGTATGTAACAGAAGGCTCTAGGAGCACCAATATTTAACTGGTTCTCTATCTATAAGGCAAAACAAGCAATGTGAACAGTTTAATAGGATAGCCTTTCTTAAATAATTATTAAATAAATGATATTCATTATTTTTTTCATTAATAGTTTTAAGCGATCAACCATGGCGTGTCGAATTGGACGACAACTTACACAGGTGTTTCTGACACTCCTGTTGCTCAACACAGGATCCATGAAAACCGTTTGGAAGCAACTGGATACCCAAAATTCTGTTGATGATATAGACAGAGGTGAGTTTCTTTCAACCCTGTGAGCTTTTTTTGCTGATATTGACCATTTTCTGATTATTAATTTAAGTTAAATAAAATATGATAGAGTCATAAATCTTTTAAACTCACTTTGACCAAAAATAACCTATAATTATGATGTGTTTATTCAGAATTTCCAATACCATCACAACAAAAGCTGTATATTCTTTCTATTTACCTCTACAACTGTCATATATTATCCAATTTAAAATTAGCATCCTTTTCAGCAGGCAGAAGTTTGACTCTCGTATAATGTCATGGTCCAGCTGTCTGAATCGATCTGGACAAATTCTAGAACATCACCATTCCAAAATATGACCCCTTTCCATCAAACAACACATTAAGTTACCAGTCATATGTATCTATGAATACCTGTTAATCTCTGTTACTTTTTTTGGAATCGAGTAATGACAGTTCACTGTATTTAAGTGTACAAACATGGTGAAGAACTGCTAGTCACTTACTTTTATTATCATGTGTTTGGCAACTATACTAAAAGCTAATTATTGAGTTATATTAAAAAAATCAGGACCTTTTCCCAATGAGAAAACAAAGCTGACGTTTAAAAAACATAAAGTTACATGAATATATCTAATGTTTTATGTTGAACATTGCATGGTAGCATGGGTCACATACACTTAAAGGTATTTGGACTTTGGGAAATGATAATAATGTTAACACAACAACTTATTTGTTCATTGCCTGTCATTTATTTTACCTGGTTGCCTCTCACATTTTAGCCAAGCGAGATCTGCGTGCTGAGATAATTAAGTGTGATCAGGAAACACATACGTGTAAAACTGTGAAATCCACTGAAGTCTCTGATTCAACAGCATCTGTAGATGACGGAACGTTAACGACACCTGAGAGCAAACAAAGCAATGCCACACACCCTCCGGATGAAGATACCAGCGAGATCGATACACAAATAACGACCAAGATGACGTTTACTACGTTTGAAGAGTGCGCCAAAAGTTGCAGTAAGAACAACAAAAAACTCGTTTATTTTCTCCTCGCTAAATTTGACTACCGGTAGTATTTATATCTGTGATACTGTCAATGTATTCTGTCATTAAATTCCTACACCGGGGCAAAATATTTGTCTGTGCTTGTACTCCTTTAACCATAAATTTTCTAGCCGGTGCTTCAATATACTTTAAGGTACCACTGTGCAGTTAATATGTAATTTACAATTAATTGATTGGAGAATTGACTGATCAACTATAAATTCGAAAAATTTCCAAACAGAATGCCGAAGCCGCCAAAAACTCAACTATGGGAAAATAGTAGTGTTAAGGGTAGTGTCGATCTGACATTTGTTATGAGAGGTGGCTTAAGCCATCCACATTTTTCACAGAACAAGGGCCATGGTTCAATTTAAAAAAAAATTTAACAGTACATGTATCCGCATGTTCTTTTTCCAGAATTTGTTCTAAACAAAAAAGAAAAAGTCAATCACAGCAAAGTCATACTCGACCGAACATTTTGACGTAACAGACGTCCCCATCTTCTTATTAACAGCTCTCACAACTACAGAAACAAAGCCTCGATTCTGTGTGAGACTATTTTGGAGCCCATTTATATAAATAAGTCCAAGTAGCACAGCATAAGGGCAATGGTAGATGAGTCTTGCAGAATCAGAAGAAAAGAGTTGTCTCATATAATCTAGCCTATATTCTATAAATTTCCCATATTTTTTACATGGATTGTACAACTAATTATATTAACTAATGCGAGGCACTCTCCATGGCTCGGATGTTGGCGCTCGGTTGTCAGTAAAGGTGGAGGAAACCAGAGAACCCGGAGAAAACCACGGGCGTTAGACGGGCCACGACAACCAAATCTCATTGCCATGCCGAGAATCGAACCCGGGTCGCTAGCGGAGAGGCCCGAGCGTTTTACCAGGATATAATAATGTATAATCACATACATCCATATACACATTCTGTTTCAAACAACCGTTGAACAATACAATATTTGAATTTTTTTTATACATTATATTTGCTTATACGTTGTCGATTTAAGGTTAATTGCACTAAAAAATTGTGATTTTTTTCTTTTAATTTCAGGTGGAAAGCTTGGTTTTAAAGTAACCATTTCGACGGGGGCAGCAATCGGGATTGGAATGGGTGCTGTGGCCGTCCTTGTGATTGTCATTATTGTAATTGTGGTTGTAAAAAGGTATTGTTGAAATTTACTGTTTGAGCACTGCAGCAAATCATCCAAGGCTATGCTAGTGTGTCTATGTGTGACTCATATATCATGTACAAAATGGGCTTAATCGTGCGAAAATATATCCGTCCACTGTTGTCGAAACTTATGTTGACCGTATGTTGACCGTGATTGCTGGTTTTGATAAAGTTACCGATGAGAGTTACCTTTGCTTAACATTGATGGAAATATGTAACAGGAACCTTGGTATACATGGGACAACTTTTTCGATTCCAAATGTCAATAATGATACATTTTGAAGTTACGTTAGGTTACAAAAGCTATAATACACCTGGGATACCTACTATAATGTAACATGTATTACAAAAGGTAAAGCAATTTTCTTTTCCTCATAATAGTGTATTATAATGGGATGTATCACTTTTGAGCTTTAACAATGATTGTCATTTTATAATGCGACCTCGGCGACCATATTAGTTCAAAACACACAGACATATATATTCCTTTCATTCTTATATTATTTTATAATATAATATATATATTGCTTTCATACTTACATTATTTTCTTTGTGTGCCAAATATATGCATAGTTAGGTGTTACTCTGTGCCTTAGATGCATCAGCCATGGAGGAAGTATATAATATAAGCCATTTTATTTAGGCACAGAAATGTATGCAGCAGAATATAAAACGCAGCTCCATCACGAGTAAATTTCATTTGCAACAGATTTGTATATACATTACCAATTGATCAACCCATCTCTACTCTTGTCAGCGGCCCCTCCTCTGTTTAGAGTATTCTTTAACGTTGGCTATAAACGTTTAATGTCAGTAATTTAGCCAGAAAAAAACAGTGGATAATACTAAGTCATTCATCTAGAAGCGAACACATTGTGATTGTGTTTTTGCTCTGGTTTGGTGTTTCTTTTGTCATAGGACAGGTATATGAACAAATATTAGAATATTTTTTTTTATCTGTATCAATTTACAATAATACATATTAAAATGTAATTTATACAATATTCATGCTTTTTATTTGTTTTTGCCTGACCTTTGTTATATACAAAGTTAATGCAAATTATAATTGTAAAACATATAGATAGGTAGGTAGATTTTGATATGCTGTGCTGTTTCACACAATGTGTCTCTATACATATGCAATTAATTTTAATTAAAAAAATATAAACTATTTATCATTACCTTGTTTTTGACAGAAGGTTACAAAAAAGTGGTTACTCTTACAAAGGTGTGCATCTTGCTTTCTAAAAGCGAGACATCAGTCCCCTGACTGGTTTATGTAGAATAGATTTAATTCATTATAAGTATCTACTGGTTGCAATAGCAAACATTTTATATTACAAGAGCCTGAAATCTGAATCTGAAATTTTTATCACTGTTACTTTAGGTTTACTGGCCAAAGGTTGCATGGATACATCAAAATGAAAGAATCATTCAGATATATGCCCACATGACCGCCCTAAACCCACTGCACAGGAAAATTTAGCTCTTGCATAAAAAATATAACTGGTAGGTGACAGCACACCATGAATACCAAGTGCATATCAGTACTAACCGCACCAAAATAATAAAACAAATTACAGAGAGGTGGTAGCACTGCTGTGAAGGCAGAGCTACCAAACAAAATAGCTGCAACATTTATAACACATTATTTGGAATGGTGGATATGCTCAATAAACAGCCGGACTGGGGTGACAGTGGATTCACAGTAATATTTACATAGAAGGGCCTTTGACCATAAGGTCTGGGAGATATGGAACTGCTTCATGTCATATTTTTTTATATTACGGCAACATTACATTGTTTTGTGAACTTTAGTGTGTGTCATAATATATCTCCTTGATACAGAAATACCTTCATATATTGGCCTTGGTATAATATTTTCAATATATTGAGAACATATTCCGTGGCCATTACAGCAGGTAGAAGGAAAAGTTCATATTTTGCTATCCAAAAATAACTTTGATTAATGGAGTCTATATTAAACATTAACAATACGATGACAAGTCGTGTCATTTCGAGTAAAAGGTTGAATACTAGCCAAAAACAGGTATTTATAGCTGACCATAAGTCAAAATATAGTGTAACCGCATCAGTGGGCACCAATTTGTTGTCTGACACAAAACCTTATGTAAATGTCAATAATTTTACAGATTTATCCTTAATAAAGCTGTCTAGAGGAGTAAATTCTAGATCCCATCCTCCCCAACTGCTGATAATTCAATTGTGTGTTTTTGTTTAGTTTATTAACTCATACACAACTGCACTTCAAAATGATGACTTATTAAACGGATACAACAATTTCTTAGGGAGAATAAAATAAATATATAATTTATATTTGTTTATCATGTCAGAATAAACTATTTTGCTCAATTTGGATAATATTTATGCGAGTATTAGCCCGCACTTGTCTATCTGGATATAGTGCACTAGTTTGAAGTCTAACTTTGAATTGTTGAAGTAAAGTGAAAAAAAGTCCAAATGATTTATATGGATATTTTCCATCCAGGATGACAATCGATAAAAAGCTGATCAGCTGAATGAGAACAAAATTTCTACACCTTACACGTTTAATTGTGCTAACCGGCATTGTTTATTCCATAATATATTAGATATGATAATGGTGTTATGTATTTTTTTCTCCTATGTGGATTTCTTTAAAATATTTAAATTAATGAATATTTAAATTTCATTTTTAAAACAGACCAGGTTTCAGAGCAAAAGGTACACAAAACTTTCCTCAGGTAGATGACAAAATTACATGTAAAAGGGAAAGTAGCAACCTTTATGTGACAGTAAGTTTATTCCACTACGCAAGCCTTGATGATCCGCAGATACATGAACCAAGGAAGAGCAAAGGGGTAAATGTAATGACAGTTACTTAGTTGACCATAAAACACTGACAGAATTTACCTCTTTTCCGGTTTTATCAGGTTTTGACATACAACAAAATTCATTTACATTCTATGATGAACTGCTAAGGTAAACTGGCATGATCGAACAACACAGTAATTTGTAAGTTAAGGCCACTCCAGACAACAGTTTACAAAAGGAAAGATTAGTGCTTTTCTGTATTGCTGAGAAAGGCCTTGTTAACAATATTTGAAAGCTGGTGTCATCTAACGATCCCTGTCATCTATCGACCATATCTAGTCAAATGTTTAGCATGGTTAATATTGTCAGTAACAATGCTTTTCATAGTGTAAGAAACGATTTTCTGTCCTAGCCTCAGGAAGCTAACCCCGGTGTATGTGATACTCTGTGTTTCTCACAATTTTAGCATAATATCAATTTTGGATAATACCTTTGGAAATGTCAACACCTTCATGAATAGCGATCATCACCAAACATATATGGCTTCACATACCCTTCATCGCACATTTACGTCATACACAAGTTTATTGAGGACCGAAAAAACCCAGAAAATTAGGTCGGCCGATCGCACAAGTGGGGAAGAGAGAGAGTGGGTCATTAAGTCAGAAAAGTGAAATCGGCACCCTGGCTGATCACGTTAAACTCCGACATGGTCGGATCCGCACCAGCTCCCTCAGCTACGAGAAAGTAACACAGAATGATTTCTATGGTAAGTCCGGTCTTGTAAAGCGAAAGTTGAAGATACTGATAGAATGAAGAAGCGATAGACGTTGAGAATGCCACAACAAGCCAAGCGCAAAGGATGAGCCGGAAGATAGGGAGTAAATAGAGTAATTGGCATTAAGTATTAAGTAATTCTCCCTGGACCACTGATTAAAAATGACTGGTTCAGAAACAGTTGCAGGAAAAGGGTCACACATTACTACAACAGATGGTATAGTGTAATATTTAATAAGCATATTTCAAATTTGAATTACGTATTCAATTTTTTGATATTATCAATGCAAATGAAATTTTGGCGGATTGTTTTAGATGTACCTGGTCCAATCAGTTAAATCCTTATGCCGGCTCAAAACGACGTTAGTAACGTGTGTTTTCCATGAATTGATATGAAGCAGTAAATGGAGTAACTTGAAGAAATGTAAACAGCAAATTATAATTAAATAATAATAAAAAAAATTATTTTAAATTTGTTTGAAAATTTTTAAAAGTTATTCGAACGTTATTTGAAATCGCCAACCAGAACCGGTAACTGGGACACCTCATCCTTCTTGGTATTTGAGATGCCAATGTAGAGACATTACGGAAAGGAAACTCCGAAAAGCGCATTCGTTTGTAAATGCATTATGAAAATGTGACACAGCCTTAACGCAGAGCGCTGAGCCTGGGAGGGACCAACCATGAAAAATATTACTGCTCATAAATTGACGTTCAAACTCTCTCCCTAGGATTTGGGCCCTGTTCTTTAAACCATTACTAAATAAAAAACTTTATATTCCCTAAAAATATTTACATCGGATACATATACGCGTACTTATGTGGCCATAGGTTTCCCAGAAGAAAACCTCAGCTGGATTTCTCAGAGATGAATGAACTCCCAGGTGTAAATCAATAAGCTATTCTATAACATAGATATATCAAAGCTTTATTTTGTGAGTCATTCGGAAATCATTCACGGGAAGAGAGGGTACACATTATTTGATATATCTGCTCAACAGTCAGGCCAGGCTTCGTGTAGGACTAGAATAAAGGATAGCTGTGTTACACCAAGCGAACATTGATTTTGGGAAAGATATTTATGTGATAGTCCTTCTATCAGTGTAACATGCGGGCGCTATATTCATTATTGAACAATACCTCTTCCTTAATGAGAAACAATTAAGTGCAACTGACACCATCATAGAATTAAATTTAAATACTGAATCTCAGGGAAATGTCGGCCTCCACACACACACACACACATATATCGCCGTAGCTTCGTTGCCTATTTGTAAATATTTGAATTATCTGGAGTGAAGCACAGATAAAAAATTATGTAGAAAGAGCATGGATATTAGGTTGTCACAGAAATTCAGTACTTTTTAAGGGAATCGTATGCCTAATCTTTCCGTGCGCTACCACTGCACAGGGCTCCCGATTAATCACAATATTCCTATACTTTCACGGAAGGATTTTAATGATGGAACATTTTTGTAGCTGAAATCTACCGTCAAATATTAACATACAGTCATATGATTTTTGATGTCATATATAAATTTTATGAGATAGAATTTTGTCTCAGAGTACATCTCGGTGGTTGCACCTGTCCTATCCATCATAAAATATAAGCATATCTTGAATAAAGAGTCCTGTAATGCAGGGTTATACAGGATAGCGAATCTGTGCTCTTGCCTCGAAAAGTGGTATAAAATAAACTAGTATACACGGATCAAGGAGACCCTTGTGTGTTTACACACCACCTGATTCGAATGAAAGGCTGTTTTCATTATTCACTGGTTTTCACAGCGAGACACGATTAAACATGTGGGCCGTATTACTGAGCGTTAGTTTTTTCTGGCTACCTGAATGATTTATTCATTGAACCCATGTTCATTTTCCTGCTAGGTGTAAAAAGATCGATCCCCTTTGTCCTTACTAATGCGTTTCTGTATTTATAAATAGGTTTGGTCCTGTCTGTTAACATGTTGCTCAACAGTAGTCATATCAACCAAACGCCCATCAATATAAACATGAAACGCAAGCGAAATGTCTGTAAACAACAGAATACTAATACCAGCTTAAACGAGAGACTTTCAGATGTGGGTATATATATATATATATATATATATATATATATATATATATATATATATATATATATATATAATAAAATAATACTTAATACAAAGAACCACGAGTATCCATATCTGTTTTTTTTTTCGAAAATTCTTTTTCCGAAATATAAATTGAGGAAACAATATTTTCCTGTATATACCGAATTCGGAAAACATATTTTTCATAAATAACCGAATTTGACTGTAAGGATATCTTCTTCAATGGCGTTCACTCGTCTGAGAAGAATAACACACAGCCCGATCAGCGAGTTAAGTTAAGCTTATGTGTTCTTCAGAGTTAGAGTCGCTTAGCCGTCTCGGTGCATGCATTCATCCGATCACCTGTAGATGTACTGATATATCACTGTCACCCTTATGTTGATCTTTCTGTGATTGCTTCTTTGCGCTCCTCCGTTGTTAAACTAACTGAAGTTAAGTAAAAGTTCATCATGTTAAGTTTTTCGTGTCATCAGTTTGGCTCTTTGATAGAATTTTAGAATCACAAATTTCGAACGTAAAAGTTTTCTTTGCCGTGACTGGCTGCAAAACCTGCGCCATTATTTGGATATAGGTCACTTACAATCCAGTCAATCGTTCAGTAATTCATATCAACGATGTTCACCTGCGGTCTTTTCGTAGCCTACGACCTCCTAATGCGTTGTGTTTGATCATGTACCATATTTCCCTTAGATGGCAGCACTAGTTGGCATATAACAAGAGTGCCGTGTGCAAACATTCATTACGGCGTCTTTGATAAAAAAAACTGTCAATTCATTGAATATAAACGCTATCCTTGCAAGCTGTATGTTTATACAGAACGTTGCTAATTTTCGTAAAAATAAAAAAAAATATTGTTAAAGGTTCGCTGTTTTTAAATAAGATTTGGAAAAAATACAATGATGAAATAACATAAGTGGCATTAGCTATTGTTTTAATGGAACGTTGATATGCTCACGTGTACATGAACAAAGGCTGATGTAATAGTGTATACATACTATAAAAATGGTGAACCTCGCATATCCGTACCCTCAAATATCCAAAACTGTAGAAGGAAATTTTAGGAAAGAAGTTGATATATTGTATTTCAAATTGTTTTTCATGACATGAAACAGAATAAAATGACAATCATACAGAATCATTGAAAGTCAAATTTTTAAATGGGTAGATTTGACGAAATGAAAAAAAAAAATAGCCAGCATTACAATGGTGTGCATATACACATATTTGAAAATGCCCCGTTATTTATATATATATAACATATATAGAGTTTTGTGTGCCCCTTGGTATCGCACGGACTTTCCCCTTCTGCGTGGACGCCGTGGTGTTGTGAACCTTTGCAGCCGCACCCGTACTGTTCTTCTGGATCGCCCCCTACTGTTTAGAACGTCGTCCGCTGGATAATCAACTGTTATTTTTGTCACTGGCACGGAACTCACCCTTTTGACAATCAACTTATTTTTGTCTCTGCCACGGGACTCGCCTTATTGTGGACACAGACTTCAGAACAATTATAACTATTGAGTAAAGTTGCTGACTCGCTTTCTCAATGAGATAAAACCACTTCGACGCATTTTTCCGCTTTTAACGAGTCCTATAAGAGGACTCGTTACCGCTCTTCAGCTAGGACTCGAATTAGAACTTCTCACGTTAACTATTCAACCCCGGGGATACGGAGATTCTATATTTGTGGGTCGTCATGCCCCACAAGTAACCATAGACTTATTTGCAGAGCAAGGACTTTTATTTATTCGCATACCTCCTTGTGTAACTATGGACCAGAGAATCTTCCGTTGAATATTTGGACTTCAGTTAAGTATTAATTTAGTTGCAGCCGTTTCAAGAGACTTAGTTTAGTATTCGTTATGTATTGACTCTTTGATTATTTGTTATTGGAAATATTGTATATATATTAATAGAGCACCATATTGCACTTAATCCCTTGTTGTGTTAATCTGAGAATATGTCTAACGTTTTGTCTTATGGTTCTGCCAGTCAGATATGCCGTGTGAAAGAGAACCGTAACAATATATATATATATATATATATATATATATATATATATATATATACAGTAGAACCTCGAATATCATTATAGTCTGGGGACATAAAATTTGTTCGGATATTTGAGGTTACGGATATACGAGGGTCACCATTTTTTCTGATGTATACACTAATGGTTGGCACTAATGTTTTAGTATGACTTAGTTGAAACGATCGTTAATAAAGAATAGGACAAAGTTTGCGGCAGTGATTGATTTATATGTACGAGTGTTGAATGAAGCCAGATGCATAACCACTTGTATAGTACAGTTCTTAGTATATGTGAAGAAACTAAATGTTGATTTATATTTTGAAAATTTATATCTTTCTCTCTTAAAAATATGGTGGCTGATTACAAAAAAATGTCTCATGATTAATTTTATGTCACTATATAATGCATAAAATACATTATAACAATATTTGTAAGAGGAAATTAATATAAACATTCAAAACGTTAAATCTTCGTGTCTTCTTAAAAGCTTAAATCCACCTGGGACGCTAACAAAAATATTACGTGTTTGCAAGTGGGAAAGTGAATTTCTTTTACTCATAATTGTGTATTATTATGGGATTGACTAGTTTAGGGCTTTGATTTTTATGGTCATATTATTATGCAGGAATTATTGTTAAGGCATACTGCTAATGAGAGCTGCCAAAGCAGACTTCATTTCTAGGTATATATTCATTTTCAAATGTAAAATATTTGATTAAGTGTAACCTTTTGTAAATTAAAATTAACAAGGGTTTAACACAGTAAGCATTTAGTTCATTTGTTTAGACAGTTAATAATTAAATCTTGGCTGCCGAGTGTTTATCGGAGAGCCTGACATATTATTTTTGTAAGTTATCAGAAATTCTAAATAAGAGAGTTTCAGTTTATTTTGTATGTGATCACCCATGGAAGGTATATATAATATAAACTATTTATTTGTGTACCTAAAACTATCCAGCATATCCAACATAATACGTAGTTTTACCATTAGTGCATTTCATTTGCGAGAGATTCATATATACATTAACTTTCTCTACACTTGTCAACGGGCCCTCATATATTCATATATTATTCTTTAATTATCATACACTGTATAAATGTATTGAGGGATTGTGAACCATATGCTAATCTCGCGTGACGATGGTTGGCTGACCAGTTATACCATTCAGTAACTTCGGTCAGGGATGATTGGGAGAAGGAACTTATAATTAGTTTTACTATTTTTAGTATTATAATCATTATTATTATTATTATTATTATTATTATTATTATTATTATTATTATTATACCATAGGTTGTGATATCTTAAACAGTCCGTCCAAATAAATATTTAATATAAAAAAATTATTTTTAAAAATTATTTTAATTCTTCATGTATGTTAGACTCAAACAACAAATAACCTTCCTTTCTGTGCTTAACTTGATATGCCATTTTGTGAGACATATATGCGGTTGCACCGAAATCTCAACTGAAAGGAGAGAATATTCCCATATATATATATATATATATATATATATATATATATATATAATATAATAAATTAAAACCACATGTACCCTCCCTATTCTACTCTGGCCCGAACATATAAAAGCCACATATTAACCGCACATGGTACATGGTACTGCGTTCCAAGTTGTTAACAGGAACTACAGTAACTTCTAATTTAGTTTGGCCTGCTTCCAGCCCTTTAACCACTAAGCATGTAAATAATGAAAAAAAAACCTTTAACACTTTTACTTCTGAAGAATATGTGATTATGTTACCACTACGCCCCTTAATCATGTTTCTCTAAATTAGCATCCCTGAAAAAAGACAATTTAAAACGTTTAAAATCCATGTTCTTAAGATAACGCCACATTCTAAACTTCGAACAGTGTTTCTTATGATTACGATTAAATATTTTTTAATTCGCAGTTTCTTTTCCCCAATCCAGTTCTTTCTCACTTGTTGAGGAAAATTGATTTGAGATACAATCATGGCTTTTTCTAGATTGTTTTGGTAAAGGTAACCGCTTACATTGTTAATGCTAACTTAACTACAAATATTCACATCTACAGAATTCCATTCCGGTTTCGGACTATGTGACATTGCAGTATCACACGCTTCTCTCATTTTATACCCTAACGTTAGCCAGGCCCGGTGACTACTGACTGGATAAGTAATCATCTCTAATGCTGGGTCATACCACTAAGGAACCCCGAAAGGCATACTCGTTTGTGATTAAAAAACTTTGTGCATGGCCCTATTACGCCTGCAGGCGCGCACGATGGGTGGGGACGTACCGGGGAAAATCTTACCGCCTCGGCTGAGATTCGAACTCATGTCACGGCATATAGTCCTGCGCTCTACTCCTGAGCCACCAAACCTTATAACCTACATGTATCTTGATATTTGTCCACAAAAATAGCTTGCTGATACTTACTGCATAGAATCATGTACCATTTAAAAAAAATTATTGTCAAAATTAACTTTAAAAATGCCCGGTTTAAAATAATATATACGATAAACGTCAAAATAGATCTTGTTGTCGCAAGCTTCAGTTGAAATATTCTAATAAGACTTGTTGTGCATAGTAAGGAACTTCTCGATGATCCTCTTAATGAAAATAGAATATATCATGGTTATCCAGATAACCTCCAAACCTAAACTAATTGCTTCCTCAGTGTTACGCTAGTCCTTCCGGAAACTTCATCGAAAACTGCACAATACCTTTTGCGTGATTTCCTTAGAGACATACCAGGTAATGAATCAAAGTGAAAACATGACATATCGATTTGTTGAGGTAAGATAACATGAATGTTGTTCAGATTACGTCAAACAGACCGAGGTACTACCTAATGAATGCAAATACCGCAGGAGTATTTATATTGATAAGGTAACAGTGAGTTGGCTATTTAGAAACCACCCATGTTAAAGAATTGTTTGTAGGAAATTAGGAGATACTGGTATCTACTCTGCATATTTATTTTAATTACACTTTACATTAAATTTGTTACACTCGCTATTTCTGGCTATTTTACATTTGATTCCCTCTCTTCAGATAATTTACACATCGCCACCCACCCCTCCCGACATATGTGATTGTGTATACGGAGAAGAAATGACCTACAATGGGTGCTTAGCAGTTTTAATTCGTGTAGACATCATAACAGAATGAAGTTGAAACATGCCTAAACTGATGTTAACTTTAGCTTAACTGATGTTAGCTTTAGTTCATTATGAGAAGAAACGTAATTGCTGTGGTACGTGCGTGGGCTATCTATAAAGTCACTTGAAATGCCACAGATCAAAGTCAAAATCTGTGAACAGATTTCCAGATGTCATCCTTTATGGTTATGATCTTGCATTTTGTCTTAAATCCGTTTCCATAATTTAATATGATGTGGTATTTATTACAAGATTTTAGTAATATCGGTCGGAACATGCTTTAATATTTAATACACTGCGCAGCTGAGCGCTAATGATCATGTGTAAGGTAAAGTCTGTTGAGCTTTAACAACCGAGCCTATTGGTTCACCGGGCGGGAGCTTATCCAGGTTTCTGTAACCTGAAGTGACATAGGAGTTAAATTTCTCCTGGATCGGACGCTAGTTCATCGCTGGTTACCTTCCCAGTATTTATTAGTACCCATTTCTACTGCTAGGTGGACAGAGGCACACTTCCGGTTGGGACATCGCCCAAGGGTCTTGCCACGGAGAGGGTCTGACCGGGATTCGAACTCACGACCTCTCGATCAAAGGCCGGCACCCTAACCATTACACCACCGCCCCAATATGATCACCAATGATCATGTGTGGCCAGGTTGATGTATATATCAGACAAAAATACATGGCCAAGGAGCTATTTTTAGTTGTGTTTTCCAACGAGACACGATTGGACTGGTTCACCAGACCTTTTTTCTGCCAAGTAACAGCAGATCAATGACCTCAAAGAGAAAATAGCAATTTAGTTATATACTCACTGTTAAAATACCCTTGCTTTGCTTGTGGCTCATCGGGGCTTAAGCAAATAAACGTTTGTTGTTATAATTCTATACAGGTACGAAATGCTTCACGGCCAGTGTATGTTATATATATATATATATATATATATATATATATATATATATATATATGTATGTATATATATATATATATACCTGTCTGTGTCTAGCACTTATCTGCTCTCATTTAAAAAAAAACACACGAACCCGAACCTACCACACAAACCCGAACCTACCATTACGTGCAGTGCGTATGCCCGGGGCGCTGGCCATCCTAGTTATTACCATTATTATGTTCGTGGGGCGTTGTCGATAAATCGTCCACAGCAACTGGTAGATATAGACGTTTTCCATCACGACATCTGTTTGCGACGATGGACACATATACTTCGGCTCCTTTATATCGGCCAATTGGATATTGATTGCTATATCTTAAATAATGAAAGCAAAGTAATCATGTCTCATGACTGATGGAGTTCCCATATGTGCCGGTTACATGTTGACAAAACCCATTATGTTGACTCAAAGAACCCAAACCCAGTGGTCGACCTAATGTGCAGTGCGCATTCTTATAGAAAGAAGAAAGAGACACAAGCAGAAATGTAAAAATCACAATTTTGTTTGATAAAAATCTGAATTTTAGATTGATACTTAACCTGAAACTGTTTTCTGATAACCGTTAGGTGATCAATAATGCGGTATTTTGGTTTCATTCAAGTTAGATTGTTTAATATAATTAATTACGAAATTTACTGGACATTGTAATCATCTAGATTTGAAATAAGTGCGGAACAGATATGGTGTTCCTCAAGTTAAACGCTTGAGGTAATTGACATTAACATGTCTGAGTGTGCCAAAGTCAGAACGATCGTCTTAAAAGGACAGAACACATATTGTCGTTTATTCAAGAGCTTAAGTGCTGTGTGATTCTGGATCGAGACCACATGTATAACCACTTGTGCATTTCAGAGACTTGTTCACACAAATTGTTAAAATTATGAAGCAAGGTTATCCACTCAGCCTCTAAATGAGTTTGGACTGCTTCCAATTCATTACAATAGATGTGATAATAGAAAACACAGTGAAAGTTTATTCCTGTGTTTAAATGGATATGTCATAACGCCGATATTAACATATAGAAAAAAACATTCTGTTTTGTTACTGAGGTATGAAGATAATGAATCCTGTAGGTGTCTCTGCTGTTTGTGTATAGATACTGGTCAACTATACTGGTAGTAACTACCAGTGACACAAAGTATTTGGCACAGATCAATTCATATTTTGTAGAATAGTACTTAAATTAATAAAGAGATCGGTATCAACCCTGTTTATGCCATATACTGTATAATATACTCTAATACATGACGTTTTGTATTAGTGGGTTTATTTCTAATGATGGATTTGAAAATGTGGTCACCAAATATAACGGACAGATAACATATTGATAATTTCAAACATGAGAACTATATAAGGAAACTATGGAAATCAAGAATTATACTTGCAGTGAGTCCCGTTCCATGCCAGAATATAATTTAAAGAAACACTACATTACAAATTTGTTAATATGCAACGTCTGACAAATAAATTCAGCAAAACAAATTAACATGTTAGTATCTTATAATTATAACATGATGCTCTCCTTCTGCGACATAGATATATAGACATTGAAGAGATGTACTAATAAGATTTCTTTTCTCACCTGATACAATGAAATCAGTAATTTGAACAGATTAATTTTGTATGATACCAACAATAAGCAATTTCCTTTGTTAACTTCAAAACTAGATTTAACAAATGCCTCACGTGGCTAATTTTCAATGTGTAACGATCGACGTAATCAGGTTGTGTAATTTTTTTTTACCAGATAAATAATGTTATTGCTTGCCTCCGGGTAAATGCAGGCCAACACTATCTCCTCACTCATTACGAAAGATGGATTAGCTTTAAAATATTTTTTTTATAAATTTTTTATCAATTCATCCATAATAAAATCTCACAAATAATTAAGAAGTAACACGTGGAATGAGACTATGGGAAATTTTGATTTTGCTGTTTAGAAGTTTCTCGAACGCACGGTGGCATATACATCCCTGAATAAGTAAGTGATTTAAAATATATCATATCCTCATACATTGAGATGCCAAGGTTATAACCAGCCTGAATCATCTAATCGTCTGATGAAGTGAACAAGTACTTAAACAAGGACCAAGGACAGCATCAAAAATCTGTCTCATCAAATGTATCATTTTTGTCTTGCTTATGTATAAACACTTAAATAAGTATGACTAGCTGCAATCTTTAAAAGAGGTTGAAAGAAAATTAGCCAACTTTACTTTCCTTCGCATGCCCTTATGCTTGAAAATAAACCAATATTGCAATATTATCAGTTTTGCAGAGAGGAAATTAATGAATCGACTATAAAGCTAACACGGGCTTGAGTTAGTTATTTGATTTTTTGTACATCGACTTTTCCAGTGGTCAGTGATTTGGCAAATATGAGCAACTCGAGGCAGAGGGCATTCTGATAGATGATTAATAAACGGGTTAAGAGTGCTTTTTTGTATTGCTGTTGAAGGCTTTGCTAGCACTTATGGGTCTTCAGACAAGTTGGTGACCCGGTCATCTAACGGCTTTAACTATTCTAAAAATGTTTCTTATTCAATATCGTCACAAACAATGCATGCTCTGCATAGTATAAGAAACAATTTCACTTGCTTTATGACGCAAATCCCTGTGTATGTGACCGATTTTATCGTTATTTTGGTACAGTATGAATGCCTTTAGAAATGTTGTTAATAACATCCTGAATTTCATGGGAACATCACCAAACATATATGAACTTACCTAAAGAGGAGAAAAAAAAGAATATATATATATATATATATATATATATATATATATATATATATATATGAACTTACACCAAACATCAAATTATTAATGATGAATGATATAATACACGTAAAAATAAAAAAAAAAATCATATTTATTTTGAACTTGTTGGAAATTATTTAAAGGTATTTTGATAGTTGACCAGGATCTCCTAACCAAAATTCAGGATCCTTTTTGTTTAATATCCAGATTGCTAAGTCATAATAAGGAACCTCAAAACCTTCGTATGTAAATGTAGTATGAAAGTATTGCACAGCCCTAACGCTGAGCGCACAACCATGCAGCGACTGGCCGTGAAAAGTATCAAATCAATGCTCCTCTATTGAGATTCGAACTCCTCATCCCAGGCTTTGAACCCTATGCTCTACCCCATTATAAAAAAGGTTATGTTCCCTTAAAAGGTTTACATCAGATACATATGCGGGTCTATATGTGGCCGAGGGTTTGCCGACAGGATACTTCAACTGGATTTCCCAGAGAAGTGTGGTATTACCGCATTTTTACGGAGTTCCCAAGTGTAAGCCAGTAGTGTATGGTATAACATATACAAATAAATGCTCTTTTTTGCGAGTCATTCGGAAATCATTCACTGGAAGAGAGGGTACCCGCTTTACTCCATGGTCTGACAGGCTTATCTACAAACAAGACTAGAATACAGGACATCTGTGCTACAAAAAGCGAACATTGTTGATTGGTAAGAAATGCAAATGGTCGATCTTCTAACAGTGTACCATGTGGGCGCTATATTCAGTCTTTACCAATATTTGAGAAATTAACTACGATGACATAACCAGAATAACACATTTTATTAATTAAATCTAGAGGAAGGTCGGCTACTAATACTTCTACTACTACTATTACACACACTCACACACACACACCTATATATATATTTATATTATATATATATATATATATATATATATATATATAGCGGAAGGCACATTGCTTGTTATTACACTGTTGGTGTTTCTTGAATGAATCATAATTAAAAATGTATGCAAGGCCATCCTAGTTTATTTTATATAGCAGGCTTAAATGCACAAGGAATATTCGGGCACTTTGCCGGTACGAGTTAAATTATGTAGCTGAAATTGATCATCACGTAAGAACATACATTCATATGATTTATGTGTCATATATTAATGTTACGAGCACGCATTTTATCACAGAATAGATTTCGGTGTTTGCGCCAGTCCTGTCGATCATTAAATATAATGCAAACTTGATAAAAAAGATAGCGTCACCAGATGGGCGTGTACAATGAACTAGAAAGCACGGACGAGGGAGACCCTTGTGTGTTCACACCCCACTTGATTCGAATAGTCAGGCTGTTTTCATTAGTCATTTGTGTTCCAAGAGGTACTGGATTAGACATGTGGCCTGTATTACTCAACACTGGATTTGTTTACTTGATGATTGGTTTTTCATTCCGATTCCAATAGACTTGTTCTCTGTTAAGTGTGAAAAGATCCATCACCGCAGCCCTTTAAATAAATATTTAAAAATAGGCTTTGCTCTGTCCGTGATTAAGCAGCCGCAGCATATCAACACGACACCAATCAATAAAATTTTCTACAGGCAAGTAAAACGTCATGTGCATGTGTGCATGTGCCGATGTCTAACATAAAAATTAAATGAAAGTTCATGCTGAATTATCTTGATTTTTCTGCGTGTCAGAAAATATAAATTTGGGGTCGGAATCAAAGGATGTCGGATTGTCCAAGACAATGATAATGATACATTTGTATTTACTTATGAAAACAGTCGGAATAAAGCTTTCCTGATTGCCAGGGGCCGGAATATCGACTGTATATAGAACCAGTTAGGTATAATCTATATCTACATTTAGGACAATGATGTTGACATCGAAGTTGCATAAGTTTTGTTTGTAACATTAAGAAACATGTATATAATACATTTAGGAATGAACTATGGCGTGTCGAGTCCCTCTCTGGCTGTTGATACTTACTTGTGGGTCCTTGAAAACGATGGGGAGACATCTGGATATTTCAGATTCTATGAATGAACTGGAAAGACGTGAGTTTATGTAATTGTAAACTAAATACAAACTTTTCAACGAACGGTAAAACCGGTTTCTGTTTATGAGTTTTAAATGACTGATCTGTGGCATACAAAATAAGTAAAAATTTACAAACACTTCTACATATATACACACGCTAACATGAATTGCCAAGTACTTATGCGACTTGACGTATTATCCAATTATAAAGGTCTTGATTAGGAATATTATCAAGTTGTGTTTTTCTTCTTTGATTTTAGATAAATTTTGTAAAAATTTGAGGACTTTTCATCTCACATTCATTATCTTAAATTATTTTAAAATTGGCAAGTACGACAATTACACAAACACAATACATCTATTATTGTTGTAAAAAATAACCCAAGATCTATACTATCGCCTTTTAAATTTTATATTCTATTATCTGCTTTATCAGCCAAGCGAGATCTCCGTATAAACATATGGATTTGTAATGTGGAAACACATTCGTGTAAATCGATGACATCAACTGACTACGCTGATTCATCCGTCCATAACCAAGCTTCAACAAGCACTGAAGGCATAATTAATTCCACACACAATCCTACTGAACAAACAAGTGAGACTGCCTCACAGATGACGACCAAAAGGTTTAATTCACTTGAGGAGTGCACAAAAAGCTGTAGTAAGCACTACATTTAAGCTTCCAATATACAGTAAACCTAAACATAGTGCATAATGAAAACCAATATTATAAATATATGTGTGACAATTAAGATATTGATGACTGCGTTTGATTAATATCAATACAAAAAGAATAAAGAATATACATTGTATCTGTGCTAGTTTGATGCAGGTTTAACGAGGAGTGATTAACAGATAGGGTTTCACTTTTATAGATTCCCTTACTTAACATTGTAGAATTGTAGTAAAAATTTATTTGCTTGAGTAGCTTTCATACATTACCAGTTTGAAATACATTATCATAATAATATATATTCCAGTGCATCCCATTAATCGGTTTGCCACAAATGATAACATAATCAGATGGTATACTATTAATATTTTGGCTCTAGCTAACACTCTCTGCCAACTTTCTTTTCTTTATTTTACTACAGCTGGAAAGTTTTCCTTCGAGGCAAATCTAACGACACTTGACCTCTTTGGAATTGCAGCCGGTGCGGTGGCCGTCCTTTTTGTCATCATTATTGTGTTTGTGCTTGTGGCGCGTTGTCGGTAAATTGCCTACAGCAACGGATAAATACAGGCATTGCAACACACTAGCGACATCTGTATGCGGCGATTGACAATTACACTCTGGGTCCTTTATATCGAAGTAAACGATTTTAATTGCTATATCTGAAATGATGAAAGCAAATGAATCATCCTCATCATTAGAGCTTAGTGGCATTTATCTGCTTTTATTTGAACGAACCCGCAACGCTGACTCAAAGGACCCGGGCCCAGCAAATGAAGGTAACGTGCAGTGCACATGCTGTTGGAAAAGGCCCATCGACGGGACAAAAACAAAAAGATACCAAGATAACAAGAAAAGATAAATCATATGTGAATATTATATGGAATTAAACTAAAACGAAATGTTTTCTGTCACCCGTTAAGATATTCTGTTATGCGATATCTTCGTTTCATTAGACATGTAAAATTATGATTACAACATGGTTGCTCAAAATAATATGTAAAATCAAGCTGTCAATTGTAAAGTACAATTTTGAATGTTTAATTTTATTATACGATGCTCGTATTCCTTGATGGAGCCAAACAAAGTACTATAACTCTTAAAGCTGCTTAATGCAGATTCATCTCGTAAGATATACACAAAGGCATCCGTCTTTGTATTTTTATTAAATAAAATAAATCACATTTATAAGAAACAGTTAATTCATTGAATTTCAGAAGGTTATTCCTTCGAAATATGTGGTCCTTGTATATAGGAAATTTAGCCAAATTTCCCAATGGATCCATTTATGTATGTAGCGTTGGCTGGATATCGCTAAAATTGTTGCAACTAAATCTTAATTTTATTGGTTGTTTAGTGTATATATATTTGTATAATCAACAATATAAATATGCATAAAATAATGTGTTTTAATATATTCCCAATTAGCACCTATAAACGTGTTTTTAATTCAAATGATAATATTTACCCTTGTTTGCCAAGAATATATTTGACAGTCTGAAATACTGATAAAAATCATTATGAATTTTAAATAATGAGTGATTTATCTTGTATGAACAAATGTATCGCGAAATAGGCACTGTAGAGATTGTCAGCTTTTAGTGAATTTGTTACTTTGTTTTGTTTGTTAGATATTTTATACTCTAAAGCTTTAAGGGTTTTAAATTTATCGTTATTTTATGTAATAGTAACATTTACTATTAACAACCACACGGTAATAATTAAAATGCTACCATGGAATTTCATAACACATTCATATACCATATCAGTGGAAACCTTAATTTCCGCGTTTGTAAGTGTGCACTTTTCTATTAAAAATAATATCCTAGAATATGGGTCTTCATATATTTCCTTTAAGAAAAAGTTTTACATATACTTCTCTAATGTTTAGATGTTTGAGCAAACAGTTATCCCTTAATTCGTGAATCTTAAGAACTGTATTCTGGTGTATTCTAGACACAGGCTTTAGGTGTTAAGCTGACAGTTCTCGGTTCTATACCTGCCATCGCCGGCCTGAAAAAAAGATAAAATGTCAAGAAAACTAAAGCATTGTGTCATGGGTAAAGTACACGGAGGTCTAGACTTTTCCTGGCCAGTTTAATTAAAATTTGATTCCTGAATGGTAAATGGGCTTCTACTCATCCACCGTTAATCTACAGCGCAATGCCGTAAATTTCTCAAAACGTCACCGGTTGCAGGAAAAAAAAAGTGCATTCACAAAAGATAATAAGTAATGCCGGACCACCGATTGAACATTTATATTATTGAAAAATTATACTGATGTATACATAGATGCATGATATGTGTAAGGAAATTTTTTTGTTCACATTTGTATGTAACATCCACTTAGACAGAACATATGTATACTTTTCAAAGTTGCTCCTGTATATATATGAGCGTCGCTCTTACAAGAAACAACAATAAATATAATTTGTATTCTGACAGACTGAATTTCTTTGACTTTAACATAAATTCATATACACTCCCAATTTTTTTTTTACTTATTTATAAAAAGGCTACCGTAATACGTTCTTGGAGAGTTTTACGGTATATAACCTTTTTACAGTCACAGTCATTCTCATTTACGGGAACCGGTTAATTTACGGAATTTCGTTTGCAGCCATAATTGACGGTATTTGACCATTAGTTTTACGGTCTGTGTCTGAGTGCAGCTGCAGGTTACGGATATATAAATATAAAGAAAATATTGTATACATTGTGGTAGAAGTTGTAAGGCAAGATCATCAGTGTAAAATTTGAAATTTTTAACTTTAGGCCAGCTTCATACATAATGTATAATCTTTAATATCTTTATTTACAAAATTTGTTGGACATTTGGAATATCAAGATTTGAAAATAGTGCAAAACAAATGTGCGGTTAAAACTGATCAAGAAAAATGCTTGAGGTAACTGGCAGAAATATGTCTGAGTATGTAAGCCAGAACGATCATTAAAAAGGGACAGAACACATTTTGTCGTTAATGCGAGAGTAATATGTTTGAGTGTCGACCGAAACCACATGTAAACCATTTGTAGATTTCAGTTCAGAGTTCATGTAAATAAACATGTTTACATAACTTGGTACAATTATGAAGCAAGGTCATCAACTGCTTCATCATCTAAACGAGTTCGAGCTGCTTTCAATTCCTTCCATCAGGTGTGATATAGGAAAAAAAACGTTGACAGGGTTTTTTTATTTTTCAAAGTGGCTATCGGAATATGTTAGCATCGCCGATATTGACCAAATAGAAAAACCACTCTGTGTTGCAAGTATTGACCCTTGGTAATAATGTAGTCAATAGGTGTAGATTGCGTATAGAAACTGGTAAGCTGGTAGTTAATTCTAGTAACGCCAAGTATCTGGCAGAGATCAACTCTCAGTTTGTTAAATTAATACGTAAATCAGCCAATAGGTGTCTTCCTTGTTTATGCCAATATACTGTACGATATACTCTAATACATTACAATTTGTATTAGTGGATTTATTTCTAATGATGGATATGAGAATAACGTGACCAAATTTAACAGACAAATTTTATTCTGATGGCTCCCAGACTACTTTACGAAACAAATAAACATAAAATTTCTAGAAATTAATAACATGATGGTGTCCCTTTACAAAATCGATTGATATACATGGTTTCCTCATGTTTTTTCCTCACCTGTTAGAGAAATATCAGTATTTGGAATAAAATAATTTAGTATATGACACTCACAGCAAGCATCAATTACCATTGTTTCTCTCAAAACTAGTTCTGAGCAAAGGTCCCTCGCTTGAGACATTTTCCCACTGCAATTCAAGATTATTAGGTTATATCCTTTTCTTTGCAGTTTATTATTCTATATTGTTCATTGCTAGCCTGGACGTAAATGAAGTCCTAAACGATGTAGGTTCTCAGAAAGGACAAAAGACAAGCTTTCTAAGCTCTATGTGGTCTGTCAGTTTAATGAAAGGTTTACATGACAAGTACATCTAAAATTTCTGAACAGCCAAAACAATAACAAAACACACTTTCTCGATGGTAGAGTAATTTTTATCTCTAGCCAGTAACTTTCTGTTGCTTCTGTTGCTCAGGGGTAGAACAAAGGACTCAAAGCCGGGAAATCGTGAGTTCGGATCTCAGCCGAGGCGGTGAGATTTGTTTTACGGTCAGCCCTAAACAATGGTTTGCACAATGCAGGCTTAATGGGAAAACAGTGCCAAACGGCCGATTCCTCGGTAATATGACCCATCAATGGGGACTATTACGCACCCAGCGCCGGCAGGTGCACAAGTAACCGGGCCTGGTTGACGCAGGATATAAAATGAGAGAAAGGGTGTGATACTGCCCTGTCACGGAGTCCGAAACCGGAATGAAAATCTGCAGATGTACATATATTTTTTAAAGTTAGCATTTAAAAAAAAATAGAGGAGGTTAACTCCACCACAAATATATTACTAAAAATTCTTTCTGCTAGCATAAGCTATCGGATGCATCACCCCATCGTGCTCCTGTATAAGGATAATTCCGATTCCGACACCCGGCGCTTCGCATTTCAGGAAGAAACCAGGTATTCTCAAAATGGGGGGATCAGCTAGCTTAGCCTTAAGTGCCCGTTCGCCTTCTCATATACCTTCCAATCCAATTTGTTAGGCTGCCCTTTCCTCGTAGGTTCACTTCTTCGAACTGCTATTTCTGCTTAGTTTGGAAAGACCTTTAGGTAGTAACCGGTAAGGCCTAGAACGGCTCGCAAGGCTCTCCTGGTTTTCGGTCGTTCTGTTCTCTGGCTTTACGTAAGTAGCGACGGGTTGCATGATGACGCAAAACTCGACTCAAACAGTTTCGACTTCTGATCCGCATTTCCGGTAGTGCTAGTCGCAAACGGCAGCTCCTACTACCATTGCTACAATAGTTCCCACAATATAGGAACAATCTACACTAATCATGGGTGTAGGAAAATGCCTAACTGGTCCATTAAACAACCGTCACTCAGCGTTGTGAAATTGGTCCAGATCCATATGTTTCACGTACTCCGGCTAAAGAGCAACCGGAATCGCGTAATACTTCGACTGCCTTACTCACATTTGACAATGTAAGAAGAAAGCGGTGGCAAAGTTAACCGGCGGTATCGGAGATGAAGTAATAATGCTCCTCCAGACGGACAGAAACAAGCTGCTAGTCGAGTGGAAAGGCCCCTTTATCATGGTAGGTAAAGAAGGGGACTTACACTATCGGGTCAAGGTTGATGACAAGGTCACAACCCTTCATGTGAACATGATGAAACAATATCAGACCAGGGCTGTTCCTCAACATGTCTTTACGACGGTCGCATTGAGTACGAACGAAACCGTACGAGAACAAATAAATCGGGGTTGTAAATTTGAATCTCTCAAAGTCGGAGAACTAAACCTAGAGGTGTCGTTACCGTCAACAGTGCGCAGCCAAACAAACTCTACATGAGGTGCAGTTAACGCCGTGCTTACGAGCGACAACGGCGCAATATACATGACTTGTTAAACCCGTATGGTGAAGTAATTACGGATGTCTCCAAACTCACCGATAACACCAAATGTAATACTCGGCTAAAGTACGATTCAGCCGTGAAGTCGAAACCGTATCGTATTCCATTCGTGTTGAGGGAGACTATGCGAACGGAAATCAGCGACATCTTCGAGTAAGGTAAAGTCGAGCATTATGCTGCGTAAACCAGATGAAATTTCAGATTCGTGATCGATTACCGTTAATCAGACAAGTATGTCGTTTCGATCCAATAACGATGCCAGCGCCGGAAACACAGATCACGGAAGTAGACAGAAGGCGATACTTTACTAAGATTGATCTGAGGAAAATACAACTGGCAGGTTCCGATGTCAGAGGACTCCAAAACAAAAAGGAATTTGTAACGTCTGACGTACATGACCAGTTCAGGGTAATACCATTCAGTATAGTGACGGCAAGTGCAGTGTTTACCAGCATGATGCGGAAGTTGTTTAGCGGCATGCCAAACTTAGTATGCTATATAGACGACGTGCTAGTAAAACATTGGACGTGCTAGACGGGGAAACGCTGGAAGAACGTGTAACAACGTAGCAAAGAGCTGGCTAGGCTTGAGGGAGCCAACCTTATGGCTAAATCAGCAAAGATATTCGTGGGATATCGCTGTAGCCACCGGATATTTAGCAACCAACCCGTCACGAAACCGCTTACGAAATCCAAGAGAGCAGAAAGACCGAAAACCAAGAAAATCTTGCAAGCCTTTCTAGGCCTTATCGGTTATTATCGGATTTTCGTACCGAACTATGCCGAGACAGCAGTCCTGTTAAAGGACCTTACAAGGGAAGGGCAGTCTTACAAATTTAATTGGAAATGGGTCCATCAGAGTGCTTAACGCTAAGCTAGCTGATCCCCGCATTCTAATACTACCCAATTTCAGTAAGCGATTCTAACTGAAATGCAACGCATTGAATGTCGGAATTGGAAGTATCCCTATGCAGTAACACGATGGGAAGGTTCATCCGATATCTTATGCTAGCAAGAAATTACTGGTTTAAGAGAGAAATTACCATCGCGAGAGAGAGAGTGTTTGGCAATCGTTTGAGGAGTCCAGAAATGTGAGATGTGATTGTCCTGTATACGTTTACGATTCAAACAGACCAAACCCTGTCAAGTGTATTAGAAAAGCCAAGTGCGTAAACAAGGGAGTAAAAGATAGGCTTTAGTGTTACAAGAGTATAAATTTGAGACACGGGCTGTTTCAAGCAAACTGTATTATGGGTCTTTTTTAAGTAGGCTACCGGAGTGTTGAGCTGAATTTGATATTGTGGATACTTGTTAAGACAGACAATGTATATAGATATGAGTTGATGTATTGTATAATGTAATCAACAGAGAGTTGTCACATAGTTAATTTTTTGCATATTCAAATAAGGAATATTACAAGATGATTTATTTTATAATTTATTGTACTTAAATATGGAGTATCATGTAGATGTAATCGTGAGTTTAGAGAACCCAGGTGTCTCATTTGATATTAATTGCAGTACCGTGTTATTTCCGTGGGAACCGATTCATGCCAAGACGGTTCTATGGCAACAATGTTTTTTGTAGACATCAATGTGAGTACACCTGCCGATTTTCTTTTTCTTATAGTTTGCTCTCTTGATAAGAGTCCATTTTAGTATTCATGCAACAAGTGATAATAGGTATTATACTGTGAGAGGATTGGCCAGAAGATGGTGGGGAATGTCAGCAGGCGTGTATAAGCCATGGATAAGAGGAACTCTTGACAATCGACTATTTCAGCTCGCCAGTTTGGTATAGTCTGACTTTTGTCTGCGGTATAGAGATGGGTCCGTTCTTGTCAGTGTCTGGTCAGCTAAGAGATGATAATCCTGAGCGCAGAACGTCAGTGTCTGAGGATGGACACGTAGATATCTCTGTATCGGACTTTCAAGTAGATATATTAATTACCGAAGGACTGGTAATCTGGCAAAGTGTGTCTACCGTGAGGGCGTCCAGTTACAGGCCAGGACGTTATACACATGAACAATACTGTCGTGCTGGGGCATAATCAGGTACTTAGTGCTGGAGGAATTACGGAAAGATGTGCTGTGAAAGACATTTTTTTCAATATTCCTAGAGAGTAGACTGTGAGCCTATCTGTCAGTGCTTGTGGACTTTGCCGTGAGGGACTTCTGTGAAGAACTGTTTCGATTAGTAGTGTGAGGTACACAACGTGGGCGGAGTGAGTAAGGAGCTGATTTTCTTCAGTTGTGGTGTCTCATATGATATGTAGCCCGCCAGGTGAAATTGATGATTCATTTTTTGGGCTAGTGACAATACCCCGGCAATTGCCTTATCAATGTTTAACTAACTATCATAAATATTACAGATACTGACACATGTCGATAAGATTATCAGATATAAAAGACAAGCGAAGTAAATGTTATTACGCTATAAATATTGATACGCAGCTTACCTGACTGTCAAGGCGAGGTCGCTGATCCATTGTTTGGGCCAATGCCAATTCGAACTTACTTATCTCTGCTGGTTTGTCAACTTACTAACACACATACACCTACACACAAACACACACGCACAGACACACACGCACATTTAACTACAACATATACTGAATTTCTGCCTGTGAGATTATCGATCTTGTTTACAAGCTCGTATACTCAAAGTGTTAAACAGTAATATCATTATAAATATGTAGCGTTCTTATGTGGTGTTCTTATATAGTATTCTAAGTAGCCAGTACCTTACATTAAAATCTTACCTAAACATCCAAATGTCAACTGTTAAAAGGTCATTTTTATCAAAGACAGTACCTAAGGTATTTTTTTAAACCCCTATATCGAAATTTTATCAAACAGTGGTTTATATTCACATTAAATTCCATGAAGTATGCATTATTTTGAACCTGATCTTTTTCTGATAATATACATATTTTATACTTATTATATAATTATTTTCACTTGATTTTGAATTATTAAATATCAATTTTTATTTGGAACACTATTTTAAGCCCCTCTCCCAGTTACAATAATTTGTTTTTAATGGAATAAAATTAAACTACATGGCAATATCTAAAAACGATTTTTTGTTTTCCCTTTTTCATGATTCTATCTAATTTAAAACTGAATGGGAAAAAAAGTTTAAAAGATTTATTCAACGATTTTATTATGAATAATTATCTTAGATACAGTCAGATACATTGACATCTCAACAAACCAAAATCCCCAAATGTCACAGTTTCGTCTGGTTCCGAAATACTGGGGGCCTAAAATAGTGTACCTTTTAAAAATATTTTTTTAAATGTTAGAAAATCATGTAAAAATAAAAGGAAAGTTACAAAATATGTTTACTATCACAAGGATCACAAGGCTTCAAACAGTAATGTTCCTTAATGATTACTTAATACCTCCATGTATTACTGGTTTATTCATTGATGAATTGATTCCAATATTTGGAGATATTTATTTGTAATTTTACTCCACTGACATTTAGAATTTATCTTTATAAATCATACAGTAAATAGGCCTAGACAAACCATGCATTAATGTTTGTACGTGGTTACTCTCCTTGATACGTGATTCGAAACAAGTTGAAACAACCTTAGCTATCGGGATTTCTAACTGTCATGTGTCCACATAATTTGATCCTATATTTTCACCTCTCTGTTATCTTTGTTGTTTAGTCTTCAACTCTTCTAAACGGTCCCAGGGGCGAACATATCTTCCGTAACTTTATAGGCCGAACCATATGAACATTAGAGAAATCACTACATTTATCTGTCGGTATACCCGGTACCGCTAGGACCAACAACACGTGTTTATGATAAATGAGAGAAATTAACTAAATTCTAAATAATTCATACAATGCCTGCTCCCACTACCCAATGTAATGACTAGGTATTCCATATTTGAATACAAAACATAAAAAATGAGCATGACCGAAAGCATGAGCTAAGTCATTTCCCTGCTATCTATCCCAACCCCAAATCCCTAGAGGGATTTCTTGTCAGCGTTGAAAAATTTTGTACGGAATATTGCAAGCAGCACTGGTTAATCTGGCGGATTAATAATATCTTAGGGCGCACCTGGAACCAGGCAATTTTGTCCTTTTTTGCCCTGCCCTGCATAAGCTTAGCATATGACGCACTCTTTATGAATGCATTGATTATATCCCTTATCCCACTTGCGACCCTGGTGGATTATGTGAAGACTTTACATGATGATTCAAAACTAACCTAACCTTTGACAAAAGTCAATACAAAGAAAACCTTAACGATAGTTTATGCGTCTACATGTGCTGTGTAGATATGCTTATATAAGGAATAAGGTATGGATAATAATTCCATTTATTTAGCTCTTGTTTTGTCTTTCTGTTTTCTTATTAATCTATTTATCTATCTTGAAAATGCGCTAATTTTTTCATTGATTTAGTACTTTAGTACTTGCTAGCTTTTTTACAATATGCAAAATAATGTCTCGAAAATAATCTTGTACATATTCAAAATACCTGTCAAGTAAAGCCATTAAATGGTATTGCATATAATTTATATAACTTCTCTGATGGATCAGTGGATGGTTTTTGTTTTATTTTCCTGTAAAATATAATAAACTGGCGCCTAAACAACAGTTGCAAACAATGTGTTGCTAAATAATAAAAAAAAATCATCATATCCTATTGATAATGGTTAAACCAAATTTAACCGAATTTCATTATGAACATTTGAGATTCATCGGCGATAGCCCATATTTATGAACAACTTAATTTTTTTGTAATTTTAGTGAATAAAAGTGATTGCATCATTTTAGCGTATTCTACACACATATTAACTTAAGCATGCTGCCTGAGAGGACAAAGAAGCAAACCAATCTCTGAATGTTTGCAAGACCAGCCAGATTATCGGAAGTATGCAATAAAAAATATTTATATAATACATTACAAGTGTTTCATCAGGTCTTTTTATCAGGCTCTCTGTTAGATGTTATCCTAGTATAAATTAAATTATAAAACCATTACTAAGGCAGGTGTATTGTCACATCCTGTATGTATATATATATATATATATATATATATATATATATTATATATTATATATATTTATATTATATATATATAATATATAGTATATATATATTATACATATTATATATATTATTTATATTATATACATATATTATATATATATTATGTATAGTGAACAGCTTTTCTGTGTATACCCTTTATAAAACAATGAACCAGCATGGCTAGTCATACATTTATATAAATATATATATATATATATATTCGGACATTGCTACAGAGAAAAGTCGGTTTATTGCCAATGGCAATATATATATATATATATATTATCTTTATCACGGAACGCCGTAGTAGATAAAACAAACAAAAAGTACGGATCAAAATATTTGATCAGCCGATAAGAAACGGTGACTCAAAACACACCGGGAGAAAAACATATATATCACGCCACACGAAGGGCAACCAAAATATTTACATAAGGTGATTATATGTTATCTTTTGAGTTCCTGTGTGAACCCATACGTGCATACAATAAATCAGTTTTCAGTCACTGAATGTAATTTTTAAACGCAGAAGTGGGTGACCTTACTCTCACTCACTGACTGTGTGTTCCAATAATAGAGGGCTCCCATAGAAGATTAACCAGTTGAATGGTTGTGACTTTTTTCTGCAGATATTCATGCTATTCGAAAAATATTGACCTTGATGTATGTTAGATTGAAACATTCATTTATTTATCAGATAGAAGACCTGCTATCAGTTAAAGATGCATAAACAACACTTTTTTAGTGTTCGGCTTGATAGACAACCGAATAACATTAGGCTGATGTAAAAAAATTCATGTTACAGGATTATGTGGTATAGAGGCACAGTAGTTAATTTGAACTTGTCACAGTTAGCCCCATCCGTGTTTAGTGATATTTGGGCTTAACATATACTTCCATTAACACATTATATAATTATATTCAGCTTCCCAGTCCCCCGGGCTATGACATTTCCGTCAAACTCCCGTATTATCCGCTCGCAGGCGGGGGTATCACCCGGTAGCTAACCGGGCTCATTGTCGCTGGGATAATTTTGCTTATTCATTGGCTAAGTATTTAACTTCTGACGTAGTATCGGTCGGAGTATCTGACGTAGTATCGGTTGGAGTATCTGACGTAGTATCTGACGTAATAGCTGACGTTGTATCTGACATAGTATCTGAGGTACGATATGACGCAGTATATCATAAAGTATCTGGCAATTTTATCTGAAATAATATGACACATCATCAGAAAAAGTATTATCTGAAAAAAAGTATTTTTATCACGTGTGTAAAGATATGTCCCTTATAACAAGACCATGAAAAATCTTTTTCACATTTAAACAAATTTGACGTCTTAAATATGGCCAAATTCTCTAAAAGGTGCAGGATTAAGAATCCAAAATAATACTTAAGCGATAATGTTGAGTGTTTTTGTTACATTAAGGTATTTCTTTAGCTTCTCCGTTTTACTTTTGTTACGAAGTCAAGGACAAAATGAAACGAAAATTTTGTCTTAACTCGTTATAAAATCGCCATCATAATATCATGAGGACTGTCCATCATGGGGTTTATGACTAATTCTGGTAATTAATTATCCCCCATTGAGAAATGTATCATCATATTAAAAGAATTAAACGATAACTTAAATGGCAACAGGACAACTACCCCCCGCACAATTACCCCCCGGACAATTACCCCCCCCCCCCCCCCAGACAATTACCTCCCAGACAACTACCCCCTGGACAAATACCCCCATTGTATAAATTGCACATTTAAAGTACACGTTTTACATGTAAATATATTCTGTGTTGCTAATGAGTAGCACAAAATGCCAAAGAATTAAAAAAATAATTGCAAACACTATATTTCTTATAGACCCTGGTGAGAATCGATCAGAATGATAGGTATTCCCTATTTGAATGGAATTATATTGTAAGCTTGCGGGTGGTTTTGTGGACCATATGTTTACAAAGTTTTGTTTAACAACTTGCCAATATAACGCATATTTCATATAATGGACTTTTTACCATATATTTACATTTTTTTAATACACAATACAATCATCTGAGAGGCATTGCCTAGAACTAGTAAACAGCTACTGAAAACTTGATGTAATGAATTTTTTTCTTCTATTTTTACAATACACATGATGTATGTACATATGCTTGGTTTGAATTATAATATCACCGGTATTTGTTTTCCTTACATTCAGAATATTTTACTTTTAGTTTGTACAATGTGTACTTTAAAAGTGTTATTATACCATGGGGGTAGTTGTCCGGGGGGTAATTGTACCGGGGGGTAATTGTCTGGGGGGTAGTTATCTGGGGGGGGGGGGGTAGTTGTCCAAGGGGGTAATTGTCTTGGGGGTAATTGTCTAGGGGGTAGTTGTCATAGAGCCAACTTAAATAATCCATTTGGTAATTCGTACACGTGCTGCATGTAAGCAGACTGAGGAATAACCTTTCGATAAATCCTAACTTCAAAAAACAATTGTCCAGATCATTTATGTATACAATTGATACCGAAAGGCTTTCAAACGAATGAACGAATGAATCTATCAGCCGTACCAAATAAACGTTAGACCTCGATTTGTACCATCTTTAACATTTACATTATGTCTGTTATAAATCTGGAGGCAGTGCCTGACTGCCGTGGATCGCTTACGTCTTGGGGCGTTCCTCGGTGTTCTTATATTATATTACCGAGCAACGGGGAGCATTAATCACCTGGGACCCGAAGGTACGGTAGACACCGGGCCTGGGTGACACCAGGATACAAAATAACATGATAGCAAGGCAGAGCTTCCTCTCTGTCACGTATTCCCTAACTGAACTCTGCACATATACAGATTTAGATTAAGAAAAAGATAAGAGAGCATAACAATAGAGGTGATTACCTACACCAAAAAATCTTTTAAAAATTGAAATCAAAGAAAGTACGGTATCCGAATAACATTTGTTATGAAAGAATAAATATTAGAATAATTCCAGTGAGGCTAAATGGAAGGTAGTACCCTCCTTAACATTCAGTCACGGATATATTGTTTAAAATAGGAGAGAATGGGTGTTTTGAGATACAATTAATATTTAAAACAGCTACTAAGGCAATAAATGTGTCTTGCATAGAGGGTTACATTAATTCAATGCAAAATAAATATGAAACGGGTTTTAATTTACTTTGCCCATGCATTTCATCCCTCATCTAACAAAGTACAGGCAATATTTAGAAAAAGCCACGTTAAATAAATGGAAAATTCATTCGTCACAATCATTTAATGCTGAATATGATTGATAAAATTCATACAGATTAGGTATGATGTCAAAATTAGTGTGGATGTAATATATTACTCACCCGTTTAATAAGTTGACTGCGATGCGATCACCGTACCAAACACCGTTTCACGTATACCAAAATGTCTAATTCAAAATGCTGCTCAAGCGCTAACTGGCGTATTCACTACAATATTAACTGTCGTATTTACAGAGTATATAATATATACATATATATATATTGTTTAAAATAGGAGAGAATGGGTGTTTTGAGATACAATTAATATTTAAAACACCTACCAAGGCAATAATTGTGTCTTGCATAGAGGGTTACATTAATTCAAGGCACAATAAATATGAAATGGGTTTTAATTTACTTTGCCCATGCATTTCATCCCTCATCTAACAGAGTACAGGCAATATTTAGAAAAAGCCACGTTAAATAAATGGAAAATTCATTCATCACAATCATTTAATGCTGAATATGATTGATAAAATTCATACAGATTAGGTATGATGTCAGAATTAGGGGGATGTAATATATTACTTACCCGTTCAATAAGTTAACTGCGATGCGATCACCGTACCAAACACTGTTTCACATATACCAAAATGTCTAATTCAAAATGCTGCTCAAGCGCTAACTGGCGTATTCACTACAATATTCACTGTCGTATTTACTGTAGTATTCCCTGTCGTATTCACTGTAGTATTCACCGTTGTATTCACTGTAGTATTCCCTGTCGTATTCACTGTAGTTTTCACTGTCGTATTCAATGAAATACCATTTTCACTTCCTGTATCGCTTAACTGCGAAGTCAATTTATCCTTTTAAGCCCAAAACTTATTTAACAAATGTTTATAAATATTTATATATTCTCATTTGTGTTTTCACAGTTTTTGCTCTTAATATATCATGAAAAATAGCATTTACTTTAATTATTACATTTCCAAAATCATAGGGATGACATTGATAAATTATTAAACATTAACAGAAACTATTATTATATTTTGATAACATTTACAAGTGCTACTCACCTTGCTTCGGCTTCTTATCCTTATTTTGACCGCTTTTTCTGAAGCTCTTTTCGTTCATTGACCTTTTTCTTGTATGAATATTCTCTGTAAATATTCATATCACAAACATGAATACCAATGTAACACTTTTGAAAATAAGATATGTTTATAAATCTAAATAATATATACATATATCGGATATATGATTTCAAAGGAATATTACCCTAATATTCTAGCAATAAAAAAAATTATGGGGAACACTTAAACACAAAATTTAGAGTAGATTCACAATGAAGTTGCATGTTCGCTTTGTACAATTTTAAAATTTTATTGTAAGGCCAATGAGTAAAAGCTGTGCTGGTATCAACTTTTTTTTAACTTCCGATATTCTATAGAAATTTCTCAAAGTATATATTCAGTAATAAATAAAGAATGTCACATAAAACCTGCTGGATAATGAATGCGTAATTTAAGTCTTTAGAAAGACTTTTACAGTAACCCCTCACCTGACGACCACCTCATTTTGGCGTCCAAGATAACCTTGCACAGACGCGATTCGTTTTTTTCCCCTTTATATAAGAACATCTAAAAATCCATTTATTGTATCGAGGTCCCGTTGGTGGTCGTAATTTTAAGGATTTACTGTATAAAAATTCTTTATAACTTTGTAATTGTTGATATATATTGACTTACTTGAGAGTATGCAGTTCACACAGTGCATCTTTCCGGACCTCTTCAGACATTCTAAAAACCCATTCAGTGCATCTTCTGGCTTATAGCTAAGTATATTCAATAGCTTCATAACACGTCCCCCATTTGAAGACTCATGCTGCAAATAGTATATATATATATATATATATATATATATATATATATATATATATGGAGAGAGATAGAGAGAGAGATGTCACACAACAATAACCTAATCGTTTACACTTCAGTTTAAGGAAAGTTCCCAAAATTCTCCAAAACCTCAATTAGCAAGGAAAGTTTCCGAAGCAGCAAACTATGCAAAACATATATGTAGTAAGTAAAAAAAAGAATGTTCTCTACGATTAGTGTAAATCGTTTTTGTTTTTATTGTGTATGCTTTATATGTGTAACTCTTGTTCTCTTGATTGAGATTGTGTTTCGTAATATGACATGGAAAACCGGTCAATAATATATTGACTAACCGTTTCTCAGCTATGACCTTACGTATGAGCACTAATTATTTGTTTCCAATGTGTTACCTTTATTTCCTCTAGTTCATCCTGTGAGACAATATCATGTGACAATAACTCGGTATAAAGCGTGCCATCCAATCGCAAACGAACTCTCAAGGAAGCTGATGCCTGTTGTAGACATCGCCGGAGGCCTCGAAAGGCCATAGGTTCTGCGAAGAAAATAAATTTCTACTGCAAAGGTACGTCACAATTGTTGTCGATATATTAATTCAGAAAAGGTTAATGTGTGCTTTTATTTAACCACATATATAAATCTATTAAATATGGATATCATTAGGGACATCAAACCTTAAATAAGACAGTTAACCATGAATACCTGTCTCCATGGAGAAAAGCCCACCTTGCTTCAAACGATAGATTGCCCATTTGTAGAAGAATGCTCCTATTTGGAGCACATTTAACTGATCCATTTATTTATTTTTAGGTTCGGCAGTTTGGAAAAACTAAGCGAGCTTCAAGCTTCTGGACCGGGAAACTAATTTTGAGGTTGCGCCCCTGTGTAGAGACGTACGCTCAAGGAAAACACACAGAGACAACATCAGTTAGAGTGAAGCCGCGGTTTAGTTTATTCCAAGTTATAAAACTTTTAACAAGAGTGATAACCCAAGGGAACTGGCTTGTGTTCGGCTCTCGGTCCTACTCTGACCATCCGGTCGTAATATTCGTCTATCTAGAATCTAACAATATATTTTAACCAATCAAAGCGCTGGCAACTATAAATGAATAAACATCAGAACTATTATGATTGATAATCAACCCTACTAGTAATCTAGGGGTGCCACTCTTGCGGGCCGTGTCTCTTACATGGTTCAATTAGTACCACAAGGAAGTACCGTGCGGGCCTAGCGGGGGGGGGGGGGGGGCAGCTCACACAATAAGGGAACTGTCAACGTGATTACGTAACCCCGATGCCAGTACATGGCAGCTTGACTAAATTGTTCACTGAGGCTTATAATTAAACATATACAGAGTCCCGATTTATCTTTGGCAGCTGTACATACACAATAGTTCAATTACAATACAAGTTTAGGCTTTTAGTAATTCATGGCTATACAATAAGTTACACAATTGAGCGGCACTAGCGCTTCTAGTGAATATATGAAAATACAGCACATATCTTTTTCTAATTGACATACATATAGGAAATGCTAACGTAAATATAAATGACATCAGAATGTTCATAAATATACAAATAAAGTCATTATAATAATGACTGAATATGTGGCAAATACAATCTTCAGTGTAAAAAGGGAATATTCTTATTTATGACATTATGTATATCATTTGAAATTACAGACATCGAATACAATGATAAATGTACGATACATTTGAATATTCTCATGGGGCATATAGAATATTTCACCTGGACTGATAAGAAACAGCAATATTGCATCAGAATTTGCTCGATGCCATGACATTGGCACCTGTGATAAGGAACACGTGTTAAGTGTATCTCGCCTGTATTGTCTGGACTGGTTTCCTTTTCCCACTTTATATGAAATTATACTTACTTGAACCGGTTGTTCCTTGGGCCAGTCTGAAGAGGTCCTAAAGAAAAAAAAGGACATGTATACCCAGTGAAGTGAAACAATTTTGAAAACACAAAATGCCCGAAATATAATACATATTAAACCAAGAAGATCTCTGTTATGGAGGGTCAACTCTACTGTTTACTATGTACCTTTGTTGTGAACCCTATATTTGTAACAGACCGAAACATATAATATAAGATATATATATATATATATATATATATATATATATATATATATATATATATATATATATATAATTTGATACTACTTAAAATGAAGTAAGCATAATTATTAACGTCAGCAGATGGGAATACAAGATAAATGAAACGCTGGGACGACTCACCATCAAACAGCCTTCTTTACCCACACACTGCCTTGGCGAATCTGAATGGCCGCCCCTCAGCGATTCAAGAACTAATTCAAGGTTCAAAAGGATTTCGGGGGACCATCGGTTTGATGAGGGATATCACTATAAGTGACTTATTACGTCACCAGTTGTTTATACATAGCTGGCATAGGAGGCTCATAAATATTTCGGGGGTCTTAGGGTAGATAAGGCATGACAACGGCACCAGCTCGTTTCCTTACACTTCTGCCAAGAACTTTTTATCATGCCTGTTTCCTATTGTAGTATCTGTCAGTTACATTTTTGTGTGACTTCATATAAACGTTAATTGAAAGTACATTTTTCTACATCCTAAATTGTGTGCGTCTCTTTATATAAAGCCACGTATACAAAGGATTGTAACATGTATGACAGTGTATATGTCTATATTGTTCTCCAAGCTACAAACGCTTGTACACTAGCTGAATTACACATCCCAAATGTCGTGATGCTTGTGTATGAAACGAAATGTTAAGGTACAAATCGGATGTCACTGGGATACCCTAATACAAATATAGACACGTGTGTTTTAAGAATTATTGAAATGTTAATCAATAGTAAAGTCATATCCGATGTTATACATCTATGACACCCGGCAGTCCTGTGACGGGGCAAATATATAATTCGACAATTTAGACGTTGTAATAGGTTACAGGGGACCATTGGTTTGATACGATATAATACTCAGGTTCATATTTGTTCACCCTTTGTTAATACTTAGTTGGTATGAGACCTTTAAAGAGATTTCGTGGGTTCATCTGTCAGATAAGCTTTTAACAGTACGCAATATGATAACGGTTTCTTCAAGTGCGTCAGATCATTTTTACACACTCGTGACACCCAACATTCATTCTGTAAAAAGGTTAATTGTCTATTCCTTATTTCAGAGGGCTGGTACGTTCATGTAACTTTTATCGTTACTTTAAAAATCACTATGCTTCTGGAGATGTCGAATTCAAAAAAATGATCTTTGAAATGCAAAGACCCATTTTACTTTTTACTCAAAAGTATTCATGTTTTGTATTCAACTGGAACATTATCCCTGGTTCGATGCATGTATATTAACTGGTAGGATGTATTATCACTAGCACTATATATATATATATATATATATATATATATATATATATATATATATATATATATAATCTGATATCATTATACGTATAAGGGCAAGGGACAATACATCCTTGCAGGTAAATATATATGGTTATATACGTTTTAAGTAAAATCAACTATACATATATATACATATATATATATATATATATATATATATATATATATATAAATATAAGCCTTGTAGAAATATATTTAAATGAGCTCTTGAATTGTATATTAAGATGAGCGTTGGAGGACATTGTTATGTTAAGCATTTAGAGATGTATGAATTTAACTATTTATTTGTTGTCGATATCATTAAATTAACTTTTTCATTTTTTCGTTTTGCAACCTAATAACCGATTGCTCTTTAACCAAATCATTATTTTTGAAAATGTCACATTTTCTTAATCTAGAGAGGAATTTCTTTCATGAAAAGTGATCTTTCATTCATACTTAATATATTAGCGACCGTTCTTATATCAAGCGTTGACATACCACACTTCTAAGTCTCTATCCTTTTACACCACATGAAAATATATAATTTTGGGACATTTAGTTTCGCACTTATGTTGATTCTATATTTAATAGGTTAACCTTGTTAGACTTTTTTATTTTTATAATGTTTGTTAATTTAATATGTGGTGCAACCATTTATTCCATTATTGAAATTGACATAAAAATGCGAACTGAACAAATGACAGAATCTGGACTAATAAATCTACCAGTTCGTCGGCTCAAGGCTGTTCTTTCTAATAAAATCAATCTGTTAGGTGTATTATATTTAAAGGAAATATGCATTGGTTATATGCACCTTCCTATTGGAGTAATCGCGGCTTGTCGTATGATTAATGCAAGGAGGATTGAATCCCCTATGAACTATAAGCACGTGCGTCATTTCTCTAGTTTACAGCTCTCTTTTATTTTGATTACATCTAGTGGTAATGTAATTCATGAAATAATACTAGATGCCCATGTTATGTAAGGAAGATAACGTCAGCATTGCATGTTAGTGAACGAATAGTTATTAAGACTCGATCACTGTATGAAAACATTCATAACTAGGGTACATTGATAAAACTGGCGACAGATCATCCTTTTTTATTACATTTTATATTTTGTTTTCCAACCATTATCTAATATGAGCGAATTCATACCCGAATAATTTGTTATCACAATAATGTTCAACAAGTTAACCAAATAACGATTTAAGGGGCTTGATTCCCTTGAAGAGAATGTTCATCGTTCACCGTTTACCGTGACCTTTCATTTCCATCGATAACTCAATCCGCATTTCGTCAGGTATCAAACCAGATAGCATCACACAATTTGAACACAATTTAAGTATTCTATACAAGGATTAATCCAAAAATATCATATTACCTGACCCTTTATATCAAACAAACGCTTCCTGGCTGTGTTATATATTCAAATTATTGGTGTATAACTACAACTGATATTCACGAGGTGTCTGATCTCTTATGTTCACCTTTAAGGAAGAGTTTAACCGAAACGTATATGTTTTTTCGCAATGTACTATGCAAATTTTATACTAATTAATCAAAAGTGGAACACAAATTGCCAATTAATCTGGGAAAAAGAGGTATCGTTTCACACTGGTTCTCAATTATTATTTTTTTCCACGAAGATTATTGATTTTTCTCCTCCCCCGCCCCCTAACCACACACAAATATATTAAGAAAAGTTAATACATGTGCAGTGGCATATGCAGGCTGTTAATTTTATGAAAAAAAATCATGACACGATTTATATTTTATGGGCAATTTGTTTCAATTTAGATTTCTCACAGGAGGAACACATGGCGACGTGGAATGCCACCGATTGACCAGTTTCTTGAAATCATGAAGCGACTCAGGGTATATTAGTGATAAATGTTATTTAAGATTTTACTCATTTTAAGTCCAAACTTCTGGATAAGAAAATATTGTGTGGTACAATGAATATTTCCTGAAAAAAATGTCCCAAAGTGTGTGTATGAGACTGATGTTCCATGGGGATGTGTTGAATCAGCAATTTGTGACCGAATCAAGAAGGGAAGTGGGTGTGTTTTAGTAAGGGAGGGGTAAAAAAAGTAATTTCACACAGTAAGGGGGGTTTAACTCCCTAAAACCCCCATCTGGATCTGCCACTGTACACATAGTACATGTGACCATCTCAGGTGTAGGCCGGCTATGAGCAGTTGAAACATTAATCCATAGCTATAAAATGATGATATATAATACATACAGTTAATTAATTTATTAAATTTACATGGTTGGTCTGTTCCTGTGAGATGTGTTGGACAGATTTAACGTAGCAACACCACGGATGTCAAGAGTGTTGGTAACCGGTCGTTTCGTCACCACGGTCGTTTCGTCACCACTGAATTTTGGTGACGAAGTGACCGTTCATATATATTCCTTACAGCTCGACTGGATATACATGGCATGAAGTCATATGTCAGAGAGTTAATATTTTCTGCCATGCAAAGTGAAAAAAATGTTGACTTAAATAAATATAATGGCCATCGAACTTCGACAATGCATTGCCGTGTACGTGTATTAACAACCGGTGTTATCTTTCACCTAGGTGTCGCATACATTACATGCATCCAGACTATTTGGGGTAATGAGGCTGATGGAGTTTTTAAATAATAGAAATAATGATAATTTTTATTTAGTCTCATTATATTGTACGTACAGGATCTTTATATCGGTCAAGTGTTTTTGGTTAAATTAACTTTCATTCATTGTTTTTTATTCCCATATAAATACGTCAATGTCAGTTGCAGTCCTGTTTTGAATACATTATTTTTGCAGGATACAACAAATATCAAATTTCGTGAAAGTTTATTAGTGAAAGAAAACAAATCTACAAAACCCATTATAAACAAACTAATAATAATATGGAAAAAGAAATAAAATATGTACAATCTAAATAATCAAAACACCGTCTGCAAGTGGTCTGTTCCTTCCTATACTTGCCTCAAAATGACCAAACATAAAAATACAAACATTAACATATATACAATCTGTCAAAGATTGACCAAAATCCTCCAAACACTGACATGCAGTCAAGAAGAAAAACATATATACAATAATATACAAGCAATTATATACAAAACATATACAATAATATACAAGCAATTATATACAAACAATTATATACAAGCACAAATCTATCAAACTGGTTGCGGGGTCAGATGGGATGCTGCCCTCATTAACTGGCGAGCTGTCATCTCGCCGGCTGTATATTCCAATAATTTGATTGGGTGACCTCTGTGGCATTACGTCCTACCTGAAAGAGAAATAAATGAAATATCAAAATGAAAATTCATCAGGAAAAAATTTCAAATAGAAGAAAACTTGAAATATTCTATTTTGATCCAATTACTATTGCATACCTCGAAGGAGAGTTTTAACATTTTGATGTCATCCTTTGACAGACCCAATCATCCTACTTCTGGTATATGTTTAGGATTATCAATATCATGAAGAGTAGATGAGTTATTACCAAAGCAGGTCACGCCATTTGCTTTGACTTTGGCACTCCACCCTAGGAAATAATAGTCATATTATGGCAATTACTACAGTGTCATGATGAAAGTAAAATTGCTTTCATTTTTTTACAGTAACAATTCAAAATATCATTGGTTTCACGGTCCTTTCAGTGAAAACCTGTATTTGAATAAAAGCAATATTTCTTTATATAATAATGCACTATAATTTCGTGAAACTTTCAGAGATACAATAATAAGTATACTTATTAAACCGTGTTAGTACCGTCTGACCACGTTTTGAAATAACATGTGAAATATGAACAAACTTCAAATTCAGATAACTGACTAAACATATTAAGTTAATGGCAATTAAAACCATTAATTAACAACAAATTAAACCAAAATAACCATTTTAGAGGCTGCTTAACTTCGGATACCGTCAATCATTAATTTACATAAAAAAATCTTGTCATAGCATCAGGTGTAGTCGTAAGTGCGTTAAGAGTTATATCTAAAACAGTGTTTGTTTTTATGTTGCTTTGGGTAAACCGTATGCAAATTTCAACAGAATCGTTAGTGTAACATTCTTCTATCCCATGTGTGTGTATAGATACATATGTATACCTAATGGTAGGCGAAGGGCAATATGTTTCTTCCCGGACCTCTTCAGGCATTCTATGAACATAGCGAAATACTTGTCAGGTTTACTCTTCAAAATTCGAAACAGGTGTATTACTTTCCTTGTGTTGAACGGTTCATTCTGTATAATAAATGATTAGGGATAAATATTGTTATCTAAGAACCAGAATTCAAATCCTTCTGTCGAGCAAACCCAAGCTAAATATTTCTATCGTAAAGTGTTTAAAAAAAGTGTGATCGACCAAACGAGAACTTTTAAGAAGCAACAAATTAGAAATTCTTCATTTAGAAAAATTGCGTCAGGCCGATTAAAAAAGGCACATTAAAAATATCTTTCTCAATATTAAATACATAATAATATCAAAAACAGAGGGCAGGTTGTGTTAAATTGTGGTATATTAAATGTCGTGCTGTAAATGATTACACGTTCGTTGACCTACATTCAAATACTTAGTTTACTTATAATGTTACCAGCTCGCTAGTCATAATGAATAATTGATATTTGTATATTTTAATATCTTTGATAATAATTCTACATGCAGTTTAGGATCCCAGCGTAAACACTTAACCATCACACGCATGGTGCAATTTATTTCTAGTCGAAGTGTTTTTGATACCATAAAGGTGTGCTGGAAAGAGAGATAAAATCATATTAGTATCTAGAAGCCACTTCTGTGGCATATAACTTGGAGCTTTCACACTCTGCAGGCAAATTTGAAAAGGTCATCAAAGATTTCTTAAGTAAATATTTTTATGGTTGGAAAGCAAACGATGCATAAGTCCATGCAAACGATACCTAAATTATGTGATCATAATACAGACGCGTCCCCAAGGAAAATAGGATTTCTGCAACAGGGAGCAACAAAGAAAAAGAAGTGAAAGCTGACAAAGCTCGTGTTTAGGACCAAAACGAAAAATATATTCATAAATACGTATAAAAGACGTTTATATGCAAAATGGAATGTGTGCATTATTAGATACAATAGTTTGCAAATTACAAATAGCCCACGGGTTTTTTATATTTCTTTGAAATATTGCTCCAAGCCCCAATTTACGAGATCCACGCTGAATAATCAGTTGGGATAGTGCCAATATCCTGGGACTTTTAGAACCTATCCTGTTTGTTAACTTACTGACAAACATTTAAAAGATACTTCCACGCTATCGATACTATAACTAGGCAAATATATAAGGCACGCAAAAATAACAATGTAAAATATATTATAAACGATATGCAACGAGGGAGATAAGGTTGTTGATTCATAATTTGGACCAATACCAAAAACCTTGCAACTTACTTATGTTTGTTCAAATAACTATCATAATATTTCAGTGACTGACATATATCGATAATATTATCTATCAAATGTAGGTCGCTGACCTGTTTGGGACAGTGCCAATACAATAAGAACTTTCTTATCCCCGCTAGCTTATTTGTTCAACTAACTAACACACCGACACCTACAAACAAACGCACGAACATACAGACATTCATATATAATCATACTGGCCCCCTGGCGATTATCTGTTAAGTTCATGAAGTGTGTATAAAAACTATAACATTAATATGCAGCCCTCCAGGTGAGATTGGTAATCCTTTGTTTGGACCGGTGCCAATACACACCTAACTGTTCGATAAAAGCACCCGGATAAACTGATTATGTCAAGCTTATTTAAGATGAAAGAAATCACGTTTACAGCGCATTCTAATAAACAAAAAGTTAAAAATGATAAATTCCTTAACCCGCCAGGTTAGATTGTTAATTCGATGTGTGCCAATACACTGGAAACTAACTTAGTTTTTATTCTTAGTGCCTCCTTAGTTGTTCGACAAAATGCATCCGAGTAAACAGATAATGTCCGGCTTATTGAGGAAAAACATATATTGTTTCCAGTCCATAAACAAAAAGCGCATAAATGCTAATTTCTTTATTACAAATAAAGACAGAGTGATCAGTATCAATACGCTTGGTCTATAAATGGTATCATTAACGTTTGTGTTTTCATTTATTATTCTTAGTAGCGAGTACCTAACATAAATTATTGCTCCCTGTACGGTCAAAATGTTAACTGTTTAAAAGCCATTTTGCCAAAGACAGTTTTTGTAAATAACTTATAATGATTCATCAACTGATAAGGCTGGAACCAATATTTTGTGACATTCATTTGTACTATTTATCTTAACTGACATTTTAACTTATCTGTAAAAATAATGTTTAAGTGTAAAAATACTTTTATAATCGTCCATAATATGGTTACCTTTCGCACATCTAACTGACATACACCATATATGTACCTGTATTTATTTTCCAATAATGATCTTTTGTTCGTTTATAAAATGTGTTTATTAAAAGAAAATTAATAAAGATACCCTGTATACAAAACAAGTAAAGAAAGTGTATAGATGATGAATAATTATTTGATGTGCAGTCAGCCCCCCCCCCCCGTGTGAGTGTAACTTTTAACCAATCTGAGTCAATATCAGTACAACAGGAATGTGATAAGTATACTTTCTGAAATGTCTCTTGCATCGACATGGTGCTTGTTATGTTTACATTGTATGCTCATCAATGAAATGTAGTTCGGTACTGAAACTGTTCATCTTTAGCCCTCTTTTATATGAGACTGTTCTTTCATGAAGACTAGCTATCTGTCCCTGGAAAAGCCACATGTCCTGAAGAAAGTAATGCTTATTATATGTAATTTGTTCCGAGATATAGTCAAGATATATAGAACAGGGCTCGAAATTTGATCATACTACTCAGTTTAAGGTGGTAATCTACAAAAATGCTTGCACGGATAATGCATGAACTGCAGTTAAAACTACTTAAACGTGTCGTTCTTGTGTTGTATGGTATACACTGCGATTATAATGTATCTTAAGTCGCGTAAAAGGGGCCTATGGCGCAGGTTATCAGACTACCATGACACCATATAGTCACTCAGTAAAGCCAAGAAACATATTATTCCCCACAAACTCAATCGTTGGTGTTCACATTATTCACAATGGATTGATGTCACGGTTGGTACTAAAATTTGATGTTGGGCTTCTTATGAAATATAATATTTTTCACTGTATACTGTGATTGGCTTTATATGCGCGAGGCTGATCTTTCGCCATTTCTCAATTTTGATTGTTTTGCAAGGGTTTCATGTTCGCGATCTCACCAGAAACTATATTAATCCTTAAGTAAAGCCATACCTCTGTGTATTATAAAATGAGAATTATTCATGAGTTTGTGATATTATACTTATATAACGATGGTCCCATACACACAGCACAGGTAGTGTAGTTCAAATTCAAGGGAAAGATTACCCTATACCTGCTTGAATGTAAATAATTTTAAAATTTCTCACTGTTCTAACCTATTTACATAAAAGCATTGGTTTTACTGAACAAGAAGAACATACTAAATTGGCAAATTATTCCCGAGGGTTTCATTTTCGCGATTATTTCCCATTCGCGAATATCGCGAAATTAAAACCCTCGCGAACAGAAAGGCAACTACAGTAATCCTTATTTTTGTGTAAATGATTTTCCTCTATAAGACAGAATAAATTAAATATACTGAAATGTACACATAACCCCGTGGGAAATCCTTGGATATTAACACCTTAACGCACAATGTGATGAATAGACAACACAATATGTCTCTCACCTATTTGATTCTGAGGGTTTATGTTAACTGAAGAGGTCCTAGAAAGAAAATAAAGAATACAAATTAGTAAATGCATTATCGGGTATTTTACATACCTCAACATGAAAAATTATTATAAGAGATTTATAATACATTATAAAAAATTTTCTTGAAGATACATTCGTATGTACAATGATATAATTAAAAGCATACCATGTAAGGTATATTACCATGACATTTGACAAATGTGTTTTTACAGAACATGCTCTCAAAACATGTCATGAATGTTTGACATAAAAAAAACCTTTTCAAGATAGATAAATAGATAAATAAGTAAACTTAATGACAAAGCAAGAGCTAAATAGATTGAATAAATACCCATATTGTTACGGGTAGCTGCTCCTTACATGAGTATATCTACAAAGCAATATATAAGCGCATAAACTTAAGTCAAGGCTATCTTTGTATGGACCGTTGTTAAGTGTTACGTATGTTTCCTTTTCATTATGTTAAGTCGTCACTGGAGTTGCCAGGGAATCGTCTGATAAGGGATCTAATCAATGTATTCATACAATATGGGTCGTATACTAAAGCTTATACAGGACAGGGCAAATAAGGGGACAACAACTGGAAGGTCCAACAAGGTCTAATGAGAGCTGCTTGAAATATTCCGTACACAGTTGATCAACGCTGACCAGAAAACCGTTAACAGATTAAGCAGGAGGGGTAGGACTGATATGATGAAAATGACCTAGATGATGCACTCGATTGTTATGCTCATCATACACATGTTATGTTCCAATACGGAATACTGAGTCATTACGTAAGGAAGTGAAAGTAGGCATTGTATGAATTATCCAGAATTTATAGTTATGATTCTCCCATTTTTTATAAACACGTGTTGTCGGCATTTAACAGACATATTTATTGGTTGCTCTAATGTTCATATGGTCGGCCTCTAACTTCAGAAGTAGTGAACGTCACTGGGGCTGTTTAATCTAGTATAGGTGAAAACTAATCAAAACAGATAACAGAGAGGTGAAAATATAGGATCAACTTATGTTGACAAATGACAGTTGGAAATCCCGATATAGATTAAAGCTGGTCAAACGTGTCACGAATCACGTAGCCAGGAAAGCAACCAGGAGCAGTTATGATAATCCATGGTCTAGTCTATGGTTCTCTATAAGGGGAGGGATATAATAAAAGTGTCGATAATAATCTACGATTTTTAATTTAACGTGTTTAAATTTAACTTATTCATTTAACTACGACTTCACGTGTTTTGTTTTACTAAATACTGTATACAACACACAGCGTGTAAAGGATATATTATCAAAATATCATTGAGGCTCTCGTGATAAAATCTTCCGTTGTACAAGTACAATTACAGTACAAGGCACAGACCTTAAATATTGGAATATAAACATGGGATGACGTGAGGATTGGGTATTTTTTCATATTCATATCAATGTGCAGGGCAGCACAGGAATAATAACATATTGATGGGTTTATTGCTGGAATTGTTACACGGGCAACACAATATCGTATTTATAATGATAAACGAAATTTATTGAATTGCAATATAAACTTTTGGGACTGGTCAGGAATAGCTTATATTTATGAACAGTGCTTCTTGTCAATACAAAAAAAAACCCACAATGACACTCATCTCTGAATGTTTGCAAGATCGACCTTACTTTTTAGGCGTAAACCTTAAAATGTTTATACTATACATAACAAGTATTTTATTTAGCCCTTTTACCTTGCTCTTGGTAAAACGTAACTTAGAAAATATTAAATTTTAAAAATATCCGGTGATGTCATATTCTGTTATATATATATATATATATATATATATATATATATATATATATATATATATATGATAACATATATCACGGAACGTCGTGTTAGATCAAATAAACAGGAAGCACGGGTCAAAATCTTTGATCAGCAGATAAGAGGCACATAACTCTTTCGAAGAACACAGGGAGAAAAACGCATATAAATCACGCCACAACCAAAATATTTATACAAGGCAACTAGACGTTATATTGTAAGTGCCCCTGTGAACCCATACGTCCATACAATAAATCAATTTTCAGTCACCGAGTGTAATTCCTAAACACACAAGTAGCTAACCCGACTCCCATTCACTGACTGTGTACTGCAATCATGGTGCTGAATTGTTGTGACTTTTTTTCTGCAGAAGTTCACTGGATTCGAAAAATTTTGACCTTTATGTATGTTTTCCTGAGAGATTTCATTTATTGATCAGATAAAAGACCTACTATACGTTAGAAATGCAGAAACAAACAAGTTAAATATTCGGTTTGAAAGACAACTGAATAATGTTTGGTAAAAAATTTCATGTCACAGGATTTTGTGATACAGAGGGGATTCGTCACAGTTAGCCCCATCCAAGATGAGTGCAATTTGGGATTAATATATGGTTTCAATAACATACTATATAAATTTTATTCAGCTTCCTAGTCCCCCGGGCTATGACATTTCTGTCAAATTCCCGTATTATCCGCTCGCAGGCGGGGGTATCATCCGGTAGCTAACCGGACTCATTGTCGCTAGGACACGATGCTTATTCAGCAACCAACTCAGTAATAACATAAAGTAACAGTAACAGTATCTGACAAAGTAGCTCACATAGTATCTCAAATAGTAACTCACATAGTATCTCATAAAGTAACTCACATAGTATCTCATATTATCGCATATTCCATTTCACATAATATCTCACCTAATATGACACAATATCTTACCCATTATCTGGAAGAAGTAAACTTATCATGTATATCCAGACTAATAACATGACCATAAAATAAACTATTTACTCTTTTTTTGTAAAATCTATGACAAAATTAATGAAAACTCTGCCTTAACTCGTTCCAAAATTGCAAGCATAACATCACGTTTAGTACTATCCTTCGACACAATTAATATTGAGGGCGGTATTACAGAATCACCTTTTGAGTAATGGACCATCAAATACAAAGCCATGAACGATATCTTCAATAGCCCATTTTGTAATTCGTACACGTGCCGCATATAAGGAGAATAATGAATAACCTTCCGAATAAATCCTAGCTTCAGAAAACTATTGTCTACATCATGACTGCATGCAAATATCAGCGAATCGCATTCTAATGAACCAACTACTATATCTACCAGTCCTACCAAAAAATCCTTAAATACCTGATTTGTACCACCTTCAATATTTACGCTATGTATAAGTCGTAGCTGTAAGATTAACATTTCAACTGCTATATCAGCGATAGTCTCAACATGAAAACCTTTTCTATAAATCTGTCGACAAATTATTTCTAGATAACACGGACATTTTGAAACTTCCCAAAGTATTTAACAGCCTAACAGTTGTTCGTAAAACATTTCTGCACTATCCTCATCGTTAAAGTAATTCCGTATAAACTTATGCTTATTCAGATGATTGAATCCAGTTATGACAGCTGAAAAGTCTTTCCAACCAAGTGCATCAGAAACTAAAGAACTATTACCAGAACGTATCGTTATAATAACACTTGACAATTCACAAACTTTATTCAGAATATCATTAAATTTCTGCCTTACAACGAGACTATCAATTCCGTCTATGAAGTATATTGCATTCTTCTTAGTATTCATGAACCGAACAACATCCGCGACAGAGACACCGTCAGGTATTTGTTTCCTTATAATTTCAGTAAAACACACTTCTTCTTGAATTCCAGAGAAATCTATTTTTATTATTAAGTCTATGTCCTCAAGTAACTCGTAATACTCCTTGGAAATATCAATTCGCTTGTTAGGTACTACCATAGCCCATTCATAACATATTTTCTTAAGCAGAGTAGATTTTCCCAACATTGGATTCCCTTGAACTACCATCCTTTGTGTATTTCCTTTTATTTCCTGAAACTGAAATCGGTATCTATATTGGGACTTGGAAAAAATACACTGAAGAATGGGTGGATTAATCAATTATCTCATACACAACACGTATTAATAGAATATTACAAATCATCATAGCTTACATGTATTTTATTCGGCGAGTTTAGGTTTTTGTCAAAACAGCACTTTTTTATATTTGACTTCATAGCATTCACACGCATAGCAAACTAAATTCAGACGAAAAAAAGATTTTATATTATTATGAACCAGAATGGAATGTTCTGACCTATTTAATCTTTAGTGATGGATACCTTGATTAATAAATGGAGGATAGATGCTGCAAGATACATTGTAGAAAACAGACTTAGATTTGAATATGTCTTGCTGTCACACAGAGAATAATATTGATTCAATGCACAATACATATTAAACAATTTCTAATTTTTCATCTCTTGTGGTTTTCATTTCCCATCGAACAGGCATTCGGTACAAATTTAGAAAAAAATTGTTAAGTGATCTCAGATGAAAAATTTCACCGACTCCGTAACTTACAGCTGAATATGGTTGGAAAGATTCATCCATAATTTCATTGAGGTCTGCATTAGTTGGATGTAAAACATTACTCACCTTTTGAATCAGTTGACCATGATGTGATAGCTGTACCCCGTTTACCCAAATATCTAATTCAACATACTCATCAACCGTTTGACTGAACCGTAGAATCATTTTTGCTATCATTTGTCGAATGTTCTTCAATGCTTGTTTTGCTGAAATATCGGATGCCTTGATGCAAACACATCCCGAGATATTTTTATTTTTTGTCTTAACAATATGCGCTTATTCAGAAAAAACATTAACTTTAATTATTACAATACCAAGATTTTGGTGACGATATGGACAAGCGAAAGTATTTTAACACACTCTACTACTATCCTTATGCTTTGTATAAGTGAGACGAACCTTTCTTGTTTTTACACTTGTTTTGACCGCCATTACCAAAGCTCTTCTGGATCACTGACCTTTTACTTGTTTGCTTGTTCTCTGTAAAATATTCATGTCACAAAAATGAATAACGATGTAGAATTTGAGAGAAAAAAAAATTATATCTTGGTAAACTTACCGATAATTACAAAAAAAAATTCCTGTGTAAAATAGCAAAGAAACAGAAATTGTTTTGGATACAACATCTTAAATACATCACTGTAGGACCTAGCCTAACGACCAGTCAACGACCAACCTCAAAATAACAACCACCTGTGCCCGGTCCCGACTTATTTTACCTTCTGCATCAGATTTCGCTTTGATGACACCTCAATAAAATGCAATTCTTTTCTCGAAGACCTGTTGTTGCTCACAATTTCGTATTTTTACTGTATAAATTTGTCATGTTATTATTATATGTTTATAATTTTATAATTGTTGATATATATATGACTTACTTGAGAGTATGCAGTTCACACAGTGCATCTTTCTGGACCTCTTCAGACATTCGATAAACCCATTCAGTACATCTTCTGGCTTGTAGTATAGTATATTCAAAAGCTTCATAACGCGTTTCCCATTTGTAGAACCATGCTGCAATTTGTATATAAAGATATCACCCAACGGTATCTTTATTGTTCATATTTTTATGGAAAGCTCCCGAAGAATTTTTTCCAAACACAGTTAGTGAAGAAATCACTAAGTGGTAAACTTTCCAAAACATAGGAAGTAAAATCAAGTATGTTCTCTATGATAAGTGTTACTTAATTATTTTATTTTTCATTCTTTATAAATGTAACCCTTGCTCTTAATTAAATTTGTTTCTTCGCACTAGACAAACTAAGGGATAGAGCCTTGTTTATTTATATATTGGCTAACCGTTTCCTAGCCGTTACGTACGTAGGAGCGCTAGTTATTTGTTTCCAAATGCGTTACCTGTATTTCCTCAAGTTCATCTTGTGAGACAATATCATGTGTTAAAATCTCGGCATAAAGTTTGTCATCCATTCGCAAACATTCTCTCAAGGAAGCGGATGCCCGTTGTAGACATCCCCGCAGGCCTCGAGAGACCATAGGTTCTGCGCAGAAAATAGATTTCAGCTGTGAAAGGTACGTAACAGTGATTGCCAATACATTATTTTAGAAAAAAGGGCAACACAGGTTTAGGTAAAGCCACATATATTCAACTATAAAATCATGATATTGTTGAGGACATCAAATCTCAAATGAAACAGATAAACAAGAAAACCGGCCTTCACGAAGAAAAAAAAAAGTTACCTTAATGCACCTAATCTCATTATGCATCAAACGATAGATTGCCAAGTTAAAGAACAATACATGTATTATGGTTCCGTAGAAAACAAAGTTATAACAAAAAAAGTCCCCATGTGTGGCACGTTTATTACACGTCAGATTCTTCAATAATTAATTATGCTATAATTTCGGTCCAATTTGTGTAAATATGAGCAATCCACTGCAGTACGGGAATATGCCTATTCAGCACATTTACCTTATCCATTCATTTATTTTTAGATTTACCGGTCTTAAAAACTTGGCAAGCCTCCAGCTTTTGACCAGAAAGCATATATTGAAGTTGCGTCCCTGGATTGATAAGAAAACAACAATATTGTATCATAATTGGCTCGATGCCAAAATAGTGGCACCTGTGACGAGGAACACGTATTCAGTGTCCCTGGTCTGTGGTTTCGATACCTGTCCGACTCAATGTATATGAAATTATACTTACTTGAGCCGGTTGTTCCTTGGGCCAGTCTGAAGAGGTCCTAAAAGAAAAACAGGGAAATATAAAATCCGAAATATAAAACACGTTAAAACAAGTAGTATTCCTCTCAAGGAAATTCAACGTCTTTACTCTGTTCCTATGAAGTGTACCCTATATTAGTAACAGGCCGAAATTGTATATGCATAAATAAATAAATATATATATATATATATATATATATATATAATCTTATACTACTTAAAATGAAGTAAGCATAATTATGAGAGTCAGTAGATGGGAAAACAAGATGGTTAAACCGCTGTAACGACTCACCAACAAACAGCCTTCTTTGCCCACACACTGCCTCGGCGAAACTAAATGGCCTCCCCTCAGCGATTCAAGAACTTACTCAAGGTTCAAAAGGATTTCGGGGGACCATCGGTTTGATAAGGGATATCACTATAAGTGACTTATTACGTCGCCAGTTGTTTATACACAGCTGGCATGGGAGGCTCCAAAAGATTTCGGGGGATCATCGGTTAGATATAAGGCATGAGAACGGCACCTTCAAGTGCGTGAGCTCGTTTCCTTACACTTCTGCTAAAGACCTATTTATCATGCCTGTTTCCTATTATAATATCTGTCATTTACATTATTGTGTGACTTCATTTAAAGGTTAATTAAAAGTACATCCTAAATTGTGTACGTCTCTTTACATAAAGCCAGGTAATCAAAGGGTGGTGCATGTATGACAGTGTATATGTGTAGTGTATATTCTTCTCCCTGCCACTAACGCCTGTACACTGGCTGAATTATACATCCCTATGTCGTAATGCTCGTGTATCAAAGGAAATATTAAGGTACAAGTCGGATGTCATTGCGATACCCTAATAACAGTATATACACGCGCGTCTTACGAATGAATTGATATGTTTATCAATAGTAAAGTGATATGAGATATTATACATCTATGACACTCGGCTGTCATTCTGTGACGGGGCAAATGCTTTATTACACTGAAAACATAGAGTTGTCAAATCCACATCTTTAGGGTTGTCAAATAGGTGTACCTAAAACAACAACCCAGGTTGTCAAAACTTCAATTGTAAAAAGGGTTGTCAAATGTTTTCTGTGACAACCTATGGGTTGTTATGGACCCGTCAGGTTCATCCGTATTCACGCTTTCTCTCTCTCTCTCTCTCTCTCTCTCTCTATATATATATATATATATATATATATATATATATATATATATATATATATATATATATATATATGAATGATAATAATAATAATAACAGACATTTTCAAGTAGAACATATATTTATTAAAACCAGCGTGACGAGCATAAAGCTCTGTTTATTTTCTGCTTCAGTGCTGGAACAATAGACTTGCCCTGGTCCCTCCTTCTACTCGGGGTTACAAATCTGTAACGAAGATGTTTCCTCCAGAGTCAGAGTGTCTAAAAACACAAAATAAAATGTAAAATTCCATAAAAAAACATTTTATATGACAGAGTTGGACTTTGTGTACTTGAATCACAGCTTATATGACTGAATATGTCTTCCTGGTTATTTTTATTTTAGATGCTACATTGGAGGTGTACTTTATATAATATTTAGTTCCTGAGATTAAGGAGTCCGCCTCCCATTCATTTCCTAAAACGTGTTCCTACAATATTGCTAAATAAAAAAACTTGAGCAAGAAACAGTGTCATGTGAAATCATATCTGACAATGTTCATTATACATGTATTTATGAATGGGATTCATTGTTATAGAGTCACTTACCATATGTTCATTTGCAAACAATCCATCCACATGGCTCAACAGGGGCCTGGATACGTCTGTGTACTAGTTCTCAGGTGTAGGTTAGCTGCAGGAGTAAAAGGATGTATGGACAAATTGTATAATCATGTTCATACACACACACACACACACATATATATATATATATATATATATATATATATATATATATATATATATATATATATATATATATATAACATTAAAAATTTGTTATACTGTGTTTAGGTCTGGTAGAAAACCAAAATCATTTATCAATCAGTGGCTTGAAGTTAACCCATGTGTTGGGCACATAATTGCAATTTTCGATTAATATATGACTACTGGCAACTTAAAGCAATAAGCCAGGGTAAAAATAATATTAGTACTATACCAAACATTTACAACATATGAAATATTAGGTCTTCATTGAATTTACATTACGTTTATTTGTTTATATACTTGTCATATCCTTAAATGTTCTATTTACATTATATATATTTATATATATATATATATGTATATATTTTTATCCCACAACATGTTCAGCAGAATTAATTAATAGTTACCTGTCTCCAATGTCAGCTAGCTGTATTCTCCTTCTCCAGGCTCATTGGTCCAGGAATAGACTCTACAAAATATTTGAAAAATACTTTTACTACACAAATGACCATGACCATTTTGAATGTAATTATCATATATGAAAATTAAACCTTTCACATTATATTTATATGTGTGTGTACTGAACCTGCTGTATTATGTTACAATCATACTGTAAAGACTCAGGAGTACACATTACAGCAAATGTTGATAGTTTTTAATGAACATTCATTTAGCTTTACTAATAGGTGTATTTTCGGGTACTTGGTTGCATTATTTGAAGTGAACAGAACCTGTTGTAGCCACTTTCAAAATTAGCCATCTATATTATAGTTTATATCATAATACATAGGCCCCCCTACTTTACAAAATACAACTTACCGAACTTGACTATCACTCAGAAGACATACATTATGTGGTCCATTGTTAAGAAAATTTTGACACAGCTAAAATATAAAAACCAATGCCTGTTCTTAAAAAATTACTCATTTTTCAGAAACAGCAATTTATACAATTCACCTACTCGCCGGCCGACTTGACTGGCTATTATCACTCGACAGTACTTAGTATACGATGCACTGCAATCGCTTGGGCAGGGACGACGACGATGATTGTTGTGAAGACTGCAAAACGATCCATACTAACTTATACTATCACATGCTGAATTAATGTACCATTGACTCTTCTAGTATCAGTACCCTCTTGGCAAAAATGTTGTTAACACACATGTTGTAAATTTTGTTTACACCCGAGACCTGTACACATGCAATCGTGACCTAGTTCCGGCCCATGCAGTCCGCGAGGTATCCCGGATCTGGCCCGGCTCACGCGTGGTCAGCGTGCGCCCATGTCCAAGCTGTTTGCCGCGCTGTCAGGGAGCTGCTCATGCACTCCCCTGGGGCACTTCAGTGCTGTGTTATGCTAACCATAGCCATATCCACCCACCGACTCCCCGTTTGTGGGGTCATAATTGGGCGATTCGACTCCCCTACCTTTTCAGTGTAATACTACGACAAATTCGACGTTATAATAGACTAACGGATAGACCCGGTATACCGGGCTTATTACACTCTAAGAAAAAAGGGTTACAAGTAGAACCCTTAAGGGTTCTTTAGAGTGGATCCAGTGGGGAACCCTTAAAGGTTCCAGGTGGAACCCTCTGGTCAGGGTTCTTCATAGAACCCTCTCTTATGGTTCTTCATGGAACCCCCAAGGGTTCCATATATAACCCTAACAATGGGTGCTTCTTAGAACCCAACTGAAAGGTTCGCCAGGGTTCTTCATAGAACCCTCTCTTATGGTCCTTCATGGAACCCAAAGGGTTCTATGTATAACCCTAACAATGGATGTTTCTTGTAACCCTACTGAAAGGTTATTTCAGGAATTACGAAATTTTCTTTAGGATATGGGTTCTCTTTACCTAAACCAATAGGATCTTATGCATTTAGGGTATTACTTTATGTTGTGATGTGATGGTGATATTGAGATAAAGCAGCTATATGGTGGAGAAGCACAGTTGGGCAATTCATGCAGAATATTTGGCAAAATATTTCTTAGGGTCAACTTCATTTCATTGCTTAAATGTAAAAGGCTGTTCTTTTGCTCTGTTTGTTGCGGTTAAAATATGCTTTGATTGTTAACTGAAAAAAAAAACAAACGTGCTCCATGTTAAAACATTTTAATTTGCATATCATACACAACTGTAAATAATTATATAAACATAACCATGCGGCATATATTGATGATATTGCATATCTTAAAATCGCAAACGACTCTTTCAAACAGTACGGGATAATGTCCATTCTTCATACTCGGTCAGTCCTAAGGTAACATATATTGAATTTGATGTCCATAGAATGTATGCAGTAATATAATCCACAACACCTGCAACGGATCCATTGCATGTAATATAAGACCGGATTACATCATTTAGACACCTATAAATATGCTCATCACTTTCATGGCCTCGGTAACAAAAATAATTAAGCCTGTATCTTCATTACCACTTACTGGTCTTTCTAACAGTGTTGATTTTATGGTAATATTCAAGAGGTGTGATGAGCAATATTTCAATAAAATGATCCCTAAAACGGTCGATTTGAGGGCTTGATTTCAAACTTCTCCACACCGAGCATAACACACAGCCGCACCGGTTCATTTTTTACTTTTGTCGCCTTTGACCTTTATTCACAATCCTAGGGCCTCATAGACCCTTACGACTATTGGTCTTTGTGTTTTGGGTGGATCTGGCAGGTTCAACACCTGCGCATGGAGAAATTCCCACGTGTTTGTCAGTCCCTAAGGATAAAGTGTACTAAACATAAAGTACAACCCTATGACACAACATTAGGTTGTTGTCACGTCCATAGTTGGATCCTCGTCGACGACCATGACGCGATCTACCAGGATTGATGCCCTCTTGGCAGTCAATGGATTCCCTTCTTGAAATCCTTAAACAGTTCACACGGCGTCAGTTTGCATCAGCCTGCAAAAGAAAGAAGGAAACAATAAGTAAGCAATCTGAACATGGAAATCTGTGGACATTGTCCTGTAACTCAATGTGACCAATGTCTCATCTTACTTATATATGCGACACAGATGGGATACAATGTAATATGTACAATCTATGTATTACCTGGTAAAACTGTTAAAACAAAATATAACCAAGCAACAATAAATAAATGATCCAGATTAAACATCTTTCATTGTAAAACATGCCTGTGCTTGAAGTTTCAATTTAAATAATAAAATAATAAAAAAAAAAGTTTGAATTTTGAAGGAATAATGAGACATATTCAATAATACAGACCACACCTACCTTATTCAGGGCAAACAGCTGTTCATCTTTCTCTTTAAACAGCCATTGAAGTTATACTGACGCAGCACTGATGGTCTGTTCTGAAAAGAACAAATTTTTATATGCTATATAAATTGTGTCAACAACATAACACATTTCTGCCTTTCTGAAAAAAATGCTGACAAATATATTGCTTCTTTGATCATGCTCTCTGGAAGAACGATAAGTTAATGTTATAAGCATATATATATATATATATATATATATATATATATATATATATATATATATATATATATATATTAAAGATTAAGCCATAATTAGTTCATTAATTCAAAATGGCAATATTTTATCAATGCAGAGGCAATTAAACTCATAATTTTAATGAACAAGAGATTAATATTATTTATAGTCGAATCTACAAATACACAGAAAATAAAGTTAATTAATATGAAATATACACATATTATAATCCAATATGAAATATGGTCTATATCAATGCAATGCTACCCATAGTAATAAGGCGAAACAAATCCACATACATATAGTATACTCATGTGTGCGTTTATTGTGTGTTAGTGTACTTATATATAAACACACGCAAGCACCAACACCCCATATATATATATATATATATATATATATATATATATATATATATATATAAATATGAAACATAAATGTGTACTTTAGTATGAAAACACATCGCTGGCACTGCAGATTATTATACATAAATATGACCAATCTGCCAGGGCACCCATATACACAATACAAGAACACGTGGTTTTAACTGGCCTTTTGTCTGGGCATTATTGAAGGCTGAATCTAGGGTTAATGCTGTATAAAAACACTTAGATTTTCTAAACATCAGAGTGATACCGGGTTTTTGTAAGCGATCCACCACACAGCAACTTACCCGTACCCTTAGAGTCTTCTTTTTTCAGCAAATTTTCACTTTTCAAGAGGGACTGGTAAAGCAAATTCAAAATGGCCGTTGTTGATGTCTTCGTTCAAAGCTGTTAGACATTCGAAAAGGCCGCTGAGATGCTGCCACGTGACAGTAGCCTGCGAATGCCAGCACACAGGAGTGACCATATGCTGCCAGGCGCCCTCCGCTGTTCGCGCCCGACCAGGCAAACTCGTCACCCGTAGCCCGCCTCCCGCTGCTTGGTCTAACCCATCTGGCTGATGAGGGCTCTGACGGGATCACTTCTCGTTATTTCTGACGAGTTTAGGGGGAAAATGTCGAGTTTATGTTGTCAGTGTAATGTTAATCTTGGCTTGCATTATGAACAAAACCGATACCGCTATCAGGTGTAGTGTTATATATATATATATATATATATATATATATATATATATATATATATATATATATATATATATATTAGGGGCGGATACAGGATTTTGGAAAGGGGAGGGTCAAACCCATGCAGGAAAACTAAATGTAGTCCTAAAAAAATGTCGTCTACTCCGTAAAGTAGGGGGTCAGGGTCGCAAAATTTGGTTTGAACCCCTAAAAAAAGTTGTTTTAGCTCAAAAGGGGATCCGCCACTGAATATAATTATATAAATAAATATATATATGTATATACACATACAAATATGTTTATATATTTTTATATTTTTGGTGTGTATATATTTGTATATATATGTTTTATAATATATAATATGCTATTATGATTTAATATTATATCATATTATATATTTCTATATTTCTATTATTTTTATTATTTATAAATATAATATAAAATAAGGTAAGATAAAACAAAATGAAACTATAATGCGATTTTATAAAAGATAATATGAGATAAGATGAGTTAAGATAATGACATTATTTATTACACAAAATCAGTGAATACAGATTCTAAGTGCAGCTGGGGACAGTGACTCACACACGTAATGGTACTGTAGGGTTCTATCTGGCACTCCTCTCTTCGGGCAAAACACACGAAGAACCTTAAGTGGGCTATCTGGAACCCATGGATATCAAAAACGGTTCTAACTTGAACCATGGTTCCAGCTGGAACCATACAGGTTCTGCATGGAACCCCCAAGAACCCTTTTTTCTTAGAGTGTACCGGGGTTGGGGAGATTTATTAACTGAGATGTGAAATGTTGGCTCATTTTTTTTTCCTAAAAGATAACAGAAAATATAGGTTTTCAGTGGGAAACTGTTTCCATAAGATATGTATAAACATTTTGGCACGACTGCATAATAACTCACGCACCTCTCTGAGGAACAACACTTCTGTGAACAGAAAACGTTTCTATGTACAGCTGCTTGTATCTTAATTTTGCCACTTACTTTTAAATTACATGAATTCTTAACATCATACCGTCCGTCCGTATAATAATCTGGTGGAGACAGTGCGTGAGTGATCCTGCAGTCGCTCCAATATTTTTAACATTCATTCTGTGGTTCTGTCCTCGTGGCAAGAAATTTATACCCCGGTATGTTTACCTTGATGACCTGGCCAGTGATGGTGTTGACATTGCGAACCGGAATGAGACGCAGGGGCATTCAGGTTTTCGATGATATTTGACTGGATTCTATCGGTGGACGTATAAAGATTAGGTTGATGTGAGGAACACATGAAAGATTTATTAAATGTACGTTGCAAGGAAACTGTTCCTGAAGAAAAAAACAGAAATATGCATACCTCGTAAGTAGCAGGAGCGGACCTAACGAAATTCCATGCAGAGGGTCCGTACATATTCATTTTCAACCGCCGCAATGTTTTTTTTTTTTCATCGTATCAGTCAAATTTTGATGCCTGAAACCCCAGACACCACTCCACCCAACCCCACCCCACGCATGTTCCTGAAACTGGGACCTTGAATAAGGTTTTGTCATTAATCCTCCTGGGTTGAACTCTCCATTTCATAAGCGAGAAACATGTATTTTTTCTCTTTTACTGACCACGCACGTGGGTCAAATCCCTCATTGAAAGCAAGCGTTATTCATATGAACAATAGTCCTTAGTGTTAGAGGTTAAGTGACCACGATGCACGCATTCCGGTGATTGCCGAAGACAGTTCGGTTGTGCTCGGTAAGAACGGAAAAATCACTCAAAATTATATGTATATTAAAAATTATTTATTTTCATATCGCCTATGTCACTGCGGGGATAATCACCTTTAAAATGATGAATGGCAAAATATTGTACACAGCGCGGTTTTAGAGAACATTGCGCACAAACGTGAACCGAATTCCTTTTATAAGTATTAGATTTCGGGGGACCAGCGGTTTGATACAATATTGTAACATTCTTGACCTTTGATCTGGACCTCAGCTGGCCAGGGGTGGGGCATCAACACTGCTTGACAGTCAATATAGAGATGCCCCATAGCCAATCACAGGCAGCTAAGGACTCCGCCCTCTGCCCATCTGGGATAAAACTCCCTTGCCCTGGCGATTCTGGATCTCTTTTTGGACGAGACAAGTGGGCCCAATAGAAGGCCGACCTCCCGGCTTCTTTTTCACCTTGGGGTTGGTTTTACGACAGTGTCAGCTACCGTGGTGAAGAGCCACCCACTTCCAAAGAGCAGTCCTTTTATCTAGCCTGGTAACTCTCTTTCTGTGTCATTGATAAGTTTAGATAATAATAAGCAGTCCTGATAATTTGGTTTAGGCTCTTAATTTTATTCCAGTAAAAAAGTTTTATTTTATCTCTTTAAATTGTGCGAATGCTTGTTGCCCAAGCCCAATTTCCTCCCAGAATAAATATGCAGCTACAATAGATTACTACAAGTGCATCTTTTCGTCACCCTTTGTTTATACATAGCGGGAATAAGAGGCTAAAAAGATTTCGGGGGATCATCTGTCAGATAAGCTTTTAACAGCAGGCGATATGATAACGGTTTCTGCAGGTGCGTCGGCTCGTTTCGAGACATCTCTGAGCCCCGACAGGCATTCTGTGAAAAAAAGCAAATAATCTATGTTGTGAGTTATCTTTGTACTCCCCTCATTTGGATACATTTAAAAGTTCATGGCATATCTAATCAATAAAAACGTTGTCTTTTCCCTATTGCAGAGGGCGGTATGTTCATGTGACCTTTATCGTTACTTTAAATAGTCACTTTGGAATGGCGAATTTTAGAAATAAACTTATTAATGCAAACAGACATAATACTTTAAAAAAATATTTATGTTATGTATTTATTTAAAAATTAGACCCGGTTCGATGTATGTATATTAACTTTGTAGGATGTGCAATCACTAGCCATAATATATATATATATATATATATATATATATATATATATATATATATATATATATACATGTATATATATATATATTATGTTATATTATATATGTGTTAATGTACATTGTAATTAATATAAAATATACACATATATATATATATATATATATATATATATATATATATATATATATATATATATAAGCCTTGTAGGAATATATCTAAATGAACTCTTGATTTATATATATATTAATTTGAGCGTTTGGGGAAATAGTTATATAAAGGGTTTTGAGATATATGACTATTAAGATAACTATTAATTTACTATCGATATCAATTTATTAAACTTTTTTCATTTTTGTTTTGCAACCTTTGTCGAGTAGGAGCGGCCTAAAAATACAATTCAATATTAATCATATTATTTCTAAAGGCCACATTTTCTGAAATTTCGGGAGGAACTTCCCTCATGAAAATTGATTTTTCTCTCAAACTATATATATGTCAGCGACCGTTCTCATATAAAGCGTTAACATAGCATACGTCTAAGTCTCTGTCCTTTTACATCACATGAATGTATATATAACTTTGGGACATAGTTTTGCAGATATGTTCATTCTGGATTTAATAGATTAACCTTGTTGAAAGTTCTATGTATTTATTATGTGTGTTACTTTATTGTGTGGTGCAGCTTTCATTTTATAATTGATATTGGCAAACAAATGACGAATGATAGAAACAGGACTAACTACTTTATGAGTTGCACGGCTCAAGCCTGTTCCTTCTGAAAAGTACACTTCTTAGGTATATTATATTTAAAGGTAACATACATTGGGTAATATGCAACTGCCTATTGGAGTTATCGCCGCTTGCCGTGTGATTAATGCAAGGAGGATTGAATCATCCATGAACATTTAACATGTGCGTACTTTCTCTAGTTCACAGTTTTCTTTTATTTAGATTACATCTAGTGGCAATGTAATTCATGCAATAAGAATAAATGTCCATGTTACGCTAGGAAGAAAACGTAAACATCGCCTGTTAGTGAACGAACAGATATTAAGACTCGACTAATGTATAGAAACATTCATAACTAGGGCAAATTGATAAAACTGGCGACAGATCATCCCTTTTAAATACATTTTATATTTTGTTTGCAACCATAGTCTAGTATGAGCGACTTCATACCCGAATAATTTGTTTTCACGATGATGTTCAAGGCAAAAACTATAGTCCGTCCCACGACCCCTGTCCGTTTATGTTTCGAGATTATTTTGGCAAGTCAAAGAACGCCAAAACTGTTTGCACCAAAAACAGAATTATCTATTTTGGATATAATAACCTACCTCATGCCGCTTTGCTGGAAACCATCTAAAACCATTTCATGAGAAACTATTCTGTAGCGACATCTTACCACCAACCGATAAAATGTCAGGGAATAGTGACGACGTCATAATAGACGTTACGCACAAAACAGGCATCTATATGCTAGGGAACAATTAATCAAGACCCTTGTTTACAGTGAGACTTCCGCTAGTGCATCCCTTCATCGTTATGTCATAAAGTATGTAACAGCCATATTCCTGAAGGATACACCAAGGCCACTTGTTCGGTAGGCCATGTATCATGAACAAGTCAACCAGGTCGACCAAGTCTCAAAGCAGGTATCGTACCAGAAAAAAAAACATTTTTTACTTTCTGGCATAGGTACAAGTTTTTCTGACCTAAATATATTCGTGAAAAAAAATGTGAACAGAGAGAGTGAAATGGAGTATATATAATATAGCTTTATGACAACACGAGCATTAGAAACGTCAAATAATCGCATGACCGAATCATACAAACATTTTCTGGAGGAGAAAAAAAATCAATTAAAATAGACTTTAAAGAATTAGAATAAATTAAAACTGAATATTACCACAATATAGAATATTACACAGCCATCACTATCATATCTTAGGTGGACATAACATGTGTCACTGTCCAAAAACCTGTACGAACGTCATGAAAATTACATTACCTGAACATATTTAGCTATTTAGGTTCGCGGACTTGTTGATTTTGGATACAACGAAATCTGCATAATTTCATCTGATTCACAATGTCACCAAAAGTGCACAATGAGGTGATATTTTTACTTTTATTAGATATTTCTTGATTAAACTGATTTCTTAGGTCAGTTATTCCTGTGGACAGAAGTTGAGGACAGTTATAATGTAACCAAGAATCGGGCATATTGCTTTACAGTAACCTGATCCCAACTGAAAATATCTGATAAACGTCCACAAAAAAATCCTAACAATGCTATGATAATGAACTAATAACGAAAATTATTATCCTTCATGAAAACTGAATATTTGTTTGACATTCCTGAGCCAATAATCATCTGCGGCTTAATATTATTACTAAAACCCATGCCAAGGCAGCCTGTAATTATACAAAAATCCTTGTTGTTTGTAAGGTTTATCTTAAATAAATTCAGTAAATAAAAATGGAGGTCAGATGTCGGTTCGTTTTTTTCCAGACAGGATTTGTCATTAATATAACGTTGACAAGTGTATTTAGGGTTTTATTAAAAAAAATATGTCCTTTTGTCTGTTAACCTGCACCTGTTCATCTATATTGTAAATATAATTATCTTCTTCGAGAGGACTCAGGCGTCAGGTGCAGGTCGACGAACGTTGATCAACGTTGATGAAATTTTATTTCAATATCGGGATAAAATTGAGTAATGAAAAAGCGATTTTTCAGATGAGTAAAAATATCAAGACTGTTATTTGGATAGACGTTCAAACTTAAGTTTCAGCATAATCATATTTATTTATAATAGTGGATTTACGGCGAAAATAAAATCTTGTTTTAACAATGCTTTAGAACAGTATTTGTTCTGGCTGTATTTGTTTATATACATATTTCCCTTATCGCTTGTAACAAATACTAATTTATATTGCAATGAGTCGGATTTGTTATTCTGGCAAAAACAAACATACTTTGTTATCTTTCAAATGATAAATCTAATCATCGTCATCTTTAACCCTGAAGCACCCGTATAATGACAATGCATTAATAAAATTTCATTTTACTTAGTATATGATGTTGACTAAAAGGATCCGAGAGAGCAGACGCATGCGCGAAGCGCTTATTCTTAAAATGATGAGGTGGTGGCACGTGAACACCAGAAAAAAGGAGCAACGTTATAGATCAGGAATAAACAATACCTAAGTTCTTCTATTTACCGCTTCGATTAACCACCGTTGCTTTTACTGCAAAAGTAAATTGTTATAATCGTTCTTTAGCCCAAGGCGAAACCACATACAAAATTTCGTTTGATTTCATGGAAAGTTTTAAAAAAAAATATCCCATAGGCAAGTAGATCAAAGAACACACATACCACTCCCGTTTTCCACGGGCATGCGCAACAGCTACAAATGTTCGTCTGCTCGGTTTCGTGTCAACTGAGCCAGCATCTTGTGATTTTTAAAATCAGAGACTCCGTCGAGAACCTCTTCGTAAAAATAACGTAGTTTTTTTATACTTTACACGTTTGAAATATAATAAATGTGATCTCTTATGATCGATGAACACGAACATTGGTTTCAGTCGCCGCCAACAGATGCCGCCAGTGTGGTGGAAAATCCTATTGTACCAGCGCCTTTCCAAGGATTAGCCGGGCCCTCTATTGATATTTAGCCGCATATCGATCATATTACTATGGTTATTTTGACTGGCAGTGCGGCAGTAATTATCACCAAGGGTCCAGTAACACATAACCTCTGCTGAGACTTAGTGATTTCCCAAATCAAACATCCACTATTTACCAAATTTTTGCTAAACCCTGTAGACAAACTGCTGATGATTCCCCAAGCGGTAGTTACACTGAACAGCCACCTGCAGGACCCTTGTGTGGGTGACCCTAAACCATTCCCTTGCGGTCTTTAAGATATCTGGATCGGTCTACATATTTAATTTCATTACAGCGTAGTCACCTTATACTTATCCGACAACACACCTGTGTACCGAAGGACATGGTTGGTAAATTATGAGAGTTCAGGAGCGTGTACTTGTGTGTATATGGCTGTATGTTAAGAAATATTGAAACATCAGTGGTACTGTTTTTTTAGGATATGTGGCACTGTCTTATAAAGAGGATGCTGATCACGATACGATTAGGATTATATACGTTATTATGAAGTTTTCTGGATTTCAGAGCTATATGCACCGTTCTAAGATTTTTATTAATATCATGGCGTTTAGTAGCCATGCCAGGGCTTTAATATTTATTTTAGCTGCTAAAATGCGTGAAATAAAAAAAATTGTTCATGATAAATACAATTTTCATAAACGGGTCGGGCAAACTGAATTACATACTGTTCGCACAACCCTGGAAGATAATAAGTATTAATATTTCCCCAAAAGGGCTAGCCAATGTAACCATGCATTTTTTCCATAACCTTTGACCCTAACACGAAATTGCACAATAATTAACTGTTTACGTTTATAGAAGTCCAACTTAGTATTATGAATCTGCATTAAAATGAATGCAAGCCTCCCCCATGAAAGGCGTTCTTTATTGTGCGATGCTCCCCAACCCTTGATTGGATTCACTTATTCGGCCCAAATACCCAGGTTCATTCATGCATTAGTGACTCTTCATTTGTAAAATTCCATTAATGACTTTCCTGAATCAAGTCCCGGTTTCTTAACGACTCATTACTGAAAAGCACTTAAAATCTCATGGGATACCGTTCATACTTGCGTGCGTTATGTTGCAAACAATCGCACGCGAACGACGATGAATGCATAGCCTCCTGGCGGAGGCAACCATAGTGGACCGCGTGAAGGCCTGCTTCCCGATTTCTTATTCCTTGAATCAACTACAGTATATCTCCTTTTCTTTTATTTGTTAATTCTTGTTCAGGTGGCCTTTTATGTTTAAAAAATGAAATCAGGAAACATCATAGCTCTTTTATACGTAATTGTTATGACGTCATCTCACTCATGTAATGGGTGTACTACAAAGAAGTTATTTCTCTTTATTGCTGAAATAAAATCCTAATTTACTTTGGCTGTCCAGACATCACACGGCGTATCTACTGTATAAATTCCTGCCGTTGTCAAGTCAATTTTGGCGAATTCCATGTATTCTCATAAAAAATAATGACGTTAGCGATCCGTATAATTTTCACGTAAGAGTCTCATAAATTTGAAAAAAAATTTAAAAAGTCGTAAAAAAATATACTGACAAATAAATTGAACGTTGAATTTAGCGATTCAGTACAAAACTTCACCCGCTATAATGGACACCCGCTGTAATTTACAAATCATCTGGGTCCGCTACAGAGAGGATTCATTGTACACCCCTCCAGCACATGCGTCTGCTTTCGCCGGTATTTTCCATTGAAATATGAGACTCAAGTAGAAACCTAAACGGGTTAAAATAATGTTTTTATCAGTTTATTTTTGGTTGTGTTGCCCGCCTCAATTTTTTTAATGCTCGCTTAACTATTACCATACACATCTGCAGAGTTCCATTCCGGTTTCAGACTACGTGACCCCGTTATCCTGGTGTCAAACAGGCTCGGTGTACAACTCCTGTGGTTCCTGGGTGAGTCTAATCCATTGCTGGATCATAACACCGAGGAACCCCCGGAAGGCGCACTCGTTTGTGAATGAAACTTGATTGTTGGGAATAGTCTCCCAATTAAACCTGCAGAGCGCTTACCCTGGATCGGTGCCGACCGTGAAAAATCTCCCCCATCGGCCGAGGTTCCAATTCAAGATCTCCGGCTTTGATTCCTGCTCTCTACCCCTGAGCCACATAAGCCGGTATCTTTTACTGCTTGAGATAGAGGCCTATATCAAACATCCTGCCAAGAGTCATACGATGGAGTCATGTGCACTGCAATTACGTTTCAAAAACTATGCCCCAGCTATGTAAAAAAAAACTATTACACCTATAACAACAACATCAGTGAACAACTGTATGTCATGTAAAAATGGTATCCTTTGAATTTATATCTTGTTTGTTCCATGCAGTGCCGTCAATTTTTCTTCAAGGGTTAGGGATGACTCGCAACTTTTATCACACACACACACCAACCTTTTATTTTCTGTATGAAAAAATTCAAATATAATAAAATTAAGTATAAGGTTTTAAAAATAAGGTATGTTTCCAGTATAGGTTAATTCTTAATCAGGTTAAAATATATAATATTTCATAATAAACGTCATAAATGTAACCAAAGTCCATAATTCTAGTTATAAATATATTCAATTTCGTATATTCATATTATTCTCTGAATATCAAGGGGATGATTGCATTGACCATCCCCCATTGCTAAAAGGTTTGGGTATATCAACAAATTCTGTTTAGTACTTTTTGCGTGTATTAGTTGACAGACAAACCGAGGGTAAAGTAAAATACCTCTCGCCACCTGGCGGTGTTAAAATAATCATGATTTTGACTGACTATATAACAACTGGTGCGTTCGGACAGTAATAACGAGATAAGCGCGTCCGCTTTTGCTCGAAATTAATCGTGATTTCCCCTAATGAACTTTAGAATTTGTCTCGGAACCGACATGATGTCGTCTTGACCCTGCAAGCAAATTTGACGGTGTCCCCACAACACCCATTCGGAACTCCTCGGCCGAATGCAATAACACCTTGACGCTAACAAAATCATTTTTTTAAATTGTCTTGATATTTTTATTTAGAGATGTAACGCGTCACTGTTTAGAGACATATATGCATTTTTTTATCTGGTGTAATTTTTTTTCACTTCAAACTTTTTACATTAAATTACGCTCTCATGTCGTGTTTACCACTCCTCATCTCCTGATTACAATAAACTCGACTGGGTTGTGGACACAGTAAAATGATGACAAGTAACATGATGAATGAGTTTTCATTATTACCGCGAGGTGTCGCCAGTGTGGAGGAAAGGCCTGTCATATTCAGCTCCTTTGCAAGGGTTAACTGGACCATCCGGTGATGTCTGGCGTCACATGGATCAGATTACTTGAATCATTAAGCCTGGCGGTGCGGCAATGATTATTCCTATCACCAAGAGTCCAATAACTCGTACCCTGTACTGAGACTTTGTGATTTCCCAAACCAAACAAGCACTATTTACCAAATGTCTACTATACTTTGTGGCAATACCACTGGCGATTCCTCATGCTGTAAGACTGGACTGCAGCCCGCTGGACCCTTTGTATGTGCCCCTAAACAGTTTCCCAATAGTCCTCATATTACATAGACTGTCTACAGACTTAACTTTATCATGGCATAGTTGTGTTTATATTTACTCCACAAAACACCCGTGCATTGAGGGATATGGTTCATGAATTATGCGAGAACCAGAGCGGGTAGTTGTGTATATATGCGTGTATGGCTTTTCTGGAGTATGTTTAGAAAAAAAATAAAATATTCCTGATATTTCTTTAAGAATGGGTCTTAGGTCTGATGTTGACCTTGTCCTCGAAAGAGAATACCAAATATGAACACACCACTATGTTTTAATTGCAAGATGAGCGTTTTTGTAATACACTGCATTGCATTTTTAACTATCACGACACACGAAAACACAAGTTTTGCGATCGTCAAAAACGCTGAGGACGCCCGGTTACACCTGCAATTTAATTTTCCATATCATAGCACGTTAAGGGTTTAGGAAAACATACAAACACAGGATATTCCAATTAAAAATTTTAAAAAATCATACTTTTGTGGGAAGACATGAGTCAAAACCACTTTTTTGTCAGAAGGAATGAAAAATGCAGCTAGGTAACTTAAAATAAATTGATTATGAGGGAGAATTTGGAAAAGATCTTATGGCTAACAAGCTCACTAAATGTGATAAGCCGATTGAAATATATATACACGAGTGTTGAAAGGCGTTAGGAAGTACAAAGAGCGCCATCTACTTCGCCTTTCAGAACTTAGCGTGCTTCCCTGAATTTAAGCGGGATGTTATCATTACTACGTGTGTATAGTCGTTTGGTGTCGCCCTAATTCGCAGCTTTGATGAGAAGAATAATTCATTCGCACGCGCGTGTGTGTGTGGGGGGGGGGGATGGAGGAGGGGAGAGGTGGATTAATTGTTTGTGGGTGTGTTGGCGTGTTTGTTCACAGCATAAACTATGCAGTCATGAACGTAATCTCATGAAATTCTCAGAGCATTTCGGAAAGGGGCCAGTGAAGAAGCGAATAGACTAAGGTGTCAATCAGGGACATAATTCGGATTCAGGAACTTCATTAAGGAATATTTATTCACAAATACCCAGTCACTGAACCAGGGGAATATGGACCGAATAAGTGAACGCAAATATGGTTTGAGCATCTAAAAAAAGGACCCCCCCCCCCCACACACACACACACACATGGTGGAGGCTGCTTGCATTCTTAAAAATGGAGATTTCTAATTGTTTTTGATTTATCATCGCCACCTTTGCCCCGAATGTCTTGCCAACAACGAGTAATTTTCTATGTATGATCTCTGTATCAGACATCTCAGGTTTACTTGTAATTCCTAACATAACAAGGACCTTCATGTAATTTCTCATGTATCTCGACGTATACTTCATGCTATGGAAGCGTGTGACTAGAGAAGCATCTGAACGTTCGGTACACGCTCTATCCAGCTCACATTGTTTTGGACATGTACAGGTCTGCCTTATGTGGATTACTGTTTATGTTACGTAACTAATTACGGCCTGTCCAGACCTCTGCTGCTAGACTAATCAATGAATAAATGTCATCACTAGATAAAAAGTAAGTTCACATCACACCAGTTTTTTAGCACCTTCATTTGCCACTAACATAACAGTTAATACAAAATTCTTTCTCGTGAATGAAAGAAATTACTGAATTTTAAATGATCTGGTAGACTGGTAATCTTCTTTGCTACTAGAAACCATAAAGGACACTGAAATCTGTCACACTAAGAATCTTCTTGTTGAACTTTTAGGCTCTCTTCTCGTGGCCCAAGAGAAAAAGGAATCTATGCAGCACCTGGGGTATGGAACACTCTTCCCTATGTTATTCGGAACTAGTTTTTTTTGTCAACTCTAAATCTGATACCGGCTTCTCTGGCTTTAAATCTCAGCCTAGGCGGGGAGTTTTTTACGTCGCCCCCGCCCAGGGCTTAATTCAGGCTTAATTGGAAGACTGTGCCCTACAGCCGTGTATATATCACTCAAAATGAGTGGGTCTTTGGAGGTTTCTCGATGTTATGAGCCAGTAATGGGATGATTACACACCCAGGACCCGCAGGTGCGGTATTCACCAAACCTAGGTGACACCAGGATACAAAAAATGATAAGAAGCAAGTGCAACCGCCCTGTTACGTAGTCCCTAACCGAAATGGAACTCTGCAGATGTACATACATAGATTAAGAATTAGATAATACAGCAAAAATAAAAGGTAGGGGTTTCATCCGCCAAAAAATAATAACAATAATTAAAGTTTTATAACTCGGCTTAAGAGCTTTTTTTCAGCGGCTGTTATTGATTAATAATTTAAGTTTTACTTTTATCATCAGTGAACACCATTTTCATTAATATCTTGATGTTTTAATATTGCCTGTTACATGTTTGAAGACTAATTCATTCATGCATGTTGTTATGCCTATTCTTCTTCATTTAAATCCTTTAATTGCTATAATTTTACATGCATTGTTTTAATTTCATATTTTATATTTCATATATAAATTTCTTGCCTTACGACATATATTAGCGTTGCATGTGTAATACAATTTTACATTAAAAATAATAATTTGCGAATATTAAGGATTCGTATTTTATATTATACTGGTGGTTTGTCCACGTTTTCAGTCAGTGGCTTAGTGCGGTGTTTCATAATTATAGTTTCAATGGAACACATTAGAACGAAGCAGGTTTAGGAGGTTTAGTCAACTCGTGATAAACAAGTGGCCCATGGGTCATGACGCTCATTTAGCGTGCATACAATGCCTGTATTTATCACTGAGATACCACTATAAGCGTGGAATGTTAAACACACTGGAATTATAGTTGTGTACTGTAAATAACGTATATGACATTTATATTGACTCAATGGGCCATTTATTAAAAAAAAATATTTTCTAAAAGAATTAAATGCTCGCCATACATCTTCAGTCTAATGAAATAATGTTATGTTGGCTAATTTTTTTTCTAAAAGTTAAAATAAAAAAGATTTTCAGTGGGATACTGTCTCAATAAGATTTGTACAAATATCTTTACATTTATTTTGTGGCGCTATGCTCGTGGCAAGAAATTCATACACGGTTATTTTCACCTTGAAGACCTGGTCAGTGATGATGTTTACATCTGCGAACTGGAATGGAACGCGGGAGCATTCAGGTTTTAGATAATCTTTGAATGGTTACTATAGTCGGGCGTATAAAGAATAGGTTGATGTAGAGAAGTCATGAATGATATATTCAATGTACTTTTTCAGGCAAGGAAACTGGTCCTGAAGAAAGAAACGAATATATGCACAACTTGTTAGTAGGTGAAGCGGACCAATGGGGAGTCCAAGAGGTCCGTTCCCCTTTAAGCCGCAGCAACCTTTTTTTTTTTTTTTTAATTATATCAGACCAATTGTTGAGGCATGGAATCCCCGCCCCCACCCCTTTTCCGGAAATGGGGACCTTGTATTAGGTTTTGTCATTGATCCTGCTGTGTCGAAACCCTCCTTTTCATAAATCGAGAGTCACGTGTTTTTCACATTTACTGACCACGAAGAGCCTGAGTCAAATGTCAGGCCAAACATGCTAAAATCCGTTACTAAAAGCAAGGATTATCCTTTGCACAATAGTCCCTATTCCTGCGCTGGAGGCGACTCACAGGCAATCCGGTCTCTCTCTAAGGCAGTTCGGCTGTTTTCGGTGGTAACCCAACGCAAATCATAAAACACGCAAAGTTCAATCAAAATGATGTGTACATTAAAAATTATTTATTCACATATCAGCGAGGTCACTGCGGGAACAATAATCTTAAAATGCGGTATGGCACAGTGTCATACGAAACGCTTTTTCAGAGAACATTGAAAACAAGGGTGGACCGAATTAATTTTATAACTATTAGATTGAGTGCCAGACAGGAATAAGTGACCCATGGGTCATGACGCTCAGCTGACTTGGAAGATATTCGCAAAAGGAAATTTTATCATCAGAATGGTAGTATATACCCATTCAACTGAAGCATCAAACAGATTAACCAACAGACCAAGATTGTGTCTGTATTTATATATCTCAAAAATAGAGAAAAAATGTGTAAACTTTAAAAACTAGAATACGGGTAGCCGACAAGCGACTACGTGTATCCGCCAAAATCAGAGTCGAACGGGTGAAGTGAGGCATGGATTGAGTGTCAAGGGGAAATAGAATGAGGTATGTTGCATTTTAGCATGGATGTCTGCAGCCTAAATGTGTATGTAGGTTGTGCCACCTACCACAAATCCAGACAGCTGTCCAAGTTGTATACATATGCGAACTTTTAGGCAGAAAAGTCAAACCACAACATGTATATGAGTGATTTTAGCCCACGGCAGACAAACAAACAGACGCTGTGAAAAAATGGTTGCAGGTGGCCCATCCATTTTTGTGTATGATAAAGAGCTATGTGAGATCTATACACATGCAAAATTTTGGCCCAATCGTTCAAACGGTTCCCGAGATATGAGCTTGAATGTCTGCAGCGTAAACTATAATGTAGGTGGCGCCACCTGTCATAAAATCAAGAAAGCTATCCAGGATGTATAAAACTGCAAAATTTTAGGCAGATATGTCAAACCACTGCCGAGATATGAGTGACATTATCCCACGGCAGACAAACAGACGGACTCTGTGCCAAAATGGTTTGCAGGTGGCGCCACCAGTTTTTCGAATGATAAAGAGCTATGTGAGATCTATACACATGCAATATTTTGGCCCAATCGGTCAAACGGTTCCCGAGATATGCAACAGCTCAAAGGATATGGGTAACAGAGACCTAATTTCTGGTTTTCAAGGAGATTTTTCATAGGTCTCTCAGTGTGTCAAGAATTAAGATTCTAGGTCCAGTCTTTACGATTTGTGCCTAGTTAACAGATGTTCACATTTTTAAAGGTGTCAAAAATAGAGAAAAAAAATCGTAAAAATCGAATAATACAGGTGGCGTCTCCAGTCTGCAGGAACTGATGGAATATCTCATGATCAATATGTATGCCAAAAAACATGACCATCAGTCAAGTGTTAATGAGATATTGAAGTTTTCGTATGAAATTTTTTACTGTTCTGGGGGTAGCTTGGGGCCCCATAGCTCCAAGGATATGGGTAACAGAGACCTAATTTCTGGTTTCCAAGGAGATTTTTCATGGACCTCTCAGAATCCCAAATTACAAGATTCAAGGTATAGCGGTTACGATTTGTGCCTGGTTAACGGACGGATAGTCGGACAGACGGACCACGGACAAAGAGTGATCGCTATAGCTCAGATGACTTTCAGTCAGCTGAGCTATAAAAGGAAAGAAGGGGTTCGATCTTGTTAGATCTAGATAAAATGCTATCGCAATATTGGCAATTGTTTATCCGTCTAAAGCCCAACCATTAATGTTCACTTGAATTCATAGACAACTTTGGAGATATTGTGTAAAATCACGAAGAAACCAGGCTGATCACATATCCTCAGCCACACTAACTGTCGGAGGAAATACACCCTTGCATCACATGCGAAATGCACGTGAACGGTCGTCTGCCAAAAATAGAACCAGCATCACCAATAAAAACCTTAACAATATAGAAATAAGGCACCTTTTATTGTTTGAGACGTGAGTCGCAGGTGAAGGACAAGGTTTTTTTTAATTTATTGTAATATCACATTTGTTCCCCGTATTCAAATGTACATATCAATTATATATATATATGATATATATATATATATATATATATATATATAGAGAGAGAGAGAGAGAGAGAGAGAGAGAGAGAGAGAGAGATGAATGAATAGCCATGCTGGTTCGTTGTACGAAGAAATGGAACATGAAATACATAGAAAAGTCGGTTCTGATCGGCAGTGAACCGACTTTTCTGTGTATTCATGTTCCGTTATATATATATATATATATATATATATATATATATATATATATATATATATATATATATATATATATATATATATGTCTGTGTGACCTATTTCAAATACATTGCTATTACTAAGTATAAGTTTTTCTTTTAAATAAGAATTTAGAAATTGAGACATCGAACCAACTAAATATCAAATATGTTATTTTAAATACAAAAAATCTTAATCTCGGAATAACAGGGGGGGGGGGTTATTACATTCATTATATCATGTCGCTAAAAAGCTGGTGTGTGTGTGTGTCTGTGTGTGTGGAGGGGGGTTATATTACCCCGGCACCCCTTGTACTGACGCTCCTAGATAAGGCAACAAGTAACACTTGTCAAGAGCCCAATTAATGAAACAGCCGCATGTCACTATCAAAAGGTTTCTTTGAATTAATTGTTTTTCCCGGTATGTCGGATTACTTCCGATACACTACTTGGGTGTTTTTTTTTTTGTGCACACGAGACGCTGCTGTGTTTGGAGGTAACCGCCTGCATTTTTTAATGGGTTAACTAAGAATATGTACGTCTGCAGAATTCCAATCCGGTTTCGGACAACTTGACAGGGCAGTACCGTGCACCCGCTTCCTCTCATTTTATATCCTGTTGTTAACCATGCCCGGTGACTACAGCACCTGCGGGTCCTGGGTGTGTAAGTGTCCCCATTACTGGGTCATACCACCAAGGTCCCCCGAAAGGTGCACTCGTTTGTGAGTTAAACACGGCTGTTGGTTGAAGGCCGACCGTGAAAGTTCTCACCGCCTCGCGATCTCCCGGCTTTGAGTCCTGTGCCCTACCCCTGAGCCACAGAAGCCGGAACCTCCGCACAGGGTCAAGGTCTATTGAGACTTATGACTTGAGACACCCCTACTACAGCGGATTCTAGGCAACCACTGTATACAAACATGATGGACAGCATCGACCCGGACCACTCGGAACTCCTGGACCGAATTCGTATTCTCCCGAGACCATCCGGAGAGGCGAGGTGTTTCTAGCGTTCCCAGACGTCACCCGGGTTTACCGGTCACGTGTTTAATCCGGGTTATAGTATACATTTACACCACCACGTCACCGACATCACGTAGAAATGAAGCTCCCCTGGTTTTACAATAATTCAAAAACAAACAAAAAATCTTATTTTTTTATAAGCGTTATATTTGAAAGTAATGTTGTCAATGAATGTTCTATATTTGTTCCATCGTCTTAATTATTTTAATTTTCAACTGCCAGGCGAAATGACTGAATTTCGAAGTGAAAGTGTACAGCGCGCACGGATGTGTGCATGAGATACATCCTGGATCTTCATAGACCGATCTCATGTGTGGAGAATATATTGCCCGTATGATGAACATGTTAAAGGTGTTTTCCTAATCGCCGAGAGGTGTCGCCAGTGTTGAGGAAAGACCTGTCATATTCAGCTACTTAGCAAGGGTTAACTGGACCATCCGGTGATGTCTGGCGTCACATGGATCAGATTACTTGAATCATTAAGCCTGGCGGTGCGGCAGTGATTATCCCTATCACCAAGAGTCCTATAACTCGTACCCTGTACTGAGACTTAGTGATTTCCCAAACCAAACAAGCACTATTTACCAAATGTCTACTATACTTTGTGGCAATACCACTGGCGATTCCTCATGCTGTAAAACTGGACTGCAGCCCGCGGGACCCTTTGTATGTGCCCCTAAACAGTTTCCCCAATCGCCCTTACATTCCATAGACTGTCTACAGACTTAATTTAATCATAGTATAGTTGTGTTTATATTTACTCTACAAAACACCCGTGCGTTGAGGGATATGGTTCGTGAATTATGCGAGAACCAAAGCGGATAGTTGTGTATATATGCGTGTATGGCTTTACTGGTGTATCTTTAGAAAAAAATGAATTATCCCTGATTTCTCTTTAAGAAAAAGTCTTTGGTCTGATGTTGGAAATATCACAATGAGAGGATAACAAACATAAACACGCCACTATGTTTTATTCGCAATATAAGCGTTTTTGTAAAACACTGCATTGCATTTTAAACTATAACGACACATGAAAACACGCGTTTCGCCATCGGGAACAATGTTCAGGACGCCGATTAAACCTGCAAATTAATTTTCCATATCATAACACATTAAGTATAATTACAGGATATTCAAATTAGAATTTAAAAAATCATTGTCTTATTGGAAGACTTTAGTCAAAACCACGTTTTTTGTAAGAAAGAATGTAAAATGCAGCTAGATATCTAAAAATTCATTGATCATGAGGGAGGATTTGGAAGAGAATTTGTGGCTTACTAGCTCACTGTATCTGATAGGCAGAGCCGTCACATCATTAATACATGTGAATGTGTCCAATGATGCTTTGTGAATAAAAGATTAAATAGCTGTTTAATGATCAACACGTGGATATTATCGAGCCACGTAATATTTTACCTTGTATTAGTAAGATAGAACATTAACCAATGGATTGCAGCATAACCAACTGAAATGTATTTAGTCAGGTAGGGTTATGTACGAGTACTGTCAGGCGGCAGGAAGAACAAAGAGCGCCATCTACCGGCGCCAATCTTCACTTAGCGTGCTTCCCCGTAAATAACCGGAATATTATCATTACTACATGTGTATAGTCTTTCGGTGTTGCTCTGAATCGGAAATGTGAGCTCCAGGGAAGATAATAGTTAGCTTCGCCAAAAGGGTATGCGTTCATATATTCGCGCGCGCGCGTGTGTATGTGTGTGTGTGTGTGGGGGGGGGGGGGGGGGGGGGGGTTAACGGTAGGTGTGTTGGCGTGTTCGTACACAGCATAACGCAAGCAATCATCAACGGATTCTCATGAAATTTTCAGGGCATTTCAAAAATGGGCCAACGAAGAACAGGTTACACCTTGGTGTCAATCAGGGGCATAATTCGGATTCAGAATTATACACATACACACGTGGTAGAGGCTGTTTTAGAATGGAGATTTCTAATTGTCAATGGTTTATTATCGCCACTTTTGCTCCCGCTGATCTCCCCAACAACAACGAGTAAATTTCTCTGTATAATCCCTGCATCTTGGTAACTCATCTTTTGATGAAGCGTTAAGTCAGACATCTCAGAGCTACTTGTAATTCCTAACCTAGCAAGGACCTTCATGAAATTTCTCATGTATCTCGACGTATACTTCATGCTATGGAAGCGTTTGACTAGAGAAGCAACTGAACGTTTGATACACGCTCTATTCAGCTCACATTGGTTTAGATATGTACAGGTCTCCCTTATGTGGATTACCGTCTATGTGACGTAACTAATTACGGCGTATCCAGACCACTGCTGCTAGAATAAAAAGTCATCACTTGATAAAAAGACAGCTCATATCACACCAGTTTTTTTCCCCACCTCCACTGGCCTCCAGCTTAACAGTTGAATAAATACAAGGTTCTTCCTCGTGAATGAAAGGGATTACTGAACCGTGAATGATGATAAACTGATAATCTTCTCTGCTACTAGAAGCCATGTTGGACAAAGAGATCTGTCACACTAAAAATCTTCTTGTAAAACTTAAATTTAGACTCTCTTCTCGTGGCTCTGGGACACAAGGGATCTATGCAGCACCTGGATTGTGGGACACTCTTTCCGATGTAATTCGGAACTGTTTTTTATCACCTTTAAAATTCACACTGGTTTTTCTGGCTCCAAATCTTGAGATTTCCACGGTCGGCCCCTACTCAGGGTGAGCGCTCTGCAGGCTTAATGGGAAAACTATGCCTCATAGCCGTGTATCACTCACAAACGAATGAATATTTGGGGGTTCCTCGGTGTTATGAACCAGCAGTGGAGATGATAACAAGCCCAGGACCCGGAGGTGGGGTAGTCACCAGTCCTATGTGACACCAGGATACAAAAATATGATGGGAAGCCAGTGCTTCCGCCCTGTCAAGTAGTCCCAAACCGAAATGGAACTCTGCAGATGTACATACTCAAGAATTAGATAAGAGAGCATAAGTAATGGAGGGTTACTTCCATTTGAAAACTCAGCTTAAGAATTTTTTCAGCGGCTGTTATTGGTTAATAATATCAGTTTTACTTTTATCATCAGTGAACACCATTTTCATTAATATCTTAATGTTTTAATATTGCCTGTGATATATTTGAACACTAATTCCCTCATGAATGTTGTTATGCTTATATTTCTTCATTTTATTCTATAATGTCCTTTAATTGCTATAATTTTACGTGCATTGTTTAAAATTTCATATTACATATATCTTGCCTTATAACATATATTAGCGTTTTATTGGTAATACAATTAAAATAATAATTTGCAAATATTAAGGATTCATATTTTATAATATACTGATGGTTTTTCCACGTTTTCAGTCAGTGCGGTGTTTTATATTGACTGTTTGAATGGAAAACATTAGTCCGAAGCAGGTTTAGGAGGTTAAGTGGACTCGTGACAAACAATTTTCCCATGGGTCATGACGCTCATTTAGCGTGCATACAATGCCTGTACTTATCACTGAGACACGAGTATAAGTTTGAAATTTTAAACACCATGGAATTATAGCACTGTACTGTAACAAGCGTTTATGACATTTATATAGAACTGAATGGGCCATTTATTTTTTTTTTAAATATTTTCTAAAAGAATTAAATGCGAGCAATACCACGTCAGTGTTTTTGAACTTATGTAACGTATTTGTTAAACAATCGTTAACACTAGGAAGAATGACTTCAAGACAGCTCAAGGCCTTGTTTAACTTTTCCATATTTTGCAGGAAATAGGCTGTAATGACCAAAAGATTTCATAGGGGCTGCCTGGATATTACACAAGAAGACTAGCTCTATGACCAATGATAACAATCTTACTTCCGGGGTGCTCTAATCAGGTTTTCCGATTTCTTGCAGAATATATGTCACAGAGACCTTATTCCAGGTTCCCTGTGAGATTTCACCGGGACCTCCCTGGGTCTAAACTAAGTTTCCATATCAGACTTTGACCGTATCTGCCCTGTTTAACTTTACTATTGCCTATCGTTTACAGGATGTTGGTGACAGTGACCTAAATTCGGGTTTCAAAGATTAAAACATAGCCACCTTGTGGTGACGACCGGCATAGGGTGTTTGGGTAAGGCATATATCCAAAGAGAAAAAAAATGTTATAATATACCAACTGAAAAAAGTTTAAATTTTTATACCCGAACCCAAGTTTCTAAATGAAAGTGACAAATCCGTACTGCCGAGTCGTTTGACCAACCGGCCGAAAACAGCCGATTTTAAAACGTAATGCGTGTTAATCCATATTTTCCTTAATAATACTTGTATATTTATATCATGATTTCACCGAATACAAACAAAACTTCCCGAATATGAACTCAAGACTAGATCTTTCTTTACAGAAATAAATGAAAACAAGTGTAAATTTGTATTATTGTTAAAAATAAGGAAGAAAAATGAAAATGTGTCTATATCTTGGTATAAATTTTGGTCTGTTTAGGAAAATAAAATACTGTGGAAGTAGAGGTTTCATATTAATAAAAGAGATTAAGGAGTAAAACAACTCTGTCAATACCAGATTTCCTCATAGTTCCAATTTTTCTCTAGATGCTCATGTCAAAGGGAAACATGGCTGAAGGGAACTAATACATCTCACAGGCTCTTGAGTATTTCGTTACTTGACTTTAAGCCACAGCAATAGGCCTCGCGCGTTATGATCATTTTTCTACATTAGAAATACAAATAGCCATTCCGTGCGGACCTATTCTGGTCTTCTTCCTGTCAAATTTGGAGTTATTTACAACGACCATTTCAGCTCTCACGTGACCTTACGGCAAGAGAAATGGATGCTGCGGCGCCACTTATGACCCGTGGATCATTTAAAAGAGGAGAACACAAGTAATAAAGCCTTTTATTTACAAACAAATTTGTTTTAAGTTGGTTTTAGTTTCAGATGTCTGATTCGTTCAGAAATATCTTTATTTTTCTTATATGTTAATGTTTAGGTGTTCCAATTGGAGGAACGGTGGATTATATTCATAACAGGAGTCAAACGCCTTGCTTTCCCATCTAAGGACACCTCGAAAATCTTGAAAAGGACGAAAAGAACACTATTTGAAATTTCATATCACACACAAATACACCCATACATGTGTGTGTGTGTGTGTGCGAGGATGTGTGTGTGTGTGTGTGTTTGTGTGCAGAGAGAGGGGGAATAAAGGTTGTTCAATTAATATAAAGTAAATTTGTGTACTTCACTAATTCACAACTTGGATTTTTTGTATTATGCATGTTTCTTACACACGTAAGAGCTGGCCTACCCAGACACAGACATTTAGCATATGGAGGGGGCAATAAGAGACGTACAAACGGGCCCCTTCCCCCGTCCCTTCTTGCATATTTTTTTTTAAATTTTAATCAGACATGGTTTTTCTGTCTATTCAACCAAAACATACTGCTATTAGTTAAAAACCGCTTAAATAGAACTTTTAAACATCTCGTGGCGTCCCCTTTCCATGCGCTCTTTTTTCACAGATGAAATACCCCTAGAGTCTTCTGGTGTAAGTAGGGGAAATTTCATCAATGTCTGAGAAAGCTGGCGGACATTCAGTATTAATTATTTATTTAATTTTTACATTCAGTCAGTTTAAGAAATTATAGATTTTAGCGGACAATTCACTGACACGGTCGTGTTTGTGAATATTTATGAAATAAAAGAAAATATATCCGTAAAAAACGTTTCTATGAAATAAAACTTGTCAAGTTGTCTATCGCGTTATACTAATCGTGTAATTCATGTATATATGCGATCAAATATACACGAATCATTGCATCATATATTGTTATTACGTCCACGGCTTATCATGATTTGCCGATAAACAAGCCGGATGCTTCGTGCTACACACATGACTCCCGACTCATCGGTGTCCCACGCACCAGGCTCCAGGCGGACTGATCCCTGCGACGAATGGCGGTGACACGGCCCATCAATCACTCTGCAGCGGTGACAAGGCTTCCGCGAAGGTCGATGTCAATTTGTCGCTGCCTTCGGCGAAATTTTCCCGGTTGTAGACGTTATAAATCAACTTTATAAATTGCCCTCAGCGTTCAGCACAGCTTTATGGAAAAGATCATGAATATTTATAAACAGCTTATTTAATTACCAACAGCCTTTGTAAAATAAATCTTCAAAAGCCTGGTTTATTTTCTATCAGACGCCTTGTTTTTTACTCCGTTCGCCATCGGCTGAAAGGTTATCGACGTCCATCTCCGTAGGTTCGGGAAGGATATTTGTGTACTTTTTATGACAAAAAAGTAAAAATTCAGTAGATAACTCTACGCTTCGCAAAATCTCATAGAAAAAATGCATTAATTTACCTTAGAGTATATCGTAGATATACTCGCTACTTCCGGACAGCTTCCATAATAATTAATGAACAAATTGAATTAAAATATAACCTTTATATCACATTACTCTGACCTTCATACCCGTGCGTGTGTCCGTGTCTATCAAGACTGCATAAACAAATGTGAAAAAATATCCTGACCGATATCGCCTACATTCAGTCGTGACACTTGTCACTCGGAAAATTGCACCGCAATGGTCATCCATACTGTCATGTCTATGTCGCCCAAGTACTGAACTGAATGCATGAATCAAATCGTATATTCAATTTCGTGACCGTCATCCTTCCTGTCTTTTTTTTGTCAGTCACACAACGTGGAAGTCGTGATTGTTAACGGTCACTGATCTAGGCTAAAGGAGAAAAAATAGAAGTTGAGGAAGTCAAGGACCCCGTCCTTGAGCTGTGATAAAGATGATATATAAGTAAAGGTTTAATTATTATCTAGTTTCTATTAGACTTAAGGATTAGGAAAAATTCAGAGGATATAGAGATGAAAAGCTAAGGCCTATAAATATTTAACTGGATGCAATATTAGATTCAGCTGGACTTAACCAGACTGCTCGCTTAGTGTATGTGATGTCAGTCTCTTTCTACATAGGATTTGGCAGGATTATGTCTAGAGGGAAAAGAATTTATTTTTGGCTTTTGTTTGCTGGTGTTAAGGGTCATATATTCATCAAATATACAGAATGATATATTAGCATACTGAGTTATGTAACAGAAACGTTTTCGCACCTGCTGGTGTTGTTGAATAGTACATAAGCAAAAGAAATTTCACGATTAGTTTTACAATTTTATGTAAAGTCGGCCTTGTAAGTCCCGTAAGTCATTTTGGTGATACTAAGTCATGTAAGCAACGATGGAAACTCTGCGGTGGATGATTCTTCAATTTAAGTCATGTAAGCAACGATGGAAACTCTGCGGTGGATGATTCTTCAATTTATCTTTTTATCATGTAGTGCAAATATTTTCAAGGGCCGTTTCCGACAATTTCTCAATATAACATGTTAATTTTAATAATCTGAGCACTGCAGTGAAAAACATGTTATATATTGGTAATGTTATGGCGCTCTCATCCGCATATCCTACGAAACATCTGGTTTTATGTTTCTTTGAATGGCGACGGCACTGGTGATAACCGATGAGCGGAGGTTAGCATGATTAATTCTGCATTTCCGTTATAAACAGGTCATTCCCCTCAGGGGACCCTGCGGTTTGATGGAAAATCTTCTGCAGCACGTAACCACTTAAGACATATGTTCCGAAAAATACCTCACCACTGCCCTAATCCAGTGTCATATATACCAGTAGTCTGATCTCAGTAACGGGTCATTTTCCTAATACCTACATTTACACGGCAATAACCGTAAGTATGGCTCTGAGAGTTGGTTGTATGTAGTAGCCCGTCAAAGGTCGGTGGTTTTCTCCGGTTCCTCCGGTTTCTTGGCGCCAACATCCGAGCCATGGAGAGTGCCTCGGTATTAATAACTATAACTAGTTGTACAATCCATTTAAAATAAATAAAGTTTATATTTATTTCATTAAAATGTCTTGTTTGCTCTCTGTGGTATTAGCAAATATTGTTTGGTTTTATTAGAATAGTTAATTATTTGGCAAACAATATACCTCTGTTCCTTTTTACATGCAAGCAGCTTCACTCCGTTTAACTGTTGTTACTGCTGATCAGATACCAAGTATTTTACCCGTACAACGAGTATCTCACATTTTTTTTTACAAATTTATTGCAGTTTGAGTTTATAGTGAATACTTATTCCGTAGCATAAAAAATCTGAAAAATTCCTTGCTAGTTCACTAAAGTGCATTCAGGATGTACCTAGACCAGTTACGGAGACCTCAATGTCGGTTTGCTTGTTTGCCTGGTCGGTTAATTATGTACAAGAATTACATTAATTATGCTGTTTGTATCAAAGACAGTTCTTGATAATGTAATATTGAGATCTTTTAATGGTACGTGTCTTTGCGAGAAAAAAAAATAAACGTCAAAATAGCCCATTTCGATATCTTTCTTATTATTAAAGATAACCCCTTTTTATCATTTATTTGATAAAAATGAGCAAAAAAAAAAAAGACCGATCCTACGGTTTACAGGAAGTTCTTATGTTAATATCTGAATAATGACTCGCAGACACAGACACACACATATGTATTTATATATATATATATACATGTATAATTTGTGTTTGTACATTTATATATATACACTATTACCCGAGCCCTGATATACAGTAGAGCGCCATATTTCCGAATGCCGAATTTCCGTAAATTCGTTTTTCCGAAATTGAAAATGGGGAACGGAAAATGTTTTCATATTTACGAAATATTTTTAAGCATGTTAACACCTCAAATCAATTTTTGTAATTACGATATATATATATATATATATATATATATATATATATATATATATATATTTATATATATATATATATATATATATATATATATATATATTTATATACCTTTTTAGCTTCTGTATGACACATTTCAAATATATTAGCACCTGTATGACATATTTCCATTATATATTCTTAATAACATTTCAAATACATTACAATTAAGTATTAGGTTTAGAAAATAGGGTATAATGCTTCAAGTATAAGTTCATTCTAAACCGGGTTTAGATGTAATATTTCATAGTAAAGTCATAAATGGAACCAAAATTAATAATTCTATTTAATAATATATGTTTTATTTGCAATATATAAGTAATATTATCATTAAAAGTTGGGGGGGTGATTACATTGACCAACCCCCGTGCTAACAAGTGGGTGATATATACCCCACCCACCCCTATATTGACCCCCCCCCCCCCTCTTGCAGGAGATTAATATTTTTAAGCGATTAAGTTGCTCGCAAATCTTTTAAGGTAACTCATTAATTGTGAGCAAAAATCACAAACGCACACACAACATTAAATAGCACTTCTCTCAGCGTTCACTGTACGTTTGAAGCGGCTTGCACTGTGGTGATGTCTTAAATTAATGATTCAAACTGGTTAATAAATGAAGAAGGAATGAAAAACGAACGCTGGAAATCCAATAAGCCTTTGAAATATTTTTACGAGACTATGTTAAGACGGAAATGTATAAAAAAATCATATATTATTCAAAATTATGACCTGGGGGTTTGTTTCTCAAGAAAAGGACTTTAATCATTTGGGGAAATTGATCTGTATCGTTTAATCAAGTGGCAGCTGAAATTGTAGTGTATGGCAGATTAACAACACTTTCTTTCAGACGTATTATAGCTTAAGCCCAGTGCATCCTTTACAGTGTGAACTACTCTATCTTCGAAATGGAGAAAAATAACCAAATCTGAGTGTATGACGGGCTAGACAATACTTTTTGTGTAAAGAATCTACACGTATATTATATTATATATATATATATATATATATATGTATATATATATATATATATATATTTATATCAGAAGCGGATCCAGGGGGGATCCAAGAAGTCCGCCGCCCCCCCCCCCCCCCTTTCAGCCATCGCGACCTTTTTTAAGGGATTCAGACCAATTCTTGCGACCTGGACCACCTTCCCTATTTTTGGACTTGGGGACCTTTTCAGGCTTTGACATTAGTCCTCCTGGTTTGCACCCCCCTTTCTTAAAACCTAGATCTGCCCCTGCATATTATATTTATAAGTAATTTATTGTACAAACCATATATCTAAAACTGCACACGGTAAATAAATCCAACTCGACCAAACCTGTTTGAGCCCAGATTAGAACTCTAGCTCCACAAGTTTACTTAAGTGACAAGGTTAGGTAGAACAGAATGAAGTGCTACTCTGACTATGGTATATCAGGATTCGTATCGCAGACATACTTATTAGCAAGTAAACACTACTTTAACCAGTCAATAAAACATGAGGACACCTGGTAAAGAGGGAGCAACCGATTTAAGATGCCGTCCGTCTGCGCAGCAGCAGACTCAACACTCTTTGTCGCTTTCACAGGGACATTCACCATGTAGAATCTCTGGTGATCAGTTTCCTGGGTTGTCTGACTGATTTCCAATCTGTTTTCCCCACGTCAACGTAAATCGCGTTTTCTAACACGTGTGACCCCCCTCATCTCACCAATCCTGGATCACCATGCGGGACAGGTTCCGGTCTGGGTCCCTGGGGGACCGAACTGATGAAAACGAGCGGGGATTGTTGAGTCAATTAAGTTATCCTAACAAAAAGTTCCACGACCCTCCAAGACGTATAGTCGGAGGAATTGCCGCAGGGAAAATTAATCTTCACGCGCTTCTCTGCTGAATATCTCTCCTGGGATAGAGTCTGATTTACTGCGGAGCTGCTATCACCGAGACCAGGCTCGCAGTGAATACCAACTGCGTCAGGACTAGTTGATGGCTACCGGCTGCTGTTCAAATGTGCTGACGTTTCCTTTGTCGGAATTTTGAGGACTTGTTTGGCGTGTGCCTGTGGAGGCTTTGGGGTCCTGTCGATAAACGCTATCCATACTTCAAATTCACAAACCGGTTGACAGTGGGTCAGCCGTGTCACCCGACATTGACACGTCGATGGTTTTAGATCACTGCTTTTATCGGCTTTCTTTTTATTACGATTGATTTTTTATTTCAGTCATCAATGGTGATTTTCAATTAAGCAAGTCACGATAATAGCTAATTGTGTGTTCTATTTTATCAGACCATAATTTACTCTATTTCAAGCTTTTGTTGCTATTTGGATGGGAATATTGATTCAGCTTGAGGTACTATACGTCATGTTTCTGAAGCCGAATATTTGGGACAGTTCATTGAATTATCCCACGGGAAGAAACGCTTCTAAATATTCTCGCCCTTTTAAATCTGATCGATAGATTAATTGGCAGATATCCCGTTGCATGTATTTTAATTACAAGTTTGACAGTGATTCGAGTCCTCGTTTGAGTCCACTTTTCAAGGATTAGGACCCGAGGTCTGAGGACTCGGACTTGAACCCGGAGTCCAGGAATTTTAAAATCAGGCGGGGCCCAGTAGAAAAAAAAATCCTGTCAAATAAACAGATACATGTGTGAAATACCAGCAAAATATTATCACAATGATAAGTCTATGTAAATCAAGCTTTAACTCTACATCAGAGGATTAATGTATTGCCAGGGACCGGCTTAATTTAGTCAAATAGGAAAACGCATGTGTAGACTTTCTCTTGCCATTTTATATAGTAGATTTTCATTGGACTTGGACTGGTATACTGTACGAGTATACTGCTACTAGACATTCATTTTCTACCGTTTAGTAGACACAAAAGATCATCGGTTTGATAAGTGCGGCCGTTCAAGAATGTGGTTCAGGGCATTAGTAGAATTTTACGCTCTGTTATGTGCAAAAGTACCTTTTATTTTGTAGTCCACAAAGACATATTTTTTTTAATCTTCATATTTCCCTTAATAACCCGCATAATATATATATATATATATATATATATATATAAGTAAGCATACAGTTAGCAAGGCAAGAAGACTTTTGACAACAAATGCCAATAGCTGATCCCTTCTCTATTGGATTCAGTAGCCTGAGGTTATTAGCCGTTGTAGGCACTTGCATTTGTAGCTCGCCCGTGTACATAAATAGAACATACTGTACAACCAACAAGGATTTAGTACAGCGATTCGTATCGTACGAATAGCAAAACCCACACAACTGTATACAAATGCATTGGCCAGGTTGCGTTGGAGGGATAATAGGACAACATTGATTTGTACTAATTGATTTGTTACTCAAGTATCTGAATGTAAAAGGTTTTACTTGTAAAGCTGAGAATACAAGCTCCGCTTGTTAACGGTTAACAATATCTTTTTACTTTTCTATAGCAGTTGTAACCGGGAATATTAAATGATCTATAATAACGACTCAGGTATTTAAAATTTGAAAATAAGCCTAGCATATAAGCTATGATTTTACATGATCAAGCTTTCATTCATGCTGCGATATGCAAAAACAGTTGAAACAAGCACGAATAAGCTGTAGACAAATGAACCTCCGTTCATTTTTAGTGTGCCCCTGTGGCTTTGTGGTTGAGGTATAATTTTTCACATTTCAGTCTTTAGTTCAACAACAGACTTCTTGTATGTCCGTTCTCTCCGATTCTCTCTCTCTCTCTCTCTCTCTCTCTCTCTCTCTCTCTCTCTCTCTTCTGACCTCTCTTTTTCTCTCTCCCCCTCCTCTTTTTCTCTCTCTCTCTCTCTCTCTCTCTCTCTCTCTCTCTCTCTCTCTCTCTCTCTCTCTCTTTCTCTGACCTATCCCTGTCCCCCTCGCTCTCTCTCTCTCTTATCTCTCTCTCTCTCTCTCTCTGGCCGCTCTCTTCCTCTCTTTCTCTTTCTCTTTCTCTCTCTCTCTCTCTCTCTCTCTCTCTCTCTTGCAAAGTGACCCACGTCAATAACCTCTACACAGCCCACTTTAATCACCAATCGATCCACAATAGCAGAATTGCCAGACACCAAATATTTATTTCACGTGGATAGCTACCATTATAACCTACCAAGGGCGAGGCTCACCTGTCCTTAAGGAACTCCTAATAGCAAAGTCCCGGGGCCAGGGTCAAAAGATCACCGCCTTACTTACCTCAGCTCAACGCCACTAGCCCTTGTTAGCAGCAAACTGGTACAGTACGAGAAAGATCGGAGCTAGTGAATTACTACACAGACCATGCAGTGATAGACGGGAGGGTTAGATTATACTGTTGTAAGTACAATTGTCTTTCTTTTTTCCTTAAACATTTCTTTGCACGTTGAGATTTAAGTTTGCTGAGAGCATTTTTAGGGAAGCCAACATGACACTGCCGGTAACTGAAAATTCACTACAAGTTATCTTATATGTAGCTTATCATATCCAAGCCATGGCTTTTCAAATATTTGCTTCTCAGGATTATTGATAGTTGTTTGTTTGGGGTTAATTCCTGATATAATATATATATATATATATATATATATATATATATATATATATATATATCTGAATTACAGTATCAGCTGTTGGTTGCCTATACGGTTCCGTTTATATTATGATGTTGACGGGGCCATAAAATCCGACGCCTTAGAACATATTCTTAAAATTGACAACACATATCATATGTTTTGAACAGTTGTAATGTTTTAAAAAGATTTAACACGCGTGGCCTTATTTCGGGGAAACAGGTATTCGTTTAAATAATAGGTTTGTTTCGAGGGGAAGGGACAGAGGGTCACGTTCCCCTCGCATTTTAGTGGTTGGGAACAATAAACATTTTGTCCCCTATTTTAAGGCAAAATAAAACACATCATTTTGATTTTTATATTTGGGGATAATTAAGTCAATCAGTTATAGTAAAACCTAGCTTAACGACCACCCATCTTAGACGGCCACTTCAAAATAACGACCAAATCTCCAGTCCTCTTTTGCTTTTTGTACATGACCTCGCTTAATTTCGAGGTTTTACTGTATATGATTTCTTCATATTTTTCAAATTTTTCTCAATTATTCAGGTCGTCATAGGATATTGTTTAAACTGCGTCACTGACAACATGATGTGTCATAAATGTAAGTCTATGTTAATGAATGTTTTAATAAAATGTCAATAATAATTTTTTAGTGTTGATAAATGAAAAGAAATTATTAAACCTGAGCGTTATCGGGATAAATGTTAGATATTAGCGGAGGTATGCGCTCGACAAGTGCTATTGATTCATTGCTCATTACCAATAGCTGAAACCAAGTCCAATCACGAACCACAGGTTATTTGGTCAGAATGTTGAAAACATCCGGATCATGATTCTCTGTGTTCAGTACACAGAGGTTAAATAACCAACATAAACAAACATGGCAGCTAGGAGGGAGCACTCGCGGCCAGAATACAGATCTACAATAATATACACTTACATCAGGCAGCTGCAGTGAATTCCAGTGCCGGGCACCGTAGAAACTGTATGTTCTAATTACATCCCTTGATTTATTACACGTGCGCTTTGAAGTTCTAGTGATTTATTACAAGCGCATATATATATATATATATATATATATATATATATATATATATATATATATATATATATATATATATATACTGTAAATACATGTTAATTCATTGTGAATTTACAGTGTTGTTTTCTTCAGAGTTAAACCGCTCTGTCCTAGTCTGTAGGCCATAGAGCACTTTACAACGAAGGGTAACTCTACCTTTTATATATATATATATATATATATATATATATATATATATATGTGTGTGTTTGTGTGATGGTGTGTGTGTGTGTATGTGTGTGTGTGTTCATTATAAAACTTCATCTTATTCCGATACTTCTTTGATTGTGTACCGGCCTACATTTTTATGCTGACTTATCTAATTCTTAATCAAAATATGCACATTTGCAGAGAACCTTTTCTAGCACTTGAAGCTGTAGTCTAGTGTCACCCAGGTGATGTGTTTACACATCTGCCGGTTCTGGGTGTGTACCTCATCCCCTTTTCTTTGGTTGTCACACTGAGGAACTCCCTAAAGCGGCACTCGTTTGTGACTGATACACGGCTATGGGGCACAGACTTCCCATTAAGCCCGAAAAGTGCTCACCCTGGATGGAGGCCGATCGTGAAAACATTATCGCGCCTTGGCTAAAATTTGAACTAACGAACTCCCGACTTACAGCCCTGTGATCTTGAAAGCCAGTTTCCACTACTTTGGGTCCAAGGACGAACTGATTTATCAAAGGAAACAAAATGAGATGGACAAGGCTTAAGTAATAATACCTAAAAAAAAGCAATAATCTATATCTCTAATATATTAACGATTCAGGTGACACTATATAGAGTGGCGGAGATAAATTTCAGCCACTAATTAAAGCTAGTTTCTTTAGAAACAAACCTCTAGGTCACCTTTCTAAATGATAAAGTGTATTTTGATACATCTCCGTCTGACCAATGTCTCGAAGAATTACTCCCCAGGATTACGGGGCGTCTAGCACGTTTTTCTTCTTCAGACAGTTACACATAAACCGGCTTGAACCATTTGATGCCTTACCGAAAAACAAGCCCCTTTAATGGAAAACCTCGCGGCCCTAATAAATAAACGGGTAAAGTATAGGAGTCGAATATTCGATAAAAATCACTCGACTTGGACCCGAGTACTCGTTGCCATGGTAACAATTCACAATGGAATTTTTATATAAAGTTCAAACTAATAATTTTGTGGATTTGACGCCTATTTTGTTTTTTTCCATAAGTTATTACAATAAGCTGGTAATGCTTATGAACTGGTTCTGTGACCACTATTCATACAATTATAATCAATGCATACATGAATTACTGATGGGGGGGGGGCAGGGAAGGCGAGTTAGGTATCCCCTAATATGGTGTAGAAACTTTTCAATTTTAAGCTGTAATTAATTAATCATTTGGTAGATCCGGGGCTGTTTCTCGGTATTAAGAGTATACTTTTATGTCACAGCTTTTTAGGTTGGTTGGGGGAGAGATAACGTTGGTGCTGTATCCACCTTAAATCTGCCCTTAAACTTCAAGCCTTGTCCGGTTATTTAAAAAATGCCAGCGAAAGACAGCGTCTTTAAATTTCCTCAGGGTTATTGCCACTAATGTATCTAGTTATTTCACCGACATTTTCCGGGGGCCAGTCTCCTGTATGTCTGATGAAAATAAACTATTGACCCTGCTCCGAAGATGAATATTCTATGTGCCCTTTAAAGGTCAGAGATAACGGAGGGAAATACACTCTTGTTACAGGACCTTTACTTAGAGGTTACAAATAAAACACGACTTGGGTTCCTGTATATTTAATACATCAAGATGAACATTTTTACCTTCTGACTAGCATTGAATACAAGTGGATCACTGGTTTATCTTTTAATGTGATGAAAGCTGCGGAATCACCATGTCTCTTTGTAGTCTTGTTAATCTCTGTGTCTGTTGCGCCGTCCGTCCATTTGTCTCTGGTCCATCAGATTGATCTTTTCAATGTAAACTTTTTAGACAGGCGAAACAAAAATGTCATTGAGAGGAAGAGTGTTACCTGTCAATCAACTTTGAGGCCTGAGTCTCAAATACAGATGTATTGAAAAGACTAGGAATCTGCATTTAAAGGAATGCAAGCCTGTGCCTTGTTAGGGGTACCTATTACGGGATACTCCAGAAACCGTGTTGGCATTCATTTATTCGGCCCATACTCCCAGTTTCGTTCATGCTTAAGTGACTCTACATTTGTGAATATTCCTTGATTACGTTCCTAAATCCGGATCATGTGCCTGATTCACAGCAAAATCTTCAATAGCCCATTCCCGAAATAAGACTCTACTCGCCGGTACTATATTTTTGATAGGAAACCATGTTCAGCGATTGGTCATGCATTTTGAATCATCACAATATTAACGCTGATAAGGGAATCGCATTAAATTACAAATTAACAACATGGCTTTCTATAACTGTATACCAAAGAGACTAGGTTATCCGACTCATTTACCTGATCTTTCACATCTCTGTCAGGGACAGATACCGACGTTTAGAAGGTTGTTGGGGTGTCGCTTAACATTCTGGCACAGTGTCGGCATTGGTAGTAAACATAACTCTAAAAAGCACAGGTACAGGGGGGAAAGACGGGAGAACCGAAATCCACGCTGCCCTTCCTATATGCATATCGTTCTCAGTAGCGGATCCAAGGGGGGGGGGTCCAGGGAGTCCGGACGCCCTATACCTCCCCTTTTTTCATCCAAAGCAACCTTTTTTCTAAAGGTTTTAGACAAAATTTTGCGGCCTGGGCCCTCCGTCCCCTCTTTTAGGGACGTGGAAACCAATTTTAGTGTTTCGTTAGTCCTCCTGGTTAGGACCGCCCTCCTTCCAATACCTGGATCCGCCCCTGGTTCTGATTCCTATATTTAGGGGGAAAAAACATTTCCGCTCTGATATCAATCTGTATATCTATATGTATGTATGTATCTTAATTTGGATATAAGAGAGATATATATAAGGCTTAAAACATCTTTTGAACGATTCTTATATGGCATTTTGTGGTCCCAAAGTACCTCAAAATTCACTCTAGCTGTGCTTGAAATCTAGGGTAGAATATATCTTAACAATACATATTCTCTCTCTCTCTCTCTCTCTCTCTCTCTCTCTCTCAATTTTTTCTAAAAGTCCAGGGATGCAACTCTCAACTGTGTTTTTTTTTGGGGGGGGGGGGGGTAATGTTAATATGAGCGAATGCAATTGACGTTTGCCCTGGGACATGTCATTTTGTAATAAAAAAACCAACACATGGTTTTTACGTTAAGTAATAATAACAAAAAATAAATAAAAAAAATATTATTATGTCCGTCACATGGAAATCGGAAACGGGGGTACGGCGGAGCAGGTTTTTGTGTGGACTGTCGTGATAGATTAATGGGATATTTTGGGGCCGGGATTTTGTTTTGTTTTGTACTCGAATGTAAAGAAGAAAACGTATGCCCGAGCTGTCCATGTTAAGTGCAACAGATGGCTGAATCTCACGAGGTTGTCTTTGATGATTTTTCCTTCTTTATTGTCAGGTAATGGTACTGCAGATGTCAAAGGGTGTTATCGATCCCTTGTCAAAGGTTGCCTCGTCCCTTCAGCTGTGCTTGTACGAGGTGCCTATTGTTTATGAGAAACTGACACACAAATTCTCGTGTTTTAAAACTCTGTCATGCAAAGAATTCAGTTGGTTGTGTTGAAAGGCCTTTGGTGGATATACATGACGGGAAGTATTTGCAAAAAAGAATGAAATTTTAAAATGGTGTCCTGACATACTTGAGGGATGGAAATGTAGGATTAGAAAAAGCAAGGAAAAGTATGAAAAAATAAGAAGCACAGTAAAAGCTTGCCAATCAAAGTTCATACTTTTTTTTTTTGGGGGGGGGGAGGATTTTATACTGGATCAGTTAGATAGTACTAGCATATAACCCGTTGAGACACCGCATGGCTTGGGTCAGGTTTGTGCGGGGCCGGTTTTCCATGGGACGAGTGCAAATGCACCGCTGTTTGGCATGGGTCGAAATAACTTTCTGACAGATAACGTCAGCCCTATCTCGAAATATACTCAGGATTTATGGTTAAATATGGTAATGGCACCTTCAGGATACATCTTCGGTCGTTTAAAACAGTTCAAATAAAAAACGGGCATTTCCAAGGCGTGTCCCATATTGTTTGCGCGACAATGGTAGGTGCCATCATCGTCAGTATGGAAATTCATCCGGTGAGTCCACGGCAGACATGTTATCCACACCATATCCAAAATTTAACCAACAACGTCCTTTTCTCAGGGATTATACATGTGTCTTTAAGTATCCATTTCCTCCAAGGGAGGGCAAAATCATTGGCAGTTCCTTTATCTGTTAAAGTTGTACAATGAGACAAAAAGAATTTTAATGAAGACTTCTTTGCTCCAAAGCGCACCATTGCTGGAATAAAAGCCTCTGCCTTGCCTTGTCGGGGTGGGGGGTGCTATCTTTGAATGCTTCCGAAAGCGTAATTGCATTCACGTCCCATATTCCCAGGTTCATTCGTGCATCAGTAACTCTACATTTCTGATGACGTTCTTGAATCCGGATCATGAGCCAGATCAACTTCAAAATCGTATCGATTCTTTATCCCCGAAATGCACTGACCATTTCATGGGATTCTGTTCATGACTGAAAACAAACACTTAAACAGACAAACACAAAAGGGGATGAAAGCATACCCTACTGGTGGAGGGTATGAACTTTCCCAGATGTGTTACACACAAACATAAATTAATAAACAGAACAGACGCGCAAACAAACAGGTAGCTTTTAAAGAAAGGAAGTTTGAAAAAAATAACATCTGTTCCATGTGGTTCTTGAAGATATGAAATGAATCTGTGTGATTAAAATTCAAGAACTGCACATGCGTCCGGTGCCATTTGGTAATGTTTTGCCTTAAACAGGACAGGAATAGGTCTAGTGGGTGGGACGATACTAAAGACAGCAAAGTAATTACATACTTCTCGTAACAATAAACAGTCTTTTTATCCCGGTCGGCATTTACTCATGTCCAACAAGCCGAGCTTTTAAGATTATTACTATTATATAATGGAGGTCTTTCAGAATGACATGGAATTTAATTAGTAAAGATATTACAGAACCCGAAGAGTTAATCAAGGGAGTGGATCTCCTACATGGTTCACCCGAAAAAGGATCGAATCTTTGGGAATGAACTATAAAGAAAATCAGTAACCCGATTCAACCTTTGTATGTCAAAGTGTTAGATACGCCTTTATTCATAGTCGATTTTTCTGCCTTTGTCTACCAAGTTATTTGTCAGGTCGCTTTTTAGGTTGATTGATTGTTGGTTAGCACCTAACACCGGCACAGCGGGTATAAATAATAAAACCCTAGATCTGTGTGCATTATATATGGTCCTTCCTTTGCGCCTTTTTGACTGCCTAGATGATATATCAAATAGTGAGTAAACTAGTTCTGAGATAAATCATTTGATTTGTGTAAACCTCAAAGCACAACAAAGGGAGATGTAGGGAAGAAACGTCTAGGAGACTGTTATAAAAGATAAAAAATGATAGAATGTCAAATTCCTATACAAGAAGATTATTAATAAATCTTGCTAATTTGTATATATATATATATATATATATATATATATATATATATATATATATATATATATATATATATATATATATTGTTACGGGGTGAGATTAAAGCGGACTGAACTGTCTTGCTAGTGAAGCTTGCTTTGCTAGCGAAGCGTCTGGTACGCTGGACTTGTACGCCACCGACCTGGGTTCAATTCCGGAATCGGCCGAGGATTTTTCCCCTCATTTATTTGTCTTCGTAACAAAATGGGGCCTCGTCCCACGAAACGGTAAACTTTGTTGCCCAGGGAATAAGCATACCAGTGTGTGACACCTAGGATAATTAGTTTTGTTCTGATAGCAGAACGCTCTTAAGAGGGGGTGTGTTACGGGGTGACATAAAAGCGGACCGAACTGTCTCGCTAGTGAAGCTATATATATATATATATATATATATATATATATATACCAATAAATCCCCGTTAACACGGCCACCCCTTTACCATGAACTCCCCGCTAACACGGCCACCCCTCTACCAAGAACTCCTTGCCGACACGGCCACCCCTCTACTTAGAACTCCCCGCTAACACGGCCACCCCTCTTCCATGCACTACCCGCTAACACGGCCACCCCTCTTCCATGCACCTCCCGCTAACATGGCCACCCCTCTACCAAGAACTCCCCGGTAACACGGCCACCCCTCTTCCATGCACTACCCGCTAACACGGCCACCCCTCTTCCATGCACCTCCCGCTAACACGGCCACCCCTCTACCAAGAACTCCCCGGTAACACGGCCACCCCTCTTCCATGCACTACCCACAAACACGCCCACCCCTCTACCATGAACTGCCCGCTAACACGGCTACCCCTCTATCATGAACTCTCCGCTAACACGGTCACCCCTCTTACATTCACTACCAGCTAACACGGCCTCCCCTCTACCATGAACTCCCCACTAACACGGCCACCCCTCTTTAATGGACTGCCTGCTAACACAACCACTCCTTTATCATGAACTCCCCACTAACACGGACACCCCTCTATCATCAAGTGCCTGCTAACACGGCCACCCCTCTATCATGAACTCCTCGTGAACATGGCCACCCCTCTACCATGAACTGCCCGCTAACACGGCCACCCCACTTCCATGAACTATCTGCTAACACGGCCACCCCTTTACCATGACCTGCCTGCTAACATGGCCACCCCTCCATCATGACCTGCCCGCTAACATTGCCACCCTCCATCATGACCTGCCCGCTAACATGGCCACCCCTGTATCATGAACTGTCCGCTAACACGGCCACTCCTCTTCTATGAACTATCCGTGAAAACGGCCATCCCTCTACTAAGAACTAACTCCCCCCTTACACGGTCATCTCTTATCCATGAGATCCCCCCTAACACGGCCTACCCTCCACCATAAACTCTACGCTAACACGGCCACCCCTCTATCATGGACTGCCCACTAACACGGCCACCCCTCTACCAAGAACTAATTCTCCGCTAACACGGCCACTCCTCTATCATGAACTCCCCGCTAACACGGCCACCCCTCTACCAAGAACTAAATCTTCACTAACATGGTCATCCCGCTGCCATGAACTCCCCGCTAACACGACATCCTCTCTACCATGAACTCCAAGCTAACAGGGCCACTCCTCTACCGAGGACTAACTCTCCGCTAACACGGTGACAACCTGACCATGAACTCCCGCTAATAGGGCCACCTCTTTACCATGAACTCCCCGTACACGGCCACCCCTATTCCATGAACTTCCCGCTAACACGACCACTCGCTAACACAATTGTCATCCTTGCATTTACGACCAGCTTTTTTTATTTAATTAACATATTTCTCTCGGATAATCTGGGTTTTTTTTTGTTTTGTTTTTTACATTTGGTCGCAGGCTGCCTTTTTTCCATTTCCAGCCGACATGAACCGGCGATCGGTTCATGCTTACGCAATGAGCATTTTAGTAGGAACGCACATTATTTCCGATTAAGTTCCGATTGCTCTTCATTTCTCGAAAGCCGACTCGTGCCATTTTGAACAGAACCATACCTAAATATTTAAAAGAATGATAGTAAATGACAGAAGACACGTTCCATATTCATAAAATGTTATAAATTTATGATGTGTTGAGGTTTTATGGAGGATTACAGAATCAGACATTGCACTTAATGCCACATAATTTATGTACACCGGTACTGACAAGCGCGTGCTGAGTTTGCCAAATGCCTTATTAATATCAAAGTGAATAAAACTGCTGCGGTTTTCTCCTTTTCTGCAACGAAGAGTAAAAGTGTGTATGCGTGACTAAAATGAAAAATGCCACAATAGCGCACTGATTTTAGATAAAATGTTGGCAAATATGCAGAAGGCCTAATATTTCATGAAATCTTGTCTCTGTAACTATTTCTTTGTCTGACAACAGTATAACGTGAAACCTCGAACCTCGACATTGAAGCTACTCTTTTTTAAGAGGTTACTAAACTTTAAGTTTGCTTTTCACGGGAGTGCATCATGTGTCCGTATTAGAAGCATTCCTTCAGTAGTCGGTATTTCATAATAGAAAAGTGTCCGAACGGACATGATGCTTAAAGGAATACTCGAGCACTCGAGATTAATTCTGAGCAAATACTCGACTCCAAGAGCAGATCTCATTACTCAATAAGGCCTGGATTTTGAGATAAATTCAAATACATGTTTATGTAGTTAAAAATATCTAATCACACCGACAAAAGCAATTAAGGTTTTCATCTCATTGAACCGCCATAGCACCCCTTCATTGGCATACATAACTGAACGTTCAAAATAACTGTGAAAAAAATTCTAGACTTTACTTCTCATTTATGGCATTATTTTCTAATTTAAAGGGAACTTTTTCGTAAAAGAAGTGAAAATTGCAGGTCAGGGAAGTTTGCACAACCTTGTTGAGAGAATGAATAAGCTATGGTTGGTGAGTCATTCTTGTGTGAAAATAGTTCCAGATACATCTTACAGCATCAATTATATAAACTGCTTTGTTTATTAAAACACTAATACTGTAGTTTTTTTTTATCACAGAAACACAGTTTACATTACCATTTATTTTTTAGTGCATGATTACTTAAAGTCAAATATTAAATCATATAACAAAGAATATGCAGTGATTTAGTAATTGTAACAATGTGTATGTGATTTTTAGCTCCCTGTGTGTAAATGGTAATGATCTTAGGGTAGACTGGTTACTAAAAGTTCTTATAACGCCTCCCAGAAAGATGTATAGACTTGTTTATCAAAAACGTGTTTGTTAAAACAACATTTAAACTAAGGTGGTAGGTTGCATATATGCGGATGTAGAAAGGTCACGATTCGCAAAGCTCTGGCTTATCTGACATGCCGCCAGGTGTCCTTGTTGAATTTGTTTAGATTATTTTAGCGGGTCATAAACAGTATGATATAAGCAAAACAAGCAGTCTGTGTTCGACGATGTCCACGTTTTCTGGGCTAATTTTATAATAGGGATAACCTTTAGTTTAAACAGGTCAGATAGGTGATTAGGCCCCTTTAAGTTTGTGTCAGTCATAGTCTCGTAGAACTATAATCAATAACATTTTGTAAACTGGATGCTGAGCTTTCCTTTTAATATGTAAACGAATTTGTATTTGAATTTCTAATGTCCTGGTATGGTTTTTTCATTTTATTTACGAGTAACCGTATCTGGGTGGAAACATATATTGTGACTTGAACTCCTAGATATTTCACTCTCCCATTAAGGAAAACCTTTTGAGACCAACTTGCATAACAGGGCCCCAATAGGGTAATGTTATCTGTGTCGAATAGAAAAAAAAATGAATGAAATTGTCATCTAATCTCGCATTTAAATGCCGCATTTGCGAAATGGTTCACCAAAGACAATGTTTAAGGTTTGTTAACCACTTTTTAAATGCTTTTGGGATTCTAATCCAGTCTCACCATATTCAGGAAGCTTATTAATTTGGCGATTTTGAAAATGTTCATGTTTTTATCCATCAATTAAACCAATCAATCATCTAATTAATATGTGTAATAATTAGCAAAAGTATTAGAGGTAAGTTTTAGCAAAACGCATAAATCATTATTTAACACAACTCATGTAAATGGGAAATTTTACTAATGGTTGTATCAAAGTCAATGTATACGCAATTATGTTCGTATAATATGCTTAATGTCTTTTGTTTTATTAATGTGTAGGCAGTGATCCTCTACGCTACAGTTTGAATAACAGTTTAAAAGCTCAGTATTACTGCTGTACTATAGATTGGTCTTAACATTTATTTGTGCATGTAATTGTTAAGATGTAACTCGCCTCACATGAACGGAATTGTACCCTACATTCCTTTTTTTAATCTGTTGTGGACGCTTTGTGACGTCACTTGCTCATCTCAAAGGTACAGCCACTGTTAGTCATTTCAGCCTCTGTTTTAATATCGGTCATTATTGTCATGATTATTTCATCGATTAATGTGCTTAGTAAAGGCCCCTCTTGTTTATAATAATGATGATAATAGTTGTTGCATGAGCGTTACGGTTTGGTTTTGTTTATGCAACCACCGGTTAAAAGGTGACCCCCTTATAGCAAAATCCGCTTACCAGACAGGCTTCTGTTGTTCAAGAGTAGAGCACAGGGCACAAAAATGGGATGTCGTGAGTTCGAATCTCTGCCCAGGCGGTGAGATTTTCACGGTCGGTCCCTGCCCAGAGTTAGCGCTCTGCAGGCTAAATGGGAAGGCTGTCTCTGTGGGGTTCTCAGGTGTTGTGACCCAGCAATCGGGGTGATTACACACCTAGGACAGGCAGGTGTGGTAGACACCGGGCCTGGGTGACAATAGGATACAAACATTATATGATAGCTAGCGCCCTGTCACGTAGTCCCAAACCGAAATTGAACTCTGCAGATGTACATACTTAGATTAAGAATTGAATAAGAGAGCATAAAAATCGAGGCGGTTACCTCCACCCAAAAAAAAAAAATAAAAAAGTATCCGCCTGCCATATCTGGAGACTTTGAATTTACGTTGAGCTAGCCGTGAATATAAGACTCTGTAAGCTTTTAGTGGACCTATTCCGAGAGTAATGGGAATTTTTCATAAATAATTTGTACAGTAACCGTTGTCCTTTCCTGTGCCACTCACGATTTGACATTCAACCTAATGACCAGAGGTACAAATGCTTCTATGTGGGCAAATTTAAAAAAAAAAGCAGGGTGATTTCCCAATATGTTGAGTTAAAAACAGAATCTTCTCGACCATTGGATTTGCTCTAAGAAGGAAAACGACAAAAGTATCGGTAAATCTGTTACTTTTTAATGACAACGTTCTTGTAGGCTCATAGGCATTGTCAAAATTTTGTTCCTCTCCAAGGTTTTCAATACGATTTTCGTCATTGCACATTATGTCACTCTAACATATTGGCGGATCCTCATACGTGAGAATGCTATAACTACCGCTTAAGATCCATACGGGATGGAACCCGAAAGCATTGTCCGATAGTATCGTTTATTTCAACATAGCGTGTACTTTGACACTCATATTTCCATAAAGTTACGACAGTATCCGACCCAACATCGAAACCCGATAAGCTAGACTTCCCAGCGCTTTTTCACGACCCATGGATTTGCATCGTTCATTTCAGTTCACTGAGTGTCTAGTAAAACTTCAAAGTTTTCTTTTCAACCATAGAAATATATATATCAATTTCCTTAATTGATTTGCTGTCACACTGTTAGGAAACAGGACCAGATAAATGATGGATGGTTCAGGTAGACGTCAACCGTTGTATGTCAATTCATCCGCAGCTTTCCCACCCGGAGTACGTTTTCTATTTATTCTGATTTTTAGAATGATGACTATGTTTTGGACTTTTGCCGCTGACGCTAACCCTAATCCCAGCAAACCGAGGAAAGGATCGCAGTAGCTGTTCCATCATCCAGAAAAGCGTAAATAATCCATTCCCTGAGTTGAAAAAAGCGTCAGAAAAAAGAAGGACATTAGAAAAATATCGCCGACTTTTGTATTTTGCTTACATTACGCCTGCAGCGTGATCTATCGTTTGTTTCTTTGACATTTTTTTTTCCTTACGCTGGTAACGCTTGATTTGAAGTAAATCTAATAATTCCTGTCTCTCTTAAAAAAAACATAGAGCTGCAAAGAAATGTGGTGAAGATTAGATTTTTTAAAGTCTTGTGTCCTTTATTGTTCTTTACTTGACTACTATGTGAATGGTTCGATTTGTGCGGTTAACGTGTGTATATGGTGGTAGCTTATAAATCTAATATTTTTCAACTATGAAACACAGAGCTGCAAAGAAATTCTTTATTTGTGGGTTATAATTCCTATCTTGTGCCCTTTATTTCTTTTCTAGTGTCCTTTACTGCTGCTTACGTTATTACTGCGTAGTTGGTTATGTGTAGTTAACGTCTGTATATGGTTGTAGCCTTTACTTGAAGTAAATCTAATAATGCCAATTTCAACAACCAAACATAGAGCTGAAAAAGAAGAGCTCTTTATTTGTGCCAAGGGTTCTAAACTTTTAACCTTGTGCGCATTATTACTGTTAACTACTGTATAAATGGTTAGGTGCTCGCTAACTTGGTTGAAAGAAGAAACTATTTTATTTGTCAATTGAAGTATAGATCTTTGGCTTTGTTCTGTATGTAAAGACGGGGCAGGTTCCTATTTGGTTCACAGTAGGGATCCGGATTCTAGTCTGGATTCAAGTGTTGGTCTTACCTCTATGTTTATTGATCATCTCACGAGGTCCCCGATCAAGCATTAGCCCAGAATACGAATCTGTAACTAACAAGGTGGGACAGGACGAAGTTTTTCTGGGTTCAATGGTTGGTCCGGTGGCACCATGCACTTCAACAAAACAACGACCCGGGATAGAATCCCTGCTCAAGATTTGGACTTGTCGCTTTTTCTCACATTCAGGCAGGCGTTTGGCTTTGTTGAAAGTATCCCCGTTATATATCGGTAACTTCGAAGGTTCTCAGGATAGATTTTTGTCCGGATTTTATTGAATCAATTTAAAAGGCTGGATATTACAACAATTGTTTACCATCCCCACTCACACAACATGTTTTTATGATTGTCTGCGGACATTTTAAGCGATTTTCTACAGGGTCCTTCACCCCTAAGCTACGGTAATCAGTGTCTACGACTAGTCATTGAAAGCAGGTTGACCAAAAGACCATCTGGGTTTTCTTTTTGAGGTCACATTTTACGACAGGTCTTGCATAATTTAAAGAGCCAGATAACCTATTTCACCTTTATAAACTAAAGTTAATCCCTTCGAGCTTTATAAAATTAACATAGAAAACGTGGAAATCACCACACACAAGATGCTTGTTTTGTTTATATCAATGTGTTTATTATGTGTGGGGGCCCGCCAAAATAATCAAAACTAATTCATCAAAGGCACCTGGTGGCAAGTCATATAAGTTAGAGCTTAGCAAATGGTGGTTTGCAACAAATACCTTTCATCTTCTGTATATATGTAACCTACCACCTTAGATTACAAGTTTTTTTTCTGTTTGTTGACATTGCTTTGTTTACAAACATGTTGTTGATAAACACATTCATTCATCCTTCACGGAGGCGTCATTAGGACTGTTCATAACCAGAATGACCTTAAGATCATTAAAATATACACAGAGGACGCCAAAAAACACATTATAAATTCTTATTCAAAATGTAGGTGAACGGGCAGCTTTAAGAAAACATTTAAAAATATGGTACGACTATTGTTCACGATACACAACCAACAGTGACTAAACTCGACTTTTTGTTACCTCGTGTTTAACCAGGGTACGGCTATGCATTACTATGATGCGACTATACATGGGGGTCATGGTAAGTCTTGCGACTCAGAAAACAACCTGTACGGCCATTCGCAGGTCATAAAGGCATGTTGTTGGTTGCGAATGTGCCATACCGTTGTAGACATTTAAGACAATTCATGTTCATTACATTTACCTACGTATACTGAGCAAACTAGTTGCATCCTTGACTTTAAACAGGACCGATAAACACCTTGCAAAATATATTCGTTTAACACTTGTACATGACCTTCAGGGATCAACGGTAATTTATCGTGCAACGTTTACAATTCCCAATATTGCAGATCATATCGTTATATCCTTTTATATTGGCATATCACTGTTTTTCCCATGGCATAACTAGGCCTTGATCTATAATTTCTTAAATTTTTCCTCGATATATTCGAGGGGGGGGTGGTTTCCTGTGTGATATTGTCGAAAACACAGAAAGCTGCATAATGTGACATGCAAACATACCAACCAAGATACAAAGTATAATATGAGCTTTAGGGCGTGGTCCAATAAGGCATTATTCCGCTCTAAACCCTTAGCAATACACGACCCCTTGCCACCAAAAACGCTCCGCAGGGGGATTCTTGCCTCGACGCTGTCCTCTGAGCGACAATTTCGAGTCTCATCCCCGCGCCGCTATCGAAACTCTGATATATCTTCCAATTTTTAGATTCCGCTCTTTGGGGCTGCCATTTTTTCTGTATAGACAAAGACCCGGATGTCACATGTCCCATATCGAATTTTAAGGATATACCGCAAGTGTCATATAATTTTTAAACATCTTCATGTTTAAAAATTGAATTGTAAAATACCTGCTGAGAGACGAAAGACAGAATTAAAATTACTGGTAGCATTACAAAATGAAGGAAGCAGACTTGTAGTGATTTACAATCTAGAGCTCAGACGGTCACACCACTGTCTGCATGACCTTGCGGTGGTTATAGTTTAATATCATTTCCAAATGCTTCTATATTTATCTCCTTAACTTGAAATAGTACCCAATACAAAAACCTTACTGCCAGTGATATTGCATATAAATAACGGCAGATTATTACATATTGTCGCACTGATCAATATTATATTATTTTCTCATGTCAAATTAGTAAGTGAATAGTAATTTTAATACCATTTTCATAATATTATTATGAATATGTTCTTTGATTCAAACCATATACTAGCGATTATCGGAGCGTATTAATCGCCAAGAGCCTGCATATGGTATAAGATTAACGTGGCTTATATCATGATACTTCAGATTAAAGAATTATCATAGGGCCTGTGCATACGTACCGGAAAAAAAACCACGGCTACCGGGGTTGACTGGCTCCACTGCCACTGGCCGCTTGATGGATTGTCGTAAAATATTCGACGGAAATTATTCCTACTAAGAATGTCGTAATAGACCAAGGCGTCAATTATCGAATTCCATCCGATATGAAAGGTTGCTTTACCTCTCATTTTTCATCCCCAGTGGTTTTTTTCCAGCGTTAGTGTACTTTCGGGTATAATCATCAATTTTCTTTTATTTGCCGCTGAAAACTAGGGTCCTTGAGTGCTCAATAGCTACGGAGAGCCGCAGTGCTTCTGTAACTTAGCATCTTAGGTGTAATGCAAGAATGAGATTTGGTATTTAAATTACAATACTGAATCTTTATATAAAACCATATTTATCTTGAAGGTAGACGGACTTTTTTCGTTATAGTCTACAAAAATTATAACAAACAGAAAGGTATTTTACAGCATTCTATGAAGCAAACACATAAAAACACACATCAACTTAATTATAATAATATAAACTTAATTATTTATACGAATGTCACATTAACTCATTAACTCATTTTGACTGAGGCATGTTACACCTTATTTTACTGTGTGCAATTAATTCATATATCTACCCTTTGTTTTTAAATATTAAAAATACACATAGCATATATTTACAAAGTCTGTCAGTTATTGGGACTTGTAATTTGTTTTTTTTTTTCGCAAGCATGAGCTTCCCATTTATGATAGAGACTTATTAAAGGGGCCCTATCACCTATAAAGCATGTTGAATTAACACGAAAAATAGCTTCTTCCCTTTCAAATAAAATGGTACTTGCCAAAATATTGCCTTGAAACCGTTTGCTTACTCCTGTAAACGAGTGTTAAAAACAGAGGACCGGGCGGGATCACAGGTGTAAACATAAACACAGCGCATGGGCCGTGTGCATTGCCGGGCCACAACACGTGTCAATCAGGACATGCCCTGACTGGGCTGGCTCTAAAAAATGTAATAATGTTCCTGCTGGATTAAAACACCTCGTGTTGCCGCTCAAAATCGGACCTCCGAACACGCGGCCTTGTTATGGTAAACAGACACGTTAGGACTGTGTTTACCAACACGCAGAGCCATAAAAAGGTGTTAAACAGCCGTTTGCGAGGTAATGAGACTGTACACTGGAATGGTTTTGCTGGGAAACTTTTGAATAAAGCAAAACTGAACTGATGGTGTTAAAAAAACAGGCATAATATTGCTCCTGATTATGTCCCTCTGACCTTATTTTGTGTACATTGTCTTATTCCTGCCGATGTGATGACCTGTTGAATCAAACTAATCTAAATTAATATACGCATGATACAAAAATATATTTTTACTGACAGCTGTTGTAAATACTTGTTGCGATATAGACAGGTCGTCCCGACAGACAAGGAAACCTAGTACAAACTACTAACTTTTATCGTAAAAAAGCATAAGCACGGAATAAATCTTGGATTGAACATTCAAGTGTGTTACCTATAATACACGACACAAGGTACAACATAAGATGGAGCATAATAGTCAAGTACACGTTGTAATTAATGTATTAAACTCAAATTAAATACTGCATTTGTAATTAAGAGGATAGAATATAGTTGACAGGATAGTTGAAGAAGTTAATATTGGTGGAAGGGGTTGCCACCAGCAAGAATGTAAAACTAGACGCATAAAACAGACATATTAATATAGAAACTCATTTAATCACGAAGATTTATTTTACCATTAAAACACTACGTTGCTAAGATTGAAATGAAATTCACCTGTTTCCTCAGCAATATGCAGACATGTGGTATAAAAAAGAAAATTCCATCTATTAAATGGTAACATAAATCTTAAACGTGACATCAATAAATAAAAACCCGAACGAATACATTTATGTATTACGGTGGTTTTCCAGTTTATTTTAGATCCGTAAAGGGATTCAATGAGGAAATATGATTAAATATCCTGTCTGAGATACAGATAGATTTACAATGAAAGGATTCTTTTAATTCCAAAGCACAGTCGTAAACCAATTTCAAACTGTACTTCATACAACAATCATACATCCAAGCAGTATATCTTACTATAGAAGAGTGGTGAAAGCGTTAGAAAATGGTGTACTGGAGGACCTGACTGCATAGAATCATTTAAAATAAATATAAAACACAAACAGAGGTAGCATCCAGACTAGGTCTTCTTTTCAGACTAAGCAGGAACCTAAATATCTCTAGTTAAGACTTCAAAACAAGTCTTACTTATGTTGGTCCCATCCACTGGAATTCATTAACTAATAGCGTCAAATCGGCCGAAAGTCTCAATAGTTTAAATCATTGTACAAGCACTTCATTCCATAGCATTTTTCATAGCATTTTTGACGGACGCTATTTCGTCTTCGTGTTATAATTAATGCAAATTAACATCTTACATATTTTAGTTAATTTTTAATGAAGCTTCTTATTTAATATTATTCATTCAGTATTCTTGTATATTGTTTCATGAATTTATTTGTATGTTATCATTTTCAGGGATGTATGTATAACATTTTATTTTATATGTATGCATGTATTTTAGTTTCGATATTTTGATATTTGTATTTCAATATGTACTCAGTCGATAGCTGCTTTACCCTGCATGACCCTATAGGAAAAACAGCTCATGCTGAATAGGCTATCTTGGTTAAATATGTATTATATAACAAAAGTCTAATCTAAGCATATTTTCTTGTATATTCCTTGTATATAGTCTTTTTTGTAGAATTAATGGGATTTCTGATACCTCTGGGTGCATATTCAGGAACTGCAGGCAATGCCTTCTTAGAAAAGTTTATATAATTCCAGTGTGATGAAGGTACAGCCAAGTTTATTTACATGCTATTAGCACAGTACACGTGCGTATGTTGACAATCTGAAACAAAAACATGTGACCGGAGGTAGCTGATTGCGCATGTGCGGACGTTGAAATGTCACTAGTTGCGAAGTAACTTCATTGTTTGTCACTTGTACAACTATTTTCGTCTGATTTACCGCCAGATGGCGTTTGCTGGACGTTTATGGCTCACGATCAGCGGGCATTTTAGCGACAATTTACCACCCCACATGTTACCAACTTATGAATACAAACAAAATGGACAACCTGTGAACCATGAAATCAACACTTATTCATTCAGTTTTTACTTTCCTAAAAGATTCAAGATTTTATAAACAGTTTTTTAACACACTTAAGTTAACGGAATGGAACTCTTCACGATCGTATGGTGGTAAGATAGAAAGGCGTGTAAATGAGTGTTGCGCCACTTTAGTGGGCAAGCATAGGCCACTTTGTCGGTCAGAAACAAAGAAAATACACAGATATAATTGATAACCGCATGAGTTATTGCTTACCATCCCCCCCCCCCCCTTCACCGTTACCTTCTTAAGAAAAAAGACTGGCATGTATGAGAACTTGAGGGTTTGGTCAGAATTATAATAATTGGATTCAAATGCTCGGGTACACCCTTCGACACCACGTAAAGAGAATCAGTAAAACCATATATGTACCTTACTTTAACTTAAATCAGTCATGCCTTATGCAATTAATTTCAAAAGCACTTGGTTCATTAGTAGGTATATTTGTCATATGGGTTCCAGGAGACTATAATGGAACATTAAAGAAAATCACCCACATATTTTTTCTTTAACAATGGAACGAAGAAAATGTCTTTACGTCTTCAGCTTGCTCTGCTAATTAAATTGCTAAATTAACAAAAAGAACATCTGGAAAAAAAAACAAAAACGGTTATATAAATTTTTTTCAGAGTTAAGGAAGACAATGGTTCGAATAACGAAACCGTGATCAAAGTGTCACAGATTAAAAAGGCTTTGTAGAAGGAAATAAATTGCCAGAGAGGCTTTGTTTGCTGTCAAGTTACGTTCTTTTCGTGGTTTTAGCATGATTAAAGGAAATTCCCTAATGAACACTACATAGAACCACGCTTGATTCATCGCCCCGGCTGCAGGAGGCAGGTACCGCGTCTCGCAATCAGCTGCCCGCCTTGTGACAGGAGAAACTCAGTTCTATTTCACACCAAAGCGCTATTTATTAAAGTACCGGATTTTCTTCATAAACTCTGTCTTTCAATATGTTTTATTTCGATTATCTAAATGGCCTGTTTGTTTGCTGGCCTAGAAATTAAAATAAAGAGGTAGCTATCTCTTGATAAAATTCTGTGGAGAGACCTTAAGCTCTCCGCTAAATCCATACGAGTTATAGGCTTTCCCCATTCGTTTCTTGATAAAATTAAGTCAAGGAGACCTAAGATATATTCAAGCTCTCTCCATTTCATTTAAACGTACAAGCTTAAGGCACTCTTCAAATTATACATTTCTACCTTTAAATTGATGGGTTATTATTCTGGATTCACTTTTCTTAGAATTATTAATTTAACATTTCGAGTCAATTTCCGTTACGTTCACTGGTCATACTTTGTTGACTTTGTCAGTTTTGTTTGACAGTGTATTATTTTTCCCCATGGTTGTTGATTTGTCTGTAGGGAACTTTACGCAAAAGTTTTAACAAATGATTATGTAGCATTTTGACGTGAGGAATTTTAACAGTAATTATAACATGTGAATGTTTAATAAGGAAAATCGAAATATATTTTTTTTTCAAAGAATGGCATAACATGCTTTTTAGTAGAAACCAGCTACCAATTACGAAAATGAAATATTTATTAACATTTTACCAATTACGGCAACTACCTCTTTGAGATAGAAATGTATTTCCTCATGAAATGTTAGTAGGAGAAAGATCCTTTATGCGGTGCAGCTATTGTAATGGTAAGTAGAACGTCTTGGCGTTATCAGAAAATGTGTTCATAACCAGTGCCCGAATCCCTTTGGTGTTGTCACTTTTGTATGTACACGCAAACTTCAAATTAATCATACTGGCAACTTTAATCAGAACTGTTCATCCCTATTGAACAGACACGATACGAGTACGTCCTCCGAGGATACAGGGCCCAGCTAAATGTACCCAACAATTACGCTGTTTGATAGGATAGCTGAAAGTCCTACTAATTCCAGGACTGGTATTGTAATTTGAATATTATTTATTTATTTGAACGTAGACATCTTTCTGTCCTTTTTTCTGATATATCATTTAGCACAACAGTTGTTATGCTGATCCAGCCACTATCATTACATCAACACTCAGGAGGAGAGATTTATAAAGTTCAGATGAGGGTTTCCTTGCAGAATATAGGGAAAATGCTGTCTTGTAGTTTTGATTTTCATTAACGTCTTGTTCGGAATGAAATTTTGGGGACATTAAACAGCTGTACCTTTTCCGGTTCTAGAGAGAAGCAGGTTTATTGATTTTAATTAACAAACAATTAAATATGTGTAACAGGCAAGAAATAAAATTTACATGTATATATTATGCAAGAGAAGAATATGGATCTGAAATCAATTTAGCTATAGTTAAAACACAATTATATCTATTACAAACCTTTGAATAATAATTAACGAAGCCGCGGAGGATATACAAATTTTTCTTAATGAGCCTTTGCACGCAACCTGATAACGTTAATTAAATTAAGATTGCTCTCGAAATGAGTTATATTCATCAGCAAGAAGCGTTTTTGCCCAATGGCATGTGAGATTGTATGTCAATTAATTTACTAATTGTTTGATATTTTTGTAACTAACATGCACACAATAACAATTTACGGTTATTCCGAAAAGCAACAATCTGGCTGATATAAGATGAATATAGATTCAAGTGAATATCAATCTTGTTAGCTTTTGATTGACACCATTGTGTGCAGAAAGTTTTATCACTGAATCAAGCCTGTGCAGAGGTATTGATACCAAAGGTCAGAAAATTTCTACTTAAAAAAATAGGACCTTGCATCCACCATACCAGGAAAAATGGTACGATGAATGCCAGTAAAATTTGATATAGCCACATAACAATGATCCTGATTGAGCCATTCCGGAAGAACTGGGTCAGTGTTTGATCGACAATGCCCGGAAAGAGGTTGTTTATCCTTCGTCATGAAGTATGGACTGAATTCCGCAGGAATCTCACGACTCTAAGTCTCTTAGGTTTTCATTCTGTATCCAGAGCAACACGAAAGCATCTTATTGAAATCCGCAATGCATTTGTTCTCGAGTCACTTGCACGCCTTTCGGGACAGGCATGCTGATGTCTGTTTAACATTTATCTTTGTCCAATTAAATTAGAAAAATTATATTCATATGCGTAGAGATGATTTAATTGCATCCAACATGACACGATGTCGCTTACTGTAGAGCAGATGTTTTGTTTTATATTCACTTAATCAAATAGCCGCCAGCTGAACGTAAATCATTGTATTATCATTTGTCATATACTCTTGACCATTGATATTCAGAATTATAAGCAAACTATGGTTATGAATATTAAACTTTATTTATAATGTGAGCATTATTATTTGCTCCAGGGGTCCTTTTCTGAGGATTATAAATAAATCTATTTACGTAGCAAATAATAAATAAAAACATAGTAATTTAAAATATATTGTATAGAGTTGAGCCTCTCCTAGTGGACGCTTTAATGTGAACACCTGTCTAAAGTGGCAACATTCTTTAAAGACCCAATATTCTCCATCCGATTATTTATGTTGCGTTCCACAGTTCCATATAGTGGGCATCTCTATTAAGTGGGTACAACGGTCCATTCATAAGTGCACCCGCATTATAGAGGCTTTACTGTATTTAATATTTATTAATTTTAACTTTGTTTTAATATTATTTTTGTTTCCTTTCTTTGTAATATCCACGAATAAAATGGTTGATTTTGCACAATTATACTTCGCTTAACAAAATATGAAGGATTTTGTAATTTTATTCCGCGTTTTAACATCTTTTATGATGTAATGACTTGTCTGAATTCTAGGGCTCCATGCAATTACACAGATCATGTTCACTGCGGGCGGGAAGTAGACCATTAAGATGAGACATTCTACACACAAAAAAAAGAAGAAAAATGGACACTGCTACACGTCGCAGTTATTCATTCTGTAGGTGCCATGATGTCACGTGGGGAACTATTACTCTCGGGGAAACCGTGAATCACGCTGTACATGTGACTGATTGGTTGTCAATTAACAATAATTGGCCCGTGTCCCCTGTCGCTTCTGTTAACAAAGGTCATCGATGAACCAAGCGCGCGCCCTCTAGTTCGGAAAAAGACGTTTAATACGTTCCTCCTTTGGGCCATTGCCCGGTGCTGGCTTCATTGGGTGTGAATACACAGATAAAACCCCTGAGATTTGATTACTTTGATTATAATTATATTCCGTCTATTCATTGAACCTTGCCTCAGTGATTTAACATTATGAAACTAATGCGTATATATATGTGTGTGTGTGTGTGTGTGCTACGCCCACCTTTCTATTGCGGGCACCTCAAATGCGGTTATTTTTAATTTGACGTTGCTTCTTGTTGTAGCCAATTATTGTATAGATTTCAGAATGTCATGTTAGACTCTCACTCTCGGAATTGCTCTGAATCACGCTGTACAAGTGGCTGAATGCCCCCAGGCCCCATCCCCTGTGCCTTTAGTGAGGGAGGTCATCAATGAACCATGGCACAGTGCCAGTATTTATTTCAGAAAATGGCACTAAATGTTCACCAACGCTTTAACATTGTCCGGTGGTGGACCACGGATGATGGAATACACAGAAAAAATCCCGGATGGTTTTCTGAAATGATAATTATTTTACCACTTTTCATCAAACCTAGAATTATTAATGGTTTTATCATAGGAAATTGTTCACAGTTGGAACAGGTTTCAGATAAACTAGCGCAAGGGAAAACAATGACTCATTGAAATATCTAGTAAATAATCTTGTCGTAGACTCCTGCCCGAGAATAAACAGCTATTTTTGCTCATACGGAAAACAAAAAATGATTTTTTAAATACAATTCTTAGCTTTTATCATGGCCTTATCACTTTTAGTGCAGGTGATAAACAAAATGAAGACGTCACTATCTCTTTCGCGACCGCAGATTGTGGACAAATACCCGGAGTTTTCTGTATGCTTGCTTATACATATATATAAACGAATGATCTGTATGAATTAACGCGGGAGGTTGTTGGATGATGACGCATGGAATGAGTATGAAAATGTTGTTTTGACTCTAATATTTTGGCCTCCTTGGTCGGCTCCTTGAACAAGGGAAAATTTTTACATTTCTCCTAACCTAGTTGAAAAAGCACAACCATTACACCATAATGGTGTTTAATCTCCATCACTCTGTATTTACTATGTTAATATCTGAGCTGTACTATAAACCAAGCATGTACTCGATACCTCATTGATGTACCTGTGATAAAGTCTATATCATATATTTTAAATGTCACTATAATGAATAAACTACCACCACTGCTACTCCTACATAAGATCATATCTATCGTCACCCGTCTTCCTGCTCCGGTCAACACGGAACAAGGCATATGAGCCAATCAGGTGACTCACTAATTTGACCAATCATATAAAGGCTCGTAAACATATCCACATTCCGGTGCATGATTTCTTGTTGTTTCTGTATGTATAAGTTTAATTAATATCTGTTCTCGACTGAAATTACGTCAGATTGTATTGGCGGTCATGATTTCAGCTCCATCACGGGTAAAGTTGTTCAATGTTCATTATATATCAGGCCGGGTGGTTTACTGAAGCAAAGTCCAATCTCAGTAGAGCGAGCAGTTTGCTAATATGATGATAAATTCAAGTTCTCTTACCGACTGGGAACCAAATATTAAATAACACGTACAATCACAACCTACTGAAGCCTTCAAAATTATTTTTTACATATACATGCAACCCAAAAGAACTATAAGATTATAACCATTCATATCTGACATGAAACTGTAACCTATACAACGTCATTTTCTTATTTGATTCAAAAATGATGATAAAATTGATAACATAAATAATAAACATTGTATTACTAGAAAACATGAATGTCCTATCACACTGCACACAAATAGTTCCCATAACAGTCGGGGATCCTCAAGAAATCATGGGCAGGGATTATATACCGTTCTCCACAATAAAAATGTATTGATTTCTGTGACAAAAGACGATATAATCGTCCATCAATCAACCATATTTTCTTAATTCTGTTATGCAGAGAGAGAGAGAGGTCAAAAAAAAGAGAAAGCTTTAAAAACACGATATCGCTAGCGAGCGACTGCATTATTTACGCGAAGATTATTTCCCATATCACTGATTCGACAAAAACAAACCAAGGCAATAACAAAAGTAAAGAAAAATAATTTCATTTTTTGTAAGATTATCTCCCCTCAATATATACTTCAGGTCTTTGTTATCTGACTTGCAAAACTGCCCTGCTGTATTTTGTGAGCGGTATTGGCAATGCGTCAACAATAGCTGTGACATAATATCCTATTGTTTTATAGAACGGCAGCGCAATACATTCAGAATTATGGTCATGGCAAACAGCACGGGCAAGAAAACGTACATGGCGTTGAGACAAGCTTCAGTATTGTTTGTTGTTTTATTTATCGATCCAAGGCGTTCTGTAATAAAGTTGCCCGTTGGGGCGATACTTCAAAACATGACAGGCGTTATATTGTTTCTGTCAAAAGTCACCACGCTGCAATCGCTCTCCGCCCAATCCCCTTGCCTTGTTCTGCGACGACCAGAAAATTGGGTCGTTATAGGCGTCATATCAACTGCTGAAATGGCAGATCACATGCCAGGTCAAGGAAGGACCACCGTATTTCATCCTCAATGTGAAGCAGCAACCAAGATGAAATATCTTGCTGCCAGATAACAAACCGACCACACATGCTCTATGGTTAAATGAAAGATCAGATTTGAGCTAAGGTACAGATAAAATATTGTGGGGATAAACATATATAATATGAGGCTAATGGCTTCCGTGGTCTAGGGGTCGAGCACAGTTGTCAAAGACGGTAGATTGTGATTTCTAATCTAAGCCGAAGCGGTGAGATTTTTCACGGTCGGCCCCACACAGGGTGAGCGCTCTGCAGGCTTAATGGCAAGAGCGTGCCCCGCGGCCATGTTTCACTCACAAAACGAGTGTGGCATGTATAACTCACCAGCTTTCAGATTGCACGCTGTTATGACCCAGTAATAGGGGACGATTACACATACAGGGTAGTGATTTGGAAAGAATGAGCTAATCAATATAATTATTTCACTGTAATTTCTTCTTATTCGTCAAAACGAATAAGTATTTTCAATTAGATTTTTTACCGAAAAAGGGCTCTTCATATCAGGCCGATGGAAACATGACAGATTAACAATAGATTAAGTCTACTGAGCTAATCAACCAAGCTAATCTAAAGAATAAATTAGTGTTATTTTTAGAACAACAGAAGCACGGACTGTAGTTAGTATTGCAAATTAAATGTAGACAGGAACACAAGAAAAAACACTGTTTTGGTTCCTTATTATATATCATCTATCGCTGATATATGATTCATAAATATAGATATTATGAGGATTATAAAAAAAGATGTAAATGGTTTTTTACCATATTTGCGTAAGAATATGAAATACTCTTTGTCATAACATAATCACGCATTAAAAAAGGTAGATTAAGCGACACAAAGGAAGTTTGAGACACGACTAATGTTAGTACATGTTACCTGGGTAATGTGTGTTCCAATTAAAGCCCGGGTATCTAAGAAAACTTTGCACCAATAAACTAAAGTTTAGTTTTACAGATCAGATTTATGGCATGAACAAACTATGGTACTTCCTCCTTTATATTACTCTCATATTATCCGATTTGATCGATTACAATTTAAACTTACGACAATAAGCTGTATCCCAAGTGTCACCATAACCTCTAGTGTTTTGGAGACCATGCCCTCTGCGCAGACGATATGACAATCGGAGTTTACTATTATCAGAGGAGGCTTAATAAAATGTCACAGCAAAGCAAATACTGTGTGTCTGATGGACGTTATTTCAAGATTTTATCAAAAAATTTGACATAAACTATCAAAACTCGCACGAAGATCATATTAGATTTCGTCTGAACTGCCGTTATGTCTACAAAACAAAAAAGCAACGAAAAAACACTAATCTAAGACGCACCTTAATGTTATGCGGATATAATGATTATTTTTACGTATAAGTTGACATATTCACAATGAAACGAACTGACCCTCGAATATATTGACGTAAACCTCTGATTTCGACATAGCTGTACTTTGGAGCCTTTATTTATTAGTATTGGAAAACGTAGAGACATTGCCCATGAAGCTTTCACGCCACAGAAGCATTATGGTTTATGTGCTTGAATAAGGTACGCAATTACACACACACCCACATCAGCCCTCAGTTATTGTATACACACGCACCTACACACACATATATATATATATTCATCGATTACACACGAATATATATATATATATATATCTGCTTATATGTATAAATATATTTGTATATATGTATATATAAATATATATATATATCTATACAAATGCATATATATGTATATATATATATATATATCAATAACATATAAAACAAAATAATATATATAAATTTTGGCGAGGTCCTCTTTACAAACAAAAATAATATACCTACGTGGCCGTTGTTTATGAAGTATTCGGCTTTTCTGTTGTCTACTTGTATTGATAGACTAATACACACTCCCGCACTTACTTAAACTTGGTCAGCAGTTTGCATGGATCTAGATCCCCGACCTTAGAAACATAATACTTAATGTTTAAATCTCTTTTATAAGAAAGATGGTTCCATTAGATTCAATATGAATGGAATGCAGAGCGGGCGGGAAAATAGACCAGTCCCTTGACTAATTAATCTTGACACATCACCAGCGCCGGGGGAACCAGTAATGCACTCGGTGACCTGCTAGAAGTCACCCAAAGTCAAAGTCATAAATATTTTCGGAAAATTTTATAAAGAACCCCTAAAATCCGTAAACATTGACCAACTACTCCAAATAGGTAGTATTAAAGCATCGAAATATAAGGACAAGAAAACTCCAGCATAACACGCACACACAGACATATTTGTGTGTGAACACCCTGCCGCTGATCTGTTGATGTAGAGTAATATTCCATTATATATATATATATATATATATATATATATATATATATATATATATATACTTACCATAAACCTATTATATTTGCAATTATATATGTATTATATATGGGTTGAATACAAAACGTTTCCGGCAAAACCATCCCGGTACAAAGACTTACTCTTTCTAGTTCACCTGTTTTATGCGTTGTTATGGCTTTGCGTATTATTATTAAGTGCCTGCCTTATAAATGTTTCGTCTCAAGGCTCGTTAAGTGAATAATTTGAACATATTGAAGCGATCATATACCTTTTGTCAAAATACTGTGCAGACATTTGGACAATATAAGACAACGAACCTTTTATCGATAAATTGTGGCATATAAATATTATCTACCAATATATATATATATATATATATATATATATATATATATATATATATATCGTGAGTTTTAAAACTCAGCCAAGCCGCTTTTCAAGGACAGTTCCAGCAATCCTCAATGGGAAAGCTGTTCAACAGCCGTTTTTCACTTATAAAGGAGGACGTGTTTAGGGGGTCGGGGGGGGGGGGGAGGGGGGGGGGGGGTCCGCAGTATTATGACCCAGAAATGGAGGACCACACACGCGGGACCCGTTAGTGTAGTAGACACTGGGCCTGGGTGACATCATAATAAGACATATCATAACATATAAAGCGAATACAAACGGCCCCTCACCTAGTCCCCAACTCATAAGTGGTATGGTTCAGTGCAGCATATACTTATATTAAAAACTAGACAAGGCAGCATAAATGGAGGCGGTAATATGCACCAAATATTATAGATTAAACATAGAAACAGCTAATGCATGTGACATGTTCAAATATGTTTTAAGCATGTATGAATCTTAACTATGCATTCATCGAATATCAAGCGGAAACTATATATACAGCATTTGCGTGTGATATCATAACACAGCAGGATTGTTACGCAATACTTTAAAAACGTTATTTATTGTATATCTACGACCATATAATTGCACAAATGCGACGTTACAGCAGACAGACAAAAACTATGTCTGAGTCATTCATTAAAACATTAATTAATTGGTTACCCTCGTCAGCAAGTCAACCCCGACAACTCCTCCAGTCAAGGATATCCCATTTTATTTTTACTTAAGGTATCTTTTGAGTCACCCTATATTTGACTTTAATTGAGACATCCAGCTGCAGTTTCATTTTATCATGAAAACCGATAATCAATCGGGAATGAAGATGCTATTTCTGATATGTACGACCTATCAAATTATAAAGATACATAAGTGATATTTGAACATATTTGCATCATGTAAAAATTAAGATACAGTAAAATACAGTCTTCTGAAGACGATAAAGATGGCAGAATTGTAAGAATATATCTAACTATGCCTTCATAATCTCAGGGCTTATATGAACAGTGCAAAGATATAATCGATTATTCATAACCTGTCCTTGACATATTACGTAATCCTTAGGATTCTGATGAAAGCTTGCTTTTTAAGGCTCTGTCAATCTTCATTTCATTTGTCACACGGCATTACCCTTTTTCCGAATACAATTTATATTATAAAAAAAACTGCAATAACGTAACACGTTTAAAAATTGTGTATACCAACCTTGAAATTACCATTACTCTTGAAAGTAACAGCTTATACTAATTTATATATAATAGTCATTGTGTGTTTAAAAAAAATGATATAACTGAATGCTGAACGGGAACTTTTAGGAATGTGGACTGATAAAGTAAAATTTCGCCCAAAGGTCTTTCAACCTTGTAGAAAGTTTAGAAAAACCGTTCCTGGTTGATATATCTAGCACCGGTTGCAATCGTGAAGTTGACAATATGGTGTATTGTCAAATGATGAATGCAGTTGCCAGCGCATTCATTTTCTCAAGAAAATAATCAACATTCTTTCCGTCAGTCGGTCAACTGACTGCAGTTATGACGTTTGTTTTTGTCATTTGAAGTGACAAGCAATTAATTTGGTTTTCGGCCTTGGCCCTTCTGATGTTACAAGGAAAACATATATCACGAAAATAGCTCCCGTCGATTCTGCGACGGAGTGACTAAGTCAAAAGAAAATGATCTGTGCGACATTTTTAGGAAGAATAGCGCTATATGTCATCATGTTTTCGACATATTATCGACCAGGCTGCTTTAGGTATATGTTTTTGACATTTCTTTTAGTTCGGGGCGATATATCTAAATTTCTGTACAATTTTGATGCCACATGTTGCCTTAGACATTGGCAAGCAATATTGTTATGGCATGTCTTGTTTTTAAATGTTAAAATGATCACATTGTGATATCGCCAGTATGTCCTATGTTTTGTAGTTGTATAAATAATGTTAACCTGTTACCGAAGATAACAACGATATATTATTCTTAAAACGACGACGATTTGAATAACTAATTTATACAGCCAAAGTGTGCATGTATTTTTTTAATATGTTTATCTTAATATAAATAACGTTATCGCATATATTTCTTTCAACATTTCGCAATATATGGGTTAATTTATGGTTATGACGTTGTTTAGAGTGTTGAATTCAGCCTCTTTAGATGTAATATCATGTTTCAAATTTCTGTGTCATCCATATGTATTGTAATAAATTTTCAAATTTTCGTGCAAGATTGAAGCCCCGCTTTTTTTTATTTAGGAATTTTATATATCCATGTAAAAGTTTCAAGTCGATATTTCGGTTGATCAAAAGTCCACCTGTACGTCAGCACAATATAGAGTAATATTACACATCTTGACAATAAGTGCTCGGGAGGAATTATAAAACAAACGGTACTAAATACATCCGTCAGAGACTGAGAGTCCTCGTCTTATCATCCCTGTCAAAATCCCACGGCGAGCATTACAGCAATACGTTAGTTTTGAAAAGGATTTCTTGAGAATTGTGATTACCCGTCATGTCGGAGACCAAAATTCCCGCATTATTTGCTAAGAACCTTACTACTATGCGTCATTATATCATGTTCCTGCGGAGTATAACGGGTGTTCATTGATGATCTCTTGTGCTCTTCTGGGCTGACTATTTTACCCGATTTTAACAGATTACTTGAAGAGAATTGTGTCAATGTATTCAGTTTTGCAGAAGCAGCTTAGCTTTAGCAATGTCATCTATCCTGGAGCCTTATTGTCACTGATGTTACGCATACTGATTAAGTTGGCTTTGAGTAATATAATGTAACATTAAAATGCAGTTTTTGCCTTATAATGGAAATCACCTATTTTTTGCAAATGTCAAATTAGTGTCAGAAATTATATGAGGAATTTTATAGATGTTTCTTAATGTTTACCTGTCTTGTAGGTTAAGGTTATAGTTTCTGCAAGAACAAACGGCGCATATATTTGTATCATTTTCTTTGAGAGTTTATAGTCCGTTCCACACCCCCTGTCAACCAAATTTTTCGCGATTATCTCTACATAAGACAACATTTCCAAACAATATTTGCACCAATGGCATAAAGAGGCAAAAGCGTAATTTTTGGTTCCTTACCTATACTCATGATATAAATATCATTTACTTTACGGCCTGGTTAGCATGTTACTTATATATCCGTGGTTAATGGCGTCCCTAATAAGTAGCCATTGTTTATCCTCCTTGGATATGGATATAAAGAAATGTGACGCAACAGTGAAGCGCGTGCACGCTAAGAATACAAGTCTCGCTGTAAACAGAGGTCGGCAGCTCTTGATTATTGGTCCCGTGAATGTTGATGCCTCTTTGGTACGTCATGTCTATAATGACGTCATCACTATTCCCTGATATACCCATTCACTGATTAGTGGCAAGATGTCGCTACAGAATAGACTAGTTACTCATAAAATGGTTTTAAATTGTTTACAGGAAAATGACATAAGGAAGGCTATTATCTTCATAATTGTTAATAACGCTTTTTCCTCTTTCTGGCCTAAAGTAAAAAAGTTTTGGGTTTGTTGATTGTACAAAATGTTACCTAGCGATGATTTCGTCGACTGGATATTGTATGGACTGAGCCAAATATTAAATATGAAGAAATTACAGAGTTTAAGAGATCCAAAACACCAGTTTGCCTTATATATGGTAGATAAAAGCTTTAAGACAGGATTTGATACATTGAGAACCCACATAAACACAACTTAATACGAAAATTGTCAGGAAAATCATGATTTGTATGGCTACGTTGTTATTCCCGCCACAAAGAGTTCAAACATAAGTCCTCGGCTCGCCAAGATTAGAATATGATAGGCCCACAGAGGATTTCTTAAAGGGCCCACTGGGACTCATTTAGCGATTCCCTCTGGACTAGGTTCAGTCGTAAAATTGTGTCGTATCAGGGCTACTTTAAAAGTTAAGGAAGGGGAAGAAAACAAACTCTACCTACGATTAACAACACGGTTAACACGGCCGAAATTCTGATTCCAAAACCGGTGATGCTGAACCGGAACGCTTTGATCGTGATTTACAATGATCCAAGGACAATTAACTGTTATGGACTTTGATACAGCCGTAAATATTATTGCAAATCAATGGCCCATACAGAGGACTGCCACAAAAACGCATCACTAATCCAGTCACATCGATTATAAATACACGAGGTGCTAACATATATCTTTATTTTTATTTCTTTTCATGAGACATTCAACCCATAATCCACTTGTTCTTTAAGATGCTGTCCAATACAATGGGTTGGGATCAATTAGGTCACATTTCGTTTTGCCAAAGACAATAATTCTTTTCCTTTAACATGGTCGAGACATATTTCGTCACATTTGACAAAATTACCATTGCCTGCATTCATTTACATGCTCACACACATATACATCGAGTGAGAAAGGAGTGATGGTCTACTGGACAGAATCAGGCTGTAGTGTGCTGTAGTGATCCTGTTTTCTACAGCTAATGTTTTTATGAGATACAGGTTATTTACTTTAGACGAATATAATTCAAATATAATACTCAAAGAGGATGATTTTCCCTGTCCGGTAGGGTCATAATCATAGCAGTGACAGAGGTTTATTTTCCCCGCTGGCAGACGTTAACTCAGTTTCAGGCTCAAAGTTGCCGTTTCATGGTTATGATATGGTTAAGTTTACTTACTCACTGTCCCTGCCGTAATAGACAGAGCGTGCGTAGTTTAAACAGGACGGATGCTTTTAGGGAAGGCACCCTATACACCCAGAATGTTCAAGCCATAGGTGATTCAGATTTAAGGGAAACACTCTAGGAATAATCTTGCGCAAATACATTTTTACTCCAGTATGAGGACTCATGGACTAAAAAGAATTGCAGTGAGAAAACGTTCCTCATTAGGGTAGTTAAAAACATACAACAGTTGTAATATAATCACATACAGCCAGACCATGCAGTGAACAGAAGAATCAACAATTTTCCGTAAACGCATCCAGTTCAATCACGAAAGACCTCCAAATCACCACATACGATATAAATAATATGGTAGCTTTGCAAATGGGTTTCTGGGAATGCCGATACCCGGCCCCGTTATGGGACCATAAATCCCGGATGCCTCCGTCATAATCTGACCATTGTTCGACATTTCTATTGCGCGCCTATTCTTGAGGGGAATATAACATGAAATCGATGATGACCTCCCTCACATTCCCTGACTGACCCCGTGACCCCACAGCAAGTGTTGAGGTAGCGTTAACAGTTTAGACATGCAGTATTGCCATGTATATTACATAGCTTATACTTCTACGATCGTTGACCTCGGATACCATTATATTGATGATTCTAGAACCACAGTATATCCTGGGTTTCCCTCATCCTTTACCATGTTAGCAAGAATATGATCATCATCAACATGAATTTACCGGAAATATACTGAGTAGGTTGTAATTATCTTTGCACTACAATCACAGTCATGCTTTTTAAAGCTTTTGTCCAGATATATACGTTTCTCGGAATGTGTATAAAATCCTAGTGTATTTGTATTTTTTCTGATTAATAAAAATCAGAAATTTATATTCAAGGGAACTAACTTATGCTCATGTTGGTTTCTACTCATGAACTGTTACTGCGACTGAGTAAAACTGTTGCTTCAATATAGTTATCGCTTCAATTTGATTTTAGATTTGAAAAATGGAATATTATACAAATACTTTTACAATGTACGATAGATAAAATCTAACTAACAAAAGTCATTATGTCAGTAGGAGATTGAGTTTACCATAGATAAACATCATTATGAAAGAAGAAAACTATACGACATATATGCGCGTAAAAGGAGACACTGCAATATTGAATAGGTCATAGGGTAATGTGCCAATAAAGCATTCGAAAACAGACATGGTGTTCCTTCGGCTAAAAGAGTGAAGGAGTATATTGTCCCCATTGTGGATAATGACAGAATGATTTAAACCGTATAATTACACCATTTCTGCTATAAAGGCTCAAGGTCCAACCCACAAATGAGTCAACACCATTTACCACAGAAAAAAACGAGGCAAAAGGGAGTTTACCGAAGATTGCCACGGTGAGCCGATATTCACGCCTTTTAGTGGTCTAATAATGTAAAAGTTATGATGTAACTATGCAGTGCCAAACATACAACATCCAAACTTGAATATGCTTTAGCCCTGGGACTGGAAGTAAATCTGTACGTAATGGTATCCGGTTCTGTTTATGGCGATGATATGGAGATTGTCTGCTTCTTACGGTGCTTTACAGGGATACGTGTGGGGATTCGAAAGAACACCAGGAAACGCGATCTTTACCATAAATAAATGTAGCACCCATGTCCCTTTAATGGTTCCGTAGTTTCTCCAGAAGGTTTCTTACTTTTACTTTTAAGGCTGCAGGGCAGATAGTTGATTGAAAATATAAAATCCGAAATACTTAAAAGAGGGTTAATACAAACCTGATAATGACTTGTTTTTGTCTTGGTAGTTGGCTTCTGTTTAAAATAAAATGTATACCAGGTATTGAAGAACGAGAAAGAATACCCCCATAGATCAATCTTTTAGGCAAGAAATTTGTCTTTGTACTTGGTACTCTATTTAGGCAATAGTGGTTGATAAAATTCCTATTTGTTTTTTAATAATTAATATATTTCCGTACAAATGGAAATATGTTACCTTATGGCAACTTGCACCAGTTTTTTTTAAAACAAGTTACAAGTTTATAACTTTTAGATAGCAATTGAATAACCCTTGTGTGAAGATTTACCATGAACCATTTTCTCAGTATTATTGCAACTTGTTATATATTTTAAAATTAGGGATATGACGTAGATTTTTGTACTTTTTTCAATGTTATCAGTTTTTGTAATTTTCTCTCGTTTATAACCAGTTTTGTAAATACACAGGATTGGCATAAAATATATATCTTTACTCATGTATCATCTCGTTGGTAAGCAGCGTTGAACCCAGGAAACTGATTATGGTTGCAATGGGATATTTCAATATGATCTGCTACCTGAATGAAAGACTGGCAAGAGTCCAACTTCCTATGCGGTCAGTGACATCACGATTTTAACACAATCAATAATCATGTCACGAGGTTTCCATGTAAACTGAGCATCATTTATTCTCAGGGCTTTTAGTCTTCCGTGTGCGTTATTCCAACCCAAATTATCTGCTACTGATTCATCCACGCAAAAGGGAAGATTGACTTGATTAATAAAACTTTTATAAAGAAAAAAATCACTGAGAAGTAACATTTTCTAAGAGCCCGATTTATGCTTGCCTGTCACGTGAGTTATGTAGTACTGTTCTTAGATCATCTATGGATGTCATTCTCTATCCTGTCGAATCAGGGGATATGTTTACCGATATTTAATAAAATGTTAGAGTGGGAGTGATAAGGGGATTATGTATTACATACATATGCAATGCACTTGCCTGGTTTTTGTTTCGATTACTTTCGATTATTGGAGCGAATACAGTATGTAAGATAGTTTATACCATCTGTAAACCTATTGCAGTGGCAAAATCTAAATCCACTGAATTTTACATAAATTGTTTGATTCTGGTCATATTCCAAACTAACCAGGTCTGTATAAACAGTATTCTTGTGGTTATTTTTACACTCGCATGTATGACATAATATTTCTAAGAGCAGAGCAAATGTATGGTTACCTATGGGTTTATATTAGCTACTGCATGGACTGTTTCTGGCTCCAGCGACAGCGAAATTTTGTCTCTATACAAAGTCCAAGGTGTGCTCCTAATACAGGTGTCAAAAACCATCGGTTTGGTTTCTGCATGGGCAAATCAGAATGCTCTAAGGATGTCATGCAGCTTTGATATTTATCTCGGGGTACATTTCCTTGGCCCATAGCATGGTTCCATACCTTCCCTTAATTCGCTAATTATTACTGATATGGGCTAACCTGGCGTAAATCATATTCTTTTGATTAAAAAATATATTTTTATTACACACGTGCACTTTTCGATGTATAACATATGGTTTTGTATATAAATAAAGCACAACAGAACAATATTTTTATTTCCAGAGCTGATTAATATTTTATATGAAAATATCTTTATTGTAATTTAAAACAATAGATACTTTTGGAGAACACTCATGTTTTTCATATAAAATGTTTAAACATGTTTTTTAAATTGAAAAGATTACACGGGAAAAGGTATTACACCTTATAATTATTGAAGAGAATAGTGTCTTTAGAAACACATCTTCTCAAACATATACGTTCAAACATATATCAATGAACAATTTTGATGTCACAGGATGAATTTCTTTACATTCAATACGTTTAATTCAGAATACAAATTGAGAATATAAGGGGTTTATCTAGAAAAAATAGTAAATTGTTGAATTAATCATTTAGGGAAATATATTTTTTGTCAAGTTCTGAGCCAGTAGTTTTCTACAGCGCGCGTAGCTACGGTTATTGCTACTTGATAAATCCCAGCTTATTATAGATTTTTTTTCTTCATTTCGTCTCATTAGAAATTATTCAACTCAGTGTTCCTTTTTGGTATAAGGGTAAATGTCTAATTTAATTAATTTCAGGCCTTCTTATGGGGCCAATTAAATGAAATAACTTAATCTTACTATATTTCTTTATGATAACCCATGGAGAATGGATGTGGGTTCATAAACTATTTTAATTGATGACATCGGTTCTAGGAAAGCAAATTTAAATTTGTCCTATTAAGTACTATATTGATTTTTCTTGATGGTCTTGTTTGGAACGTAAGCCTAGGAAAGAATACTTCATTGCTTTGGTTTTTCGTGCTCCTGATTCAAAACTCTTAGTGGACGTGAGAAAACTGCGAATGTTACATCTCGCTTGTATTAAAGCATCTAGCTCTCAGCTTGATATTTTAAATATCCCAGTCCCTAACGCTTGCTTAGTAAAATGGAACTCTCCTCACAGTTACTTTAGTTCAAGTTCAGAGCTGGGCACATTGGTGAAAGACCTTTAACTTACTAGGTCCGGCATTAAATGAATAAAATTCGAGAAAGCTCATAACTGTTTACACTGTTTTATTTTATTTACCATATCGTGATTACACCGGAAATGCTTGACAAAAAGAACTTTGAGGAAAAACAAGGGAAATTTACAGACGCATTGACTTTCAGTCACATAAATACAAGGTGAATCAAGGAAACAGCACAATGAAAGAAGAACAATAACTAACTAAGAAAATGCAATATACAATCACCAGATGACCACACTTTTTAGGTATAGGCCAATTGTCTCCCAATGGTTATAATGTAGGAAAGCTTTGATTGATTATGGTTCAAAATGGTCGTCATGACAACAATGATAGGGAAGATTTATTTAAACCCAAAATTTATAAATCTCCTGTCATGTAGATATCGAAGCCATTATGTCTTTGTGACTTCAGAAATCTGTAGAAGGCAGAACCACTCGCTTTTATGATATCCCATATAAAATCCATAATACTCTATTTAGCATGTACAATATGATGTCAACATAATTCGATTTCTCCTATCCATATTTATTGATGTTTCATTAAACATTTTGAGTGAAAGAAACATTCACCAATAATTCTCATATCAAAATTGAATTGTTCTAATCTGAACTCAGGAAATATTACTCTTTTTCTACAGTTAGATGTCGATAAATAGTGGTAACAAAACGCTTCTGTAGGGAAATTCTTTCGTAACAAGCAGTGATATGATAAAAAATATGCATAAATACGTCAAATATCATATGTTCGTACGTTGTGTGCAATTATGATTGTATTTTTGCTCATATATATGTGTAGCAATTTTGTTAAAGTAACGTTTTTCCTACCCAAGTAAAATTTTTGGAAAAGCTTCGATATTTCCATATATTATAGCAATATATTACGCTTTTCTATTGTGAGCTGCCCTCTTATATGTTGTCAAGAGAGGAAGCAGTGGTATATCTCTTACCAAATTGCCGTTATGGCATTTTTACCGCCATCTGAAGTGTCAAGCAATTACAGTCTTTTTAACCTTTTGCCCTCTAGGTGTTCTTCTAAATGGATTTTCACCAAAATCCAGGATGCGGTTATGATGGTAATATCTCAAGAAAAATACATGCCTTAAGGTCACCTTTTTATGAAAGCAAGAACAAGATGGTGATTTTTTTTTCATTCTTCTGGTTCTTTTCACATATACACATACACATACACAGATATAATGATGTATAGGTGATGTAGCAATAACAAGTGGTCACCCTGTTGTCAACAAGTGGTTAATATACTGGAATTGTTTTCATATATGTGGTTCTAATATAGTCAATGATCTTCTAAGAAAAAGAGAGTTTCAGTAAGCCCAGTACAATAGTACAGTGGCTGTTTGAATCATTCTACGTGACAGGCAATTTAAGCCGTTAGCTTGCTCACATTCGGGTGATAAAGGATTAACACCAAAATGCCATGACAACGCAGCCGCCATGGGAACATGCCGACACAAATAAGTCCGCGAAGTGTCTTTTCCTTTTTCTTTCCAGAAGTAAGTAAGGCTGTTTAAATCATCTTCTAAACCTGTTATTGAGCAGACCCTAAAAGTCTCCAACATGAACTGTCGTGGCGTGTTTCGAAGTCTGCTATCAATTTATTCATGGATATGTATCAAAATCGCATGTATTGATAACAGCTGATAACCCATTTACAATTATACAGAAAATGTTCCAGCATCATTATGGATAATTATTAAATTGTCTGACAGGCAGGGGTTGATGTTTAAGAAAGGAGAGGAAAAGACACAGTAAATCAAATCTTGAGGGCATTATCCCGAGATATTGAGATAAATAAAAAATGCCTGTGTTCTAAATCGGTTAACGAACACATCCGTACACTGTGAATTAAATAAAACATCCGACTCGACATTCACGAATTTCCATTAATTAACTTTGATAGTGACCCGTATATATTACCCATAAGTCCAGATATGGCATTTTTACATGTTCTGAAATATAAATCCAAAAGCCTTTGTCTTAAACACATGTATTGCCAGTATGACCTAAATCTAAACTGCAGTAGCCATGGCAGCAGGCGGTCAAAACAAGTGCTAGAAGTTCAATTTATGTTATAATTTCTGGCGTTTTCATTATCTTACAATAAAATAAATTTAATTAAACTTTCCATTCCAAAATAAGTACAGAAAGGGACTTCATTTTTACTTTTTCAGTTGTTACATACCCGTGAGCTTCCTTTCTGGAGTCAGGCACACGGCATAATAAATCACACACACACACACACACACACACACATATATATATATATAAATGAAAGAAGAGGACTAAACAAAGACGGAAGGACAGTTAGAACTTCACTTCATAATCGTGCTGACGTTGTAAATGATGCCTTTTTAATTTAATGCCTGTGCTCTTTTTATATGCTGCGACTTGCATGGTGAAGGGCGGGTTTTTCAACCCAAAAGAAAGTCCGAGAAACAAAATGCGTCTTCCTCAGACAAAGCACCAGCTCTCTGTACCTATACCCATAATCACATATAAACACAGTGCGGCAACTATCAATGGTTCACTGGCGAAAGTCCTAATTCCATTCCGGTTCAAGAAGGATAATCCTCATCTTATCTACCCCGACCAAATACCCCAGCGCGATTTGTTGGATTATGGTGGCTAGGAGCAGAATTTCATGAGAACTCTGATAACCTCTCCTCTCACGTCACCATATATCCCTCTGTACAAGGAGGGAATCATGTCCCTTTGTAAAATGTTTATGGTATCGAGTGCGAATGAGTTATACAGTGGAGTACGTAAGGCTATCACAGAACACCTCATCCCTTCCTGCTAGAAAATTTGTCCAGCCAAAATAATATACTAAGTGGATAGACCAATACAAATGTAAATATATATATATATATATATATATATATATTCATGCTGTCCGTAACTGATACAACTCTCTTCATACAAAACACCCGGACCTACTTTTGAGGGAGCCCTAAAGTTCTCTCTTTGAAACATATCTGTGTAAAATTCCACTCTAGTATATGTCTTTCTAACCTAAAAAATAAGCATTTATCCACTATACTGGATTATCCAGAGGCACATTTCTGAGACAGTTTTAAATAATTTTGAGCTCTGTTTTTATTTATATGATGAATATTGAATGCATCTATACATTATTGACAAATTTTACGATGAAATATAGGCAAGGTATGATTGGACAGAGATTAATTGATTTGATCACAACAGCCCTTATGCTCAGCCACTTTGACCTTAGTATGCTAATGAGCACCATATATGCTCCTACACAGGCCTTTCATATATATATGGTTCAAAGAGCTGGTAATAAGACAATAGTGACGTCACATTGGCGTCGCAAAGGTCAGTCGCCCATGATGTCCCATTGAAGGACGTCATCAGCTAGATTTTCTGTATATTTATTCACTCAAAAGACGGGGGAAAAGCTCCAGCAACCTTTGGCCTAGGATTTTTTATACTGTCACAATTGTATAAAAAAATATTCAAGCGAATAGGGATAATGGTACATATTACATCAGTACACGTGTTCTGTTTTGGAGTTTCGCCCAAATTATCCAAATTCTATGCTAGTCAGGTATTTAGCTGTTTATATCACAAATAATAACTTTTTTTCACCAAAGACTGGTTGCTCACCACTGCTTTGTCCAGGATTATTCATTGAATGAATAAGCGATTAAGCTTCCATAGAGTTCATGGTTAGGTAAACTTTAGTATGGTTAATGGAAGAGGGCGGCAGGGTGTGGCTTGTTAACTTAAACGGCAGCAATACACAATTGGCTGTCACAGCCGTATATATCACATACATGTTTTTATATCTACGTTTAGGATTTATTGTTTGTCAGTATTAAACATTTTATTTGTTTTACTTTAGAATATTAAATTTGAATTAAAATTAATTAAATTAATTTCCATTTCGTAATAAACTTAATCAAATAAAATAGTAGTCGTTTGATACATTCACTTTAGCCATCTGTATGAAGCAATTGTCAGAGAAGCATTATTTATTCACTTGTGTAATGTGCTGTCGTCAAAAGTCAATACATAAAATATAATAATATACTCTTTTCAACGTGACAACATTTCTATTTACCTTTGGTTTACTTCTGTTCTATTGGACAGAATTATTGGATGGTTATATATGATTTGACCAAACAAGCAGATTTATGTTTAGCTGTCTTCTGCTCATAGTTAAGGAATGTATGAGAGACACGGGGAGAGTTGCCAATCGCCATGTTTTAGCTTTTTTTATATTAATCTTTCATATTAATTCGGACCTGTTTCCGAATTTTAGATTCGACATATATTGAACATATATTCTGTATATAGCCAAATTCTTGCTCATTAGAGTGGAATATCCACAAAAGACTTCACTTAAAAGGATTGTTAAGGGAACCCTGAAACAACCTACCACATCCAATGAACGGTAAGGCAAAACAGGAAGAGTAAAGAGGAATCTTTTCTACTCAAACATTCTCTAGAACATCATAACGACAGCAGTGACTGAAACAAATAGTTCAATTGTCTGGTTTGTTTAAAACAATACTCTCTCACATCATATGGCAATGCTCCAGAGATCGGTATGTATACTGTCTCCAATATACAGGATACACATAACTATATACAGTGCACCGATTTGTGTGTACAGATTATATGGATTACATGCCTTACCGATATAGAAAGACCCTTTGAATATGGGTTTTCAGTAAAGCATGACTAATCTACAGCAATCTACTGTGATATTCAAATACACTGTAAAAGTCAAGGGTATAATGGTCAATGTGAGGCAGATTACATAACAATATGAAAATATTATCGCGACCGATAGTGCGAGTAATGAATTAGTTTTGTAATGTATAAACGTCTCAGAATGTACATACTACATTAGAACCTCCGAATTACGAACATTGGGACCGGACTTTTTGTCCGCAATAGAGAGGTACCCTTAGTAGGGAGGTTATATTTTGGGACCTAATCTCCGAAAGTCGGCGTAAATTGTGTACAGAGGTACCCATAAGGAGAGGTTCCACTGTATTTAAACGTCCCAGAACGTAACAACTAATTCTTTCACTGGTGTTGTTGAACAACCAGGAATGATACAGTGTGCTCCACTTGTATACAAGCCTGGTGTTAAATTTATTGTCAGTTTGCTCTCCCATATATTTTCTCATGAATACCAACAGCGTTTCGTCTGCCACTGTGCATCCGGTTTAACATATTTTCCGCCATACGAAGTGACAAGCAATTATAGTATTTCAGCCGTTTGCTCTCTCGGGCTTGGGTGAAAATCCAGAATCTTCCAAACCCAGTTCACTGGTAACAGATGGACATTAGCATGCATGTCGTATGAAGGAAGGACAGAAAAAGATATCGGTCATCATCTGGAGGAGGTATAATCGATCAAACTATATTAGGCTACACTTCATGTGACATTTCTTTTTACGGTCAACTGATTTGGGATTGTTGCCACATTCTGGATCAGCGAAACATAAATGATTTATTTGTCAATGGGTTGTCTTAGATTGTCTAATAACAAGTCTATGGTTTATATAGGGAATGTTTTTGCTGTTGCTGAGATATCGATCTGTGTAGGCTGAAAGAGGACAGAAGGTAGTGATGATTTCATGATTTTCAGCTAAAAAATCATAATACTTTCTTAATAATTCTACAGGCAAGTCGGTAGCTGCATTAAGATAAAAAATGACAAAATATGGTACAATATTTTGAACATAAATGTTAAAAAAGTCTTATCGTAAAAAGGATAAAACAAGGAAGGGAGGAGAAAACAATTTATGCACTTTATGTTAATCATACATGTATGAACTATAAATATATTCATGCATTTTTATCGGAGGCCCATTTGTCTGAGAAAACGTCTGCATTTATATAGAGAGGAATCAATCAGGTAGAAAACAACCTCGAAAAGCAAATTACTGAAAAATGAATCTAACTTAACGTAGTTTCTATTGGTTTTCATGCAGCATTTGTGTTTATCGATTGTTGTTTTCTATATACCGAAGCTTAATACATAACAAAACAGAATCTCTTCTGTCATGAAAAAGGTAAGAAAATTCCCATCCTATTAAAGGAAAATATCTATTATAAAATTAAAAACACAATAAGCAACCTGACAGTTACAGGAGTATAGAATTCATCCGGCAGGGTAGAGCAATCCTCGTCAAATGGCTAAAGCTAATATTTGCTGTAGCAAAATGATCTCCAGTAAATGTTATAAAGAGATGCCTTTCAACCTTAATTCTGGCCTTAGCTGTAGAGAATCCTACTATTTGTACAACTCATGTGAATACGTGCAAATGCAACAGGGATATAACATTGATTCTGGGATAAAATATTTTATCTTCGTCTGACCCGCCTTTTGACCCCTGTATGACTGGTAAAAGGGCTCGTCTTAAACAAATATATACATATAGACAGACCAATACACGATGCTTTGGATAAATATCTTTTGTACTGACATGGGTCTTAGTATCTGACATTCTTCATTTCCTCAGTACTAGTTATAATAGGTTTAGAAGTTACATGATTGTCCGAAATCTGAATAAATCTTCCGGTTCTAACTTCATGGTTCCTGCACTAATTCAATGTATTAGTTTACAAGGCGTTATCAACCGTGTATAATATCAGATTTCTATCCCTCTGTTCACTGTTATTTTGACCTTTTCTCATACCCTAATCACTGTTTGCCGAACGAGGTTAAAGAGGTGAAAGTTATTGAAATTAGCATTTGTTTTTATTACAATTAAAGAATAAACGTGCACAAAAATACACAATATAACACGTGTTTGCAAACCACTAGCGTCAAAAGAGATAACAAAGGAGAGAAATTTTATTGAAAAAAATATGATACAAAGAAAATAAAAATGGAATTTATCTTCACCCCTCTTTTCCCTTGTTTTTGGGATTTCCCATCCTCGAATGTACCCTCAAAATACCGAATCCGGTTAAAGAGTCCAACATTAATTTAGTATTTGCATTCACCTATTACTTAGAAGAAATATATTATCAACCACCATGTATCACGTGTTTGGGACAAATAAATAAGAAATAAGAGAATATAGGATTACGAGGTAGCCTAGTGGTTAAGGCATTGGACTTCGGAGCTGAAGTTCCCCAGTTCAAGCCCCGCCGGTGCCTCAATAGCTTAATGGTGAAATTTCGTTATAGAACCTCAGATATTCGCTCTAATATCAAGGTTATGACTTCAGGATTGTTCCTGACCCCTGCATATAAAACCAGAAATCCAGAATACTTAATCATAACAAATTATTCTTATCATATGGATACATTCGTCCTCATTCAATTAACTATGACACCAACAGACCAGGGACATATCCTTAAAAAAGAGGGAATTATTGAAACATAATGGGAGGTTACTGGACAGAGAAAGTTATAGTAAAGAGATAGATAATACGAAGAGTGCTAGATTTAGGATTTATTACGATGGATAGGGATGCATTGATATATAACCCGAAGTTGATATATAACCCGAAGTTAAATTAAGCTGATTAATTGCAAAGCTTACCCCGGAACTGCAGCGTGATTTATCACCTACAGATGTTTGTTTTCATCAGTTATTTTTTTTTATCCGTAATCAGGCTTTATAATACCCTGTCTATCAATTAAACACCAACACGTAAAATATGAAATGATTATATTTAATTTGTCTTTTTGGCTGTTAACGTAATTGCATAAAAGAGTAACTGATTAAGTTAATTAATTTCATTTATTTTGCGAGCCAATTATTATAGATGTTATGAATCATCTTACTATTATATTATTCAATCAATGTAAAGATCAACATTTATAAAATGCTATAATTGGTTTTGCAATTTTTGAATAATTCTCTTAAGTTTTGGTAGTAGGTTATTCATAAAAGGTCTACTTGTATGCGTTAGGGACGTGCCTAAAATATCATATAAACTTCAGTCGGAATGTTATATAGATGTGGGCTATACACAAGGTAGACTTCATGCACACATGCGATTGAAGTAACACATAGTTCAAATATAATCATGTTCATGTGTGTTAACCATGTTCATGTTAACCGTGTTATTATATATGTTCTCTCTTTTTCAGCTGGTTTTCAGTTTCATCTGATATATTGTCTGTGTTTAAATCGCATAAAAAGCTTAGGTATAGAAATTAGGCAATGAAAAGTACTTTTAACGACACGTATTGTGACTACCAAAGCAAATTTTTTAAACCAAAATATTAAAACGCTCTACTGGTTAAATAAACATCCAGATAAAGATAGAGGCAAGTAGGGTTGGAGCATACACGACACGGATATATATATATATATATATATATATATATATAAGTGTACACAGTAGACAGTAAAAGAAAGGGGCAGGACACCTGTCATCTTGCAGTTTCAAAATAAACCAGCTTTGCAAGATTCATACACGTTATTGCAGGTTCTGGTCGTTGCTTTTACGATCGCCATAAGGGTGAACATCTGGGCGTAGGTGTAAGTTGAAGTAAACTTCTGGTTTTAACACCACTGCTGCCAAAACACCATTTCTTAAGCATATGTTATTTAAATCAGAGACACAATTCCAACGGGGAATTACTGAAAGTCCTTAAAGAGGCCAACGATGTTTTGATTTTTTGGCTAGGATTCACTCAGTAAATATATAACTCCAAACATACCCAAAAAGATCTTATGTGGCCAGTATTTAGTCTTTTGAATGAATTATGACAAAATTCTTGGTTTAATGTTAAATAGTTTTACTCTTAACATACGTAAAATCAAAAGCAAACATTAAGTCATTGCATTTCGAATATAAATGACTATTCACAACTCCGTTCTAATTTACGATAGCATATACATTGGCATATTTGGATTCTATACCTTATGATTAACGGGTACCAATGTGCTAGTCTTGTCTTTTCAATAGATTAAATAGCAAATTCCAAATAAAAGGATTTAATGAACACATAGATCAACCCACATACTCAACATATGTCTAGGTTATGACCTTATCAGTACATCAAGGGTTATCCCACTGGCCTAAAATGAAAAATAAAATCTGCAGAATCAGTAAATGTTGCAATTTAGGTTGGCTATGTATTATTTATTCATACGCTAAATTTTAAAAACCTAAAATTAAATGAATACATTTGATAGGAACTTATGTATCAAGCTCAGTTTAGCAGAGGAATTGCTTCAGCGAGTCCCAGAACATGCTTCGTCATAAATTAAATACAAGACAATATGACCAATAATGTTGCTCGCGAACTTTTATATAAAGGCATGTAAACCTCGTTTCCCGTGGATATCGGACGGTTGAACAGTTTTATGCCTGTGTTGAGTTTAATGTTGTAACGATGGGTTAAATTGGTGGTTATGATATCAGCTCCGCCACATGCACACCTGTTCACAATTCATGATGTGCAGGACATATATAGCACTATCCCAAACCAAGATGGAGACTTGGCTCCAAGGAGAATGTGTTTACTTTGGAAATCGAACCATTGAAACCGTTGCAAATAAATGAAAATTATTGGGGAAGGCTGTAAGAAATGCTCATATGTTGACGTGTGACTTGCTTTTTCCACAAGAAACATCTCGAACATGTGTATATTGTATCCATAACAATGCATTGAGCTTCATCACCTATTATGGTTCAATTTCCATTATTGTTTTTCCATATAGAGAGTATCTACCGTATCCTGATATAAATGTATGTGATAGTTGTAGATACCTACAAGCTGTATATGTCACAAGGAGTTTTAGTATTACTTGTAAGAATTACAATTCCGGCTTTATTGCTTGCCTCCCTATGCTTGCCTCCCTATGCTTTTTCCACAAGAAACATCTCGAACATGTGTATATTGTATCCATAACAATGCATTGAGCTTCATCACCTATTATGGTTCAATTTCCATTATTGTTTTTCCATATAGAGAGTATCTACCGTATCCTGATATATATGTATGTGATAGTTGTAGATACCTACAAGCTGTATATGTCACAAGGAGTTTCAGTATTACTTGTAAGAATTACAATTCCGGCTTTATTGCTTGCCTCCCTATTCATCGGGATTCGTAAATGCATTGCGGTACTGGGAGATAACCAAGCAGAGCACATAGAAATACCGAAACCTTCATTCATTTGTCATGGAGCTGACAAGGCAGGGTTACCTCTTCCGCGGAGGACCAAAATGGATCCAGTGGGGTGTGATTTGTTCATTTTGTTATTCTGGTATGTTACCTTACACGTTTACTGATACCATGAGGAGACTTCCAGCGGACATAAGGCATCTTCCCATGTGTGCAAGAATATCATGGCATTGCTCATATAAAACGTTCACGCCCTCTCTTGATATTAACAGTTTAATTTTGATTTGTTCTTGATTTTGAATCAATGGGCCCTGCCCCATCATATTTCTGTGCCTTGTCACATAATATGGATGAAATAATTTTACTAAACATATTTGTATAACAGGTAACAGAAACATAATGAGTTTAGGATTAAGTGTCCATTCAGGAAACTGATGAACGTCTGTCAAGCAATTACAAACATGTACATTAAGATATAGATGGGAACTTTGATTGCAGTAGCGCGTTACAGTATCTGTCATAAAGGGTTAGGGCTTTGAATTAGATTTTGAAACTATCCTAAAGTATGAAAAGAATTTCTGATCATCAGTCATACTTTACAGCAAATGAGCAGTGATGCGTTAAATTTCAAAGTGCCGAAAATTAATTTTGAGCAAATATGATAAAATTAAATTACTACAGAGGGAACAGAATTTTCTCTGTCAGATTATATGCATTTTAAATACATCTATTATGCAATTTTTCTTCTTGTTTTATATATTCGTTTACAAATTCAGATTTATGATACCTCTTTCATGGATACATTTCTTATTAATATACAGTCAACTGATATTATCATTTTTTGGTATACTGTCGGCATGAAAGAGTTTTTTGTTGCGAGTAAAGATTTCATGATCTGTCCACCAGAGCACACTTTACCAAATCTTATTTTTGTATACCGTATCTACTAGACTACCTCTTGTGGTTATATTATCTCAGATTACATGCAGGTCATATTTATTTTCAGTTCTATCAAATGTTACTTATCTTTAGTAATCCGTTCTGTAACTGTTGATACATTTGCATATATACAACTAAATCTGAGGATGATTTTACCTGTAATATGAAGGTGAATAGTATTAGAATTTGTCAGAAAAAGTAAATACAAACAATACAAAGTTTCATATACAATCATGAACTATATTGCTCCTAATGTTCCAATGCAAACAAAGCGTTATCGTGTTTTGAATATTGTTCCTTATTATTTTACGATCTAGGGGTATCAGCAGGATTTGAGTTCTAAGAAAAAGCATGATTTTCTGTCACAATGAAACATAATTTGAGTTATTTTCTGTATGTAATGTAGGTGAAAGTACTCTCTTATCAGTTTTACAGGCAAGACTCAAGAAAGTCTTATCGAAATAAAGATTAAACAAAGAAGGACGGGGAAAACAATGTATGCAAAAGCTACAAGGACATAAATTGATTCTGGGATAACATATTTTATTTGGCCCATATATGACTGGTGAAAGGGCTCATCTTAAAGACATCTATACATAAAGAAAGACCAATACACGATGTGTCAGATACATCCAATATGTAGCGACTTTCGTCCTAATATGTGAGATTCGTCACCTCCTCCATACATGTTGTAATAGGTTTAGAAATTTACCTGATGGACCGAATCTGTTTTAATCCACCGCTGCTAGCCACATGGTTCCCAAAATTATTCAATTAACTAGTTAAAAAACCATATATGATATAATATTTCCACCCCATATGTCACTGGCATTTTGAAAGTTCCCATAATCGTTACACATGGGTAAACAAAATAAATTGCTAAAGGTTATTTAATTAACATTTGTTTTAATTTGTAAGTAAAGAATATTTATTCAAACAACTATTAACGCTAAACGTAATCATCCAATTAGGATAAAGATTTTAACCAACCTTTTCACTTGATTTTTTATGTTTTTTTCATCCTCAAATATAACATTTAACTACCGGATCCGTTTAAGAGGCCAACCTTATTTTATTTATTTTTATTCATCTTTTTGTATTAACCACCTTTTATCATGTGTTTGGGACACATTTATTATAAATAAAGAGAATATAGAAATAGGTGTTAATGGTATAAGCAAGTTAAATTTTTAGGAAAGAGATAAAGAACACATTGAAAGTGAGAAATGGGATTTAATACAGCGGAAAGTGATACACTGATATTTAACCCCGACGGTTAAAATAAGATAATGAATTGCACAACTTACTCTCGGGACCGCATCATGATTTATCACTTACAGATGTTTGTTTCCTCATTGATATGTTTTCCTGCGTGTTCAGGCATTTTATCCCAAACTTTCAATATAACATAAGAACATAAAATATGGAATTATTAGATCTAATGTGTCTTTTTGGAAGTTAATTAATTGGATGAATAAGTATAAATGATTAATAAATTCTTGGATGTCTTAGGGATGTCTTTATAAATAATGAAAATTATATAATTCAATAAATTTCAAATAAATATTTATGAAATATGTTAAACATGGTATTTTTAGGTTAATCACGTTGAGCTATTTAAGTGTATGTGCATGCGTTTAAGACCCGACTTAAATATATCATTAAATAGCTCTCAGAATAGGCATACAAACATTGAAAACGATTTTTCACGTCATGAATCAGCAATGTTGTAGATAAATAGTTTACAAATGCATTTGGCTATTATAAAAAAGTCGTTACCGCAATGGAAATATAAAACAAAAACGTATAAAAATTACTTTACGACAGGTATTTGGCTGACAAAAATAGATACAGAATAGAGGCCAGTTGGGCTCTAACATATTATAAATAAGAGGCGTACATAGAAGATAGTAAAGGAAACAGGCCAAAACAAAAGTTTTCCTGCAACTCTAATGCTCAGAACAAAATATATTCTACAAAGTTCATACATGTTGTTACAGCCTGAGGTTGTTTCTTTTACAGCTGTCATAGGTGTAAGTTTAACTAAACCCTTGTCGTAAAATCGCTGATGCAAAAACATCATTTCTACACCATACATTATTTAAAGCAGACAAGTCCAAAGGGAATTGCTGGAAGGAATCGTTGAGAGGACCACAATTTTCATATTTTTGTTATCGCGGATAATTTAAATAAATCGCCTAACTCCCAAAATACCCAATAAGATCTTTTATTTCCCGTCTTTAGCCCTCTGTATTGCTTATGGCACAACTCTTAGCTTAAATTTTTTAGAGGAGTTCCTAACATCATAACTAATCATTAGGTCAATGCACTTGAAAAACGGTACACACCTCCACTGCAAATTAGCACATTGTGTACATTAGCATGATGAGTTTAAATACCTCATGATGACTGCCAAATTTCAAACAAATGGCTTCATCCACAACATGTATATATATCATGAACCCATAAGGTGATCCCACTTGTATAAAATAAAAAGAATGTATAATTTCTGAGAATCCTTACATGGATCTAATTGTAATAACGGTTGGATTTGAATTAGTTATTCATAAACTAAACTTTGAAACCCTGAAATCAAATAAGTTAATTTGACATACAATTAATAACGTTTACTCCTTCCATGACATTTGAGGTAATGATGCCTTGAATATGAAGCCATAATTGTAAAAACAAGTTTCTCTGAGTTAGATTTCAAGCTTAGATTAGCATAGGTCCTGCTTCAGCGAGGCCCTGAGTATGAATTATTAATAAGACAATTGGTCCAATCAGGTTGCTCGCTAACGTAAATCTTTTTTTAGATGAGCCTTCCATGTAAAACGTTAAGGAGCATCTGACCACATATATAAACCCTTTAAGCTTTGTGTGTTTCCGGTGCATTTATGGCGTGTGGACAGTAATAATGTATGTGTATTGTTTAATATCTTCACGATAGATTTTATCGGTTGTTCACCACGTATGATACAAAATGCCCATGGGCCCCTCTAACGTAAGGCCACTGCTCAACCGAGTTGGAGACCTGACTCAAAGAAAGATGCTAAGTAAAAAAGGAATCATGAAAAACCTTGGGAACAAGGCGGAATGCAAGGGAAATAAAGTGGTTAACCCATAAATGTGCACATCACTGTGTAATTCGCTAATTATCTGAACCGGAAAATATCTTGATTCTAGTATATATTTTATGTTCCGATGTTCCTTACAAGGCGAAACCATGCAACATCCAATTTTATTGTATAATTTTTATTAAAAATATTTCCCTTTATATAGATTCTAAAACTATTGTAGAATCCATTAAAAAGTACTGCTAGGTGTAGAAACGTTCAGGATCTATAAATCACAAGGGGTTTCAGTATAACCTATAAGAATTACGAGTGTGGCTGTATTGCTTGTTTCCGCATTCATCGGGGATTGTAAATGCATTGCACTCCTGTGCGATAACCACACAGAACAAATAAAAATACTGAAACCCTCATTCATTTGTCATTGACCTGACAAGGCAGGTTTACTTCAGCCGCAGGAGGCTGAAACAGATCTAGGCGGATTCGATTGGTTCGTTGTGTTGGTCTGCTTTGCTACCTGATAAATTTACTGATACAACGAACATACTATGCATCTTCTAGCTGATACCAGGTATCTTGTCCTAGTTGCAGGTACATTCTGTCATTATTCCTATACAATATACACCTCCTCCTGTGTTATTTACACGTTATTAGATATTGATACAATCAGCATTTCATTTTAATTTTTACTTGTTCTTAATCCTGCAATAATAACCTTTATCCAATATCTAGTTGAGCCTGATCAGACTATTGCCTTATCATATAATGGGATAAAATGATATTACTAGACATGTTGGTAAAACAAATTATAAGAAACATAATGAGTCTGGGATAAGTGTTTTTCCAGGAAACCGATGCAACCAATTACAAACATGAAAATTAAGAGGTATTTACAGTGACGCGTTAGATTATCTGTCAGAAATGGTTGGGGTTGGAATACTTAGTTTGTTAAAGCGATGCAATTTGAAACTTTCCATTTAAAACATTTCTAAACATAAGTTACAGCAAATGAACTGTGATGCCTTAAATTTTATCCATCGTTTCTCTGTCGATTGAGCAACTATGACTAAATTAAATTATTATAGAAGGAAATATGACTTTTTATTCCATATTATAGCTCGTTTTAATGAAAGCAATTATGCCTGTGCATTCTTGCTTTATATATTTATCCATCCAATTCAGATGAATGAGGTGACTTTAATGGATATAGATTTGCATTAAAAAACGATAAAATGATGTCTCCAGTTCTTAGTATAACCTAGCTTAGTATCTGTGACCACCATAGCTGCAAAGTAAAGCATTCCGATTTTTACTTATGACTTGTATGGCGGTATGACGTAATGGCCGAGTATCTTCATATGCAGGTGCAATACTGTCACAGCAAAAGGTTCCGACTAACCAATGGCCTAAACAAGAGTATCAAATAACGATAATTTTGTATTTTATTTTCTATGTATGGGATTACAAAAGTATGAATTTCTTCCACGTACATGTTTTACTTATAATACTTTTTAAAAAGTACTTTTAAATGATTTATTCGGCTTTATATATTGATCAGTTTTCTGACCGATAGCAAGAATTCAACTACCAAATCAAATACGAATGCATTAACCTCAAGCAAAACCGTTTTTTTCCCATTAAATAAACTATCCGAGGGCTTGTTACCAGTAAGATCTAGGGCATTGCCGTCAGCAAGACTAAAATATGTTCTGAATATTTCCTTCTGGGAGTTTACCGGTATATGGCGACACCATAAATCTTAACCTACCGAAGACAGGACATCGTGGGCCACTTGACAACATCTTGGAACATGTCCTCTGGCCTCCGGAGGTAGTGATGTAAAATGTATTATTTAGAAGGTCTATGTTTACAACGGGAATTGTAGAACCCGGGTTAAAATCAACGCCCATTTTTACGCAAAGGAGACGGTGTTACCTCTGTAACATACAAGATCGAGTTACAACAGGTTTGTCTTGCCTGTTTCAAAGCAACGGAAAAAAAGTCGGTCCGTCAGATTTTTCTACTGTACACTCATTTGGGAAACGCAAAAGTCTTCGCGGGGATCTATATGTAACGTCTGAACAGCAACGTATACATAACAATTAAATAAACTATAATTTTCGAGGTCACTAGGTCAGGGGTCAAGGTAAAATTATCCCTTGAATACATTGGATGATGAACTTTAAGCAAAGCCTTTCATCCGAAAACTTTTATTTTTCGCATTTGGCTAACAGTAATGCAGCTTGATTATATATATATATATATATATATATATATATATATATATCCGGAATCACGTATTTGACCTGAAAATACTGGTCTGTCTGTTAATTTAATTAAGTAACTGCTGTACTCTCTCTTATTGTGACAGTGAACCGATTTTTTATCAGCCCTCTTGTACAACCCTTACAGGTTCTCTGGTCTCTCACACACAGGACACTGACGACTGGATAAATTAACATATTATTTAATTAAAGTTTGATGGCATATGGCTTTACCGTGACGGTTTGCAATATCAATTAATTTGTTGACCCCAAATTGTCACCAACCAGCAAATGGGGTCTCCCCCCAGACCAGGCCGGGAGATCCCAGCCGGCCGGCTGCAAGTCACCTCAGCTCATTTCATTAATAGATAATCTAGAGTGTTCTGTGCTTCAATCTCAACCAGTCACTCGTCATAAGTGCTAGTATGATAAGATATAAGTACGATAAGTTCTCATTATTAGGCTCGGGACAATCAGTCACCTGCAAACCCTGACAAATCTCTATAAATGTTGAGATATTGAAATAAATTGAATGAAGGAAAATTAAGTAACACCATATCAGTACCATTATTGTTTCACATATATGTGGCCGGGCTTTCGGGAACGTGTTAAAGCGACCTTGACGCGTAAATCTAACTCACTCGTTCGATTATGTTGTCGAGTGGACGAGCGAAAATTCAAGCTGTCAGACCAAGAGTATCAGAGTTGTTCCTTAGTTTTTAGACTAGTGTTGTTGTACAGCCCGGTAAACAACGGTGTGTTCCAGTCGTATGCATGGCTGGTGTAACGTTTAGTGTCAGTTGCTGGCTCATATATTTTCTCAGGAATTCCAGCAATCTTCTGTCTCCCACTGAGCGACTCTTGTGACCTTTGTCACAAAATAGCTTCCGCGTTTATGAAAGAAACGGGGACCATGTTTGAGAAAATCAGTGTCAAACTGTTTGTTATTTTTAAAACTTAACTTTCTTCTATTATTTATTTTCTATGCCACGGAATAATACTTTGCGTTCTTGTTTTGTTACATTAGATACGATAAATGGCTGGATCAGTTACTTTCTTTTCACGTCTTTGTCAAACGAGTGGTGTATTTCTCCATTTAGACATCTTCACCATTAATCAAAAAAGGTCAAACCAAAATTTATAACATGTTTTTATCGTTTTGAAAGGTTGAGAATAACTATTTTAATACATCATATAAATTATAAATTATAAATTATAACAGTGTTCAAAAGTATGCACTCCATTTGTATCCTTAGTTTTCTTTAGTTACAAGAGATCCAAGAAATCGTTTGATTGTTACCTATCTTATTTTTGTTAAGTTGGTTTCTAGTCTCGTCTTATATATGCAGTAAATGGCCCGTGGGTGAATTCTAATGTCAATAAAATCACGCATTCTCACCAAGCATCTCACTAAAAGAAATGGGAAATGAACAATATATATTTTTTTTCACGAGCTACAATGGCTTGGAAAAATCGATTTCCTCCTGGAAATACACAACTATTCAAAAAATTATATTTAAGGAAAATACAAACAAAAATTAAACGAGGAAACAGATCGCGGGCAACAATGTTTCAGTCAAATAGTGGTAGAGGTTCAACAGTGTAGGAACCCTGCAGAAGTAAAAGCCACAAGGAAAAACGTGGCAGAATAGAAAAAGCTATTACCCTCGGAGGAACCCTAATCTGTTTTCTCTGAGACATACCTGTTGTCGCAGATTCAACATTTAACATTGCTGGTATTATTATACGACCTCATAAAAACACATTATAAATAACCATTGCAGGGAGAAATACGCGTCCAATGGGAGTTGTTCGAATACATTGTGGAAGAGTCCAAGATGATTAATTATGCAAATATTTTTATCAAAGAGATGGTAGAAGTCAAAAGTGAAGAAAGGTTGACCCTAGCGACACCATAGATGTTTGTTACACATGGTCGTTATAAAGCGTGCCATGAGATCTTAATATTGAAACAAATGTATGTTACTTTCTTTCTCTGAATTAACGCATTTCCAGTATACATTCATCCTAATTCTTACCGGTTTGTATCTTATTTCTTGACAGTTATATGTTTTGGATAGTTGTCACTGGTTCATTGGCCTCTGTTAAAAGCAAAACCCTAATTTTTTTACAAGTAACAGCCAAAGTATATTTTTTGCATAAACACGCTTATATCACATATATTTAATTTCTATCACTAGTGTGCAATATATTCGTTATTATAATTCATATAATAATGCATAATTAATTCTCTTACATTTATTATATATGATTAATATTATATCTCTCCCGGATATATTACTGATGTCGTCATAGTATTATATTTGTGACAATTTAAGAAAAATTGCAATTTTATTAATGAAGCAATCTTGATATTTTTTATACTTATTCTTTAATGGTCTGCATCTGTGCATTTTTGCGGACTTTGACAGTCTTGTCTATTTTATTTATGGACCTCTGTCAGTCTTTCTATTCAACTTATGACTGCCTGTAAGTCTTTTCATTCACTTGTCATGTCTGACTATCTGTCTACCTGACTATTAACTTAACTATCAAATTTTAGAACGCTATAATTTTGAACTACTTGATATATTTTCATAAATTAAACATATTAAATGTCTTTACCAATATCTCGGAATAGTTAAAAATCTGGTAACCTTGACCTTCATTATCAAGGTCAAATTGGATGAAATATAATCTTAGATCAGTTTATAACTTGGTAACCTTGATCATCGTCATACAAGGTCAAATCTTTAGAAATCCAGGATTTAAGTTAAGACCAAACCTTTGAAAAGGTTAATTTTCCCCCAACAATTTGGGAAAGTGAGGCCAATAGTGAGAGGAGACATATAGTCGTTTTTGTGTCACAAAAGCCAGGTCCTCTAGTTACTTAGAGAATTAATTATGCATTATTATATAAATTATAACAACCAATATATTGTATACTAGGGATAGAAATGGATATATGTGATATAAGCGTATTTATGCAAAAAATATATATATAATACCTATATAACTATCATGAAATAAGATACAAACCGTTAAAAATTAGGATGAATGTTTAATGGAAATGCGTTAATTGAGAGATAGAAAGTAACATACATTTGTCTCAATGATAGTATTTCATGGCACGCTTAATTTATAACGACCATGTGTAATAAACATCTATGGGGTTGATATTGTCAACCTTTGATTATTTTTGACTTCAACAAACTTTTCGATGAAAATATTTGCATAATTTGAGTTTCATTTTTTAGATGTACTCAAATGTCATCTTTTTTGGTCATTTGCTAAGATTCAATGAAAGATTCCAAAGAAACCCCTGCTTGCCTTGCCTTACACCTACTCGGCACATTCAGCAATGCATACGAAAGGTATGTGAAATTGCAGAAACATCTCACATACCGCGAGGTAATCAATACTTTTTTCAACTGTTCGACTCCAGGTATTAAAAAGCACGTGTAAACCTTCATTTAAATTAATTTTAAAAACATTGTAATATGGCCTTGGTGATAAATAAATCCTGATAATGCGAGAAATTATAGGTAAAGGTCAAACATTGTGACCTTTGACCTCTGGTGACCTATTAACAGAATAAATGTGCATATCATTTGAATGGACTTGAAGATTTTGACCAGAAACATCACATTTTTTTTTTTTTTTTTTTTTTTTTGGCTGACAACATCAATATTCTGATTTGTTAGACCTAGGGCTCCATTAAAATACCCATTAAAGTAAATTACAAGGAAGTGCTCTATGATCTCCCACTAGCCCATGGCCTATCCGCATTCATCGGGTTTGTAAATGAGTTGCGTTACTTGGAGATAACCACATAGAACAAGTAAAAAATTCTAAAACCTTCATTCATTTGTCATGAAGCTGGCAAGGCAGGTTTATTTCAGCAGCGGGAGGCTAAAACGGATCCAATCGGATCTGATTCATTCTTTGTGTTGGTCTGATTTGTTACCTGATTAGTTTTCAGTTACTATGAGGAGACGATGCATCTGCCAGCTGATAACAGGTATTCAACCATAGTTGCAGGTATATCATGTCATTACTGGTATGAAACGTAAACGTTCTCATGTGATATTAATATCACATATAAATATAGATTCAGTGCAATCAACATGTTATTTTAAAGTCAGTATGTGTTCACTCCTGCAACAATAGCTCAACCTGATAATTAATTAAACCAGGTCACACCTATATGCCTTATATTATAGAATGAAGACGAAATGATATTACTAGACATGTTGGTATAACAAATTATAAAAATAAAACATATGGAGCCTAGGATACGTGTTTATCCAGAAAACTAATGCATATCTCTACAAACGAAAGACAAATTTACAATGCCGCGTATAAGTATCTGTCAGACATGGTTTGGGTTGGAATACGAAGTTTGTTGAGGCGATGGATTTTGAAGCTTTCCGTTTAAAAACATTTCTGAACATCAATATTACGCTACAGGAAATGAGCTGTTTCGCCTTAAATTTCAGCATAACCAAACGTAATCTTAATCCGCCTCCCTGTCGATTGAGCAACTGTGACTTTATTTAATTATTAATAAGGAAATATGACATTCTATCCTTGATTTCTGCATGTTTTGAATAAATCTTTTTTGCATTTTCATTCTTGCTTGATATAGTTATACTTTTAAATTTAGAAGTACGATAAAGCTGACTTTAAATGGATATAGTCGACATTAAATAGAGTCAAATGATGTCACCAATTCTGAATGTCTTCTCGTTAAGTACCCTATCATCGACATAGCTGCAAAGAAAACATTCCAATTTTCACTCATATTTAAAATAAATTGGTTGCCTTGTATGACGTAATGTCTAATTATTTGCAGATATAGGTACATTTATATTACAATAAGGGTTTCGACTAACACATGGCCTGAACAAGAGCATCAAAGAACGATTCGTTTTATAAAATTTTTGTTGTATATTATTTGGTATATAAAACATTTATGAATTTCTGCCAGAAACATGTTTTATCTATACTTTTTAAAAAGTACTTGTTATAAAGTAAATGTTTTATTCGGTTTTAAATAGTAAGCCAGAGATCAGTTGGCTGAATCATAGCAAAAAATTTACTTCTAATTCGAATACGAAAGCAATAACCTCATGGGAAACCGGTATTTTCCCAGTAGATCAAATATCCGAAGACCTGTTACCAACAAGGTCTGGGACATTGCCGTTAGAAAGACTAAAATATGTTCACAAGATTTCCTTGTGGGAGTTAACCGGTATATAGCGACATCATAAATCTTAACCAACCAAAGATATGAACATCGTGGGCCCATTGACAATATCTTGGAACATCTCCCTCTAGATTCCTGAAGCAATGTTGTAAAATGTGTGATTTAGAAGGTTGGTGTTAACGACAGGTATCGAAATGTAAATCATGGTACACTTTCACGCAATGTCTCTGCAATATGAAAGAACGAGGTACAACAGGTTTGTAACTCATCTTTCACAGCCACGGTCAAATCGGCCTACAATGTTTTCTTAGGTATATTTGATTGGAGGGAAATCTTTCTGGGGATCTGTAGCAAAAATGTATAAATATCATCGCTTTCCATCAAACATTTCTAAATGCCTTGATATGCAAACCAATAAAACCAACTTTTGATTTTAAGGTCACAAGATCAAGGTCACATGACCCCTACCTGAATAACAAACAACATTAGGCTAACAGTTAACCTTCCAGTTGTACAGATTAATATTATATATATGTATATATATCCTTCCGATATGAGAATCAGTCGTATTTGAGCCAAAACCTAATGCTAGCGATGCATGTCTGTTTAGAATTAACCGTTTTGTAAACGTGAACCTTTGATAGAGATCTAACCTTCTCTTTTTTATCTCACGTTAACCGTATTTCAACACACAAATTCCATTTTGCTTAAGTGGCACAACCTGTAATCAGTAAAAACAGAATAAATTATTAATATATCTCATTTAATTTTGTATTAAAGAGAACTGAATTTAATTAAATTAACCAATTTTTTTTCATCTAATTAAGTAAACAACCAAAGCGTCGCTAGTCGAATTCAATTAATACGTGAATGATTATCAGTTAATTGTTTTAACTTGTTAAAAGACAATTTACTAAAAAATAATCTACTGTATTCTACGCTACAGTCCCCACAAATTACTGCTCATATGTGCGAGTATACTTGATCAGGAGAAGTTCAGTCCATATGTTATTAGGCTCCGGATAACCTGCTACCCGTAAATCACAATAGTCTTTAACAAAATTATTCAGATATTAAAATATATTGAAAAGGCAGAATGGGCTGAATCGAGGTAGGTTGTGCAAGTCATGTACAGATATAATAGCATCCGCCTTTATGAAAGAAATGGATCCATGTTTGAGATATTGACTGACAAAATGCTGTTCAATATTAAAGAAAATACCTGCGATATATGTTTCATAGTAATACAATTATACAGAAAAACAAATGGGAAGATAACACGTATACAATATGTCTATGTACTTGTAATACATTTACTAAATACCTGTTTATCCGGGAATGTTTATGTTTGCATTTATAAGGAAAATGGGGCAGCCAGGAACAACACAAACGCGTAAGGCAAAAGCAGTGCAACTGTCCAGAGCTATTTCATTCATACAAAACTATATGCTCGAATGTTTTTCTCTATATATTAATTAATAATATCACATTCACACATAAAATTCTTATTTGAAACAGAAACCATTCTGGTAGAAAATTAACCAAACCTCATGCAATCAGATATTGCTGTGTTGCAACAAGTGTCTTAAATTCATTGGTCTGAACAAAGCACGTGGTCGTCTTATCACTCCCGTTGTAAAAAGACAATTGTATAAACGGGTAGATCTAAGATTTCTTCAAATATGTCTAATAATTATAAAGCCATGTACAACAGCTCCTAAACAGTTTTTAGCAAACAAGAGATAAGATCATGTAGGGAAACAGCACAATAGAATTGCAAGCCGTAGATAAAAGACAGTGTCAGAAAAAAAAGGAAATGGTGTAGCTAATTTTTTTCTGTTGTCCTCGAATCATACGTTTTTTATATTGATAACTCTAGATGTACCACCAGGGGTTTTTTGTGCTTCCGTACCAATCCTGATTTAATTTATAAAATACGAACCCTTAAAATCTGGTTTTGTGGTTCACATGATTTCAATGAGATTGAACCAGCAGATAAAGAAGTATACATTATGTTTGTGCGATGATCTTTTCAATGCAACACCTATGAAGAGTTCCACGTTATGGTTTTATTTTCATTATAAAAAAAAATGGGTCACACTATTTTTTTTTATGTAAACTAATATTATTTATTATATCCGAAGCATCTGTTAGTGGCACATATTTATAGGGTGTATAAGTCACATGGGTTCCCTGTAGAATTAATTAGCATTACGATTGTTGCCCTTACTGTTAACGACTGCTTCATCGAGATTTGTAAATGCATTATGGGATAACTACGAGGTACATAAAAGAACCTTTATTTGTCATGGAGCTGCCACAACAGGGGTAACTGAGATGATAAAGATGAATTCAGAGGGATATGCTTGGTTCATTGTGGTAGTCTGTTTTTTACCAGATAGGTTTAATGATACTACAAACAGACTCTTAAAGTGGTTTCTTTCCATAGGCAGAGGTATATTATGTTATTTTAATATCATAATAATATCATCGGCATGATCAGGATTTCATTCAATATAGTTTTGTTCCTGATACTACAACAATATACTTGAGCGATTAATTAGACAAGACGGATCACCTCTCTGTAGTTCACCACAAAATGACATGGTGATATGTTTTGTCCCGAGAAACAGATACATGCCTCTAAAATTACATACACATACATCACTACAAATGATTAGGATACTTTAATTACCGTTCCGCAATGAAGTTTTTGTGAGAAAGTTATTAAAAAGTGTTCCAATTAGATATTCAGATAATTTCTACCCGTTTTTAAATGCTTCAAACAAAATGAATTTTGTGCAGCAAATTTCGATTGGTTTATTGTCAAGAATCTTCCTTTATTCATGAATTTTACATTTTGCGTATGGACCTGTCCCTCCGTAGCTCATCATACCCGTTTGCCTGTGTTTACTTTATAAAAAAGATTTTGTCAACTTTTTCTCAGTGCCTAGTTACACTGTCATTCCTTTATTTTTTGTATAAAGCGCTTTGGCATTAATATCTCATTCAAAGCTAACTGACCTAAGTACTCGTTGTAGGCTAATGCTGGTACTGAATGTTGCAAAAAGATCAAAGAGATACACGATACATATCGACAAAATGATACAGATTTCTACTGGGTATCAAGCTGTGTATTAAAACGGGCAAGGATGCTGATGTGGTTAAGGAAACGGATATGGTTGTGAATACGTTCAGCTTGTTTCACCCTATTTATAGTTCGGGATGAATATAAAATGCCTCTTTCTGTATACGGCGGTAGGGGAAACCGTACAGGCAGAATTCTGAAAGCGCCGTCTGCATGTCTGTACAAATGGAAACACTAATCATATTTTAGTTCCTACAGCATCCATGTCTGAACGGTATCCGGATATTTGTCCGGACAACTTTACTCTTCTAAAATAACATGAAGGATTTTTTCCCCATATTTACACATATATATCGTTAAATTCATATATATTTATCGTTAATACAGCCAGGATCGGCTGAGTCACAATACGGCTCAAAGAATAAAGTAGGAACCTCAAGATCACAACGTATTCTTCCAATAGATGAAGTTTCCAAAAATATATAGCACTCAGACCTGGAACATTGTCATTACAAGGACTTAAATATGTTCATAAAATTTCTTTGTGGGAGTTTGCCCCTATGTAGTGACATCACAAATCCTACCCGACATAGATATGAACATCGTGGTTCCATCGAAGACATCTTATAACATCTCCCTCCAGACTCATAATTCTGCTTGATGTGAAGTCGTAATATGTATGATTTAGCAGGTCCCTGTTTACAACAGGGATGGTAGAAACACTGGTAAAAATATATGCAAACTATTACGCAGGGGAGACAATTTTGTCAATAGCCACGGTAAAAATAAACGGCCAGATTTATTTTCTCATGTATACTTGACTAGGGGTAACCGAACATCGTTGTGCAGATATGTAGCAAAATGTATACACGTTTTAGCTCCACATCATTTTTTTTTCTGAAAGGCGTGAGACGTGTAACAATAAAATAACGATTAATTCTATCCAAGTCTGAGAAGCCGTTGGCACCATGGTTTCAGCACGGTCGCGCAGCCCTTGCCTTTGAAAAACCTGTACACAATATAACATTTAGGTAAGTAGATGTGGGTGATACTGGCCTAAATTATGGGAGTGATCTTGACCTCAAATAGGTCCATTTGGGGTGAAAATCACACATAACTTTAGATGTCTCAAGGTAGCAAGCATGGATATATATATATATATATATATATATATATATATATATATATATATATATATCCTTCAGAAATATTGTTAAAGAAACAGTCGCCAAAACCTACTGCTGTTTAAAATGAACCGTTTAGTTATCAGACCTGTACCTGATCTGCACTTTAGACAGACATCAAATATTTTCTTTTTTATCTGACCTTAACCATATTTCAAAACATAACTCCCATTTTGCTAAAGTGGCAAAAACTTTAATCAGTACAAAGAGAATAAATCATTAGAATATCGTTTAATTTCGTATTATAGAGAACTTAATGGAATTAAATTAACAAATTTCCATTGCATCTAATTCAGTAAACCACCAAAGCGTTGCAAACCGAATTTATTTAATTCTTTAATTGTTGTCAGTTAATTGTTTCAACTCGTTAATCATCAATTTACTAGTAAATAAACTACTCTATTCTATGCCACAATCTCCACAAATTTGTGCGAGTATAGATGATCAGGAGACGTACAGACCGTCTGTTATTAGGCTTCGGATAATCTGCTACCCGTAAACCATAATAATCTTTGAAAATCTATCCCGTTATTAAAATATAATAAAAAGGAAGAATGGGCTGGTTTGAGTTAAGTTATGCAAGCCATCTACAGGCATAAAATCATCCGCCTTCACGAAAGAAATGAAACCATGTTAGAATTGTTGACTGTCAAAATGCAATGCTGTTCAATATTAAAAAAAACTACCATATGAATTTTAATTGTAATACGATTAAACAAGATAAAAAGTGGGAAGATAACAAATATACAATATCCCTATGTACGTGTAATACTTTTATTTAATAAATGTTCATCTGGGATTGTTTTCTGTTTGCATTTACAAAGAATCAATACAAATCCTTAAGGCAAGAACAGTGCAACTGTCGAGAGCTTTTCATTCATACAATACTCGATTTGCTCGAATTTAATTCTCTATATTAATTAATAATATGACGGTCATACATATAATTCTTATTTAAAACAAAACCATTCTGGTGGAAAATTGAACCTCATGCTATCAGATATTTCTGTGTCAAAATCATACACAAACATACAACCTAGCTAACAGTTGAGAGGAATGTACCAACAATTGTCTTAAATTCATTTGTCTGAAGAAAGCACAAGGTCGTCTTATCCCTTCCCTTGTACAGAGACAATTGTATAGACAGGTAGAGCTAAGTCTTCTTTAAATATATCTGAGAATATCTAAAGCCATGAGACCAGCATCCGGCTTTATATGTAGAGAATCATTCTATTTTAATACAATTCTTATGACAACTCATGCGAATCCTTCTGGAACATAGGATCGTGTTTTACCTGCGCCCGGGCCCTTCATTCACCCACTAGAAGGCTTGTCTCATGTTGATGCAAAACATGACTCACATGATAAGATCTTTTTAAAGGGAAAAGCAATCATTTTTGTATATCATCAGTAACACCAAGTATACTAAACGTGGTTAAAGAGGTAAAGATTAATTTAGAAATTAATTTTGTTTTCACTGATAACATTTTACAGAGAACAAAGAGAAACAAAACAATCGGAGGGTATCGGCTCATGATTATTGTGCACACATACATTTTAAATTATAATTATATTCGCGTGTAACGTATGCGTTCCCGATTAAAATACTTCTCACGACTTGGATTAGTACTGACGTGGTGAACTATTTTCCCAATCCAAATAGGCGGTTTTTAAAACAATACCTGGTGTGAGCCAGAATAATACAAACACACATCATAGGAAAAATAAACTTGTACAACAGCTACTTAACAGTTTTTATTAAACAAGAGGAAGAGGTCCAGTAGGTAAGGACCATAGTAGAAGTGCAAGCCGTACATAAAAGACAGTGACCGGAAAGAAAAAAAAAGGACATAGCACAGGTCAATTTAACCTGTTGCCCTTGAATCTCACGCTTTCTTTTATATTCAAATCGTCACTTTACGGCTGTAAAGGTGTAAGCAGTTTGAAGCCCTGTTCGTAACATACAACATCAATCAACATACAACTTCTTAATAACATTATACAACAGTAACGTTCAACAACTTTCAAAGCAGGAGCACGAGCCAAAAGGCAGTGGTCTGTATACGTTGTCGAAAGGTCCAAGCTGATTTATTTTGTAAAAAGTAATCGTCTACTTGATAACTACTAGGGGTTTTAAGGGCGAGTGATTCCCATTGCTGGGTCTTTACACTGTGGAAGCCCGAAAGGCGTACTAGTTTGTCAGTGAATTACGACTTTTAGGCACAGTCTCCCCGTTAAGCCTGTAGACCACCCTGGGTGGTCGCCGACGGTGAAAATCTCACCCCTCTTCGACTGAGATTTCGAAATCACGATATTTCTGCTTTGCTCTTCTCCTGGACGACGGAAGCCGGTGAACCTTTGTTACCAACGTTGCCATCAAAAGCCCCGCTCACACATGAGCGGGGATCATCCACGACGGTGAAAGATAGGTCTAAGCGCAGATAACAGGCAGTCAAATCTATCGACTGAAACTCTTTTTGTCGTTGGAACAGTTGCGCTATTATTATGACATGTCAGTGCCCACCTACGACTTGTTGTAATCGTTGTTAATACTGGTCGCCTTACCAGAGTAAGACTCCCCATGGCAGTGTTGCAACTAGTTATATGTGGTACGCTATACTCTTACGACTGTCAAAAGACAACCTTCATTATGATCGGCCATTTGGTTGTAAAGGCTCAACGCTTACCATCTCAAGACAACTTAACTCCAGCTTTATTATATCTACCGATTAGTTACGACTAGCAAAAGGCAACAACAACCGTAAAGAAGTTTTTTTAGTGTGATGAAAGATTATCCTTCTGTTAATGCTCGCGACCACTAGCGACCATTAATGAATTTTACGACCGCCTGATGATTGCTCGTGACCTTCATACTTGCAAGTTGTATCGAGTCGTAACGGGTTATATCCCCTAGTGATTGGCCCTTTAGATAAGCCACATCAATGTTAACAGCAGGGCAACGTGAATAAGAATGTATTTGATATACATTTGTAGGATAATTTTAACAAAGTAAGAAACTTTATTTTCATTACAAAATTGTTCAAGTATCACTATTTTTTTTTATTTAAACTACTGTTGTATCCTGGCATTAGAAGAAGCTATAGCCTCAGATTTATACAGGATTTCAAAGTCACACCTGGTATAATCAGACGAAAGGCAGTGCCTTCTTTGCATGGCGAATTTATCAGGGTGTGTATATGGGGATAACCACGCGGAACACATGGAAATACTGAAACCTTCATTCCTTTGTTACTCAGATTGGTTCGTAGTGTCAGTCTGATTTGTTACCTGATATGTTTACCGATATTAGAAGACGACTATCCGTCTTCCAACTGATATGGGGTATCTTTCCACAGCTTCATCGGTCTCAATGTCATATAATTTTCATCCGACATGATCAGTATTTTAATTAAGTTTTTTAAATACAGCAACCTATAGACCTAACCCAATAATTAGTCTACGCAAAGCACACCTCTGTACCTGACCACACAATAATTTGGATTGAATGGTTTTACGAAATACACATGTATAAAGTATAATAGACTATAATGAGTCGGAGATTAGGCTGTCCCGAAAAACAGATGCACGCCTCTGAATATCCATATTTTAGTATCCCTGGATAGGCTACTTAGATTAGTATCTCGCTTTTAAATATTTGTGAAAAGGGGACTGGTTGAGGAATACTAGTTTGAATTTTTTTAAGCTGATCAAATAAATCAAAGAACATTTTGGAAACTTAAGTTTTGATTAATCAAAAATGAGCAATGGTGCGTTGAATATTAATTTGACCGTTTTATACTCTCCCTCACATTAATCTTTATATCCAATCCTTAAATGAAATCAATGTACTATTTACTATTAAATACAACAATCAAGAATGTTATATTTTTGTTTGCCTATGTCATAGTATATTACAAGTAATATTTCGCAAACCAATGCTTATCCTGCGTATACCGTCATGCCAATATTTTTTCAGATAAAATAATCTGACATTAAATACTCATTTCAGACTAACCTAATGCTGGATAAGCGCCTAACTAGGTCAATAAAATCAAAACGATACATATCAAAAAAATGATACAGATTTCTACTTCGCATTACGACTCTGATTATTCTTTTTCATTCATATTTATCTCTTTAGAAAAAAATAACTAGGCCTATTTATAATGAGAAGAAAATGAGAGGAAGCATTCATTTTCATTGGTGCAAAGACCATTTTAATTAATCAGACTTTTGGATAACTACATTATATTTAGGAGCAGTTCTGAAGGGGAGATTAATGGGGTTTAAACAATTTAACTCCTCCTGACTGTGAGATATAATCTTTATGTATCAACGTTTCTGCAAACCTTTAAAGCTAAAAGAGTTTTTGAACATTTTCGGGGACACATGTCCTCGGTGAAAGAGTAAACCCTTCCGTTCCCAAAATCGATGCGTCGCAGATATTATATAAATGAATATTCATATATAATCATTGTGAAAACAGTTAGGCAGTAATGGAGTCGCAAAACGATCTCTACTCAATAGTGAAAGTATAGGTATTCTTCTCATAGTACCAACAGACTTGATAGCATTTAGATCTGGAACATTGTCGTTACCAGGTCTAAAATATGTTCACAAAGTATCCTTGTGGGAGGTTTGCTGGTATATAGCGACATCATAAATCCTAACCCACCAAAGATATAAACATCATTGGTCCATCGACGACATCTTATAACATCTCCCTCCAGACTCGTACTTCTGCTTGATGTGATGTTGTAAAATGTACGATTTAGGAGGTCCATGTTTATGGTCCGGATGGTGGATCCGCGGGTTTATATCAAGCGCCTCTTTTAATACCCGCAAAGAGACAGTTTTGTCCCTGCAGCATTGAAGAACGATGTTCCACAAATTTGTTTCTCCTGCTTTATAACCACGATAAAAATGGCGTGGGGCGATAAAACTGTTAAAAAATGCCCTTGGTCTCTGACATTTTTACATTATCTATCCCTGGCTTCTATCTAAAGTGCCTCATTCTAACTGGGCTATCTTGCTATCAGGGGCAGAATAATTCAAGTAAGTACATTTTCATTTGGTCGTTTTTGTTCCGTTCACATCGTAGAAAACTGTACTACATTTGCATCTTATTTATTTGAAATGTAATTTGTTTTACAAGATTTGTATTTGATTTATATGAAACATTCTTATCTGATTTATTTAAAAACGTTATTTGTTATGCTTGCGAAAGAATTAAGTAAGGAAAACTAACCTAAATCATCACGCTTAATTACGCAATAAAGTGAAATAAACGGATTAAATGGACCAATTACCATTTTATCTAATTAAGATTACTACCAAAGCGTCACCCGTCAGATTTAATCATTACGTTGAGTGTTAATCATTGAAATTAGACATATGGACTACTGATAAATAATGTTGCCTTTTAAATAAATGTCGGGAATAATTACGTCCCAGTCTGAGCTGTGCATTGCATTAGTTTATTTTTACCTAATTATCTCCATCGTGCTTTTTCACACTATCCACTGCCAACTACTTCCTGTTTTTACGATTTACTTCATTATTTACCTTAATAAGTTTATCTCCCTAAACTCTTCTCTGACGTTACCCTCTTTCCTTCAATCTTTCATTATTTCTAATGCATCCACTTATACACATGCTTTATATATTAATATATTTATATATTATTATATATTTATTGTTTAAAGGTAAAATTAAAATTATAACAAACTTTTCTTCATGTTAAAAAATTTATATTCCAATGGATGACAGACAAAATGAAAAATCTTATCAATAAATCTTGCAAAAATTCTACACCATACACATTAGATACAGAAAGTGTACTATGTACTAACTGTAGGACTAGGTATCGCCTTCAATTTTCGTATTTCAATATAATTGCGAAATTATGGTAGCGTATTTGGATATGTATTGCTATATTTTTTTTGTATCAATTTACAGAAAATGAGTATTTTTTTACCAAAAATAAGTATATTTTTGTACCAGTAAGTCGTCAAGTACACATTCAAATGTTCTGTGGTTAACTTTGATCATATGACCAATCACGCTACTCGAACATTCAACTTAATGACCTGTGGCTTTCACTATCAGCCTTTCACTAATCCAAATACAATCAGATGTCTAAATTGGTAACAGACGCTTGATTATCACCCCATTAAACCAGTTTTGGTAACGTTTGGCAGAATATCGAAAATATCTATATTTGAAAACGTTATCGAGATATCGAATATGTAATCCGCGATATGGCTTGAAGTAGATCATTTCTGTAAGCAATGAATCATTTCTCTAAACAATGAATAAACGAACATTAACGGTTTTTGTTTTCTTAACCATTAACTGATTATGGATTCATCAGTATTACACACGTGCTCTCCTATCATGACTGTGCAGCGTTTCTGTGTTTTTTTTAGTTTGTAACATCTATAATTTCTTAATATCTCGTTAATCATTTTAGTGACATCTATCCCAACTAGCAAACTATTAGTTGAATCGAAAAATTTCTTAAAGTAATGAATAACTCAATCAGTGGCCTCCGTTTTACTTCCTTGGTTGAACAGCAGAACATATGTACTATGATGTCTTTAATTTGCAGAACAGTATTTCCCACACGTCGTTACTCTTTAGGTCAAACCTGAATCGTAACTTAAGCATCATCCTAACTATAGCATGTCACTTGCAATATTGCTACGAGAATCACGTACGGTATTCTCAAAACATTAGCGTACCAGGAGCATGCCATTGTAATATATGATTATTTAATGACCCAAAACCTTCTTGTATGAAACAGAGTAATGCCAAATCACAAAACGTAAAACTTTTTCAAAAGGTGCTTTACGTGTCATCACTATATACAACCTTTAACTCAGCAACGGCAGCATTTCTAGCATGCAATTACCATATACATCATAAAAGTGTCCAGTGAAATATTATAAAGCACCATATTTCTGGATATAAATCATCAAGGCCTCGCTGACTGGGGGCATGGCAACAAACATGATTGCAAATCACTCGGCCATAAACACGAAATGTGACAAAAGACGTAAGTAAAAGCCAGCCTGATCGATAAAGCGTCAACAAGATGATGCCTAAAATCATAGTTTCATTCTTCTTTCAAATGACATTTAACTTGCCACCAATAATTTCTCATCATTGTTAATTTCTGAAAAATCGTTTACATCCAAACATCAAGAGAGAAAAACGCTTTCCTTGCTTGTCACATGCAAAGGGGGAAACGAATGTTATAGCCTTAGCGAAATGACAGAGAGAAAATTGCGTATATTCTTTTATAAATTTATGATATGGTAACTGACATGCTATTCAGAAACATGCTCTTGTACGATTGAAACATACTGTCCTGACCGGCAACTGTGGCCCACGGGTAGAGCACAGGACTCAAATCCGGGAGGTCGTGAGTTCGAATCTCAGCTGAGGCGGTGAGAGTTTTCACGTTCGGCCCCCACCCAGGGTGAGCGCTCTGCAAGCTTAATGGGAAGGCCGTGCCCGACGGCCATATTTCACTCAAAAACGAGTGCGCCCTTCGGGGGTTTCTCGGTGGTATGACACAGCAAAGGGGAAGATAACGCACACAGGGCCCGAAGTAGTGCAGTAGCCAACGGGCCTGGTTGGCGCCAGGATATAAGATGAGAGGAAGCGTGTGATACTTCCCCGCCACGTAGTCCGAAACCGGAATGAATTCTGCAGATGTACAAATAATTAGTTAAGTATGCATTAAAAAAATGGAGGCGGCTACCTCTAACAAAAAATAAACATTAAAATATTTTTAAAAATAACATACTATCCTGGGTTCGTTTTGCAGCATTAGTATCACAAAAATAGTATTATGATCATGATGTTTAAACATGTACATGAACTCAGATTCCTGCAAATATGTCGATATACCTTGTTTCGTATAGCCGTTCTCTGCCATTAGACTTTATATCAGGTAATAAATAAAATGTTATTTCTTATCCAGCTGTATTATACACTCGATCCGTCCACATATCGCGAACCAGTTTCCCAGATATTAAAGTAACACTATCCCATAAGCAATATTTGAAAGGGAACCAGCCATGAATTGTATATCACATTAAAAAATTGACATTGCAACAGCAGCTACACTTAATCAGTCGTGGTTTATCGGTGTTTAAAAAGTACACGTCTGATTATTATCATAATTTTTTTGACCGCTAAAATAAATTTGTAAAACAAGCCGTCAAATAAGATTAGAGTCAGTTCAGGCTGAATGAAATAGCTCTTTATGTTATAAAACTTTGTCAGGATAGACACTTGTTCCGGGCCTGACGGAAGCTTATTTCTGTGTCCTGTAATCTGAGCGACAATTACAAGTAGATCTGAAGTGTCGTATGCCTATACAAGTATCTTAGTCGTACACGATAACACCTGCTGAGTGCCAGAACTGAAGAAGTTAACCGCCGCCTCCCCCGTTTATGGTCTTATAGAAGCATTAGCAAGTATAACTACATGAACACGGGCACATCCAAGATTTTTAAAAGAAATATGTTAACAGTTTTTCCTGGGAGACTTAAATCCTTTTATAATCCACAACTCAAGTAAGAGAGTTCTAGAATTATATATCCACTTTATTAAACCTATACACTAAATGCAAACATGTAATGGAATTCCAGCCGGTTGGTTGATCGAGGTTTACATTCCATAAACCTGCTTCCTCGACCATTCCTCGATTATTATTTCCCATATGTTTGAAGGGGGCTAGTCTGAGTGGCCATATTTGCGAAAGAGGAATTTAAACACTTTTGTGAATAAGAGGAAATATCTTCGTAGGCAAATCTTGATATTATGAATAAACATAGATCTTGTATGTATAAATTATATCTGATCTGTCATATTAAATCTGCCATTAAATAACTACGGTTTCCGTTCGGTCGATGTGCCCTTGGTTCCCCGTGCAATTGATTACATGGTTCGCACATAGTATTTGATTTAACTAAGTACTATGGTAATTCAATGTGTAGGTGTTTGTACATAGAGAAGGCGAATATTGATCCCTCATCGAGAAAAAGTTAAAATCGGGAAATTTCACCGCCTGAATATATTATAAAGCCAACCCGAAAAATAGAATAATCACCAGGCATACCGATGTCAAATTGACCCCGGTTTGTATCATGAGCGTACCAAGGTACGTAAGTGAGTATATTATTGACCTATATGAATGAGTTGCGACGAAAAAAAGTTTAGATCAAGCTTTCTCCGTCAGAATAAAATAAAACCCACATGTAGGGTTTAATTATTAAAAGCTAGAAGGCAAAATGATCCAAGGTCATTAAAAGGTAGGGTTTACTTATCAAAAGCTCGAAGGCAAAATGATCCAAGGTCATTAAAAGCCGGGAGCTATTAGTTTAGGTTGAACCATTATTGGCTGATCATTACTGGTTATATATAGCCTATTTATATTAATATGTGAACCAGAAATGAATATAAATATGTCATATATATATATATATATATATATATATATATATATATATATATACGTGTGTTTGGTATGCGTGATCGATGACATCAATTTTTTTTACTGCATGGGCAATAAAATGGTTTTCAGTCTACAACTGCAGACAGAGGATCTGTTGTACGTTAACATAGACCCTGCGAAGAAGGTATGAATCAGAAAATAAAGAGCGGCTGATACTAGTTCATCATTTCTGACGGCATTTAAAGCAGAACTGCTGGGACGAAGCCCCTTGACAGCTGCCTTCAGAATGGACCATTTATCATATTTATTGAATAATACCCCACGGCGACAAGACCTAATTTGATCTGCGCAAATACATATTTCTCGGTCCGCCGTGTCTGCCCAATTTACCCCCTTAATTTATCAAATTTTTAGACATTGTAATCGGAGATAATTTTAAGCATCTTTCTATGGAGATGGTTGATGCCTTTCGCTTTAATTATAAATCAAGTAATTGAATAGGAAATGTCAAAGTTTTTTCTTGAGTAACGAATTAAACAATTCCAAAAAGTGACGTATCGTGATGCCTGCATAATAACATCAGAGACAATTAATAGTGAAATAACATGCTTAATTGAAAAGCTTTAGTAATCAATTTTACATATGGTTAATTGCTCATTGTGCTTGATCGTGCTTGAATACTGCTGAATCTGACATCGTCGGGGGTCACCATACAAAGCCTGAATTCCGACAAGATTATTAAAGGGGTCTATACCGTTATCTGACGTCTTTAACTAACGATAATCACTTGAAACTTTTAATAAAATACACCATAAACGCCGATCCCACCAAACACAGGTTGTACGTCATGCTTTTATCTACGTGTTTATAACTTATAAATTAATAGAATCCAATTTAACAAGGACAGAGCAATTCGGAGTCAGCAAGATGAACTACAACTCTGTAAATGGCATTTTACAATCAGCCACCTTTCAACTTCCGCACACAAGCATCCGACCACCTAAGGTTACAATGTTTTTCTGTTTGTCAGCAGTGGTGCTTGTACCGTGTTAACTAACAGTTTATATATAAACAAGCGCATACATCCGTCACAAGGGCGTTATAAAATTTGTTCTTAACAGGAATTAACTACAGCTCATTAATATGTCAGCCAGATTCTAATTACTCTCTTCAGAAAAGCTAGCTTTAAAGTGAAAAAAATACTAGTCAGAAACCACATACCCCTAACAGGATGCTTCTCATCATGACTGTCACGGTTCTGGTCAGGTCACCTCCAGAACAAAACTGTCTAATGCACATCGATAGCGTTATTTTAATGAATTAGCCGTTGGTAACAGGAAAAAATCCATTTAATTAAAAAAAAACATGTTGATTCCAGCAAACATTTAAAGGATTGTTCCATGGAAGTTATCCTAACCCTTATCCTAATACGTTTTCATTTAAATATGTTTAAACCTTTTAGCGTTAAGTTACTGACAGCAAAACAATTGAAGGTGCCCTTTTACCTACGTTTTGAAAATATTTGTTTTCGGGTTCTGGCTTCCTCTGTGTATAAATTTATAACCTAAGGGTAATTTTGGTTGTGAAAAGATCATATAATCCCTTCGAGAAATATGTATCAATTTGTTTATCAACAACATTTTGTAAAAACAGCAATGTTGACAAACGGGAAAAATATGTAACCTAAAGTGGTATGTTACATATATGCTGCGGTAGAAAGGTCACTTGTTGCAAAACGCCATTTGCAAAGCTCTGGCTTATCAGACTTGCTGTCAGATATCCATGTTGAATTTTTTTTATTATTTTGGCGGGCCCTCACATATTACAAGCACGTTGATATAAACAAAGCAAGCAGCCTGTTTGTGGTGTTATCCACGTTTCTGGCCTATTTATATAAAAGCTCCAAGAGATTACCTTTAGTTTATAAAGGTCAGATAGGTGACTGGGCCCTTTAACCGAGGGTAAAATATAATACCTCTAGACATTATAAGGATGCCAGTTGTCTACAGAACATAATCCCATAGGCTGCGTCCAAATCACAACAACAATTCCTCCAATCTCTGACAAAATTATCGATGAAGAGGCGTCGAGGCCGTCAATTGTTTCCGCTATACATAAACCTGACCAAACTATAAAAAATGTGTTGTACTTCATTACAACTGTCTCCTTGTGTAACAAAATTACATTTTAACCCAAGATTTTAATATATATCCGTATTTTTTTTCTGATCGCATACAAGCACGTGTTTTTTTTTTATATCATAGTCAACTAGTGTGAGACCCAGGAAATAAAGACGGTTACCGTAGAAATGGGATACACCCTTTTGTTTGTACATTCACATCTATACTTCCGTGGTAATTGCTCAGTCGCAGCCTAAAGTATAAATTACCAGCTGCTTACAGTCATATCTTTAAAATAATCTTAATGCCCGTGGCAGTGCATTTAGCCGTATATGACTCGCGTGACATGTCAATGTAGTTCCTATCAGTACATTAAAATTTCCTGAGTTATGTGTTCAAATCTACTCTTCCAGGGTTCCGCGTAATTACAGACATCATTTTCGTCTCCACCATAATAAGATCTCAAATATCCCCCTCTTCCCCCCCCCCCCATAAATATTCGACCGGACTTCAAATGGACTAATATATCTTTGGAAGCTCTGGAAGCTCTTTCTTCCAGACAAAAATACGAACATGTTAAAAGGACAAGCTGGGTGTATTCTTGATTCATTTGTTTGTTCGTGATGAAGGAAAAAAAATAGGTCCGTGTAATGCGCCTTTGTAAGGATCAATACAGAAAATCGCAGCATTAATGATTTTTGTATTGTTCATATATTTCGCATGAATATATATATATATATATATATATGCATATATATATATATATATATATATATATATATATATCATAATTGTATATATATATATATCAAAAATGTTTCTATATCAAAATTATGCTAAAAGAGATCAATAGTAAAAAATGTTAAAAACCACAAAAATGTAAAGTGTCTAATCTCTCTTAAGCTACAATAATGACATATCCCTTCGTTGTTACTTGTAAAGTTAAGTCGCCCAGGCTGAAAAAGTCATGAACGATTGTAATATTTTATATATTTTCTCCTTGTTGGATGAGAATCAATTGGCTCACGTTTATCAGAGGAAATGTGGCATAAAACCATATTATGATGTTTTATTCTCTGCCGTTCGTTAATCTTGCTTTCCCCGGCATCGCGACGTATTAAATTATTACAAAGCAACAAAACTGAAGGTGTCCGCAGAGTACTTCATTTCCTTATAGGGAGAAGAAAGACAATTGTAGATGACATTAGTTAAAAATGTACCGGCAGTGTCTTTCCTAGTTCCCTGCAGATGTGCTGATTGATGAAAACCTGAAGATAATAAAGCCGATAAAAAAAGATTCTGAAACTTTCCTGGAACTTCAGAGATAATAGAGATGTGATGTAGATCTTGACGCGAAAAATATGTCCTTGTCGTATATGTCAAAAAGGGAAGAGAAAGTGCCAACGTTAGTTATTTTTTATGAATATTCATAAGAGTTGGGTAGGGGTCAAACATAAAAAACATGAATTTATATATATATATATATATATATATATATATAAATTATCATAATTTATGTATTTCGAAAAATAAATGAAAATATTCACCACAGCTAGGCAGTATTCAATATGGGTCCGTATGTATCACAATAAGATTCGTTCATTCAATGGAGAATGGAACTTTATGATGATTATTACAAGCATGTCACAAGACACATGACAACTATGATTTTGTGAAGAAATCAGGTTTCATAAATAGACTTATATGTGTAAGGAATCACTGACGTCTTTAAGGATCATAAGGATGATGTTTTCTGTTTTATCATTTTACATGTTATAGCATTGTAATTCTTTTTAACTACACATACCATATATAAGATAAAAATAAAATATAAAATTTTGTTTTCAGGATTTATTCGCAAGTTACGTGCCCAATCCTAGCACGATATATAAGAAAATATCGCAATTAAATACACACTATTGAAATAAAACGCATGAGTTAGCAAAAGTCTGACTTAAAGTAGCCTTAGTTTGTATCACTGCTTTCTTTTATAAATTTGTTCTACGGAGAATGTAGCGCCATATTATCAGTTGAAATCTTGAATGGGTTCAGATACCAGCCGAGGAGTGGTCGGTCCCCACTCAGTTTGGGCGCTCTGTAGGCTTAATTGGAAGGCCGTGCCAAACTAACCCGTGTTTCACTAAAAATGAGTGCGCCTTTCGGGGGATTCTTTTATGTGATGATCGTTACAGAACCAGTAGTCGCATGTACGGTATACCGCGCCTGGCTGATATGCTGTAATACCGCTCTGTCACGTAGTCGGAAATCGAAACGGAATACTACAGATCATGTTTAGTTGAAAACAACGGTAAATTGATGCGTTGCCCTGTGCATATAATTTTTTTTTCACATTATTTATGTTTATTCTGTCATCATAATAAAAAGTTCACTTCATTTTTTTTATAATATCAGAAATAATTATTTTTCTTTAGGCCTTAAAAGAATTATTGTTCCTTAAGTATCATTTCTATTGGCATTAAAACAGCAGTTTCACTGTCGACGACGTTCATTATTAATTTCACGTCTTTTGTCAATTTCTTCATTTTAGGCATGTATTTAATACAGGGTTGAGAAAATTTGTTTCTATGTATTCCCTAAGATCACTGCTGACACAGACCACACTGTGACGTCTTTTGCCGTTTGCGCAGGCTATTTGCTCCTAAGACCCGCGAGGTGAAAAAACATGGCGGATTCGTCTGGTTTGGTGATAGATAACCAGACAAATTTCCCAAAGTGACAATGCATCTTTTGAAATAGACACAGGGGTGCTGTTAATACCAACTGGTTATGGAAGACCGACAGCGGAGCAATAAATCTGGGATTATGGGCATTATTATTAACTTTAGGTCATCGCTTTCACGTTTATGCATTCTGAATTTATAGTATGTTACGTCTGACAGCTCGCCCCTTTAGTGGAGGTCGTGAGGTGACGGCGCTGCGCATGCGCGTCACTTTTGGCAACCATGATTTCATTTCTAGTGTTAAAACAACTATGCTTATTTTCGATAATTTATTTTTCTTGTTTTTGGAATATGAGTTAATGCAGTTAATTCAATTCTTTTTAATGCAATTCTTTTCCACTTTAAATATTTTACCATGCTAACTCGATGTATATTTTTGTCTGTTTCCCAATTATTTTTTTCTCCCTTTGTTTTCACTTCCTTCTCTCCATTCATCAGATCTTCTTTACGAACTATCTTTTGTCTGTTTGTATCTGCCTGTTTGTCTGTCCATCTGTTTGCCTGTCACTCTTATTTTTTTTTTCACTCTTTCGGGAAATTGTTTAGGCTGTCGCTTTCTCTCAATATTTTTTCTCTACATCAATGTGTCTGTCTGTCTGTCTGTCTGTCTGTCTGTCTGTCTGTCTGTCTCTCTCTCTCTCTCTCTGTTTAATGCTTTATGTGCCTGTTGTTTGCGTCACGCTTTTTCTGTCAAAACTATTTTTCTCTACCTATATAGAATTATTCTTTTTTGCATATTTTCCTCTCTCTCTCTCTTTCTCTTTCTCTCTCTCTCTCTCTCTCTTTCTCTCTCTCTCTCTCTCACACGTTTTTTTTTGTTCTGGTGGTTGTAGTGTGCGATGAAGCGGATAACTTTATGGACAGGCTGTCTATCACAATTTATCAACAGTTCGAAAACCTTCATTTTGTGAATGCCCAATCTAGCACACTTAATCTCATATGTCGGATTCAAATAAGCCCACCCCTCCATAATTTGCTTTATTCCACAAAACTCAACTTGTCAGTTTGCATCAATCAACCTAACGGAACCTCTTAACTTTGTCATATTTTGATAAAGTAAAATCGAAACCAATCTCCGAATACAATTTGGGTTTATCTGGTTTTGTCAATAAAACTGATTTCACTTCCCTTCCGCGTCGACAGAATGTAAATATAACATCCAGTTGAGATTTGTAAAAGCATTTCGAGGCTGAACGTATTACAGACAAATCGATCAGATAACTGATGAAGGCTAAAGCTTTTGATTTCTTTAAAGGGCATTGGCAATCTTGATTCCTTTTTTGGTTTACTTTAAATGTTACCCTTTGTTATGCTTAATGCTGGCTTCCCAAAGGATTGTTCGTTTTTTTTTTCTTTTTCTGCCCTTCATTTCTTTAAACCCTGAACAGTTAGGATCAAACTGATCCCAAAATCATTTCAGTTCCTCTCTCTCTCATCTTTTCTACCTCATTTTCTAGAGAATTAAGATATTTACCAGTAACAACAAACCCCTCAATTAGAGACAAATAGAAATAGCCATTTATTTTAAGAACCACCCATAATTACGCTTTTTAATATATATTTAAAAACTATTGTTCAAGCCATGTTGGTTCATGCAGCATCACGCCGTACTTACTAAAGTCTGGTAGGTAGAGATGCGGACGGGCCCTTTTGACATTTAACGGTTCTTGCCATTGCTGAATTTATTTTATATGATAGATTCTTGGGCTTGTTTTATTTATTTATTTTTTTGTTGTTTCTTATACGTAAAATCCCCTAGACCTCATTATATTTACTGGAACCACTGGCAAAAATTTGTCAGATTGTAAAATTTTATTTGTTATCTCGTATACTTTTTTATTCATAATTTAAAACAATTATTTTTTAAATATAGTTAAATAAATGTACCGGACCGCTTGCCCCGGCCCACCTTTATTACCGGACCGCCTACAGCTGGACCGGGTCCGGTTTTTACCTGTACTAATAGGGGCCTTTCAAAGGAATGTAACTTCTAGTTCTAATAATGCGCATGCGCCAGAAATTGCTTGAAGCCAATTAATAACTGTCAGTGATAAAGGAAGGCGTCATCAATCATGATTAGGCATCAAAATTTCGCAAATGGGAGTTGATGGTATTTGACCCCGTGATTGTAATTACGTCATACCATATTTTGTTGAATTACCTTCTCCGGTGTATTGTATCGCCGGTCGATAAAACCAGGCAAGTCTGATTTGTCGAATTCGGAGACATGTTCTTTTTACGTGACGTGAATTACAGAGGATTATGGCCGAGATTAATGAGCATGTGCATGTTCTTTCAGGGGAAATACTTCACTTATCCACGTGAACTCAACCTCTGGTTTCAATAACTAAATATAGTTATTAGATTTACATTAGGCTGCTAAAAGAAATTCATAAAAGTAGCCATCATTCTACTTCAAATGATGTTATGTTTCAGCATGACTGGAGGATTTATCTAAAGGAATTTCTGTTTATAAGGAAATTCTGTGTTTTTAAGTCCTGATGAGGCTTACTATACAAGTCATCATGAGGCGTACCCGGAATAACCCTTGATAATTTGTTCTCTGTCGGAAAAGTGGTTAAAATGCCATTTTGTCTGATATGGCGAACCTGACGTACCTTCTTATAAGGAATTTGTGGTAATAAGTAACAGGAGTGATGCGCATGAGGATCTACGTGTGTGTGTGTGTGTGTGTATGTGTGTGTGTGTGTTAACGTAAGCTTCAATATGTCTCAACACACCTCTATGAAGTAAATGCAAAAAAAAGTCCAGAAAAGTAACTTACTTTTGGGGTAAATAAACAAAATAACAAAAACATATCTCATCAGACTGTGAAAGTATAAAAACACAAGAATAGCGGTATTTTTTATAAATTATGAAGGTAACCACCTCCATTTTCAATGTTTGATTAATAAGGACAATGTACATCTGCAGAATTCCATTCCGGTTTCGGACTACGTGACAGCGGATTTCACAAGATAACCCTGGTGTCAAGCGGGCTCGCTGAACCACTCCTGCGGGTTGGGAGGGTCAGCAATCTCATTGGTGGGTTATAACACCGAAGAACCCCCGAAAGACGCACTCGCGCGTGAGTTAAACAGAATAGTTGGGAACGGTCTATCCATTAAAGCTGCAGAGCGCTTACCCTGGGCTAAGGTCGACTGTGATCAATCTCACCGCCTCTACTGAGATTTGAACTCGCGATCTTCCGGCGGCTAACTAGACCCTGCGGGAGAAAAAGTGGTCATTAGCGTGAATTTCGGCATGACGACAAAAATCTTTTTAGATGTTTCCATGGCAACCATTGCAAACAAAATTAGATGTGCCACATTTAAATATTCCATCTCGAGAGGGTCATTATTGGTGACCTTAACTAATTCATAAGTACTTCATTTCTTTCTATCATATTTCCTGTTGCCTTTTTATGAAATTGCCTTTCGAGAAATTTTGAAAATATACGGGCAGCGAACAAGTGTTATTACTATAGTTTACTGCCGCGTTAATGTAGAACTAAGCTCACTTAATCTAGTGAATCAGGTTGAAAATCCCAAAAGACCTTCCAGGATAATAAATGTAACATAATTAGCTTAATTGGCATCATTAAACATTCGCCCATGGAGAATCGTAATAACAGTGACATTAAAAAGTATCTCTAGGCCTTAGACTCAATAACCCCCATCCATTTAATAATCTGAAGAATATGCCAGAATCCCTATTTCATAGAGACAAAGGGATCTTATTTGGTATATAAATAAATAGATTAAACGGTATAAAACACAGTTTAATAATTCAGATTACGATAATTTTGGCTTTGAAATGCCAAAACAGCATACCAATAAATTTGACCAAGGAAAACACAAAAATGCGCTTAGTGTTTTTTTTCAAATCAATTATTCCACAATATATTTTTTATCGAAAACTGATTACATTTTATCGAGCAAAGAATTCAATTAGATCTGATGGACATTCCCGGTTTCTCGTTAAGTTAATTAAATGGCGGCCACAAATTCATTGGGTACTTGTATATTCACCTCCAATCGGCCGGATCAGGCTGCCTCGTTTCGATAATCGCCCATCGACTCATGCCTCAATATGCTAGGTTTCACAATGAGAAAAACTAAAACGCGTAAACGGCAAAGAAAAGCCTGCTCCTCTCATTTTATATCCTGGCGTCAACCAGGCCCGGTGACTACTGCACCTGCGGGCCCTGGGTGCGTAATCGTCCCCATTTCTGGGTCATACCACCGAGGAACCCCCGAAAGGCGCGCTCGTATGTGAGTGAAACCCGTCCTCCCATTGAGCCTGCAGAGCGCTCACCCTGGGTGGGGGCCGACCGTGAAAAATCTCACCGCCTCGGCTGAAATTCGAACTCACGATATATATATATATATATATATATATATATATATATATATATATATATATATATATATATATACTCGTTTTTTTCTTGTTACCTTAAAAGTTGTCAAATAGAAACATCACTAATCTCTATTAGCATATTATCAAGAAACTATATATTTGGCGTCCTTTTCTCCTTTTAATGAAGTCATTTGTTTTGGGGACGTTAAGTCTAATTGACTTAATTTTTCTGAACATGTCTTTGAAAAAAATTGATCTGAAGGAAAAATGATCTGAAAGACATTTTGTATTTTAATTTTATTCAAATTGATTAATTTCTTAAAACATATTTTACTGTAAACGTTAAAATAGATAACATTTAATGAGACCAATACTTATGTTTGAAACCTGCGCCAAGCGGTGGTTATGTTTTCTCCGGCGTTGTTTTTTTTTTGGGAATTTTTTACAGGAAATGTACTGCATTTCTGATATTGCCATATTGGGTTAATGAGCTGCCTTGGCGGAGGTCTGCGCTCTCTGAGTGCAAATTTCTAATTCATAATGTTTACACTTCGTCGTAAAAAAACAATAAAATCGGTGATCTGCCCGACTTGGACTGGACTAAATTGATGACACAAGACAATGGATGACAAACGCAGTTAATTTACTGCTCAGTAGCATTTTATTTTGCATTATGAATGTTATAGGACAATATAAAAGTCAGATGAGATGCTTCAGTGATCTCCTTAATAATCATAAAAATAATATAAAAAAAATAATATTTATACAAATCAAGGGTATCAAAGACTATTGGCGTTTATAATAAATCAAATCTGCTAGGACATATAATACATTGATGTATAATACATCAAATAATCTCGTTTGTGAAATGGACAAAAATCTACAACTTTTAGACTAATGCTAGTTATGTATCATTTCCAACTCAACACATATAAAAAACGTGTGCTCATTATTTCCTAATTACTGAATCGTTAAATGAGAAACAACAGTTAAGTAAACAGGTATGGTAAATACACAAAGCGGCAAGGACAAGCAGGTTTCATTTACAGGCTTCGTTAAGAGCTCTAATTCCGTCGATTACGGGAGAAGAAGAGCCCGCTATTGCAAACGATCCGCCCGGAAGCCAACAAACAAAATAAGAAAAACCGATCGCAGATTCGTCAACTAAGCTAGCTGTTATAACGATCGGGAGATACAAAGCCAGGCTTGGTCTTGCAGCAGATTGGTCTTTTCATTTGCGACCGGCCGGCGGTAAATATGTAGAAATCGATGCCACCAATTTGCACTACTGCGGGCCCCGCTAAGTCCGATCTTTAACTGGCTGGTACTCGCAGTATCTGACTAGCAAGCGGCCTCGCTGTCTCCAGTATGTCGCTTGTCAGAGCTACAGGTCGGCCGACAGAATGCGTGCCGCTGTCTGCTGTACACAGCTCATACTCGTTATCGGATTGACTGATGATGATCATATATTAAGTACACACATCAGTTAGGGATTACGATAACTTTATCACGCCAAAGGACTATTATTCGTATAAATTACTGCTCGTTATCTGCACATACAGGTAACGGTTTAATTAAGATTGCATGAACCTACTACTGAGGTGAGTTCGGATGTAGTTGTATTTTTTACTATATCTATAAAACGTATATTTGGGTGAATCATTCCATACGTGTCCCATATCCAATCTAAAATCTAATAGATGATTCATACTTTTTTTATAATTTAAGTTTTGCTAATATAGACAATCCTATCAGTTTTAAAATCAGTGTTCATTTTGTAAATTTTTATATTTTTATTTTATAGGGTTGTAATATCTATTCAATGGATACCTCAAGTAATTTTTAATTTCCCACTTTTTCAGATTCTTCAATGAGATGAAACTAAGAAGCAGAGTGCAACATTCCGATTACGGTAAGTGTTTAGTTAGTACTATTATGCGTAATTACATACTCCCAGTGACTGCTGGTGTTAGCCAGAATAAAGGGACATGCAGTCCGCTAGGTGAATGCGTCAGTCCATTTATCTGGGATTCATGGGGTTAATAGCCGTTAGCGCAATAACCCATATGAAAGAGAGATTTATTAAATCCGTCGGCGCCTATCCACAAGTGGCATTACCAACGTCCTGCTAGACCAGTATATATGTCTACGTTGTTAATTATGCACTTTTTGTCTATCCTCCTTCATATCAAATTGACCACCTGTCTACCCAGCCGCCAGTCTGATGTCTGAACGTCCTTCTAGCTATATACCTGTACTTGTATTAAGTCCTACTTAATATCCCTAATCATCTATAATAATGTTGCACTTCAACTTTCTTTACGTAACTATCGTCCTATACGTACCTGTCTGCCTACCAACTTTTCTACAAGCATGTCTGCAACCTCTAAACCTAGCTGTCAAATTTGCATAATACTCATTCAAACATACATGTGGTTACCTACCTGAGAGTATTTACATCTGTATACCCATTTAACTACATAGCAGCATATAAGGCTGCGTATCCATATATACATTTAATACCTTACTTGAAAACTTATAATGCTGCATGTATATAACTTACCGTCCTTCCAGCCTATCATCAGCTGACCCATAATCCCTCATCTTTTCCCTATTCATTTCAAAATAGAACCATCGCGGCTAAGTTGCGCTGGTTTAGCGCTGGTCCAGTACTCAGTGTAGTTAACGTTAGTTATTGAACCTCCGTAATAACCCTCAACTTAGGAGATTCCATTTAACTGGTAATGTCATTTTTACTTATCCCCGCACTAATTTGATCCAGAGATGATACAGTCTGAGACTTTAAGTCTCATACACTTTCAGCTACGATAGTTAATTTGGTGTTTGGTATATAAGCCTTTACGGATCCCTCCGTCAAATTCGACACCGTGTCAGCATTAGGCTAGATTATTTAAAGCCAGCTATTCACTTATTCTTTCTGTAGAATGTGATTTGCGGCTAAGCCTCTACTAATAGATAGTATAGGTAATTCCTGTTTAGAAGTTCTGATGACGTATCTGAGAAGGATGTATGGGTTGTTTGTCTACAAACAGATTGTGAATATTGCTAATGCGCCGTTTTTGACAAACAGAAATCCCTGCAACCTTAGTTGTTAGTTGCATATGTACGGAAGTTGAAAGATTACTCGTTACCAAATTCCCTTTGCAAAACGATGGTTCGTCTAACGTGCCGCCTGATATCTAAGTTGAATGTGTTTTGATATTTTTGCCGGCCCTCAACAAGTTATGAACACGTGGATTTAAATAAAGCAAACAGCCTGTGTGCGGTCAGATCGGCTTATTTTTTATTAAAGGTTCAAGGTGACATCATACGATGAACACAAGGAACGAAACTGACATCATTGTCAGTGTAGGGATTTTTTAGGATCTCAAGGTTTCTGCGTGTGTAAAGAGGTCCGTTCTTGCTCAGGCTTCAAAACGGTTGTCTCTGTGCAGAACTACTTTAAGAAAAGAATTATCCATAACACTTGTCAAGCGAGTCGCATTTGCGTTTTCAGTTTTACCGTCTCGGACACTTTAACTAATTAATTGAATGCTCTCGAGGGCAGAGGATGATTCAAATTGAAATGGATGAGGCATTACAGAGTGGACGATAACTTTTTTATCTGGAACGGTTGAACCATCCCTAAAGAGTATTAATTTTAAAGCGTGGATCCTAATCCATTATCAGTCGGCAGATAACACGAAAACACGCAGTTCTACGAAGACAAATGCTAATGATTTCCTTTCTGGTCTGTACAAAGCCCTCTATATTCAACACAACTTCTCTTCAGCCAAGGCAAATCCTCTCTATGTCCTTCCCAGCCAACAAAAAATCCTCCTCTCCCACAAAAACAAGTTTTCTTCAGATCTTGTCAAGCAACACGTCCTCGATGGCATACCTGTTCACTGTAGCCGGCGCATGTATTGTGTGTGTTAAGAAAACGAGCCCGCCGCGGTTAGTCAGTTAAACCTTGAGTTGACAAACTGAAAGGAAGACTTCGTTGCTGCGACGAACGCTGAGTGCACACCTTAGAGCTGACAGACAGGAAACACAGGTGAAGGAGTTAATATATGCAGTACATGTGACCTGCACAAAACAAGCTTTCTTACTGATGAATTTTCTAGCTCCTACATCTGTTTTGCTTCAATCAACATATACTATTTCTCATAAGATTCGCTTAAAATAAGATAACATCAAAATTGATTCAAAGGGAAACTTAAGTACCAGAAATGCAGGTTTGCGGCAGGTCAACTATACTGCATTGTTAAGTTTCCGGTACACAAGGTGTATCCTTTATCTCTCGTGATATGAAATCCCAAAGGCTCATGCTGTCTTCTTCGGGATCCTCGGTTCCTTGATGCAGCTGTCCCTATCGTCCTCAGTAAATTTGGTAAGAAACCCAACGGGAAGATACGGGCAAGACCAGTGTATCGGCATATCAGGGCAAACCAATCGTTACGCCGTCACGGTCCGTGAAAATTACATTTTGTATCATCGAATCCATAAGATATCCTTTGGTCATATTTGAGTTGATTATCATGTGTTTCATAAGTACGTAATCACTAAAACAGCGAAAAAAAAAACTCGAATATATTTTATTTAAAATAGACTTAATATAACTTAATGATTTTCGTGATTATCACACTAATGAAATGAAATACCTCCACACTCGCCACGTAAAAGTTTGATAGGTTTTTACCTGTATAAACTGAAAAATACCCGGGAATAACCACAGCTTACCTTTTAAGAAAGGAATATGGATATACCGTAATTATAATGGTTTTCTTTATAGAAATTCATTATAAATTTGTTAAAAGATTCGTATTTTCTTTAGTTATAAGGAAGTGGGATACCTTCTTTTCAAAACGATTGTATATATACAAGTGTAATCCTTCAGATGACTTTTGTACTGTGACGGAGTTCTGTGGCGATTTATGTTATAAGCAGGGGACATGTTTCATATTATCAACAGATATTTACAAAGGGGACATTGATTGAGAGCACCTGATTAATGACTGATTAATGTAAGGCCAGTCTACAAAGATCAAGCAAATAGTTCTTTAGCTAATATATAAATATCATGGTATATATAGAATATCATCTAAATACATTTGCGCATCGTTGTACACGTAAGAGTCTACATGTATTTTGAGGCATATATCACAATAGAATAGATAAATAGTATTCCGACAAAGTAATATATCTTTCCTAGTTATTTATGATTTCAATTATCAGTCCCAAAAGACTATTAAACATCTAGTCAATGTTAGTATAATAAAAACAGCTAAATAAGTATTTATCAAAGTGTTAACAAGAAAAACGTTCGTTAGTGGCTCTTTGTTTTTTAGTATTTGCACAGTTTTATTACATTCTTGCGTGTTCGAATTGAAGTACATAATCAACAATAACACCGCAGGATATTGCATGGATAATAAGTCATGAATTTAAAGCAAACTCATGATTAAAATATATAAGTTTGCCCAAAATATAAACCACATAGCTTTAAATAAACAAATATCCGAAAAGAGAGCAGTACTTATGATGTATACAGTCTTGTCTATCTAAATCTGCTGATCACAGCAGTCAGCCGACACCAGCACGGGCTGTTATATAATAGCAACCTTGGTTTACGTAAAGTTCCCTCCAAAGTAGCCTGTCTCAAAGCCATATGTTTAACTAGGGGCCGTCAGGTGCGAGAGGACATACAAAGCCGGCACAGTCCAGGGTACCGCGGAATATGGTTCTGGCATTGGGGTATAAGCCATGAATGCGACACGGGAGGCCAGCTCTTATCTCAAATTAATGCCAAAACAGTGTGGAAAATTGTAAAAAAGCACGCATAACTATATCAGGAGAGAGAAGGCAATTGATAATATTGATAATTAATAATGAATTGCTTAACAATATTTTGGGTAGTTGTGCGTCGTGTGAGCTTTGTTGGTCGAGTTACCGGGGTGCTCATGTACTATATTCCCGATTTGCTATATCACCTGGACGGTCGGACTACCGGGTTGTTCGGACGCTGCAGTTATACACTGTAGTCTTCTCCTATTTAAGAAAAGGTGACGACTGCAGCGTGTTACCGCTGCGCGAAGAGCGCAAGGTGTTCGCGGATCCAGGATATCGGGTTGCTTTAATAGAAGTATGACGTGGCTGCTAGGTCCGTAGTGGAAACCATTCGAGCAACACCTATAGCAGACATTGAAGCACTTGATTTGAACTTCACACCCTGTTTTTTTACATAAAATCCAAATGGGTAATTATAGATTACTTATGAAATCATCAGTGGCATAAAATATTTATGAAAATACCAATGAAGATATTGCAACACTAACAGTGACAGCGCCAATTAATGGAGTGCTGGATTAATTAAGCCTGAACTTTGATCAAGAGAGTCGTAAGTTTGCAAAGGTTTCATCCTAATCTGCTCCCTCTGATGATAATGTTAGTTCTGATGATGATTGTCACTGGCTAAAGACAATCATTGTCGCCATTGAGGTTAATTAGTGCGCCGTTTGTTAACAGGCGCCATTAAGTAATGTCCCGCGTGCCTTGTATTGTCTCCCAGAATAATTAATCATACCAATTTTAGTGCTCCTGCGACTCACAAACAACCGATAAACATTAGGTTCTCTCTTAGTTCTAATCTTCCAAATTTCAAACACATGTAATGACTGTTGTTCACTTCAGAATAGGAGTGTATTCGACAGAGGGAGATAGAGAGAGAGAGAGGGAAAGAGACAGACAGAGAAAGAGAGAAAAAGAGAGAAAGAGAGAGAGAGGGGGTGAGAGAGAGAATGAGCAATCGACAGAGAAAGGGCGGGTTCGATGGATATATTTCTAATGCCTTTTCTGATGTCAAAATGTCCTAAAAAAAACGTAATTACTCAAGAGTTGTGCTCCCTAGGATTATAGTATATTAATTCTTTTTGTGCCGACATTTGGACTGTTTTGTAGTTAAGATAGACACATTGTTTGTTTGAGCTTCGTAGGAATGTTAACTGTTTAAGGATATAAAGTTAATCATCAATCTCCAAGACCTAATTCGATCAATAGCAAACCAAAGTAAAATATATGGATATGAATTTACCTCACCACTGGAGCCCTTATTCCCCGCCCTTTTGACATTATTATAATGAGCCCCTAAAAACTCCTTCACAGAAGGTCTTCCTTAAGAGAGCTGTTTACAAGACAATAAAGTCGTCACAAATGTCAAAGACGTAGACGTCGCATTTACTGACGCTACACATACCGCAGTCAATGTGGACTGTCTTGCAATATGTTGGATTATTTGTCTCACACGAATTACGTGCCATGCAGGTAATACATTATTATTCACTCAGTAGTCGGAGGAATAGCTACTGCAACCTTTGGCCTAGAACTTTTAATTCTGTCTCTTTTGAATATAAAAAAAAAATATCCCTTAAAACATGCTAACATGGGTAGTCGTACAGACTAATCGTGTTCTGTGTCAGAGCTCTCCCAAATTATGCAGATTTTATTATTGTCAGATGACTAGCGATTTAATGTAATATCGGTGACCTGATAGGCTGCACGGAACAGTTATCCTGGTAATTATTCATTAAATGAATATGCTATTAAGGCACGTAAATTTCATGGTGAGGCTAATTGATACTTGAAAATCGACAGTGCGTAGATGAGGTATTATAGGACCAAGCGTAACATAACCTTGAGTTGTATAGGAAAACAATCTATGTCATTCGAACGGGTGGGAAACTTTGTTATTCATTTTAATTAATAGGCACATTCTTCGACTGCATTTATAAGACAACAGCTTTGTTGCACGGGAAATGTTGTCGAAGGTCTCGGAACTCGTTCTGTGTCCTTGGTAAGACAACTGTGCATGTTTGAAATCACGTGATTTTAGAAACCACTACATTACACAAACCATATTAAAATAAAGCATGTCCCTTTATCTTATTTTCCATGCAACATACTCGATCAGGGCAAGAAAAACGTCCACAACGGGAATGTTATTAAATGTATGGACGTATTCAAACGTCGCCTGTTCCCCAAAGATATAATACGATACAGGCAATGCCTACAGACAGAGCACATACATAATATAATTTGAACAATAATTGTGCATTGTGCTATTGTCAAGAAAGAAATCTTTAATATAAACATAGCATTGTCCTTGGCTTCAAGGTTCTGCCTTAAGTGGTTCCATTTCTTAGTGAATTGTTGTTATAACCGAATTCTGGCCGATATGGTTTGGTAATACCTTCGTTCAGCGTCTGTTATGCCTATCAGCACGAGATGGGAAAGCTGAATCGGCAGGAAATTGGTCCGTCTAAATCTGTAATTTCACGTAAGGTGCACCCAGACAAAAGCTTTGAGACTTGCTTGGCGTTTATCTGCCAAAATTGGTTTTGTGAGCGATACATGCTACTCGCCCACCACCTACTATGGTTGCGCTTTGGTCTGAGCCGGACAAAAGTGCTGATGACAGGTTCATTTTACTTATAAATGGCAATTTCTAAGACCCCAGGTGAAAAAATCACTTAGTTTTAGAGCTCAGGTAAGAATTTAGCTATACACAGGAACTTGCGCTTTGATTCATACCAAAAAATGGACCGGGATAGTCGTGGGATGAAACGTTCGGCTCTTCGCTGCGACCTGGGTCGATCTCCGGTATGGCTATAAGAGTGGGTTGTAGTGGCCAGTGGACCGGATTTCTGGTTTTAACATTATCGAACGCTACCACCTGCATTGTAGATAGTGCCTTTTTGTAGTTATAATAACTATTTGTACAATCCATTTTAAATAATTATACTTTGAATTAAAAAAATATATATATAATTTGAAAGTTTGATAAATTACTATATTGTAGATTTAGATGGGACAATATGTAACATGTCCCTTTATGAAGCTATTTTTGCATATCTGTGTTATACTAGTCAAGATCTGTTCGTGTTGCGTGTTCTTCCAGAGACGCAATTTGGTAAATATTGCTCGCTGTGTCTGTTTAACTATACTGTATCTGATGTACTTTTTACAGATGCTTTAGAAACTAAGCCCTCGATCCGAGATTTGAATGTATCAATATGCTGCATCAGACATATAGTTAATCATGTGCACGATTGCTACATTTACAGTTGATACATTTCATTTTATATATGTCTACATATATGGTTTGTGGGTTATACAGAACGCAGTCGTACCAGACTAATATATCGGCACTCTATATGAATCTTAAGGTTATAAATACATAGTTGCCTGGAAAACCCTCGAGTGAGTTAGCCTATGAAACGTCACTGACTTCATATTTTTTAAAAATGCGTAAGGCTTGTAAACGTCTTGCAGCTGAAATGTGAAACGTCTGAAATGTACCGCAAGCCTTTACATGAAAAGTGGATACTTTGTATAGAGCTCAGTCAGACAGATACAAATTATTCTAGGTTTCTTTTTCATTTAGTATTGAAGCAAATACTTGAAGCAACGAAACACTTGCATGTCGGAGCTCAATCAGATGGACACAATTCAGTGAATAATGTTATGCAGATTGTACACCGACAGAATTGTATAGGCGTTGTACAGAGCTTGAATGCTCGAATCTGTCACAAGAAGGCACAGCTAGGGGAACAGCTTAGGTGATATATTTATAAATAATTTTGGATTTCATAATCAGCTATGAAATATATAGTCAATGGCAAGGAATTTTACATCCTTTCTTTCTGTTTTTTTTTAAATCGCATCTTGATGCCTGTATCATCGTTAAATTCCAGCTCCCTTGCTATCAGACGCAGGGATCATTGTACCTGGCAACATAAGTATAATGTACTGGAAAACAGGCACCGTGGGACATAGGGATAGAGAAACATACGAACTTGGGAAGATAGGTGGGGAGATGATTGTGCCCGGGGAACAATGTACAATGTACTGGGGAACAATGTACAGCGGAACAGGCACTGTGAAACATAGGTATGGGGGAACATTATGACCGGTGAATATAGGAACTCAGAAACATAGGCACTGGGGACCATAAGTAACGGGGAATATTGGCACCGGTAACATATTTACGGGCCTATGACCACTGGTTAATATGAATACCGGGGAACATTATGAAAGGAAAACAAAGGTACTGGAAAACATTGGCTCTGGGGAACATATGTAACAGGAACAGGGAACATAGGTATCGGACCGTTGTAACCGGGGAACATAGGTACTGTGAAGCATTGGAACTGGGAAACATAGATAATGGGAACATTGTGACAGGGGGGGTAGCGATTGGGAACATAAGTACTGGTTACTGGAAAATATAGGCACTGAGGAACATATGCGTCGGGGATCATCGTGACCAGGGAATATAGGTAGTGTGTATTGAGAAACAGGCACCGGGGAACATAGATATGGAGGAACATTGTGACGGGGGTGCCTGGGTACATCGGAACATAGGCACTTGGGAACATAGGTGGGGGGAGGGAGTAGTGACTGGGGATATAGGACCAGGGGCACAGTACCGGGCTACACAGGACTGACCCTACGAGACAGAATGAAAGATATAGTTAATCTTACTGTATTCAGTTTTTTTTTCAATGATTATTTAATGTTCAGTCAGTAAAACCTTTTATATGTTGCACACTTATTGCGTATCACAGAGATAATAACACTGGTAGCATTCATCGCGGGCTGATGTAAAATCCCCATTCGGTTTAGATGTTGTGCGTCTGAATATTGGAATATATTTGACAACACGCCCTAGGTTTCCAGATTTATCTCTGTTCAATGATGAATTTTAACCGGTCACATCCATCGTTAATATCTCCAATCGGGTCGTAAAATGGAACCGCTTTGTCATAAATGAAATCTGTCAAGAGGCACCTCGTTTTTTCAAAACCTATTTGGACCCGACTCTTATTAAACTCTGAGAATAGTACCATCAATTCTTCCAAACGGCGTTTACAGCAAATCATCCATTTTTCTCGAATGTTCTTTATTTTCACTCTGTCAGTGCAATATTGTTTGGAGCAACCTTGGGCCCTATATAGATTACTGCGTATTTGAGGAAGTCTTGTTAACCTTGAAAGACGCCATATATTTATGGTCATTCCGATTGCCACGAGATGTCAGTCTGTAATTTAATAGGTGACACAAACAGATCATAAACGGAAAGTTTCAATTCATGGGAATGAGTACAAAAGAACAAAAAAAAATCACACGTGGTAAAATTTCATTCATATATATATATATATATATATATATATATATATATATATATACATATATACAGTGGAACCCAGCCTTGCGACCACCCAGCAATTGCAACCACCCCCACAATTACGACCACTTTTCTTGGTCCCGCATATACGATTCACGTAACTTACAGTTTCACAGATACGACCACCTCAAAATTACGACCACTTTGGTCAGTCCCCAAGGTGGTCCTAATTGTGGAGTTCCACTGTATATATATATATATATATATATATATATATATATATATGTTAAAAATCAATAATACTTCTTATAACACCAAATAATATGACAGTGATGATGCTCATGATTGCGTTTAGTTCATATATAATTGAATAGAGAAAAAAAATTATCAATGCTGATGATGATGATGATGGTGATAGTGATTAATTAGAACTGATATAATTACTGGTCAGTCCACCAAATATTTTGTTTATCCTGTATTTATTTATAAAGGAGTGAGACATTAGAAATGTGGTTAATGATCTCAGGCAATTTTGCTTGAAAAAAAACTAATTGTTTATGAAAGACATTAATTGAGCACCGATATAGAAAACATTATTGAACATTTAACATTATCATAGGTCGGTAAGCGTACAGCTTTGTAAAAAAAATAATCCTTACATTTGTGCGATAATTTCTGCGGGAAATGATAGAATTGCAAAATTACCACAGTCCTTTTGAGGGTAAAGGCAGTTTCGCCTTGAAAGCTTTTACCACAATGGATTGTGTCACGCTTTTGTTCTTTATCTGGCAGTTACGGACTCCGTTTTGCTGAGAAATCGAACCGAAAGTATTGGAAGTTGTCGCTTCGTGGGGCTGCGGATCTAATTTATTTCCCTTAATATCCAATCTTGTTTCAACTGTAATAATGTTAAGGTTTTCTCAGAACGGTTTTTCACAGAATCTTCTACATTAGAGCCGACCTTGGTACGTTTCTTGCAGCGTTCTTGCGACTGAGGGCAGTGAGTATTTAGAGGCATGTCACCAATGGTGTTCATATTACTTCTGTTTTAAGAGTAATATTGGAATGAAAAGTTTTAAATTTATCGGTATGTCAAAATTAACATGAATATATCAATTATGTTTATTTTTTGTATTCCTGTTCCAATGAAATACAACCAGATAATAGTTATCGAGAACATTAAAGGGTATAGGAAAACCAAAATGAAAAGCAGTGATTCAAAGACCAACAAAAAACATGAATGTGGACAAAAATATAGTTTGAAAAGACTTATAACGGTCGTTATTTATTATTATCATTATGGACTTTTTAACATGTTCCTAGGTAATTCTTTAATATACTGCTATTATTAATCATTTTTGAGTGAGTGTTAATCAGCCTTGCATTCCTTATGTATGATTGTTTGAGTCGGGACTTGATTTAAAGAAGACTTTCATGAATAGAAATTTTATATTAAATAAATTGTCAAACAGTTTTAATTTGCTTGTTACAATAATTCAACCTCGATTCTTTCAACATAGTAAATTGAAGTGCCAGTTTGATGTCAAACATATACAACATGTAACCATATTGCTTTGTAGAGACGATACATTATAATAGAACCAAGCCCATTTCATTTTTTTTTATTATTATTTTCTTCTTGAAAGCAAGATGCTTCATCGATGGAGCGGTATACTAGCAGTATACCCTGAATTCCGACATTCCATTCTGGACTTGATTTAAAGAAGACTTTCATGAATAGAAATTTTATATTAAATAAATTGTCAAACAGTTTTAATTTGCTTGTTACAATAATTCAACCTCGATTCTTTCAACATAGTAAATTGAAGTTTGCCAGTTTGATGTCAAACATGTACAACATGTTACCATATTGCTCTGTAGAGACGATACATTATAATAGAACCAAGCCCATTTCATTTTGGTTTTTTTTTTTATTATTATTTTCTTCTCGAAAGCAAGAGGCCGTGTATTTCATAAATGGAGCGGTATACACGTAGTATACCCTGAATTCCTATATTCGACTTGCGAGTTCAGAATTTCATCCAAACGGTGCTGGGACAATGTAATAACCTATCTAATAAACCCGTTTTCTGACATTCGACTTGCGACTTTCGGAATTTCATCCAGACGGTGCTGGGACAATGTAATAACCTATCATATAAACCTGTGTTCCGACATTCGACTTGCGAGTGTCGGATTTTCGTTCAAACAGTGGTGCGACAATGTACTTACCCTTTATATTTTCCTGTAGCCATCTTATGCAAGTTTTATTCAGCCTGACGCTCGAGATATCGGGACGTCTGACCTCACTACCCGAACCGTCAAAGTAAAAAATAACAAAATACGTCAGGTGTTCATGACCTGAGAAATACATGTAACTCATGAACCCTTAGAAGCCTTCCCGTCTTGTAACCGCTTCAGTGAAGCGGTTACAAGAAATAAGATATGTTATTCATGGTTGTTCATAAAAAAAGACGAGTGACAAGGAGGAAATGTGAAGGCGACAGCTTTTAACGTTAAAAGGTGAAGGCAGGGCCTAATCCTTTCAAGGTAAAATATGATCTGATCCATGGGTTTACCAGGCAGGGGCTAAACACGTTACAAAGTACAATTCAGGGGCGGGAAGACTGTCTATAATACTTTGTGCAGCTTCTAAGATGGAAGGGGAAGACCTTTGCATCGCTTACTGAACCGAAATGTCCGTATACATCCAGGGTTAATGGGGATAACGCTTAGCTTACTGATCCTGTTACGCTGTGCTGGCTCGCAAAAGGTTTCAGGTGACTGTGTCAGTACTCCCCTGCGCATCATCGGCACGTAATGCGATCGCAAATGCGACAAACAAAGCCAGTCTGCTGACGTCACGGTATCGAGCCGTCCTTTGAGTAGACAGGTCAGTTTACAGAGCACTTCTGTTGGATTGGGTTTAGGTTACTTACTGTTGTTCACCGGAAATGGGTCCTGTTTCCGGTCTCCCGTTAGCTAAATATATAAAAGTGGTGTCACTTTACGAAATTCAATAAAGGGACCTTCAGTGTCACCTTCTATTCTCGCATACTAAAACAACGTGCTTTTCTTAAGTTACGACAGGTAGAGAGGAGCTTAACTAATTTAAAGAAGAGAAAAAGAACTTAAGATACATTTACATGAAAGACACTGTTATGTCTGATTTTTTTTTAATAATTTGTACAGATACATTTTAACCAAAAATAAATATTCCCCTGTGTAATGTATCGTCTGCCTATAATATTTTGATTTTCCGTAAAAAAGTCTTGTATATTTAGTCATTCCTTGACATACAGATTTTTGCATGTAGTGTATCAGTTAATTTTCAGCTGCAAACACAGTATCGGTGTACCATGTAGGTATTGAACCATTCAGCAACAGAATTTTCGTCCTGAACTCCCCTTTTTTCAGCCCAGCCGCCGCTGCCCCTTCGTTAGGGTTTCAACAGAGCTTTTTAGCCCTGGGCCCCCTTTGCCGGATCTGAGGACCTTTCTTTAGGCTTGTCAATAGTCCTTCCAGGTTGGACTCCCTCCTTTACCTAAATCCGGATCCGCCCCTGGTTCCTCTCTCCTTCCCTCTCTTTCCCCCTCTCTCTCTCTCACACACACATACACACATACTCACGACCTCCACTAACGACCCCTGCAAGCACAGCTTTAACTTTAAATAGCATCTACTCAGCACGGTTATCACACAAATCCGTAATACGGAAGGGTTTTAAAAACGAAGTTCATAGACATTACTAAGAGGATTAAATTGTCCGTCCGAACGATTCATAGCAAAAACACAAGCTAATGACTCTGTATAAACATTAAGTTGACATTTCCCGGGATTTCACATAAACAGGAAATATAATCTGGAACAATAAAACAGGACGCTACAGGAATTTCTGGGGTACAATGACCAGATTGGATCACCGACTAATCTGTCAAATAAAACGGCTTCCATGAGTTCTCAACAAGAAAGTAAAGTATATTTTCTCCTGATTTTACGCAGCAATAGACGAATCGTAGCAGTGTCATCCTTTATGACAATCCAAGATTAAACCTCTACTTTGGTCCCACTATCTGTGGACTGTTTCAGGGATGGCAAACTGCAAGGAGGCTTAACCCTTGTTCCATGGTTTTATTATTTTCCGAGTGGCCTACAAATGACGCCAAACTAATTAAATGTGACAAGCTTGGATATTATTCACGACTATAGACTTGTCCTGGTAAAAATATCAATTTATGTCTCTAAATATCATGATGGTAATCATTTTATTTTAAGAATTACATTACCAGGGCAGCGAAGGAATTAATTCTTTTTATGGCAGTCATGTTCATGGATATAAAGGATATTAATAATGAATTGAAGTTATGCTGGCGAAAAAGAATGTGGCTTCATTTTTTTTATTTTTGTGTGAGATATATATATATATATATATATATATATATATATATATATATATACACGTGTATATACTATTGTGGAAAATTGACTATCCTTTAACGAGCATATTTTCCAAAATGTCAACTAAGGCCTTTTTCAAACAACATTTAATAAATCCTGTTCCTCTAGAAACCAAAACTTATTAATCAGCAAGGCCACAACAAAAATGCTTTTCTAAGAATCTAAGAAAATAGTTTATTCAACATAATAAAAAAGCAGTTTAAAAAAAAGAATTACTTTACATAATCGCATAACCACAGCCATCATTTTTCACTTTTATTCAATTTTGTTTCTGTATCAAGAATGAGCATCATGTCTTTGGTAGGATTGTTGCGACAAACTGCTATTGTTTAAATCCCTGAAATAACCATAACCTGTAGAAACAATGCATGATTTTCCTTCATGAAGGTTTAATTGACTTAGTATTTATTATGAATTAAACCGATAATAGCTTATAACTTTTATATGCACCCTACCAAGAAATGGACCAGGGGCGTTGGTGTAATGGTTAAGGTGCCCGCCTCAAAATGGAGATCTGTTCGTACCCCCGTGGATTGCTCCCCTTATATTTTCTTAGAATTTTCTCAGCGCAGACCGCAACCACATTGCGTTCTTGCAAGTGTAACTGTGTGGTGTTTTGAAAAAGGGCATAGTTATTTAAAAGTATGTGGACACATGACCAGCAGTGGCACAGTCATATGAATAAGCATGAAAATAATTATGGGAATTCATATTATTTGAATAAATATTTATTGTATATTTATACATATATAAATACATATATATGGAGAGAGAGAGAAAGAAGCAGGTATATATAGAGAAAGTATGAGAGCTAAACAATAACATATATAAATAAAAGTATATTTATAGATAAAATAATCATAAAATCATTTTTACTTAAAAATAATAAAATTACAAATAAATATACAACACTGTATATTTAATAAGCATGACGGATGATCTTGACAGATACATGACCACCTGTAGGTTGTCACAGAAATCATTTGACAGCCCTTTTGACAACCTGGGCTGGTGTTTAAGGTATACCATTTTGACAAACCTTAGGTTGTCGATTTGACAACCCTATCTTTTCAGTGAAGTCATGTGCTACTACTCAATCTTTATTGTTTCAAATACTGGGCATCTGGCACTGGGGAAAAAGCTTAACTTTACTTCATTATGCCAGAGTTAAACCCAAAGATTGTTGAATTATCAGCTGCGGAATCTCAATGCAGAATCTCAATGCAGCAATTAAAGCTATTTCCAAAACACTTGGGGATATTATACAGCATTTTCTTATTAGTAGCCTAAAAGATACTGAAATTAATTAGGTGAGACATAATTGGGTTAAAATTAATTCACTTTTTCCGGCTCATTTCGTGTCACTGATTTAACTAATGGATTATTAACCTAATTACGGATGAAGTAATTTTTATCTAAATCATTGCTAGCTTCGATATCGCAACAAGAAATGAGCCAATTTTTGAGTTAATTAAAAGATGGCGTTCACTGAATTTACCTATCATTGAGGTCGCCTGACATATTTAATCAATATTCAAACATAAAGTTTTATTTACTCTCTTTACCTGGTCGTTTTACAATCTTCAATGCTGGGCTCCCCTTTTTCAAAGTTTGGTAGGTTTTTTTTCACTTATTTAACAAAAACCTTATTAGTAATTTGAATATTATTGCTAACAAAGCAAAAAAATGACAGGTAGATATAAGCTAGGCAATATACAAAGAGATATATAATAGAAATTCAAAATATCTATAATATTTAAAAAAAATACATTTCAGTGTTTTAGCAAGATGGAAACAGATAGATGAGTAAAACAGGTAGATGAACAAAAACAGAAAGTATTAGTTAGATAAGAGCCAACCAAAAAGGAGCTTGATCTTTAGCCTAAGTCACACAAAAAAAACATAGTTTTTTACTGTCGTACGATTTCAGTAAGGCTACGACAGATTGAAACGCCGTAGGATTGGGAGAAATTTTATCGATAATTTCGAGAAAGCGTTCACATATAAAATATATGTTGTACGATTGTCGTTGGAAAATTGGTCAAGGCCATCTTAGTCTAATCTTACGCTCTGCCTACAATAGTATTATGATGTTCATAATACAAAAGAAAAATTCCTCAATTTTCTGTCGTATATGTGTTGCGTGATGTATGTTGCTTTGGCTTTTCTTACTACTTTATATGTGACACTTAATTCTCAATTCATATTTGCCTCCGACATCAGGGTATGCGTTCATCCCCTTTGGTGTGCGTGTTTGTGTGTTCTTTCACACCATAAAACTCACGCAGTCATGAAAGGAATCTCATGCATTTGTTTCTGGCCACTTCGGGGATGGTCCAGTGAAGAAACGATTAGAATTTGGTGTGGATTCGGTTCATGGTCCTGATTAAGGAGGGTCACCAAGGAATAGTCACAAACGTACAGTCACATATGCACCATGAACCCGGAAATGTCGGCCGAATAGGTGAATGCATACATGGCGGAGGCTTGCATTTATTGGAATGCAGATTTCTGGGGTTTTTTTATCATTGAATATCATAAATAATACATGCCAGAACGTTGAATTTGTTTATTTTTATTTTTTTTCACTTTGGCAAGATAATATTTACCATCAGATTGATGGCGAGGAAGCTAGCTTTATATTTTTACGGATTCATCTTTCTATAAAGTAGGTCCTTGCACTTACCATTCGGCCGCAAATGTATTTTTGTTACAAATAATGGCTAAAAGCGGACAACCGTGGTCGATGTTAAGGCTTGAAAGCCATGAAATTTAAGGATTCAGCGGTAGGACTAAAGTACACGGTTGGCTTTTCCCAAACGGTGCTGAGGTTGAAACTTAATATTAACCAGCAGAAATGGGCAATCCTTTAAAAGAGAGAAATAAAGATGGTGACCTAATGCGATGGCGCGGGGCGATGTTCTTGTCAAAGCACGAGACAGTGATACTGTTGTCAGCGATGATGGCGCGATAATGCCGTCCCATTGCGCGGTTTTGGTGTCACTTAGAATTGAGCTTGACAAACAATCGATTCTTTTCGTCCATATTATGGGACCCTTGGCCAGAACAGGGTCAAATATTGAACGTTACAGCCTGGCCACTCGCTGTGATATTGTTTATACGTTTGCATGTTGTTTTTGCTACAAGAAGTGTAAAAACATCGCTTAACTCTGGTTAGCAGAGGGGTAGCGCCATATCGGCCCTCAGACATTACGACCAGATTACTGGCTGTCAGGGTGCCTTTACATCTAGGTCTGAGGAACGCACTACAAGGCCCCACGAGGATGCAAATGTTTTCGTCATTTTTGACAACACCTCATGGCTTACAGGTACACTGTCAATTGACATAAACCATACTAATTGTTAGCATTTAAGTGTACTTTCTAACAACACTAAACATGAGCGAGAAAAGTTACTTTTTAACTCCTGGTAAACCCCTCCGCATGTTTGCTGAATTTCTGACAGCATGAATACAGGCATGACTCGCTTCCACGCGACACAGGAAATGACTCGTTTACATAGACATGGGGTTTTAGTTTGAATTGTGAGCTCACATGTATTCTCTTGCGTTAATTCATCATTCGTAGCATAATGATAATATTATGGGCTGTTTACCACGAAACTAATGCAACATGATGGAAACTACGGCGATGCATTCCTCGATATTTCTTTTATCACGACAAAATTATGCTTACCAGCCTAACTATCATTGCCTACGAGTCAGGTTGTCACGGCGAGCCGAGAGATTGAGACGTTGCATACAGACCGGATAAAGTGTGTGAAACATATATGTTGCACACAGGCCTACCATGCTTGGGTTGGCTTTTTGTTAAAGATATATTAAAATGCTCGATCCGTGTGAAAATAAAACCTTCGTCATTAAGGCCTCTTATCTAAATTGTTATTTAGACTCACTGGCATCTTAAGTACAGTATCAACGTCTGTACCATCAAATTTCGAAAGACAAGGGAGTGATAACAATGAAAAAAAAATGTATTACGCCACACTTATATCAATTAAGGACTTGTTTTCTAATTAATATCAAATCTTGTTTAATATCAGCCAAAAAAAATCCTGATTGTTTGATATTCAATTGAATCTTTGTAAAATTGTTAATGTATTGTTGTGTACGTGTAATCGATAATATAATACGAGATGTACTCTGTAAAATTAATGTTTGGTATACGACAGCGAAATTGGAACAAGATATACATTTTCAAATCGAAAATCGCCATGAAGATGTGCCACAGTATGTAACCCATTAATTACAGCGAATTCAGGCTTTCAGATGTTTCTTTCATTTGATAAATCCGCATCCTATGTCATTTTCTCATGGATCCTGTTATTCCTGAAAGAAACATATCTCAACCATAATATGTATTATTGAGTTATAACTTTTATTTCGTTTGTGTGTGTATATATGTATTGGGAATTTCAGAGAATGTTACATTTTACCTTTGTTCCGTTGACTCTGCGAAACTGTACATTTATCGCTGACGTGGCGTACATGAAGGTAAGCCACATCAGGAGAGATACATACACAAACAATGAACAAAATGAACACCTGTGTCACAGATTAGATAGGGCCACGCCTGATACCAGAACGATATATTATCATCAGTTTCATTTGTCCGCTTTCGGTGAAGGCCCATCATAGAAAGCTGTACTGCCAGATTCGAACCCACACCTCCCAGTGTACAAAGGTTTGTTAGCGGGCACAATATCAACTCCGGTTGATATGATCCCCGGTATACTCATGTTCTCCCTTATCAATGTTCCCCTGGTCCAGCTGGATAAATGTTTTGTTTGCTTGTACAGAACAGTGACAGACGTCGGCGTTAAGTACAAAATATAATAAAAATTTGGTTGTGTTTGTGAGGCAAAGCAAACATAATTCAGGCCCACATGTTTAATTTATTCACATTATTTCATGCAGCCCATAGCAAACCTGCTTCTTTTAATTTCCATCTGAAGGTTAAAACGGTTTGTCATATTAATATTTGATCACCTTTCCGGGAACATAGGTACCGGAAACATAGGTACTGGCGAACATAGTTACTAAGGAACAAAGGTGCGCTCGCATTAAGACTAACAGAGCGAGAGCTCTTTGATCTGACACTGACTAACTGCGTCTACAATGTCACCAATAAAGGTCTGTTAAGGAATTAACCGCCGAGCTACTTAACTCCTTTAACTAACACCTTTGATGTCAACTAATGAGTCCTCAAAAACCAGCGTTAATGCTTTAAATCCTGTTCTAACAAACGCAAAACCATTATTTACGCTTGCTATTAGGTTTAAATTATCTAACCTTGTGTTTTATTCGATCACATTTCGCCGACGATCACATTACAATCCATTCATCCGGCTTTGAGAAATAAATACTAATTAATCGATTTTTAGGGGGAAAGTGGGCTTTAATCGCATGAAAACATGTTAATGCTTTAATATGAATTCAAAAAATAAAATCGTTTAAACTTTAAATGCTTTAATGTTAATGCACTGATATGGGTTCGTGTAAGACTTAAATGCTTTAATGTAACTGCAGTGATCTGTCCCCTCAAAGGGTTGCCCTTTAATTTTACTCTATCCCCAAATCGCTTTCAACGCCAAAACTTATTTAATGTGCATTTACAAGAAAAACTCGCAATACTAAATATAGACATTGTCTATCAATGTTTTCACCCTAGTTTTGGAAATGATAGTCGAATGCTAACGAGCTAGGCTTTCTCCGGTGGGTTATATCCCCAGCCTGGCCATTAGAGTGGGTTGTAGTGGCTGTCGTGAGATCGGTAGTTTTCTCTGGGTATTCCGGTTTCCTCCACTTCTAGCCATTGGCAGTGCCAAGTATTAGTTATCATAATTTGTGTAAAATAAATAAAATTTAACAGTTGTATGAGTGTACTCTACATGTGTGCCTCAATAATATGTTTATATAATGCAGACACTGAAACGCCTTTAAAAAAGTAAGAGATATTATAACACTTGGGCAGTGCATATACCCAGTCCTTCGCTTCAACAACGTCAGACTTGCAGAAGTTACAAATTATGTTAAGGGGGCACAGGGCATGTGCAGAAGACTATAACAATTCCGGATAATGATGCGAAAAAAGGGGCAGCTAAAGGAATGTTAGAAGCCCTTTGTCGGAGGTGTGCGCTCTACTGAATCCCACTCTGGTTATATATCTTAGCCTCGTCGTCGTCGTAATGACAGCAATGTATATAAGGTCCGCGCTGGCCTGATTCAGACCTGTCGTCTTTGTCTCGGTGCTGCCTGTTGTCTCACGGCGTCGTGCTCATCAGCTGCCAAGCTAACCTAATTTCCGAGCACGAGACGGCGTATAATTGGCACAGATTCCTTTACTCACAGGCATATAGATTGAATAACGGAAGCACGGACTTGGATTTCACAGGTTTGATTTGGGAATTAATTGGACTGTCGGCTTCGCCCGAATGATCCGGCGAATTTGTTTGGCCAGTCACGAAACACTACACGCTACAATCAAGTTGAGAGGGTGGGCGTTAACTCTATCCACACAGAGGGTGGGCGTTAACTCTTTCCACACAGGGTAATAATCTGGCATGCCACAGCAGTATACAGTGAGTTTTCTATTACTGAAACCCCGGTCCAGACTAGAATGCGGCTTTGTGTCTGAACTTCAGCTCAGAACATGGGTTTCTCTAGAGTGATTCTAGAGTGATTCTGGGGGGACTATTTAGTTGTGTCTTATTCCCAGTTAGCGAAGCATATATATTCCTTATACAATCATAGCTTATATAGACACGGATAAAAACGCCTCAGCTCTGTTCTAAAGGTCACTGGTCACGTGCTCAAACAACAACATCAGCTCAGAACATGGGTTTCTCTAGAGTGATTCTAGAGTGATTCTGGGGGGACTATTTAGTTGTGTCTTATTCCCAGTTAGCGAAGCATATATATCCCTTATACAATCATACCTCATATAGACACGGATAAAAACGCCTAAGCTCTCTTCTAAAGGTCAAGGTCACTGGTCACGTGCTCAAACAACAACATTTACAAGTTGTTTATTTGTTGTTGTTTAGTGTCGAAAATATTTTTTAAAATATTACTGCCAAAGGGAAGTT